>JANFOE010000179.1:0-734779 GCA_025667525.1 Glebionis coronaria
CGGCATAACCTTTTATTTACTCTCACGTCAGAGGTTGGGCTGGAGTCAGCAACCGAACAAGGCTAACACTTTACTTTGATTTTAGGATATCCTAAGAACCGGACGTCTAGGAAGTCCAAAGGATTCCCTGATCCGTACCATTCTAGGAAATTACTTAAACATGTTTTCAAGAAAAGAAAAAAAGAGATCAACGGCTTAGATCATGTCACGGACATGAGATCAGGCACATAGTGCCGGGTGAAAATAAAACAGAATTAAAAACCATCTTAAAGAAAACATAAAGCAAAAAGTAGAAAAAAAAAACAAATCATAAGCAAGAAAACTGAACGAGAAAAACTTGAAGTGTTATTTTCTTGTTTTAAACTCAAAGCCAAACCGAGAAAAACAAAAACCGATAACCATAAATATACAACAAAGACGCTAACCATATCTTAAAACCACACTCTCTCTAGCTAGCTCATACAAAAGGTCCGACAATGTTCAGAAGTTTCCATGTTGCGAAAGTTTATGCCCAGAAACGTTTGACACACCTTCGGAAAGGAACAATCACCATGTCGTTTGTCCGGTGGTACATAAATTCATCTCGCCCTTTTAATTAATTGTAGCAGTATTAGTAACAAATAATAGTATATTATCTTAAATATTGAACTCATGTCTACAGCTACTTTTATTATTGAAAAAAACAGAAAAATTCGCGCGAGATAAGAGAGGAGAAAGAGAGGTTGAAAAGGGGAGTAGATGGTGAGGCTATGGAATTGGATGGGGATGATATGGACAGAGGCGGGCCTAGAACACTAAATCATCATGTGCACATAATTTTTTTACAAGTATAAAGGTTTTTGAATATGAGTGAACATGAGGCGGTCTCAGTCAGTTTTTGTATAGAACCAAACGTTCGACTATAAGTTTTTTAAAACCAAACCTCGAACCACAAGTTTTGCTTGGTTTTTTTGTTCTTGGTTTTTTTCCTGCTATGCTATTTTTTCATTAAATGTCATATCTTCTACAAGTTTAAAATCTCTTTCACAAACAATTATCGCGTGAGACATTTATTATAAGAGTCGTATCCGAGTGGGCTAAATGTAAATATGAAATGGGAAATTTTCGACGATAATTTTTTGTTGTTTATTTAAATCATTTAAGAGACTTGTCAATAACAAGACATACAATGAATTTGGATATCCGAATTTTGCGATGAAGCTTATATGTTATACCCATTATTTTAAATATCTGAAATTTCACATAGAAGTTTTGTATTTACGAATATCCAAAATTTCGGATTAAGAAGTATATATGTAATACAAAATTTTAGACCATGTTCATTTGGAAAACTCGTATATTTTTACAAAAACTTATATTATTTTAGACCATGTTCATATGGAAAACTCGTAACCCGTAAAATGACACAATATATTAATCATTACTTCTTTTACTTATATGCATGATATCATATCAACATGCATCTAATTAACAAACTCGATATCATATTCTTGACTCATGACTAGCTTCGATCTTCAAGACATATATATATGTAACATATCATGACTACATGCCATGCAAATTAAACAGACTCGATCATAGACACTTTTACTAATACTAGACTCGATAAAAATAAACACACTTTTACTTATAGCTAGACTCGATATATAGATCCATATATATTAAACAAAACACACGTACTAATTTATTATCTTTCTAGCTAGCTGAACACCACGTACGTACTTTAATTATTCCTTCATAGCATCATCAGTACCATGATCATCTTCCTCCATCATGTCACCCTCACCACCTTCATCCACCTCCATTGCCTCAGCTGTACCATCATCCTCCAAATTAGCACCACCTTCATCAAGCTCCATCGCATCCCCATCCAAGTCCATATCTGCTTCCTTTTTCAATCTCTCTTCTTCTTCACGTGACTTTTTCTGTTTTTTTTTCAATAATAACAGTATGTAGACATCAGTTCAATATTTAAGATATAATCAACTATATATTATTATTTGTTAACTAACTAACTAACTAATACTGGTAGCTAGAAGAAGAAATAAATGGATTTACGTACCGCCGGACAAACCACATGGTGACTGTCCCTTTCCGAAGGTGTGGGAAACGTTTCCCCGCATAAATCCTCGTAACATGGATACTTCTCAACTTTTTCCGACATTTTGTATGATCAGCTAGCTAGCTAGAGAGACTGAACCGTAGTTTGTTTTAAGATATGGTTAGCCTTTTTTATCTGTGTTTTTTAGGACAATTTTTATGAGCTACCCAGAGTGTGGTTTCCTTATATACACGAGAGAATGAGCTGAGATACAAGTAACCTATAAAATCGAACCAGCGATAAACCGAACCGCTAAACCGAGCCCATCCAGTTTCGGTTTAATTTTATTTTAGGTTAATTGGGTTTATCGGTTCGGTTGTCGAGTTGTTCCGTTTATTTCGTCTGGGTTATTTATGTATTTGGTTTGGTTTTCGGTTGCAATTACCAAACTCATATCCAACCTTTGTTGCTCCGTTCGGTTTAGTTGGAAAATTCGTTTCGGTTTGATTGTTTTTGATTTCGTTCGGGTTCCTTATTCGGTTTATTGGTTTATTTGAGTTTTTTGCTCACCCCTACCTAAATACCAAGACATACAATGAATTTGGATATCCGAAATTTGCGATGAAGCTTATATGTTATACCCATTATTTTAGATATCTGAAATTTCGAATAGAAGTTTTGTATTTACGAATATCCAAAATTTCGGATTAAGAAGTATATATGTAATACAAAATTTTAGACCATATTCATTTGGAAAACTCGTATATTTTTACAAAAACTTATATTATTTTAGACCATGTTCATTTGGAAAACTCGTAACCCGTAAAATGACACAATATATTAATCATTACTTCTTTGACTTATATGCATGATATCATATCATCATGCATCTAATTAACAAACTCGGTATCATATTCTTGACTCATGACTAGCTTCGATCTTCAAGACATATATATATGTAACATATCATGACTACATGCCATGCAAATTAAACAGACTCGATCACATACACTTTTACTAATACTAGACTCGATAAAATTAAACACACTTTTACTTATAGCTAGACTCGATATATAGATCCATATATACTAAACAAAACACACGTACTAATTTATTATCTTTCCAGCTAGCTAAACACCACGTACGTACTTTAATTATTCCTCCATAGCATCATCGGTACCATGATCATCTTCCTCCATCATGTCACCCTCACCACTTTCATCCACCTCCATTGCCTCAGCTGTACCATCATCCTCCAAATTAGCACCACCTTCATCAACCTCCATCTCATCCCCATCCAAGTCCATATCTGCTTCCTTTTTCAATCTCTCTTCTTCTTCACGTGACTTTTTTTGTTTTTTTTTCAATAATAACAGTATGTAGACATCAGTTCAATATTTAAGATATAATCAACTATATATTATTATTTGTTAACTAACTAACTAACTAATACTGTTAGCTAGAAGAAGAAATAAATGGATTTACGTACCGTCAGACAAACGACATGGTGACTGTCCCTTTCCGAAGGTGTGGGAAACGTTTCCCCGCATAAATCCTCGTAACATGGATACTTCTGAACGTTTTCCGACATTTTGTATGATCAGCTAGCTAGCTATAGAGACTGAACCATGGTTTGTTTTAAGATATGGTTAGCCTTTTTTTATCTGCTAGAGAGAGTGTGTGTTTTTTAGGACAATTTTTATGAGCTACCTAGAGTGTGGTTTCCTTATATACACGAGAGAATGAGTTGAGATACAAGTAACCTATAAAATCGAACCAGCGATAAACCGAACCGCTAAACCGAGCCCATCCAATTTCGGTTTAATTTCATTTTAGGTTAATTGGGTTTATCGGTTCGGTTGTCGAGTTGTTCCGTTTATTCCGTCTGGGTTATTTATGTATTTGGTTAGGTTTTCGGTTGCAATTACCAAACTCATATCCAACCTTTGTTGCTCCGTTCGGTTTAGTTGGAAAAATCGTTTTGGTTTGATTGTTTTTGGTTTCGTTCGGGTTCCTTATTCGGTTTATTGGTTTATTTGAGTTTTTTTCTCACCCCTACCTAAATACCAAATATAATTTGGCCCGTTTTCATGGAAACTGGGTGAAAACCGGTCAAAACTAGTCAGACCCGACGGAATCCGATCATACCCCATGAAAACCGACCCAAAACGGCCAGACCGGGCGGAAACAGGTCAGTGTAACCCTGTCATACCCGGTGAAACACTGTCACAACCGGTCATACCTAATGAAAACAGATCACACAAGGTATAACACGGTCAGCCCCACGTGACTTAGTGAAAACCAGTGTGATCCTTGATCTTGACTAATCTCACTGAAAATGAAAACTGTTCAGACCCCGTTTGATCTCGACCAATCCGGTACCCGTCGGAGGTCCGGAGGGCTAACCAATAAACTTAAACCTCTTTTAATTATCATGTTCAATTCCCAAAACAAACCAAATTCATTTTCCAGATTTAGTTTTTTTTTCCACAATGGTGGATATTCTTACAAAGTGACTCGCATCTACATGGTCGTTGCCATCCCCGTACCTATATCTATGGAACTATGTTACTGCCCCCAATCAATCACGACAATGGCAAACATATTTTTTGGGTTTGGGAGTTCGGTTATGGGAGGTTGTTTTTGTTGGTTCCTTTTGTTTATTAATACCTCATTTTGTTTAAAAGCATCATGCTTCCACTTTACTGCCTCGTCGCTCGGTATAAAGTTACATCTCGTTTTCATTATATGCCTGTTGAACTCGCTGGAAACACTCTTTTTTTATTTCAAACCGTACTCATTTTCTTTTTAATAAAATAACTTGACTACATTATTTATGAACGTGGAAATATGCATGTCATAAATTTGCGCGCAAAATGAAGCATATTAGAAAAACCCATTAGAAGACAAAAATTCAAACGACAATATGCATTCATAGATAAGCAGATAAAAGTTTTTAAACCCTATATTCATTTTCTTCTAAATAAAATAACTTGACTACCTTATTTATGAACAGGGCCGGCCATAGGCACGTGCAGGCAGTGCAACAGCACAGGACCCAATTTCCGAAGGGCCTCCGATTTCTAAATCTTGGTGTTGGCATAATGTCACTTTCGGATATTCCTATCTAACTAAAACAGTGTTTTATGAAATAATGCGCTTAAAAATGTTCAAAACAAATGACTTTGGTCATAGCAGTGAAACAAGAGAGCAAACTCTTGTATTTAAGGAAGTACTAGAGAAAGGGAGCTTTTCATCAGAGAAGATGACACAATAACCAATGTTTTTGTTTTTATGTGGTAAAGTTCAAATTTAACCCTTTGAGTTTATATGCACGACAAAAAAAGAATTTGTTCAGTGGATTTGAAAAGTAAAAGCCAGGCCAATATACAATGTTGATTGGGCTTAACAAATTATATACTTAAAGCTACAAACAAACATCTTAAAGCTGTCGTATGAAATATTACACAAATTTATTCAACCTTTAAGCGTTTATACATAAAGTTTTACCAAGACTTGCACATGCTATTAGAAAAATACAATTAAAATTTTAAAAACAAGTTAAGTTCAATAAGTTAATTTAAGGGCTCGGGGCAAAAATAAAACTCTTAAGTCTATGAATTGTATATCTATTATTTTTATGAGTATAAAGTAAATAATAATGAACTAAAATGTTTGATTTATTAAAGCTAGTAAAGACTAGTAAATTAAGTAATGTTCATGTGACACAAAGTTTTGGAATCTGAGTTTATTTTAAAAAAATTAAATATTTTTACAACAATTTACATTACACGACAATCATATATCGAGTTTCCGTGAACTCTCTAAGTCCGCCCTTACAAGGGCCTACAACGCAACATGGCGCAGGGCTCCAAAATCAATGAGACGGCCCTGTTTATGAACATGGCAATATGCATGTCATAAATTTGAAGAATGGAACATATTAGCAAAAACCCGTCAGAAGATAAAAATTCAAAAGACAATATGCATTCGTAGATAAGCACATAAAAGTTTCTTGCGCTTTAAAGGGTCCACTGGATTCTTCACAGAGTTTGGTTTGATTGTTTTTGTTCCGTTCGGGTTCCTTATTTGGTTTATTGGTTTATTTGTGTTTTTTGCTCACCCCTACCTAAATACCAAATATAATCTGGCCCGTTTTCATGGAAACCGGTCAAAACGAGTCAGGCCCGACAGAAGCCGACCAGACCCGGCGAAAACCGACCCAAAACGGCCAGACCTTGCGAAAACAGGTCAGTGTAACCCTGTCATACCCGGTGAAACTCTGTCACAACTAGTCATACCCAAAGACGAAGCCATGAATTTATGTTAAGGGGGGGCTCGATTTTTTTTCGGCAGTAACATATACGTAGTAGTTTTGTTTTTTTTTTAGGCATCTTATTTGACAAATAAAAAAAAGAAAAATCTAAAAGGATATAAACTAAAAATTAAAATGCTTATAAAAAGTACAATTTTTTGTCACCTACCAATGTAATATATTAATATACCCGCTTCCCCATAAACCCATCCCTTTTATTCTTCTTCTTAATTTTAAGTTTCATGGTTTCCGGGAAAAAAAACCGTAAAAAAAAACTACTTTTCGCCATTAAAGGTACTATAGACGTCGGACAGTTGGGGGTGGCCGAGCACCGCGTTTAAGCTAACAGATGAATAAATAGGTTAATTACACCGCGTTTATCAAATGAATAACATAATGGTTATGGTTTCTCGTTTGTTTTCTGTTTAGAAATCAAATAAACATTTAGATGAGTTTACAGATAAAAAATTCTACATAAGTAATTAGCCAATCACGTAACTAATTCTAGTCATACAAAAAACTAATATATATATATATATATTAAAGGAAAGTTTTATAACCATTAGTCGTAGGTTCAAAACTCACGCCTAGCAAACTCAGTACACATCTTAACCATTAGGATGCATGTAGAGCTTGCTTATACGATGGTGGCGCGCGACAGAGAAGTGCGATGTGTTTAGTTTTGGAGTTGTTGCACTATAAGTGATTATGGGAAACCATGCATCCTGGAGAGCTTATATAATCCTACCGACATTGTCTACTGATGATAGACGGATTCCGCGACCATCATCTCTAGTTGAGAAACTAGCTCATTCAATTTTGAATATATCACGCGCATGTTTGAACAACAACCCACAGGAAAGGCCAACGATGCGCCAAGTTACACAGATATTGTCAGTGGATATGATCGACTTTGGATGAAGCTGCATGTATCTGTAACTTAATGCTAGCTTGATCGATTTTGTAGATCGCTAAGCCATTGGTGAGTGAAAAAATGTACGTGTTAAGTAAAATTTACAATATAGGGAGAAAATGAAAGAAAGATTTTTTAGTTAAAATAATGATAGACCAGCTTTCCGTGGCTCGAGCTTACTATTCTAGTATTGCAAAAATGCTAAAACTTGACCAGTATTATCAAGAAATGAAGCAAAATATTCGCGAGTTTGAACGTATACTCGGTGAAAGCTATCTGATATGATGTTGCCAGGGTTAAGAAGAAGCTGCTATAGATGGAAACTACAAATCTACAATTACGAGATGAAGCCAACTTTCATATGAATCAGAGCGCTTTGCTTTACCAACTTGCAGTCCAAACACGTTTTCGATGTTTCCTGAAGTTCATTACTGATGGTGGGAGTTCGCCAAAACGGAAGAATTAATGTAAATGACTGAATAACCTGTACAGGTATTATTAACTTATCCCAAGCGCATTAAACTTGTGTAAAGAGCCAAATCCAACATGTGTAGAGGCAAGCAAGATCAGATGCGTCAAAATAGGTTCAGGTTTATATGATGCATTTTTAGTACTCAGTAAAAACAGGCCGGGTCAACTCGTACATAGTCATAGACACATTATAAAGAAATGTACAAAGAAAAAACTATGAATATGAATACAATACTAATACGACGATGTTGACCTAGTTGACCCATCTGACTCGATCGCATTTTAGCTAACTTTTTATATTTACCCATTTGACCCGTTTGAGAAAACACACAACCCAAATCTACACATGGTCTAAAAAAAGGGTACTAATGACAAACTATAATGAGTACATGGGGCGTATAACAAGTTTCAGCTGGCCCTCAACCTGACTTGCGACGTTAGCAGTCCTACAAACCTGTTAGAAAGTGAATATAACCAAGTATAGATGACACTAATTATGTATAAGTTTATACTCCAAGGGGTGAAAAGTGGAAGAACATAAGCAACTGTAGGAAACTATATCACCGACAGGAAAAACAACTGTCGGAAGTTAGAGCACACGCAAGTTATTTACTTGACAATACGATATGCACAGCATGAAGATGAATCCAGAGGGTAAACCATACAGTTTATAACTACAAATTGATATTACCAAGATAAGAAACATGAAGACCATATTGATAAGATGAAAAGACAGTAATGTCTTTACTTGGTAGTATTTACCGGCTCCAACTCGCAATGATACCAGGTTTCCCTGGGTAGCAGGACTGCTCAACGAAAGACCTCGCACACAGCATCAATTAGTGACATAAGAAACAAGGAGTCTCTAATTAATTCACATAACATTATACAACGGAGTATTCCCAGTAATCAAGTTTCATGAAGTGAACAAATTTGAACCAAGAAAAAAAAGAAAAAGTTGATAGATAAAAGAAGATAGTAACAATGTAATAGTTATTAAAGTACAAATAGCAAACTAAGACACGCTGGACGATGGAAATAAGGCGTGATAAAGTTGCTGCATCAAAGTATTGAGCGAAGAGGAACATGGGTCGGTGTTCTTCTGATGATGCTCAAAGTACATTTGAACAAAGAAAAACATATTTGACTGAGATGCACCAACCCGCCGACCCAATACATCAAGCCGGCGTTCCAAAGCATCAGCAAGGCGTTCCAAAGCATCAGCACACCGATCCAATTCAACAGCACGCCGTTTCCAATGCATCAGCCCGCCGTCTTAATGCATCAGCCAGCATTCGTAAAGCATCAGCCCGCCGAGCATTAGGGCCATTCAATTCCTTAGCCTGGTCTTCCAATTTCTCAGCTTGTGTTAAGATATCATCCCACTGTGCCTCCAGTTTAAGAGGAAGATTCTTTGCATCAGTAAGATGTTTCAAAACATGAGAAAGATGCTCGTCCTCATCATGCCATAACATTTTGCATTAAACTTGTAGGTTGCTGTTTCACATAACAAAACTAATAGTAGTAGTAATCCACAATTCTTGTAATTTAAAATTTCTTAATATATGATGCGTATAATATAGAGATGGAGGGTAATGGCATTAAGGCACAATGATTTCGGTTCAAAATGGGCCTTTTTACATGGTTTCCAATGAGTCAAGTCAAGTTCATTAGAATTCTGCAAACTGATTAATGTTAAAGAATTCAGATATTAGAAGCTAAGATATGACTGCATTGGGTAGGGGTGTGCAAGAAACCGAAAACCCGAACCTAAACCAAAAAAACCGAAAAAACTGATTTAAGGTACATTTGTTTAGTAGACGATATCGAAACTCTTAAGGTACAAGAACAAGAGTTTAAGTTTGTGCCATCTCTTGTGTCCCCTTTGCTTAACCAATATTGTGTTTGGTACGTTGTTGGCGCGTGTCATGGTTTACTGTGTTTGTATGGTTTTCATAGAGGTTATAAGAAAGGGATGGTTGTTATTTGGAACCCTTCGATTCAAAAAGCGTTTGGTATTGTTGTCCCTATTACTACCCGTCCCTTTTATCCCTTTTATCATGTGTATGATTATGGTATCGGTGTTTGTCCCGTTACTAGTGATCCTACCGTTGTTAAGATTTCACGTGGAGTTGACGAGCCTCGGCGTATTGAAGTTTTCACATTGAGTTCGGGTGTTTGGAATGTGATTCCAAGTGGTAAACCGCTTCGTGAATCAGTTAACCTTAATATGTATATGTCAGCTTACATTGTTATAGATAGGTTTATTTATTGGGGTGCTTGGGAAGGGATTGATGATGGTGAATCTACCATAAAACATGTGGTTGTGTCATTTGATTTGACTACGAAGGGATTTAAAGTTGTAGACCTGTCAGATGCCTTATCAAAGAAGTTGTTCACGCCTTTCTCCGTTTCTAAGCTAAGGGAGTGTCTTGTTGTGTATGGGGCTATTAAGGTAGAAGGAGCCAGATGTTGCGATATATGGGTGATGGAGCATGATTCGTCTTTTAGAAAGCTATTCACAATTCCCACACAAGTAGATAAAATATTGGGGTTTAGGAAGAGTGGTGAACCTATATTTGAAACTCGAAAGGGGGAGAGAAGGTTTACCACACTTAATCTTTACGACCCCTCTTCCCAACAAATCAAGAACCTTGGGAACTCCGGAGAATATGGGTCATTCTTCACGGGCTATAACAAGGAATCGCTACTTTTGCTTGATCACGCGGATTCACGTATTTATTTTGGTTTTTTATCAGTAAATTAATGTTGTTAACTAATGTTATGGAATCTTATGCGATTGTAGATGCAGTATATGCTACTTTTTTTTTCTTCAATATGTGCTTTGTAGCAAGGTTAGCGACTTTATTACTATCAAGTTTAATGTGATTTCTATTATTCCATGGATAGTGTTATTTCTGCTCGTTTTCTTTAATGGTCTATTGGGAGCTGGGAATGTCCTTTATTGATCTCTTATTGCTTGTGTAATTAATGATGAACAAGCCTTTTAGATGTTTATTACATGTTAGAAATCTTTTTAGCGTCCTCTGCTTCGTTACATTCTCCTCTCGTTTTGCTTGGGGTCTATTTTGAATAATATGTAAATACAAACATGAGTTTATCAGTCATTGAATATGCAACATTTGAACGTGTAGATGATTATGTGTGAACGAAATATGATATTCATGTACTTTAAATCAGGTTTACGAATCCTAAGTACATTGCTGGCTAAGCTACGAAGGTAAAGAGTAGCTTTTTTATATAAACTTTAATCAATTTTACACACTTGAATCTTCAAAACACGACTGAAAATGGTAAAATGCTCTCATTATGATATGGGTCGAAACGAGCCAACTAAGTTTGCAATGATAATTCAAACATGACAATAAAAGTCATAGTATCACAATGATAATTTAATTTTCTGAATAAAATGGTATGCAAGTGGCGAAATCCCTGTTGGACGCTAAGTTTGCACATAAGTTCCTGAAGTTTATGTTTGGGTGATTATATACTCAGACTTTTGATGCTTATCGATACGATATTCGCTATAAACTTTACGCACTTGATCGTCCTTAATAGATGGAGCTTCTTGCCAAAAGACTTTTATCGTACACTCTTTTTTGTCTAAAACTTTTGTATGTGCCTAATATTTTTCTCAGATAAAGGGTAGTTGGCTCGAACCCGGTGGTGCAGTAATCAATGTGGGCAGAAATGCAGTAGATGATTGTACTAAAAGATCAAACTATCTGATTTTTAACAAAATGGTAGCACAAAAAGGAGTGTTTTGGAGCAAAGACATAAAGGAACCGAATATTAGCTGAATCATGATATAGGTATCTTCTAATTTGTTTATTCAAGAATTTTGTCTAAAATAAAAAAAAACCCAAAACACGTTGAGAAATTGTCTCCTAGAGACATACTTGGTGGACTACGATCATCGATCGACTCAGTCTGGGGTTCTGATAGGATCCAAGGATGATCTTTTAACCGAGATCCTCTTACGTCTCCCAGCTATCTCCATCGTTAGATTTATCTGGCGAGCGCTTTTGAGTCGCCGTCAGTTTACTCTTTGGTGTGACAGAGTTTCAATATGTCGTGGTCTTTATTCTAGGTTTGTCCCTTTGTATATTCCATTTGATGCTGAAAACAAAATCCCTCCTCCTTTAAGTAAGCTATCCAGATCCCAATGGTATCAGAATTATGCAATCATGTAATGGATTCATGCTCTGCTGTAGCGGTACTTCTTTCCAACGTGGTCGTAGATACTATGTATTCAATCTCGTTACTAAGCAATATGTATGAGATGTGTGATCATTCAGGGTGGTTTCTCAAATACCAAGTGGACCTTGATGATCTTTCGATCACTTAATTATCCGGAGATGATTATTAGCTATGCACATCGATCCCTCTTTCAAGCAAATGAAGATCATTATCAACCAAGACCAGTCAAGCCCTAAGTACTACTTGTATGAAGTCATAGATGTCGTTAGAGGTGATAAAGAAGAAGATACATTCATGGTGGTGAGAATTCTAAGTAAAATCATAAGGTGCAATATTCTTGACAAGAGTTTTAAGCTGATATAAGATATCGACTTCAAGTTCCATGGAAGGATTCGCTACACTGGCCTTCATTGATATATTGAAACCATAGCCTCTTTTTAATCTATTCAACTTGCGTGTATTTGTCGAGATGTTATTTTGGTGTAAACAGGCATTTGACCTAGTGGAACTAAGGTGCATACCTCACCTATAGGTTGTGGCTTGAAAATTGTGTGCGACTGTTTTTCGTTGAGAGTATCATAAGGCGGGAAAAGTTGTTATTACTCAATCAAGATACAATGAAACAGTGCAAGTCCTATTTATAGGGCAAAGTCAAAATATAAAAGTCAACTAAGCTAGAACTAATTTACATAAAATCACATCTGCCCAGAGCCTTCTGCATTGTCTTGAATGCTGCTGACTTTGACTTAAGAGACTGTTTCACACAATGGTTAACTTGATGTTTAGCGGTTGCTATGGCATGAGCAGTAGGACCTCATTTACCCCCCCTACCCACCCCAATACATACACAAGTCGGTAATGTGTGTGGATTACAGATGCCAAACTTGGACAAAAAGTTACAGTGTAAAGCTTTGTAAAGACCTTTAGTTAGCAGACCTGCGGCTTGAAGCTTGGATGGAATGAAAACAGGCATCACTTGATTATTCTTGATCTTGCCTCTAAGAAAGTGGCAATCTATTTCACTTGATACATTAGAGAAACAGTTTTGAATAAGCACTTTTGAAGATGCGTATACGCCGTTATAATAGGCCATTTCCGAACACCCCTTTAGAGGGCGTTGGGTATTGCTTATTTTTTTCTGCATAAAAATAAGTACTTATTAGCTGCTTAAAAATAACTAATTCTGGAACAGTGTTTGGATTTGCTTATTAACCATGTTTATGTGCTTATTTGCCATTTTTATGTGTTTATTAGCCATATTATTGATCAAGCAGTTTGAAGTTGCTTACACATGGTTTTTATTTGCTATTTCTAAACACCCTTTTTATCCAAATTGCTTATTTCAAAAAGCATTAACAAGTGGGATTAGAATAGTGCAGATATTAGCTGTTATTAGATTATATGTGGGTGAAATAAAATAAGCTGCTTCTTCACAAAAAAAAAAAAAAAAAAAAAAAAAAAAAAAAGCTGTTTTGAATAAAAAATTATTGGAACTTTAAAGGGGTGTTTGGGAATGTTGATCCGAAACTGCTTATATGACTATTTGTGAGTGAAATTAGTTGGTTAAAATAAGAATCTTGAAATGTCAGCTTATTCTGCTTTGAAATACAAGAGAAGTAGTTTGAGGGTGTTACGTGGCTATTTGCAAGTGAAATTAGCTGTTCTATATAAGCAGTTGGAAGTTATTTGTTCTGAAAAACAAAACTCTCATACGGGATTGAGGATTGGTGTTGTTGTTAGTTTGTATAAGCAATACTACACTTTTAGTCCAAACTACTTGTTTCAAAAGAAGATAATGACAAGTTCTATAAGCAATGTCGATCAAACACCCGTTTAGGACTTGCCACATATTTATCAACGTATTTGCATACTAGTTTTTCAGCATCTGGTACCAAACGTCACTTTGAATTAATACCATTATATTGAAGTTCTTTAGAACTCGCTACTTAATGCACACATTTTGTTGCCATTTTGACATGATAGATCGATCAAGTATATCCTGTTTGCTACAGGTTTACTGGTCCTTTGCTCCCCCACATATAATATGCGAAACAAATGGTTGAGAAAAAAATTTGGACGATTTAATCACATGTCCCGGAAGGGACGAGTATTATACAACTTTCAGCGGTACATATAGTGTCTGTATGTTCATATTTTGGTCCAACAAAAGTTAGTTAAGATAGGTTACTGACCGGTTCCGCATCTGACATTAGAAGAGTAATGGAAAATGAAAACATGCTTTTCTCTCCTCCAAAGCCCCCCTAAACACGATGATATGCTCTTTCAATCTAGACTCTAAAAATACAGCTTTTGTTGGTCAATAAGCTTTACCCAAACACCCCTATTACAGCGAGTAACGATTTTCATTCCACAACAATGACATTCAGCCAGCCAAACACCCCATCTATATCAGCCATTACATCAGGTCTTTAAGTATCTTGAGGTCAAATTGTTTCCGAACACAACTCATTCGCGTGTTCCCAAAACATAATAAAACTAGAGACTTATTTTTCGCCTTGTTTGACCTGTTCTGCTTCTAGTTTTATTTGACCCGTTTGACATGATACACTACTCAACATCTTTTTATAAATATATATATATTTTACATTCTACTTTCATTTTCCAATAATAAAAAAGGCTATTAGTATTGAATATTTTTGTTAACCAAAGTATAATTATCAAAAGATCCATGAAACGAAGATACTTTAACAAGTTATAAAAAGATTTGAGTCGGGTTACAGGAGTACAAGAGCCATGCGATCTAAGGTTTTGTGTGTTGTGGTCTGGTTAAGTACGTCAACAAGATAAATGATCCGGCCACTAGTGGTGGTCCGGTCCACCGCTAGTTTCACATCGAGATGAGATCTGTGTTCCGAGTGAAGTTCGTTTAATACTTTGATCTTGCAGGTTCATATGTTTTTACAAAATCATTTTGCAGTTCGGGCTGGTTCTAACCCGATGCTCAGCCCCGACCAGCAGCAAGTGTACGTGAAATTAGTATATTAAGGAAAATATATGATTTGCATTTAAATTTATAACGTGAAGTAATGTTTTCACAGCTTTGATTAAGATTTTGAGAATAAGCTTGTCAGACATCAAAATGACTTTGTGGTCAGAGATTCTGGGTTCGATTTTACCTTTGATTCCTAATCTGGAAAGAACATATTTTTAGTTATTCCAAAGATAGAAAAACTAAACTGCACAAGTCAAATCAAAAAGTTGATATTAGTTTTCCCAAGACAAATTACAGGGAAGTATATATACCTTATAAAAATGTATGGAAACATAAGAATCGGGTTTAATTATTGCAACTAGGTCGCACAATTAAGATCGAGATGCACCATTGCAATCCAATAGTGACTCGTTGCTTGTAAAACTCGAAAGATAAAAACAAAAATAATCGAGGTTGCAAAAATGTGTAAGTTATTTTAGTGAAAAAAAGGTAGGTTGTTTTAATATGGAGGCGCAACCTATTGCCTCGAAAATTACTATCAGTATATTAAAGATGAAAAAGTACCATTTTTACTCGTTCAACTCTCATATCATATTATTATATTTCTAGCGTCTACGCATGTAGTTTCCTTATTTTATGATGACAAAAAGATCTATTTCCTTTTCGTGATTTTATATTTGAAGTTTATTATTATCTATATATTGCCGCCGGTCCTTCATATCTTAGATTTATTTGTAGCCGTGTAAATAAAAAAAGATTCAATCCTGGCCATTCAAATTCAGTATTTATCTTTACTAACTAACTTGAGCAAAAATCGGCACGTTGTTCTACTTATGAATATGTACACAAGGTTTTTTACACCAAAAAACACACACTAAAAAACCAACCCTGCCCTCTTCTTAGATTTGCTCCTCCGTTCATCTCCCGAACAACATCACCAGGTTCCATCTTGTGTGTATATGTAGTTATGTACCGATTTTTTTATACAGATTTACGGTTTATTTTTGGTACATATGTTTACTATCAAGGCAATCGTGATAATCGACATCGGTAAGATCGCTTTCAATGAAGAAAGGTTTCATGCATGTCTACACTTTTCTATACTGATCATTTTGTGATACTTTTTATGAAACTCTTAATTTTGTTTCCTTTGAATAGCAAGTCGGGGACTATGTTGTTGTCGAAACTCATGAGGTTGCATTCACTTTTGAACAGGACCTCATATTAGTATATTTGTATTCAAAACGAAAAGTGGAAAATTAAATTTTCTAATCTTATTATTTACCCATCTGTGTATTCAAAACAAAAGTATGATTTTATCTTACATTTTGACACCTAAATTTAATATGGGCATGCGTGAGCAATTCATTCAAAAAATATATATGATCTTATCTTACATAATGTGTCATGATCGATCACGAGGTGACTCCTTTCTACACTTTTCGTTTTGTTTGAGATATATATTTATTCATATGAATGTAGGCTTAATATTGTTTTCCTCTTTTAACAATAGTTTCAGTACAGCGATACCCAACCTTTTGGTTGATGAGGTGATTCGCGAATTTAAGAAAGAAAAAGAGAAGCAAAGTGGTGATATGTAAATGGGCGGAACATCCTTATTGAAATCAAAAATTCCGAGATGAAAGCATTTTTGATTAATTGGATGGTGATACTCAGATGATATTTTCTCAATGTCCAATATCAAGACGAAGAAAAGAAACAAAGATTCCGTGTTTGGCCGTGATAAAATTTATTGTTGGATTGATACTTTTGTTTAGTATTCTTCTAGCTCTTTGAACAACAAAAGTAAGCTTTTTTCCGATTCTTTTTTGTTTCCATAACAAAAACTCGTTTGAATTAGAGGAAAATTTCCTCATATTGTTGTTCATATAGTTAATTTGAACTATTCCATCGAGGAATATCTCCTAAATGTGTTTGTTTACGAATATTGTTGTTTATCCTTGTAATTACATTTACTGATTTGATCAATATAATATGAACTTGTGTTCTGTTCATTGTATGCAAATAAGTAGATATATGCTAACTTGTGTCGGTTTTCTGATCCATAATTGTTTAATATTTGACTTGTTTCTTAATCTTCTAAGGAACCAAATAATGACCCTAAAATATGCTTATAACTAGTTAGCGACCTGTCATCAAGCAGGATGGCGTATCAATATGAGTCAACTCATTAGTCTTTAAATGAGGCTGAAGATAATAGAAAGAAACCTACTCTCTTTAAGATATCTAAAAAATGTAAGGCAGCTTGCGGCGTGTGAGGATCAGTAAGACAAGAGACGCATTGACTTGAATGCTGAATGCTGAAGAACATAAGAGATGTGTTGTCTAGTATATGGAATTTGAGTTCGGTAAATATGTCTTTGATTGCTATCTGAAATTTCTTTTGCACAGCCTACGGAAAAGACCTTTTGCTATAGATGATGCCCGCTATGGATGATGGAGCTACAGTAGGTTTATATATCTGCCTTCATACAACAAATGTAATATTGACAAAGGATATTAGCAGCTTTGAGTCCTGTACAAGCTGCTTGGTGTATTTTGTGAAGAAAATATAGTGTTAGAATTGGTTAGTTTGTATTCTGTTCTTGATACCTGTTTAGATCCTGGGAATGAGCATTCATTTTTAACCATAAGCACTTCCTGTCTTCCTGTATATAATCCTAAACGAGTTGGCTGATTGATACAACATGGATATTAAGCAGGTTAGGCAGTCGACTCTTTCCAACTAGAACCCACTAAGAAGACCCAACCTAGACCATTTACTTTTGCGTTGCTTCTTCGGATCATGTCGTCATTTGTCAACCCAAACTGGATTGTTAGTTATGACAGTTTCTTTTTTTTGCTAGTCTGGGATTTCATATTAGAGATTTTGACACAATGACTTGTTTTTTGCGTAGTGTTTGGTATGTAGGAATCGCTGACGTCATAAAATAAGTCATTGCACTTTTGTATGGCCCTGATTGTATCCCTTAATGACCATCCGCTGGATTTTCCCATTCACTTCTTCCCTCACAGATTACACAAAATTTGTTAATGATAAACATCTACGACGTAAGTTTAGGCAGACAAGTGCCTTTGTATAACGAAAGTTTAAGATTCAAGGCAAACGAGAAGGTGTTCTGCACAACTCGATACCAAGGAAATATTTTTCCAGTCCCAAACTCGGACTGCAGTAAAATCAATACTCGTACTAAACCGCTGAAAAAACAAGAAATAATCCTTTTTGGACTTAAACACTGGTAAGAAATTAGGAGAAGCTCATAAATCTTAAAATAAGCTATAAAATTGGGGCATATGAAATAGAAGCCAAGATCAAACACATAAACCAAAAGTGAAACACCCACCAAGTTCATTATTATAAGCCAGAAAATAAGCAACAGAAAATGAATTTATGAAACATGAGACGAAAAACAAATAAGCCGAAACAAAATAAGCCAGAAAATTGGGGCTTATGAAATAGGAGCCAAAATCAAATAAGTCGACACATAAACCGAAAGTCAAACACCCCCTAAGTTCACCATGACAAGGAAACTTATACAGTAGAAAATAAGCAACAAAAAATGAGGTTATGAAACATAAGACTAAAAGCAAATAAGGCGAAACAAAGAGGCCATAAAAAGTGGAGAATTTAGAGATTATTTGAGCTGAATTATGATGGTACTAACGTTGTAACAATAATAATGATGAATGAATACCTTCATGGCTGATGACGCACCCCAATACCAAGGCACATATATTATAATGCACCCCAATACCAAGGCACATAGGGATAACGGGGGCTTCACGTCATAGTAGCGTCCCCTCTAAGTCGTGAGAGAGAGAAAAAGAGCGCGCGCGCAAGGGCCAGGTCAGCAACAAGGTTTTGGTTTCCATTTCAACAACCAGTTGTGTATCGTTTTGCGTCACAAGTTTCCCAGATGGTGGGGGCGTCAAAGAGTTATGGAAGAGCTTTAGGCGTTATGGTGGGAGATTGAGAGAAACATACAAAACATGTGGATGGACTGTTATAAGTTAAGATTTGGTACAGCAGTTGAGAATGATGCTCCTTTAAATCAGATACTTGCGGTTTTCAGTCAAAAGTGGTGTAGCTAGGGGCGCATCATTCCATAGTTCTGCAGAGGTGGTAAAAAAAGCCTATAAAGGTATCGGATGCAGTAAGGATCAGGAAGAACGACCTTCCTCACGTAGAGACAATGGTCTAACTGCAGTTCTGATATATGGTGCTCATAAGTATGATGGACAAAGTGCGTGGAGCAAGACCAATTCGATTAGAAAGGGTGTATGTACTATGTTCACACTACTGGACACGAGGACACGGAATGGCTCTCATCTTGCTTGGAGGAAAAGGTTAAAGATGCAGCAAAAGTAAATATAAAAAAACAAAGACAAAATAAAAATAAGTTAATCTGGTTTGACACGAACACCACCATTCTTGATCAATTAAAAATATTCTTCAATCTCTCATCACATGGTGTCCACATCCATCTCTCACTTAAAATCAATCAGTGATACGATTTACAAAGTAAGTGTCGAAAGCGTTAGATTAAAAAGCATGGCACATGTAACAAACTAAAAAAGCCTTCACATCCTCTTTGATCCAACCAAAAAAACGAAGACGATTTATGATGTAATGGGAAATCGAAGAAAATATAGGAAAGGAATGGTATACATCACCTTTACGTGGAATGATGAATTTGTTGGACTCTTAGAATATGAATGGTGTTTTGGATCGGTGTATTTTGATGGGTGGGGGCACCGGCTATAGGATCTACCCATCTGATACCATGTAAATGATGAATAAACCCGTAGGTTACAATATATTGTTCCATCGCAATAAATAAGTACATAACATAAACCCTTATGGATCTGAAACCCACAGATCGAGCTTGGGCTAATTTATTATCTAACAATGGCGAGCAGATGCTAATAAACTGAGGATAAAAAACGATGTAAGGTACACGGAAGGTTCAAGAACAAAAACACTTTTTCAAGTGTCATCTCATCCGCGATAAAGGCCGGTAACACGAGATTAAAGGGACATATTCGTGTATATGTCCGAAATGGGTTAAGTTCGGACAGTAAACCGGGCATGAATATCCGGAAGGGACGTCATCCCACTAGGAAGCCTAGTACGAGGCACGAACCAGTAACATCATTCCGTTATTTTAGGAACATAGTCTACCAAAGGACGTCGAACCTCAAGGAAAAATCCGAGTGACCCAAACGACCTATTAGAAAACCATACAACTACTTAGCAGTATAAATACTATCACAATGTACATGGTTAAGGCTAGTGTGTTCTACATTATCATATTCGCTTTAATATATCCACTTTCATCTGCCTTTCGGCATAACCTTATATTTACTCTCACGTTAGAGGTTGGGCTGGAGTCAGCAACCGAACAAGGCTAACACTTTACTTTGATTTTAGGATATCCTAAGAACCGGACGTCTAGGAAGTCCAAAGGATTCTCTGATCCGTACCATCCTAGAAAATTACTTAAACATGTTTTCAAGAAAAGAAAAAAAGAGATCAACGGCTTAATTCATGTCACGGACATGAGATCAGGCACATAGTGTCGGGTGAAAATAAAACGGAATTAAAAACCATCTTAAAGAAAACATAAAGCAAAAAGTAGAAAAAAAAACAAATCATAAGCAAGCAAACTGAACGAGAAAAACTTGAAGTGTTATTTTCTTGTTTTAAACTCAAAGCCAAACCGAGAAAAACAAAAACCGATAACCATAAATATACAACAAAGACGCTAACCATATCTTAAAACCACACTCTCTCTAGCTAGCTCATACAAAATGTCCGACAATGTTCAGAAGTTTCCATGTTGCGAAAGTTTATGCCCAGAAACGTTTGACACACCTTCGGAAAGGAACAATCACCATGTCGTTTGTCCGGTGGTACATAAATTCATCTCGCCCTTTTAATTAATTGTAGCAGTATTAGTAACAAATAATAGTTTATTATCTTAAATATTGAACTCATGTCTACACCTACTTTTATTATTGAAAAAAACAGAAAAAGTCGCGCGAGATAAGAGAGGAGGAAGAGAGGTTGAAAAGGGAAGCAGATGGTGAGTCTATGGAATTGGATGGGGATGATATGGACAGAGGCGGGCCCAGAACACTAAATCATCATGTGCACATAATTTTTTTACAAGTATAAAGGTTTTTGAATATAAGTGAACATGAGGCGGTCTCAGTCAGTTTTTGTATAGAACCAAACGTCCGACTATAAATTTTTTAAAACCAAACCTCGAACCACAAGTTTTGCTTGGTTTTTTTGTTCTTGGTTTTTTCCTACTATACTATTTTTTCATTAAATGTCATATCTTCTACAAGTTTAAAATCTCTTTCACAAACAATTATCGCGTGAGACATTTATTATAAGAGTCGTATCCGAGTGGGCTAAATGTAAATATGAAATGGGAAATTTTTGACGATAATTTTTTGTTGTTTATTTAAATCATTTAAGGGACTTGTCAATAACAAGACATACAATGAATTTGGATATCCGAAATTTGCGATGAAGCTTACATGTTATACCCATTATTTTAGATATCTGAAATTTCGAATAGAAGTTTTGTATTTACGAATATCCAAAATTTCGGATTAAGAAGTATATATGTAATACAAAATTTTAGACCATGTTCATTTGGAAAACTCGTATATTTTTACAAAAACTTATATTATTTTAGACCATGTTCATTTGGAAAACTTGTAACCCGTAAAATGACACAATATATTAATCATTACTTCTTTGACTTATATGCATGATATCATATCATCATGCATCTAATTAACAAACTCGATATCATATTCTTGACTCATGACTAGCTTCAATCTTCAAGACATATATATATATATGTAACATATCATGACTACATGCCATGCAAATTAAACAGACTCGATCATAGACACTTTTACTAATACTAGACTCGATAAAATTAAACACACTTTTACTTATAGCTAGACTCAATATATAGATCCATATATATTAAACAAAACACACGTACTAATTTATTATCTTTCTAGCTAGCTAAACACCACGTACGTACTTTAATTATTCCTCCATAGCATCATCAGTACCATGATCATCTTCCTCCATCATGTCACCCTCACCACCTTCATCCACCTCCATTGCCTCAGCTGTACCATCATCCTCCAAATTAGCACCACCTTCATCAACCTCCATCTCATCCCCATCCAAATCCATATTTGCTTCCTTTTTCAATCTCTCTCCTTCTTCACGTGATTTTTTCAGTTTTTTTCAATAATAACATTATGTAGACATCAGTTCAAAATTTAAGATATAATAAACTATATATTATTATTTGTTAACTTCTTAACTAATATTGCTAGCTAGAAGAAGAAATAAATGGATTTACGTACCGTCGGACAAACGACATGGTGACTGTCCCTTTCCGAAGGTGTGGGAAACGTTTCCCCGCATAAATCCTCGTAACATGGATACTTCTGAACGTTTTCCGACATTTTGTATGATCAGCTAGCTAGCTATAGAGACTGAACCGTGGTTTGTTTTAAGATATGGTTAGCCTTTTTTATCTGCTAGAGAGAGTGTGTGTTTTTTTAGGAGAATTTTATGAGCTACCTAGAGTGTGGTTTCCTTATATACACGAGAGAATGAGCTGAGATACAAGTAACCTATAAAATCGAACCAGCGATAAACCGAACCGCTAAACCGAGCCCATCCAATTTCGGTTTAATTTCATTTTAGGTTAATTGGGTTTATCGGTTCGGTTGTCGAGTTGTTCTGTTTATTCCGTCTGGGTTATTTATGTATTTGGTTTGGTTTTCGGTTGTAATTACCAAACTCATATCCAACCTTTTTTGCTCCGTTCGGTTTAGTTGGAAAATTCGTTTCGGTTTGATTGTTTTTGGTTTCGTTCGGGTTCCTTATTCGGTTTATTGGTTTATTTGAGTTTTTTGCTCACCCCTACCTAAATACCAAATATAATTTGGCCCGTTTTCATGGAAACTGGGTGAAAACCGGTCAAAACTAGTCAGACCTGACGGAATCCGATCATACCCCATGAAAACCGACCCAAAACGGCCAGACCGGGCGGAAACAGGTCAGTGTAACCCTGTCATACCCGGTGAAACACTGTCACAACCGGTCATACCTAATGAAAACAGATCACACCAGGTATAACACGGTCAGCCCCACGTGACTTAGTGAAAACCAGTGTGATCCTTGATCTTGACTAATCTCACTGAAAATGAAAACTGTTCAGACCCCGTTTGTTCTTGGTTTTTTTCCTGCTATGCTATTTTTTCATTAAATGTCATATCTTCTACAAGTTTAAAATCTCTTTCACAAACAATTATCGCGTGAGACATTTATTATAAGAGTCGTATCCAAGTGGGCTAAATGTAAATATGAAATGGGAAATTTTCGACGATAATTTTTTGTTGTTTATTTAAATCATTTAAGGGACATGTCAATAACAAGACATACAATGAATTTGGATATCCGAAATTTGCGATGAAGCTTATATGTTATACCCATTATTTTAAATATCTGAAATTTCGAATAGAAGTTTTGTATTTACGAATATCCAAAATTTCGGATTAAGAAGTATATATGTAATACAAAATTTTAGACCATGTTCATTTGGAAAACTCGTATATTTTTACAAAAACTTATATTATTTTAGACCATGTTCATTTGGAAAACTCGTAACCCGTAAAATGACACAATATATTAATCATTACTTCTTTGACTTATATGCATGATATCATATCAACATGCATCTAATTAACAAACTCGATATCATATTCTTGACTCATGACTAGCTTCGATCTTCAAGACATATATATATATATATATGTAACATATCATGACTACATGCCATGCAAATTAAACAGACTCGATCATAGACACTTTTACTAATACTAGACTCGATAAAATTAAACACACTTTTACTTATAGCTAGACTCGATATATAGATCCATATATATTAAACAAAACACACGTACTAATTTATTATCTTTCTAGCTAGCTAAACACCACGTACGTACTTTAATTATTCCTCCATAGCATCATCAGTACTATGATCATCTTCCTCCATCATGTCACCCTCACCACCTTCATCCACCTCCATTGCCTCAGCTGTACCATCATCCTCCAAATTAGCACCACCTTTATCAAGCTCCATCTCATCCCCATCCAAGTCCATATCTGCTTCCTTTTTCAATCTCTCTTCTTCTTCACGTGACTTTTTCTGTTTTTTTAAATAATAACAGTATGTAGACATCAGTTCAATATTTAAGATATAATCAACTATATATTATTATTTGTTAACTAACTAACTAACTAATACTGCTAGCTAGAAGAAGAAATAAATGGATTTACGTACCGCCGGACAAACCACATGGTGATTGTCCCTTTCTGAAGGTGTGGGAAACGTTTCCCCGCATAAATCCTCGTAACATGGATACTTCTCAACGTTTTCCGACATTTTGTATGATCAGCTAGCTAGCTAGAGAGACTGAACCGTGGTTTTTTTTAAGATATGGTTAGCCTTTTTTATCGGTGTTTTTTAGGACAATTTTTATGAGCTACCTAGAGTGTGGTTTCCTTATATACACGAGAGAATGAGCTGAGATACAAGTAACCTATAAAATCGAACCAGCGATAAACCGAACCGCTAAACCGAGCCCATCCAGTTTCGGTTTAATTTCATTTTAGGTTAATTGGGTTTATCGGTTCGGTTGTCGAGTTGTTCCGTTTATTCCGTCTGGGTTATTTATGTATTTGGTTTGGTTTTTGGTTGCAATTACCAAACTCATATCCAACCTTTGTTGCTCCGTTCGGTTTAGTTGGAAAATTCGTTTCGGTTTGATTGTTTTTGGTTTCGTTCGGGTTCCTTATTCGGTTTATTGGTTTATTTGAGTTTTTTGCTCACCCCTACCTAAATACCAAATATAATTTGGCCCGTTTTCATGGAAACTGGGTGAAAACCGGTCAAAACTAGTCAGACCCGACGGAATCCGATCATACCCCATGAAAACCGACCCAAAACGGCCAGACCGGGCGGAAACAGGTCAGTGTAACCCTGTCATACCCGGTGAAACACTGTCACAACCGGTCATACCTAATGAAAACAGATCACACCAGGTATAACACGGTCAGCCCCACGTGACTTAGTGAAAACCAGTGTGATCCTTGATCTTGACTAATCTCACTGGAAATGAAAACTGTTTAGACCCCGTTTGATCTCGACCAATCCGGTACCCGTCGGAGGTCCGGAGGGCTAACCAATAAACTTAAACCTCTTTTAATTATCATGTTCATCCCAAAACAAACCAAATTCATTTTCCAGATTTAGTTTTTTTTCCACAATAGTGGATATTCTTACAAAGTGACTCGCATCTAGATGGTCGTTTCCATCCCCGTACCTATATCTATGGAACTATGTTACTTCCCCCAATCAATCACGCCAATGGCAAACATATTTTTTGGGTTTGGGAGTTCGGTTATGGGAGGTTGTTTTTGTTGGTTCCTTTTGTTTATTAATACCTCATTTGGTTTAAAAGCATCATGCTTCCACTTTACTGCCTCGTCGCTCGGTATAAAGTTACATCTCCTTTTCATTATATGCCTGATGAACTCGCTGGAAACACTCTTTTTTTATTTCAAACCGTATACTCATTTTCTTTTTAATAAAATAACTTGACTACATTATTTATGAACATGGAAATATGAATGTCATAAATTTGCGCGCAGAATGGAGCATATTAGAAAAACCCATTAGAAGACAAAAATTCAAAAGACAATATGCATTCATAGATAAGCAGATAAAAGTTTTTAAACCCTATATTCATTTTCTTCTAAATAAAATAACTTGACTACCTTATTTATGAATAGGGCCGGCCATAGGCACGTGCAGGCAGGCAGTGCAACGGCACAGGACCCAATTTTCGAAGGGCCTCCGATTTCTAAATCTTGGTGTTGGCATAATGTCACTTTCGGATATTCCTGTCTAACTAAAACAGTGTTTTATGAAATAATGCGCTTAAAAATGTTCAAAACTAATGACTTTGGTCATAGCAGTGAAACAAGAGAGCAAACTTTTGTATTTAAGGAAGTACTAGAGAAAGGGAGCTTTTCATCGGAGAAGATGACAAAATAACCAAAGATTTTGTTTTTATGTGGTAAAGTTCAAATTTAACCCTTTGAGTTTATATGCACGACAAAAAAAGAATTTGTTCAGTGGATTTGAAAAGTAAAAGCCAGGCCAATATACAATGTTGATTGGGCTTAACAGATTATATACTTAAAGCTACAAACAAACATCTTAAAGCTGTAGCATGAAATATTACACAAATTTATTCAACCTTTAAGCGTTTATACTTAAAGTTTTACCAAGACTTGCAGATGCTATTAGAAAAATACAATTAAAATTTTATGAACAAGTTAAGTTCAATAAGTTAATTTAAGGGCTCGGGGCAAAAATAAAACTTTTAAGTCTATGAATTGTATATCTATTATTTTTATGAGTATAAAGTAAATAATAATGAACTAAAATGTTTGATTTATTAAAGCTAGTAAAGACTAGTAAATTAAGTAATGTTCATGTGACACAAAGTTTTGAAATTTGAGTTTATTTTAAAAAAATTAAATATTTTTACAACAATTTACATTACGCGGCAATCATATATCGAGTTCCCGTGAACTCTCTAAGTCCGCCCTTACAAGGGCCTACAACGCAACATGGCGCAGGGCTCCAAAATCAATGAGACGGCCCTGTTTATGAACATGGCAATATGCATGTCATAAATTTGAAGAATGGAACATATTAGCAAAAACCCGTCAGAAGATAAAAATTCAAAAGACAATATGCATTCGTAGATAAGCACATAAAAGTTTCTTGCGCTTTAAAGGGTCCAATGGATTCTTCACAGAGTTCGGTTTGATTGTTTTTGGTTCCGTTCGGGTTTCTTATTCGGTTTATTGGTTTATTTGTGTTTTTTGCTCACCCCTACCCAAATACCAAATATAATCTGGCCCGTTTTCATGGAAACCGGTCAAAACGAGTCAGGCCCGACAGAAGCCGATCAGACCCGGCGAAAACCGACCCAAAACGGTCAGACCTTGCGAAAACAGGTCAGTGTAACCCTGTCATACCCGGTGAAACTCTGTCACAACTAGTCATACCTAAAGACGAAGCCATGAATTTATGTTAAGGGGGGGCTCGATTTTTTTCGGCAGTAACATATACGTAGTAGTTTTGTTATTTTTTTTAGGCATCTTATTTGACAAATAAAAAAAAGAAAAATCTAAAAGGATATAAACTAAAAATTAAAATGCTTATAAAAAGTACAATTTTTTGTCACCTACCAATGTAATATATTAATATACGCGCTTCCCCATAAACCCATCCCTTTTATTCTTCTTCTTAATTTTAAGTTTCATGGTTTCCGGGAAAAAAAACTGTAAAAAAAACTACATTTCGCCATTAAAGGTACCATAGACGTCGGACAGTTGGGGGTGGCCGAGCACCGCGTTTAAGCTAACAGATGAATAAATAGGTTAATTACACCGCGTTTATCAAATGAATAACATAATGGTTATGGTTTCTCGTTTGTTTTCTGTTTAGAAATCAAATAAACATTTAGATGAGTTTACAGATAAAAAATTCTACATAAGTAATTAGCCAATCACGTAACTAATTCTAGTCATACAAAAAACTAATATATATATATATATATTAAAGGAAAGTTTTATAACCATTAGTCGTAGGTTCAAAACTCACGCCTAGCAAACTCAGTACACATCTTAACCATTAGGATGCATGTAGAGCTTGCTTATACGATGGTGGCGCGCGACAGAGAAGTGCGATGTGTTTAGTTTTGGAGTTGTTGCACTATAAGTGATTATGGGAAACCATGCATCCTGGAGAGCTTATATAATCCTACCGACATTGTCTACTGATGATAGACGGATTCCGCGACCATCATCTCTAGTTGAGAAACTAGCTCATTCAATTTTGAATATATCACGCGCATGTTTGAACAACAACCCACAGGAAAGGCCAACGATGCGCCAAGTTACACAGATATTGTCAGTGGATATGATCGACTTTGGATGAAGCTGCATGTATCTGTAACTTAATGCTAGCTTGATCGATTTTGTAGATCGCTAAGCCATTGGTGAGTGAAAAAATGTACGTGTTAAGTAAAATTTACAATATAGGGAGAAAATGAAAGAAAGATTTTTTAGTTAAAATAATGATAGACCAGCTTTCCGTGGCTCGAGCTTACTATTCTAGTATTGCAAAAATGCTAAAACTTGACCAGTATTATCAAGAAATGAAGCAAAATATTCGCGAGTTTGAACGTATACTCGGTGAAAGCTATCTGATATGATGTTGCCAGGGTTAAGAAGAAGCTGCTATAGATGGAAACTACAAATCTACAATTACGAGATGAAGCCAACTTTCATATGAATCAGAGCGCTTTGCTTTACCAACTTGCAGTCCAAACACGTTTTCGATGTTTCCTGAAGTTCATTACTGATGGTGGGAGTTCGCCAAAACGGAAGAATTAATGTAAATGACTGAATAACCTGTACAGGTATTATTAACTTATCCCAAGCGCATTAAACTTGTGTAAAGAGCCAAATCCAACATGTGTAGAGGCAAGCAAGATCAGATGCGTCAAAATAGGTTCAGGTTTATATGATGCATTTTTAGTACTCAGTAAAAACAGGCCGGGTCAACTCGTACATAGTCATAGACACATTATAAAGAAATGTACAAAGAAAAAACTATGAATATGAATACAATACTAATACGACGATGTTGACCTAGTTGACCCATCTGACTCGATCGCATTTTAGCTAACTTTTTATATTTACCCATTTGACCCGTTTGAGAAAACACACAACCCAAATCTACACATGGTCTAAAAAAAGGGTACTAATGACAAACTATAATGAGTACATGGGGCGTATAACAAGTTTCAGCTGGCCCTCAACCTGACTTGCGACGTTAGCAGTCCTACAAACCTGTTAGAAAGTGAATATAACCAAGTATAGATGACACTAATTATGTATAAGTTTATACTCCAAGGGGTGAAAAGTGGAAGAACATAAGCAACTGTAGGAAACTATATCACCGACAGGAAAAACAACTGTCGGAAGTTAGAGCACACGCAAGTTATTTACTTGACAATACGATATGCACAGCATGAAGATGAATCCAGAGGGTAAACCATACAGTTTATAACTACAAATTGATATTACCAAGATAAGAAACATGAAGACCATATTGATAAGATGAAAAGACAGTAATGTCTTTACTTGGTAGTATTTACCGGCTCCAACTCGCAATGATACCAGGTTTCCCTGGGTAGCAGGACTGCTCAACGAAAGACCTCGCACACAGCATCAATTAGTGACATAAGAAACAAGGAGTCTCTAATTAATTCACATAACATTATACAACGGAGTATTCCCAGTAATCAAGTTTCATGAAGTGAACAAATTTGAACCAAGAAAAAAAAGAAAAAGTTGATAGATAAAAGAAGATAGTAACAATGTAATAGTTATTAAAGTACAAATAGCAAACTAAGACACGCTGGACGATGGAAATAAGGCGTGATAAAGTTGCTGCATCAAAGTATTGAGCGAAGAGGAACATGGGTCGGTGTTCTTCTGATGATGCTCAAAGTACATTTGAACAAAGAAAAACATATTTGACTGAGATGCACCAACCCGCCGACCCAATACATCAAGCCGGCGTTCCAAAGCATCAGCAAGGCGTTCCAAAGCATCAGCACACCGATCCAATTCAACAGCACGCCGTTTCCAATGCATCAGCCCGCCGTCTTAATGCATCAGCCAGCATTCGTAAAGCATCAGCCCGCCGAGCATTAGGGCCATTCAATTCCTTAGCCTGGTCTTCCAATTTCTCAGCTTGTGTTAAGATATCATCCCACTGTGCCTCCAGTTTAAGAGGAAGATTCTTTGCATCAGTAAGATGTTTCAAAACATGAGAAAGATGCTCGTCCTCATCATGCCATAACATTTTGCATTAAACTTGTAGGTTGCTGTTTCACATAACAAAACTAATAGTAGTAGTAATCCACAAGTCTTGTTACATTCTCCTCTCGTTTTGCTTGGGGTCTATTTTGAATAATATGTAAATACAAACATGAGTTTATCAGTCATTGAATATGCAACATTTGAACGTGTAGATGATTATGTGTGAACGAAATATGATATTCATGTACTTTAAATCAGGTTTACGAATCCTAAGTACACTGTGGGTGATTTTTAATCTGTTTGCCCTGTTCACTTTTAGATATTCTGCCTTATTGACCCGCTAGAAATGAAACATAACCCGAACAGATCCAAGGTCTGATTGAGACAGACATTGTTATTGCTGCAGTTGGCTAAGCTACGAAGGTAAAGAATAGCTTTTTTATATAAACTTTAATCAATTTTACACACTTGAATCTTCAAAACACGACTGAAAATGGTAAAATGCTCTCATTATGATATGGGTCGAAACGAGCCAACTAAGTTTGCAATGATAATTCAAGCATGACAATAAAAGTCATAGTATCACAATGATAATTTAATTTTCTGAATAAAATGGTATGCAAGTGGCGAAATCCCTGTTGGACGCTAAGTTTGCACATAAGTTCCTGAAGTTTATGTTTGGGTGATTATATACTCAGACTTTTGATGCTTATCGATACGATATTCGCTATAAACTTTACGCACTTGATCGTCCTTAATAGATGGAGCTTCTTGCCAAAAGACTTTTATCGTACACTCTTTTTTGTCTAAAACTTTTGTATGTGCCTAATATTTTTCTCAGATAAAGGGTAGTTGGCTCGAACCCGGTGGTGCAGTAATCAATGTGGGCAGAAATGCAGTAGATGATTGTACTAAAAGATCAAACTATCTGATTTTTAACAAAATGGTAGCACAAAAAGGAGTGTTTTGGAGCAAAGACATAAAGGAACCGAATATTAGCTGAATCATGATATAGGTATCTTCTAATTTGTTTATTCAAGAATTTTGTCTAAAATAAAAAAAAACCCAAAACACGTTGAGAAATTGTCTCCTAGAGACATACTTGGTGGACTACGATCATCGATCGACTCAGTCTGGGGTTCTGATAGGATCCAAGGATGATCTTTTAACCGAGATCCTCTTACGTCTCCCAGCTATCTCCATCGTTAGATTTATCTGGCGAGCGCTTTTGAGTCGCCGTCAGTTTACTCTTTGGTGTGACAGAGTTTCAATATGTCGTGGTCTTTATTCTAGGTTTGTCCCTTTGTATATTCCATTTGATGCTGAAAACAAAATCCCTCCTCCTTTAAGTAAGCTATCCAGATCCCAATGGTATCAGAATTATGCAATCATGTAATGGATTCATGCTCTGCTGTAGCGGTACTTCTTTCCAACGTGGTCGTAGATACTATGTATTCAATCTCGTTACTAAGCAATATGTATGAGATGTGTGATCATTCAGGGTGGTTTCTCAAATACCAAGTGGACCTTGATGATCTTTCGATCACTTAATTATCCGGAGATGATTATTAGCTATGCACATCGATCCCTCTTTCAAGCAAATGAAGATCATTATCAACCAAGACCAGTCAAGCCCTAAGTACTACTTGTATGAAGTCATAGATGTCGTTAGAGGTGATAAAGAAGAAGATACATTCATGGTGGTGAGAATTCTAAGTAAAATCATAAGGTGCAATATTCTTGACAAGAGTTTTAAGCTGATATAAGATATCGACTTCAAGTTCCATGGAAGGATTCGCTACACTGGCCTTCATTGATATATTGAAACCATAGCCTCTTTTTAATCTATTCAACTTGCGTGTATTTGTCGAGATGTTATTTTGGTGTAAACAGGCATTTGACCTAGTGGAACTAAGGTGCATACCTCACCTATAGGTTGTGGCTTGAAAATTGTGTGCGACTGTTTTTCGTTGAGAGTATCATAAGGCGGGAAAAGTTGTTATTACTCAATCAAGATACAATGAAACAGTGCAAGTCCTATTTATAGGGCAAAGTCAAAATATAAAAGTCAACTAAGCTAGAACTAATTTACATAAAATCACATCTGCCCAGAGCCTTCTGCATTGTCTTGAATGCTGCTGACTTTGACTTAAGAGACTGTTTCACACAATGGTTAACTTGATGTTTAGCGGTTGCTATGGCATGAGCAGTAGGACCTCATTTACCCCCCCTACCCACCCCAATACATACACAAGTCGGTAATGTGTGTGGATTACAGATGCCAAACTTGGACAAAAAGTTACAGTGTAAAGCTTTGTAAAGACCTTTAGTTAGCAGACCTGCGGCTTGAAGCTTGGATGGAATGAAAACAGGCATCACTTGATTATTCTTGATCTTGCCTCTAAGAAAGTGGCAATCTATTTCACTTGATACATTAGAGTGTTGGAATTTAGGAGTAAACTTAAATATAGTTTAGGGACTTAAGTGTACTTTGTAATATAGATTAGGAATAAACTTGTATTAGGAAGGTGCCTACCCCCTCATCTCTATAAATAGGGATGAGGGGGGATCCTAGTTCATTGAATTCTTCTTCCCAATGTAATCTTTATTAGGGTTATTAATAAAGGGGTAGTTGGGGGTATTCCGTGTGCATATACTATTGTCGGTTCTTTGTAGTCTCTCTCGTGTTCGCTACTTGTGCTCGATACAACTCGCGATCTAGCGGTTCCGCGTTATCGAACTTCGGGTTTGTTGTCGGTTTCGTACAACAAGTGGTATCAGAGCCTGGTTTTTGTGGTCTCCGAAGATCGAGTGCTAGGTCGAGGTGACGTGTCGTCAGAGGTATCGAAGATCGATTTCGGTTTTGAAATCGGTTTTAAAGTTGCGATCGGTGGACGATTGTTCCTGGAGCAGCGATTGACGAGAGTAAAGAAGTGAGGTGGGGTTTCTATCGTTAATAAAAAAAAAGGAAGAAGACGAATTGATACTACCCACGTGAAGAATTGGTAAATTGACGTGAGTGTTTTTGCTTATGCATATATAATTTGAATATTGTTTTTGTAATATTCATTCTCATGTGAAACCAATACTACAAAGTTGGCAAGCAAGTTTATAACTTGGATCCGAATATTAATCAATTAATATTTGACTTCGACTTCAAGAATTTGTTGGAATTAGAAAGTTCGAAGGTTTCGTTGTTGCGGGAATTTTTGCGGTTCAAGTATCGGTCGTGGTTTGCTTGGGTTTTCAAGTTAGCGATCGGGTTGAATTGTTCATGATCGAGGGTTTAGAGTATCTAATAAATTCGATTTGCAAGAAGGGTATTTTCTTGTGGTTCAAGTTTGATCGTGGTTTACTTGGGTTTTCAAGTTAACGATCGGGTTGCTTGTTCTAATCGAGGGTTTAGAGGTTTTCTAATAAATTCGATTTGCAAGAAAAGGGTTCAGCAACAACGGGTATATATTGCACACGGCTTGTGAGGCTTGTCGGTAAAGTTGGTTAAGAAACAATTTGACAAGGTTTGTAGCAAGGTTAAAGAAGATTCAAGACTTGTCGAGGTTGCAAGATCTCTTAGGTTATTAGAGATCGATTTTGCAAAATTAAAAGTACGACAAGGGTTACTTCAAAAGGAGTCGGGTACTTTCTTGATTCAAGGGTTGTCGATTTGTTGGATAGGTTAATTTCCAAGGCTCAATCGATATTTGAGTAAGAAAGGGTGTTCTTTTGAAGGGTTACTTGGTTTGATCGATTTCTAAGAAGGTTTCTCTTAGGGTTATATCGATAAAGCAAGGGTTTTTCTTTATATACGGGGACTTCGTATTCGTGATTGTGAGGTTTAATATATCACAAGGTTTAGCGAATTATGGAAGGGACTTTGTCGGTTTGTGATTGTGAGGTTTTTCACAATGTTTAGCAAACAACAAAGGGATAAAGAAAAAATGGCTAGTTCTATAACTAGGTTTGACATCGAAAATTTCGATGGGTTTAATGTACATAAGCATGGAGGTTCAAAACAAGTTGGGTTCAAACAACTTGGTCCTGGTGTTAAAACAGGAGTCCATGGAGTACATGTTTATAAACGTGTTTGGTTTGAGGTGGAACTGCAGGGAGCTCAGGGGGATCGTGAAGCTGAGGTTTTTCAGGATAGTAACGATCATGTTGCAGTAGCTCAAATACGGTTTGAGGTGGAACTGCATGGAGCTCAAGGGGATCGTGAAGCTGAGGTTTTTCAGGTGAGTAACGATCATGCTGCAGTGGCTCAAAGATGGTTGAAGGACAAACAACCTCCGTAAGTGGTCATATATATATGCGGTTGGAAGCCAGGAGTATCAGGTGGTCTGCACGAGACCTGACATAGCATCTGCAGAAGTGATTCACTACATAAGCATGGAGGTTCAAAACAAGTTGGGTTCAAACAACTTGGTCCTGGTGTTAAAACAGGAGTCCATGGAGTACATGTTTATAAACGTGTTTGGTTTGAGGTGGAACTGCAGGGAGCTCAGGGGGATCGTGAAGCTGAGGTTTTTCAGGATAGTAACGATCATGTTGCAGTAGCTCAAATACGGTTTGAGGTGGAACTGCATGGAGCTCAAGGGGATCGTGAAGCTGAGGTTTTTCAGGTGAGTAACGATCATGCTGCAGTGGCTCAAAGATGGTTGAAGGACAAACAACCTGAAGAAAAGACAAACACGTGCTGCTTGGAAAATGAGCAGGAAAAGGTACACCTTGGTATAAAGGTGGGGGCAAACATTATGGTAACCGGAGTACCTGATCAAGAGGGTGCGGAGGGTAATGTTGCTGAGAAGAAGAACGTGAAGGAGTTTATGGAAGCTAACCTAGGGAAATTACAGTAGTACAATGCCTGGTCGACAAGGTGGTTCCCGGTTCGAGGTTCCAACACCGGTAAAGGGTGTTGAGTATCGGTTATGTTTAAGTGTTACTCCTAAGGTGGAAATTGTTGGAATTTAGGAGTAAACTTAAATATAGTTTAGGGACTTAAGTGTACTTTGTAATATAGATTAGGAATAAACTTGTATTAGGAAGGTGCCTACCCCCTCATCTCTATAAATAGGGATGAGGGGGGATCCTAGTTCATTGAATTCTTCTTCCCAATGTAATCTTTATTAGGGTTATTAATAAAGGGGTAGTTGGGGGTATTCCGTGTGCATATACTATTGTCGGTTCTTTGTAGTCTCTCTCGTGTTCGCTACTTGTGCTCGATACAACTCGCGATCTAGCGGTTCCGCGTTATCGAACTTCGGGTTTGTTGTCGGTTTCGTACAACATAGAGAAACAGTTTTGAATAAGCACTTTTGAAGATGCGTATACGCCGTTATAATAGGCCATTTCCGAACACCCCTTTAGAGGGCGTTGGGTATTGCTTATTTTTTTCTGCATAAAAATAAGTACTTATTAGCTGCTTAAAAATAACTAATTCTGGAACAGTGTTTGGATTTGCTTATTAACCATGTTTATGTGCTTATTTGCCATTTTTATGTGTTTATTAGCCATATTATTGATCAAGCAGTTTGAAGTTGCTTACACATGGTTTTTATTTGCTATTTCTAAACACCCTTTTTATCCAAATTGCTTATTTCAAAAAGCATTAACAAGTGGGATTAGAATAGTGCAGATATTAGCTGTTATTAGATTATATGTGGGTGAAATAAAATAAGCTGCTTCTTCACAAAAAAAAAAAAAAAAAAAAAAAAAAAAAAAAGCTGTTTTGAATAAAAAATTATTGGAACTTTAAAGGGGTGTTTGGGAATGTTGATCCGAAACTGCTTATATGACTATTTGTGAGTGAAATTAGTTGGTTAAAATAAGAATCTTGAAATGTCAGCTTATTCTGCTTTGAAATACAAGAGAAGTAGTTTGAGGGTGTTACGTGGCTATTTGCAAGTGAAATTAGCTGTTCTATATAAGCAGTTGGAAGTTATTTGTTCTGAAAAACAAAACTCTCATACGGGATTGAGGATTGGTGTTGTTGTTAGTTTGTATAAGCAATACTACACTTTTAGTCCAAACTACTTGTTTCAAAAGAAGATAATGACAAGTTCTATAAGCAATGTCGATCAAACACCCGTTTAGGACTTGCCACATATTTATCAACGTATTTGCATACTAGTTTTTCAGCATCTGGTACCAAACGTCACTTTGAATTAATACCATTATATTGAAGTTCTTTAGAACTCGCTACTTAATGCACACATTTTGTTGCCATTTTGACATGATAGATCGATCAAGTATATCCTGTTTGCTACAGGTTTACTGGTCCTTTGCTCCCCCACATATAATATGCGAAACAAATGGTTGAGAAAAAAATTTGGACGATTTAATCACATGTCCCGGAAGGGACGAGTATTATACAACTTTCAGCGGTACATATAGTGTCTGTATGTTCATATTTTGGTCCAACAAAAGTTAGTTAAGATAGGTTACTGACCGGTTCCGCATCTGACATTAGAAGAGTAATGGAAAATGAAAACATGCTTTTCTCTCCTCCAAAGCCCCCCTAAACACGATGATATGCTCTTTCAATCTAGACTCTAAAAATACAGCTTTTGTTGGTCAATAAGCTTTACCCAAACACCCCTATTACAGCGAGTAACGATTTTCATTCCACAACAATGACATTCAGCCAGCCAAACACCCCATCTATATCAGCCATTACATCAGGTCTTTAAGTATCTTGAGGTCAAATTGTTTCCGAACACAACTCATTCGCGTGTTCCCAAAACATAATAAAACTAGAGACTTATTTTTCGCCTTGTTTGACCTGTTCTGCTTCTAGTTTTATTTGACCCGTTTGACATGATACACTACTCAACATCTTTTTATAAATATATATATATTTTACATTCTACTTTCATTTTCCAATAATAAAAAAGGCTATTAGTATTGAATATTTTTGTTAACCAAAGTATAATTATCAAAAGATCCATGAAACGAAGATACTTTAACAAGTTATAAAAAGATTTGAGTCGGGTTACAGGAGTACAAGAGCCATGCGATCTAAGGTTTTGTGTGTTGTGGTCTGGTTAAGTACGTCAACAAGATAAATGATCCGGCCACTAGTGGTGGTCCGGTCCACCGCTAGTTTCACATCGAGATGAGATCTGTGTTCCGAGTGAAGTTCGTTTAATACTTTGATCTTGCAGGTTCATATGTTTTTACAAAATCATTTTGCAGTTCGGGCTGGTTCTAACCCGATGCTCAGCCCCGACCAGCAGCAAGTGTACGTGAAATTAGTATATTAAGGAAAATATATGATTTGCATTTAAATTTATAACGTGAAGTAATGTTTTCACAGCTTTGATTAAGATTTTGAGAATAAGCTTGTCAGACATCAAAATGACTTTGTGGTCAGAGATTCTGGGTTCGATTTTACCTTTGATTCCTAATCTGGAAAGAACATATTTTTAGTTATTCCAAAGATAGAAAAACTAAACTGCACAAGTCAAATCAAAAAGTTGATATTAGTTTTCCCAAGACAAATTACAGGGAAGTATATATACCTTATAAAAATGTATGGAAACATAAGAATCGGGTTTAATTATTGCAACTAGGTCGCACAATTAAGATCGAGATGCACCATTGCAATCCAATAGTGACTCGTTGCTTGTAAAACTCGAAAGATAAAAACAAAAATAATCGAGGTTGCAAAAATGTGTAAGTTATTTTAGTGAAAAAAAGGTTGTTTTAATATGGAGGCGCAACCTATTGCCTCGAAAATTACTATCAGTATATTAAAGATGAAAAAGTACCATTTTTACTCGTTCAACTCTGAGATCATATTATTATATGTCTAACGTCTACGCATGTAGTTTCCTTATTTTATGATGACAAAAAGATCTATTTCCTTTTCGTGATTTTATATTTGAAGTTTATTATTATCTATATATTGCCGCCGGTCCTTCATATCTTAGATTTATTTGTAGCCGTGTAAATAAAAAAAGATTCAATCCTGGCCATTCAAATTCAGTATTTATCTTTACTAACTAACTTGAGCAAAAATCGGCACGTTGTTCTACTTATGAATATGTACACAAGGTTTTTTACACCAAAAAACACACACTAAAAAACCAACCCTGCCCTCTTCTTAGATTTGCTCCTCCGTTCATCTCCCGAACAACATCACCAGGTTCCATCTTGTGTGTATATGTAGTTATGTACCGATTTTTTTATACAGATTTACGGTTTATTTTTGGTACATATGTTTACTATCAAGGCAATAGTGATAATCGACATCGGGAAGATCGCTTTCAATGAAGAAACCAAGGTTTCATGCATGTCTACACTTTTCTATACTGATCATTTTGTGATACTTTTTATGAAACTCTTAATTTTGTTTCGTTTGAATAGCAAGTCGGCCGGGGACTATGTTGTTGTCGAAACTCATGAGGTTGCATTCACTTTTGAACAGGACCTCATATTAGTATATTTGTATTCAAAACGAAAAGTGGAAAATTAAATTTTCTAATCTTATTATTTACCCATCTGTGTATTCAAAACAAAAGTATGATTTTATCTTACATTTTGACACCTAAATTTAATATGGGCATGCGTGAGCAATTCATTCAAAAAATATATATGATCTTATCTTACATAATGTGTCATGATCGATCACGAGGTGACTCCTTTCTACACTTTTCGTTTTGTTTGAGATATATATTTATTCATATGAATGTAGGCTTAATATTGTTTTCCTCTTTTAACAATAGTTTCAGTACAGCGATACCCAACCTTTTGGTTGATGAGGTGATTCGCGAATTTAAGAAAGAAAAAGAGAAGCAAAGTGGTGATATGTAAATGGGCGGAACATCCTTATTGAAATCAAAAATTCCGAGATGAAAGCATTTTTGATTGGATGGTGATACTCAGATGATATTTTCTCAATGTCCAATATCAAGACGAAGAAAAGAAACAAAGATTCCGTGTTTGGCCGTGATAAAATTTATTGTTGGATTGATACTTTTGTTTAGTATTCTTCTAGCTCTTTGAACAACAAAAGTAAGCTTTTTTCCGATTCTTTTTTGTTTCCATAACAAAAACTCGTTTGAATTAGAGGAAAATTTCCTCATATTGTTGTTCATATAGTTAATTTGAACTATTCCATCGAGGAATATCTCCTAAATGTGTTTGTTTACGAATATTGTTGTTTATCCTTGTAATTACATTTACTGATTTGATCAATATAATATGAACTTGTGTTCGTTTTCTGATCCATAATTGTTTAATATTTGACTTGTTTCTTAATCTTCCAAGAAACCAAATAATGACCCTAAAATATGCTTATAACTAGTTAGCGACCTGTCATCAAGCAGGATGGCGTATCAATATGAGTCAACTCATTAGTCTTTAAATGAGGCTGAAGATAATAGAAATAAACCTACTCCCTTTAAGATATCTAAAAAATGTAAGGCAGCTTGCGGCGTGTGAGGATCAGTAAGACAAGAGACGCATTGACTTGAATGCTGAATGCTGAAAAACCTAAGAGATGTTTTGTCTATTATATGGAATTTGAGTTGGGTAAATATGTCTGTGATTGCTATCTGATTCTGATATTTCTTCTGCACAGCCTACGGAAAAGACCTTTTGCTATAGATGATGCCCACTATGGATGATGGAGCTACAGTAGGTATATATTTGCCTTCATACAAGAAATGTAATATTGACAAAGGATATTAGCAGCTTTGAGTCCTGTACAAGCTGCTTGGTGTATTTTGTGAAGAACACATAGAGTTAGAATTGGTTAGTTTGTATTCTGTTCTTGATACCTGTTTAGATCCTGGGAATGAGCATTCATTTTTAACCATAAGCTCTTCCTGTCTTCCTGTATATAATCCTAAACGAGTTGGCTGATTGATACAACATGGATATTAAGCAGGTTAGGCAGTCGACTCTTTCCAACTAGAACCCACTAAGAAGACCCAACCTAGACCATTTACTTTTGTGTTGCTTCTTGGATCATGTCATCATTTGTCACCCCAAATTGGATAGTTAGTTATAAAAGTTTCTTTTTTTTGCTAGTCTGGGATTTCATATTAGAGATTTTGACACAATGAGTTGTTTCTTGCGTAGTGTTTTGTATGTAGGATTCGCTAACGTCATAGAATAAGTCATTGCACTTTTGTATGGCCCTCATAGTAACCCTTTGAAGACGTAAGTTTAGGCGGACAAGTGCCTTTGTCTAACAAAAGTTTAAGATTCAAGGCAAACGAGAAGGTGTTCTGCACAACTCGATACCAAGGAAATATTTTTCCAGTCCCAAACTCGGACTGCAGTAAAATTCAATACTCCGTACTAAACCGTTGAAAAAACAAGAAATAATCCTTTTTGGACTCAAACACTGGTAAGAAATTAGGAGAAGCTCATAAATCTTAAAATAAGCTATAAAATTGGGGCAAATGAAATAGAAGCCAAGATCAAATGAGCTGATAAGCCGACACATAAACCAAAAGTGAAACACCCACCAAGTTCATTATAACATAACAAACTAATATAAGCCAGAAAATAAGCAACAAAAAATGAGTTTATGAAACATAAGACGAAAACCAAATAAGCCGAAACAAAATAAGCCAGAAAAATGGGGCTTATGAAATAGAAGCCAAAAACAAATAAGTCGACACATAAACCGAAAGTCAAACACCCCCTAAGTTCATCATGACAAGGAAACTTATACAGTAGAAAATAAGCAACAAAAAATGAGGTTATGAAACATAAGACTAAAAGCAAATAAGGCGAAACAAAGAGGCCATAAAAAGTGGAGAATTTAGAGATTATTTGAGCTGAATTATGATGGTACTAACGTTGTAACAATAATAATGATGAATGAATACCTTCATGGCTGATGACGCACCCCAATACCAAGGCACATATATTATAACGCACCCCAATACCAAGGCACATAGGCATAACGGGGGCTTCACGTCATAGTACCGTCCCCTCTAAGTCGTGAGAGAGAGAAAAAGAGCGCGCGCGCAAGGGCCAGGTCAGCAACAAGGTTTTGGTTTCCATTTCAACAACCAGTTGTGTATCGTTTTGCGTCACAAGGGGCGTCAAAGAGTTATGGCAGAGCTTTAGGCGTTATGGTGGGAGATTGAGAGAAACATACAAAACATGTGGATGGACTGTTATAAGTTAAGATTTGGTACAGCAGTTGAGAATGATGCTCCTTTAAATCAGATACTTGCGGTTTTCAGTCAAAAGTGGTGTAGCTAGAGGCGCATCATTCCATAGTTCTGCAGAGGTGGTAAAAAAAACCTATAAAGGTATCGGATGCAGTAAGTATCAGGAAGAACAGCCTCCCTCACGGAGAGACAATGGTCTACCTGCAGTTTTGATATATGGTGCTCATAAGTATGATGGACAAAGTGCGTGGAGCAAGACCAATTCGATTAGAAAGGGTGTATGTACTATGTTCACACTACTGGACACGAGGACACGGAATGGCTCTCATCTTGCTTGGAGGAAAAGGTTAAAGATGCAGCAACAGTAAAGTTCCTTTCAGACGATATTGTTTCAGAAAGCAAGTTTGTTTGTAGTAGGGACCCGAGCGAACATTTCCTGAAGTCTTATTTAGATACAATGGAACCTTGGTTCCACTATATAACGCGTTGGGACGTAGCGGTGAAAGCCTTTTAGATAGGCTTTTTTTGTAGGATTACATGGATTTGAGTGGTCTGAGGAAGATATATGATTTGTACTTGTTACATATGATGAAGTTGATAGGCCATATAAAGTACAGTGCGTGTTTTGGTCGCAAGACGCATTACTTTACATGTTTTGTTATATCCCCTTAGCTATCAAGTATCAAGGCAACTACATTGAATGATAATTGCGTCAATAACTAACTAACTTGTCAAAATTGATCAGAGAAGAAAAAAAGAAATACGAAACCTATCCGTTATTAGATGTAGCAGTGCATAGGCTAACCTGTGTTTCACTACTACTGCGGGCAGATAGCCAACCATCAATTCCTTGAAGGTGAAAGTCCTCGAGAAAATCCTTTCCTTTTGAGGTAAGCACTAGACAGTATACAGAAACTCCCATCAAAATCAAGCAACTTAAGGCAGGAGGCTGTCTCTTGCGATAAGAAAATCAGACACTGTTCCACTTTTGCAATGACGAATTTGTACTATCTGGACATTACTTTCTTTGAAATTTCAAAATGGCTTATCGTCTTATTAACTAGTAATTCAATTAGGTACTGCTGGAAGTCTCGAACAACTTGAGTATATAATGCCATAGGGCATTGGGTAAACTGATAATACTAACATAGCTCAAACATTGAATAAAACAAAAGACGCAACATGTCAACGTGTCCTATGATGTTACAAAAGATAATAAATGAGTCACCTAGAACCAACTTGGCTCAATCCAAGCATTGCGGGAGAGATAATATGTAGTTCCATAGAAACCCCCTGCATGTTCTTGAACGTTTTCGCCATCAAATGTGTGGTACTTGCATGTGTCGAGTGAATAGAACACAACCTTCCTGTTCTTGGTATTCAGCCGTGGAAAGAAGATCTTATTCTCCATCTTTGGTACTTTGGCTTCAATGCAAAGACATGTTGCACCACATATAAAAATCATGTGCTTACCTACAGAATCTATTTTTTCCAATTCTTGTTTAGATTCGTTACGCTTGAAAACCTCAACATGTCCCCCATATTCGCCTACGCTAACCAGTAAAAGATGTAGATCCCAATTTGTTAAAAAATATTGTGTAGCCGATGTGCAAGAGCCTTTAGGAGCTTTGGCTTGAGCAAGCTTCCAAGAATAATCTTCTCTGTCCAAATTACTGATAACAAGAAGTTCTCCTTCTTTACACAAGGCATAAAGATCTCCACCATAAAAAGTTGGACAACAAATAGAATGCGGATCAGGGCCAAGATTAAGTGTACGCCATGTTGGTTCCCGATTCAGATACAGGATGTCAACACGCCAATACTCTAGTCCTAAGAAACGCAAGTACCCTAGATTTAAGAACCCAACAAGCAGGCAATCAAGGGAAGTAGGTGGTGCCGAAAAACACACGCTTTCCAAACTATATTGCGGATGCGGAACCTCCTTGATAACATTTGTGAAAGGGTTAAAGAATACCAACCGATTCAACGCGTAGCTTTTAAACAATAACCAACCAAACTTTGAGCAATATAATTTTCCATACACGGTTGATATACAGGGTTTTTTCAAAAAGTAGTTGTCACCCAATATGGGATTAGTAAAGGTCATAATACCTCGTTTTTTGTCTGCCACCATCAGCCAAGGTGAAACAACCGAGTACGTGTGTAATGCCCCTAATGATGTACCGTTGTGCCATTTTACCAAAGGTGCTGCTAAATGACATTGTTTGCATGTACCACGAAGGTTCATGTATTCAACGCCAACAGAAAACTCCATAATTGTTTCCAAAATATGAGCCGGAATGCTAAGGAGGTGTGATTCATTGGAGTTAACCCTACGATCCATCCCCGACTTTATATCAGTGTTGTTTTCTATCTCTACTTTAGAATCAATTATGCATTCGGCTTCTCCATCATCACCTTTTAGCGTGCATTCCCACAATGAAAGATGGCTGTTCGTCGACATAGGAGAGGGTATATGAGATAGGGAGATGGTATCAGTTTTAAGATGGTATGAGTATATTGTTCCGCCCATTTCTCCACGAATGTGTATAAAACCTCCTGCGTTTGCGTTCGAGGCAATTACACGTCTATAAGATACTGAGCAATCACGGGCGAGATCCACAAAAAAAGTAGAGTTTTTGAGGTCATCAATAGCTTTCCATGCTTCACAACTCATGTCTAGTGTTGTAAAATCCAATTTGTCTTCATCTTCATCATCCTTGTAATTAGTTAAATCCCAGTATTTGAGGCATTCCCTTTCTTCCCAGTCTATACAAGCCATGTCTAATTTGAACACAAGCGCACAAATAGGTATTCTGAGTCCCCAATCTTCAAAATATATACTAATGTAATACAATTGTGTAGAAACCCCTTTCAAATAACTAATATAGTCCCCACTACGAGGACCGGAAGAAGGAAAAGGGCATGCCCCAAATAGCATTAGTTTTATCATTACTTCTTTATCCCTAACAACGATCTCAACATGGAAGATAAATTGTGCCAACTTACTCTCAAAACTTAAGGCGTATACTTTACCGTTGCAACAAGTTAGATTACGTACTAGTTTACCATCAAATGTTAATCTCTTGAGCTGAGAGGCGTATGACATTTCAGTCCATCTTAGCTTCTTTCTTTTACCAACTAGCCGGAAAAATACAAAGGTTGGTTTATTGGTTCTTGTTAACAAAAGAATTGAACTCGGATCATCGGGAGGGGCTGACAAGCAACACTCGCTAATAGACTCGTACCCTCCATCTTCCAAAATCAAGGTGGGTAGACGTATGATCTTAGAAGTCTTTTCGTTCCAAAGAGACCATTTCTTATTGTTTGGATGGTTGGAAAGTATCACCCAACCATGGAAACATCCTCGGATACGTTGCCCGATCAACTCAGGGATTCGACACCTATAATGAGGCAGGTCGTCGTTATTCAAGGTGTAGAAAAACAGGTCTCGAGTGTTGTGTTCTTCGTCGTCTAGGGTTTGGGCAACCAACCACGGATATTTTGAAGATAATGGAGGGAAAGCATCACATATGGAACCACTAGAAATCTGATCCATCTAACACAATTGAAGAGAATAAATGATACCTCAAACTTGATAGACGGATTTTCAAAAGCAGCCGATTTATTCGACTATCGTTAAGGAGATGACGAACGAATGAATGAATAATTTAATTTAATTTAATTTAATTTAATTTAATTTAATTTAATTTATTTTTTTATATATATATATATATATATATATATATATATATATATATATATATATATAGGGGAGAGTTAAAATAAAAAGACTTTTTTTGGTGAGAAGGATAAGAAGGATTTTCAGCCATTGATTTAAAATCAATGGATAAGATCATCCATATTTCTAACTAACTAACTAACTAACTAACTAACTAAATAACCACCAAAACATTATTTTAAAAAAGTCTTCAAAAAATTCTGAAAAAATTCCAAATTGTCGGATTTGTTGATGCATAAAAAAGTTGTGAATAAACGTTTTTTTAATTTTGAGTTTTTAACGTTTTTCTAATGCACAAAAAACAAAATTAGATGCACAAACACGTGAATTTTGGTGTACAAAAATTTTTTCATTCACAAAATTTTCAATTTATTATAGTTTGATGCGGAATCATATTCTAAAGCTAAAAGTCAAAAGAAGTTGGGCATAAAAATGATTTCTTGATGCACAAAAAACCTAAAAAAACGTAAAAAAAAAACGTTTTTGTGCATCAAAATTCCGTTTTTATGCATTAAAAAAGCGTTAAAAACTTCGAATTAAAAAAACTTTTTTTACAAAAGTTTTTTGCACCAACATACCCAATCTACTGGAATTTTTTCATAATTTTTGAAGAACTTAAAAAAAACATGTTTAGATGGTTAGTTAGTTAGTTAGTTAGTTTGTTAGGATTGTGATTTAATCTCATCCATTGATTTTAAATCAATGGTTGAAAATCCTTCTTATCCTTCTCACAAAAAAATATCTTTTTATTTGATCTCTCCCCTATATATATATATATATATATATATATATATATATATATATATATATATATATATATATATATATATATATATATATATATATATATATATATAGATTGAGGTTCATGTAGGATAGTGTTTAAAATAAGATAGTGTAGGCAGCCAATGTATTAATGCCAAGTGTTATTTACTTAATTTAATAATATTAATAATTTTAAATACAGGAAAGGGTAAAATCGGAATATTATATTTAATCTTTTTTTTATGATAAAAATATTGTCATTTAACTTAAACCGATCCTTAGTCATATGTTTTGACTGACTATCTTCCCCTTCCCCATCCAACCAGTTTGACTATCTTCCTCATCCCACCATTTTAGGATAGTAGGTTTTTCATTGATGAAGAAGTCATCCTACTTCTTCGGTTCCCCACCTTCCCGCTTCCCGTCTTTCCCTCCTTCCCGCCTCCCCTCTTTCCCTCATTCCCGCCTCCACTATTTCCCACTGTTTCTCCTTATATATATCAACAATCATTTATTCATTTATCATAACTTGAAAAGCTTTTAATAACCACACATACTAACATCTCGCAAGCACTAATGGCTGATGAATTCGAATCTTCGATTGAACAAGGTAATTTTGTCACCATTTGTTTTTTATGAATCATATAATTAAGGTTTGTGTTGATGTGGTTTTGAACTTTTTTTTTATGTTCACGAAACCTCAGCGAGAACCCCTCAATCTGTTGGATCTGAATATGTGTTTGAACAAGGTATACGTGTCACTATTTTGTTTTGATGAATCATGCAATTAAGGGTTTTGTTAATGTGGTTATTAAACTTTTTATGTTCATACATTTTTTGATTTTATAAAAATCATAACCAGGTGGTTCCAATCAAGTAACCATAACCGAAACCCCTCAATCTGGTAGCAGTAGCAGTGTTCGTCATGCGCCATTGGGTAAAACATTAGGCCTTTATTCTGAATAAATATACACATTATCTTTTTAGTTATTTTGTGCTAGCATCATAAGTTTGTGTATATGATTTGATTTAATAGGATATGTGCCTAATGGTTCTGATGAAGATGACTCCCTTTTTGTAGCCCAAAAGGGAACACCTCAATCCCATATCAATGCTCGTCGAACTACTTTGGGTAAAACTTGTTATTTTGTTACCATTTTTTACATATTCAATGTTTTATACTTTTGTTTGTGTTATCACTATTAGTTTGTGAATGTGAAATTATTTTGTCAGCTTATGCGCCTAATAATACTGAAAATGAGGATGAACCCCTCCACACAGACCTAATGGGTATCCCTCAATCTGGAAGCATGGCTTGTCGATCTACTTTAGGTAAACCGTTCTATTATTTATTCCAATATATTTTTTTAGCATTATAAGTTTGTGTGTATAAAAAAATATAAACACATGGCCAGTTATTTCCTTTATTTGTTTAGCATTATGATATTGTGTATTTTAATTCATTGGATAGACTATGCACCTAATGGTTCTGATGATGAAGATGACACATCACCAGAAACCCCAAAGGGTACATACTTTTTATATCAGAAATCATTTTTTATTGATATGTTTTATTATATACTTGTAATTTTTATTAGTTTATATGCATTATTTGTTCAGGTTATGCATCAAGCGGATCTGAAGATGACATGGTCGAAACAACACCGAATGGTAGTAAGTTTTGGATTCCGGAGGCAAAAAATAAACCTGCGGTTGGAGATACTTATGATTCTGTGGAAGAAGCTTTTGAATATTACAAAGCTTACGCGATTGAAGCTGGATTTGAAGTTAAAAGGGGTGGAGCTTGGAACCCGAAAAAACAACTTAATCCGGAGTTGAAGTTCTTCTATTGTGTCAGAGAAGGGTTCAAACCGGCTGCAAAAAAAGATCAACATGTCAATGATCTTTCAAGTAATGAACAGTCAAATAATGACCAGACCACTGATGCGAAAACCGATGGGAAAATGGTTGAACGGAGGAAACGAGCGTCGTGTCGTTGTGGGTGTAACGCTCAGCTGCGAATCAAGAGGATTACGGGTAATAAGTATAAGGTTTATAAGTTTGTGGAAAAACATAACCATTGTTTGGTCCATGAAGATGATATCAAATATCTTAGGACATGTCGCAAGTTAACTTATCCTAAGCAACTATTATTGCACCAGCTTTCTAATGTTAACTTAGGTCCTGTTAAAAGCTTTAAAGTTATGAAAGAAATGTATGGTGGTTTTGAAAATATAGGAGCGACTTCAGTCGAGTGTAAAAACTACAGGCGTGGCTTGAATAATTTCATTGGCAATCGAGATGCTCATATGGTTGTTGAAAAACTTTTGGCGCGCGCAGAGTTTTTACCTGGTTTCTCTGTAGAATATGAGCAAGACAAAGATGACAAATCTTTGGTCGGGCTCTTTTGGGCAGATGAGACAGCCAAAAACAATTATGCAGCGTTTGGTGATGTTGTCTCCTTTGATGCTACATTCCGTTCCAACAGGTTAACTACTCATTCGTTTTAAATTATTTCATTTACCTATAACTACATTATAAGTTATCGTTTTATCTATTATACCTACGTTAACTTATCTAATCAAACTAATAAACTTAATACTTATTTGTAGGTACAATATGGTGTTGGTTCCTTTCACTAGGATTGATAACCATAATAGGTGTGTCACATTTGGTGCCGGTTTGTTAGCTAGTGAGTCTACCCAAAAATACACATGGCTGCTAACAACATTCAAGAAAATCTTTGGTAGTGCACCTAAAGTGGTCGTGACCGACCAGGATCCGGCGATGCGATTAGCTATCGCTGAGATTTTTCCCTACACTAGGCACCGTCTTTGTATGTGGCATATCATGAGTAAACTGACAGTTAAGGTATGTAGTACATTTTCAAATTAATTTTTTGGGACAATCAATGTATATTTGTTATTTGATACACATTTCAGTAAATTTGCACATGTTTATGTTGTTTTCTGTTATTTTGTTTAAAGGTTGGATCAGAAATATGTAGCAATACCGATTTTAGAAGACGCCTGTGCACCATTGTATGGACTGACAAAGTCGACCCTGAAACATTTGAAAAAAAATGGGCTGCTATAATGGACGATTTTTCACTGAACGATAACAAATGGCTAAGTGACATGTTTGAAATGCGTGATAGGTGGATCCCTGCTTATTTTCGCAATGAGCCTATGTCAGGTCTTATGCGTACAACATCAAGGTCTGAAAGCGAGAACCACTTCTTCGGCCAGCTTACAAGCACACGTTTAAGTCTTGTCGAATTTGTGAGCCATTACGACACAGCAATGGATTCACAAAGATTCATTTATGGTAAAAATACTCACGATTCCAACTATACTACGCCTGATTTTAAGACTGGTCTTTTGGTTGAGAAGGAGGCGGCGGAGCTTTATACAAGGACATTATTTTATGATGTACAAGAGGAGATTTATTCCTCTCTAACTCATTGCTATGCCTTGAATGTACGTGAGGGTGAATCACATCGTCACTTCGTTATTCGTGACACAGAAGCTGACTTTGAGCACAAAGGCGTGGTTATTGAAGTCAAGCATGAGGTAGCACAGTTTATTCACTTATATTATGTGCATTTTACTTTTTTTAGATAATAAAAATTAATTACTTCCATTTATTTGTGGATTTGTAGGTTCACTATGTTCCATCTGAGGAAAAAGTTAATTGTAGCTGCCTAAGGTACGAGCGTTACGGACTTTTATGTAGGCATATTTTTTATGCGCTCAGATTATCAAAGGTTGACAACTTCCCTAAAAGTTATGTCCAAAAAAGATGGTCTAAAAATGCTATGCCGCGTAAGAGTTCTGGCCGTACTGTGGAATCTGGCAGCTCGTCAAATGCAGGCAATGATTCAGATTCGCTGATCCGGGACATTTACAGTAAAGTTGAAGAGTCTGTGAACCGGCTGGTTGGTGATTTCGACAGACTTCAGTTGTATAGAGATGACCAGTATGCATTGCTCGAGAAAGCTAAGTCAGACATACCTAACCCCTCTGTCATGAACAAGAACAACATGTATGTGTCCCTACTTGGTGTCAGTGAACCTGAAGAGGTTACTATACATCTTCCTAATGGTATTCGAAACAAAGGAACTGGACGTGATAAGAGGTATGTATCAAAGAGAGAGATTGCATCAAGTCAATCAAACAAGCCAAAGAGGTTATGCAGGAGTTGTAACAAATATGGTTACCATGATACTCGAAACTGCCCGGAGAAAGAAAAGTCACATGATGACCAGGATGTGAGCATGGAAGATATCGATTAAGATGCTTTAGCTTTATGTTTGTTTTCTGTTTCTACTAGAACAATTTCCATTTCCTTTATTTTAAATAAGTTCTGACATTCTTTTGGATGTTTAGAATCTTTTATTTCTGTTGGTTTTAGGTTTTGACATTCATTCGAATGTTTTTAAGTTTTGCTATTTTCTTTGAATGATTGGAATGTTTTCATTCTATTAGTTAAAACGTTGTTATGACATTTTTGTTTTTTATATTTCATTATATTTCATTTTTTTATGTATGAGAAGTAGCTTGATAAATCATCTGAGAATTTTTTGCAATTATCTGTGGTTCAAAATAGCTCTAATGATAGTGTTTGCTGATGTCAATTCAGCACTAGCAACTCAAGAAAGATCATTAGAAGATTGGGGTGCCATATGCTGTGTTTCAAATAACAAGCATCTTAACAAAAGTATCACAAAACCATATTTACAAAAGTTAAGCAAGGAGATCAAATTGTGTTTTGTGATCAACAGTGTAACATACTAGTTGTTATCTGGTGAGATTTTAGTTCTTTCAGGCATCACGCGAGGTGAAGCGTTAGATCTTCGTGTAACCAACATTTGTGTTGGTCTAACTCTCTCAGGTGCTACACGCCTAGAAGTTCCAGATCTTGCTATTGGTGAGGCCTTACCTTTGTCATGTACTACACTAGGAGCAGTCCTCGGTCTTTGTACAACCAACACAGGGGAAGAATCGGCTTGAGTGATACAGAAGTGTTATCTTTGTTATAAAAATTTAATGCATTTAGCTAGTAAAATTATACGAACTAGAAGATGCAGTAGGCTTTGATTCTGCATCTACATGCCTCGGTATGGTTAACTAGGGTTCTGTTTTCATCAAATGAATAGGAGGGTGAACGTTAGCTTGTACCACGCCAGCATCGGTTAGCTATGCTGCATCATATATCAGACACTGATTGCAAGCTATGCTGCATACAGGATCTGTTATAGATTCGTTAAAGTTTCCATATTTAACGTCTATGGAATTCACATTGACCTGCTGGTCAACCTTTTCATGTAAGATTACGCAGAAAAAGAGGACACAAAGAGGAAGATGCACATACAAGAAATACATGAAAGAGCATGTCCGTGATGCTTTGAGATTACTAATTTTAAACCGCATTGTATATCAGTACCTGTTTTAGGGGGTGTTTGGGATTACTAATTTCAAACCGCTTATCCACTTAAAATATTAGGAGATACCAATATTCTTATGACGTAAGCATATAAAAGGTGCACTTTAGCTTATCTGCTATAAGTAAGAAGGGTGATACATATTCAAATAAGCAAATCTTAAGCACCTCCTAAGGAGCAATCCTAATCATCCGCAAAAAAAACTAAAAACACAAATTTAACAGGGAAAGAACTATAAATTGCATTATACATAAGTACAATCTAAATAAGCACCTGAATATTATTCAAATGTACAATCCAAATTGAATCATAACGAGTGTTTGCAAGCTATGCTGCTAACAAGATCAGTAGCACAGTGATGAAGTTTGGAGGTTTTAAATGTGCTTTAACATCTATAGACTTGTTTTGACCTTCCGGTCAACTTCTTCCAGTAACAGATCCTGTATGAAAAACAAAAAGAACATACGCAGAAAGTAGTAAGATTGCACAGGCAGATAGTGATATTTTTATGTGCATCAACAGATTGGTTCTGTGTACACTATCAAAATCGAACTTGGAGCCAAATAATGACACCAAGGTGAACTTTAAACCTCTGTTAAGTCCCAAACAACCAAAGTACTCCAAACAACCAAAGTACTCCAAACATTAAAAGTACTCCAAACATTAAAAGCTCTCCTAGACTTGGTCGAGTCTCTTGCAGAATTGTCTTGAGGTACAATACCAGGCACGAAGGAGCAACCTTTGGCTTGCCCAGTAATTTTGGACGCAGGAACTTGCTTACGAGCAGCCAAGTTATCAATCTCTTTGGGGTATTCTAAGTTCACAACTGTTGGTATCGGCCCAGATTTTTTTTAAGCAACATGAGTCACACCTGCAGATTGACATGAAACAGTATACTACGGTAAGAGAAAGTAAATCACAAACATGGAAGAGAACACGTCAAAGAGATAGTATTTTCTTTATAAAACACTTTTACGGTGTTATAGACAAGATATAGAACGTATTCAGCAATCATTTTGAGGACAATATTCCTAGCTAGTAGATCCTAGACCAGTATGGTCTCGAATGAGACAAATTATTGCTTCTTACATAAGGGAGATTGTGGAAGACGAGTACCTTGCCCACACTCGCACAAATAAATGATAACAGCAATGCTTTGAACTTTCATCACTAAAGTATTATCTCCCTTATTACCAATATACTAAGTACTTGCAGAGATTACTATAACTATTAAAGATAGATTTTAGTTTCAGTTTTGTGGCACTAGATATTGTGAGCTAAGCTTACATTATGAAAGTCACGTACCTGCATTTGTCATGTAAATAATTAAGACTAAAGTTTATAAAGGTACCGTTTTCCCCATGGGTGATCTGAGACGATCAGAATTTCCAAAGATGCACGAAACCACAGCTATATGACAACTACCAAGATATGCTTCATCCTCTTCCGCCAAGTCAAATCCTGTGCTAGGATATCCTTTAGGACTCTTCACAAAACCACAATTCAATGTCTGGTCATTTGCAACAAATGATTGTTCCCTTTGTTCTAAACTCTGATGCCCAGCAAACTGGGGCTTCCACGGTTCCAATCCGTTAATATTCTCCTCTAATTTTGTGTACTGTAAGGAAAATTTTGCAAACTTCCGATTTTCCGGAGGCTCCACAAGTGTCAGTGTAGAATTTTGAATTTTTATCTCACAGGCACCTAATACAAAAGACAAAACAAAATACAATGAACAACCGAATTCAGGTATGCAAACAAAACCAGCCAAAAATTTAACACCTAATGCTACATTGTACAGTTTCATATTAGTCAATCCCCGTAAATCTTCGAACATATGTTTTGTTACTTTTAAGTTTCACATTCAAATGATATGGAAGTACTCCCTAAATCAGAAGATAAAAAATGAACTTGAGCAAAGATCAAAATCAGATGTTACACCTGAATACTTTCGCCGCTTAGGCCTCTTCTTGGATGATATACGCCTCTCAGAAATTTCCCTTCTTGAGGCTTCCACATCAATCACACTGACATGTCTTGCATTGGTCTTGACCTTGTCAGAGTCTAAACCGACCACAGACGTGTCATGGGTAGTTTCGTCAACTGGCACATTGGTATCATCTACACGTTGAGACACTCCTGCATCAGTGTGGTGTTCATTTCCTGATCCAGCATTATAGTCTTCAAGTCGAATGTCATGCATATCAATCTCATCACCATACTCATCCTCCGCATCATCATTCTCGTCATGCAAACGATTCAAACTCTTACCTTCCTTCTTCAACAACGGAACACCCTTTAACGACGCCTCATACTCCGCCTCATACCTCTTCAACTCATTCCTTCCAGCTTCATTATACAAACCTGCCCTATGACCCAACCTCCTCTTATTCTCACCCACGACTTTCTTTTCCCCATCATCTACCTTTGACCGTACACCAAGATTATTAAACGATAACTTACTGTCCACATATATGTTCTTTATATCATTTGAGTCATCATCTGAAGACATGGCGGACCTTCTGGGACTCTCAACTCTCTCTGTTAAATGTTGTTGGCGACTAAATTTTGTATGCACTCTGGTATTATCCCCAGGTAAGATGGTTTTCCCGTGTGGTTCAATAAGCTTCACAGACCAAAGCACACGAAAAACGTCATAATCTTTATCAAGCTATAAACATTCGTAAAACCATGTGCTTCTTTTTGCTTCTTTATTTTATTATATCAGCAGGACTGGCACATTAAAATACTAAGACGAGAAAAACAGAAAGAAATAAGATACACGAGAACAAACAGGAAGTATTTGACTGCACATAAGGTATGTACCTGTTGTTAGAAGACATTCCAGAGGATGAAAATCCATTGACCGTATGTGTCCTTCGTGAAGCTTTCCAGCTGTTAAGTCCCAAACAACCAAAGTACTCCAAACAACCAAAGTACTCCAAACATTAAAAGCTTTCCAGCTGTTAAGTCCCAAACAACCAAACTTGAACTCATGTAAAAGCTTTCCAGCTGTTAAGTCCCAAACAACCAAAGTACTCCAAACAACCAAAGTACTCCAAACATTAAAAGTACTCCAAACAAGAAAAGACTAAAACAGATTACAATTTATTTATTGTTTTCTACTAAAGCTTTCTTGCATCTTTAAAATATAACAACTGAAATTCCAGAAAAGAAGTGAAATAACATTTTTGGTAGTATTGCCAGTAATTTTTATTAAAGACCCACTAAAAATGGTGGACTTATATGTGGTACGAAAACAAAAAAACTTAGAAACAATCCAAAACAAAGTTACTCGAGATACCAACAAGTCCTTACTTAAGCATATGTTAAAACAAAACATATATGCTCATTATTAATACGAAAAAACAAAAATTTTCCATACTAAAACATATGCTCCACACGTTCCATAAGTGTTGCTGATGCATTTTCACTTAACCATCTTTTTTCCTCCATTGGCAAGTTTTTGTATGCTTCCGTCTCATTTTCAACCACTGCTTTTTTCATGTTGATGTCACAGAGTAGCATCTTCGCGACGTACTTGCATCGAAGATCGTTCAGTAGGAATTTTTGTGCTTTACCCTCCATTCTTAAACCACATACATGACCGTAATGTCCTTCCCCTTTATAGGTTTCCATGTGTCTCATTGCGAATATGCCACAATCCACAAAATTCCTCGTTGTTCGACACCCCATTCTCAGAATTTTACTTTCAGCAATCTCCATTCGGCCTTCACGATGATGCTTCTCGAAAGATAAGTAATCCTCAAACAATTTTTTCTGTCAACCATAATCATTGACATTTTAATAAGAAACCGACTAATGCTTTAAATACTTGTAATGGTAAGTGAAAAATTATACATGTATAGACTTACCAGTACACAAGGCATTTGTCCATATCTTTTCACCAAATTTTGCTCATCATAATTGATGTTGTCCAGGATATGAATTTCCGAAATCTTTAAATTCATGCATATCACGTAAAAGTGTGCTCCTTTTATTATTGGGAAAAAAACCTACTCAATTAAACATGGTAATTAATGTGTTAAAATGATGTACATGTATCATAATCGTTTAAAAACAAAGGCACTGTATGTATTCATCGTATATTCACTTACCAGATCAACATTCTTAAGAGTTTGATACACTGTCGTTCTCAACACATTCCTCATGTTCTGAATGAACAAATGTGATTTATATTTAGCATTCCAATCTTCAGATAGCATCTTCTCACTCTGATTATGAAGATATTGCACACATAGTATTCATTTCAATTGCTTATATGAGGAATAATATTCAAGTTAAATCAACTATACAATAAAAAAACATACCACCATTGATGTATTGCAGAACACCCTTTTTGGTGTATTAGCGACACGAAACTTTTCCCCGTAGTTAAGAACATGTGTAAACACATCAATTACTCCACTAGCGATACATATTCCTGGATACAGAGTTTCAAAAACACTTCGTTGAACTTCTAGTGAATGCGTCTCAGAATGTGTACTGAATATTATGTCACTGTCAACATATACAAATTATGTATCAGATTAAAATGTATGTAAACAATTTCATAATAACTACATAGGTAAAATAGATATGCTTACGTTGGTGTAAAACGGCCAGTGAAAATGCAGTCGGAAACCCATTTCTCTGAGTAGGTTATACCATCATCCACTGAACATTTTTTTGTTGTGTACGGTGACTCTAAGACATCACCGACACGGTTATAAATAGCACCAACAGTATTTGGTGTTACAGTGTTCACTGGTTTAGGTTCCCATTTTCTAACTTGGATGCTTGAACTTAAGTGTCTACTAGATACCATTGACAAATTTGACACAGGTGTCCTGAACTCAGGCGAGTCGTCATATTTTGTACCAGATAATACTCTACCTACACTTTCTGGTGACTCGTCATATTTTGGACCACCTAATACTTTATCTATACTTGCTGGCGACTCGTCATATTTTGGGCCATCACTTTGGCGAGATTTCATACCTTGATCACTTACCTTGATGAGTTCTGTTTGTGTACCATTACCATTTGCTTCTTTTGTTCCGTCTGCATCATACTTTGGAGTTGTGTATTCATTGCTCTCCAATACATCACACATCTCGTTCCTCAATTTTAACAACACCTTCAAATCAACATCATTTGGGTTCTCTTTAAGAGCATCCTTCAAGCATATATCCGCCTCTTGGAGATATATATCTGCCATTTTCAACTTGATAGCAACATATTTTTTAACTTCCTGTTACACATTACAACGTTATGATATATCCAATCATTTATATTTAAAAACATAAACACTTGTTACTAATTACCTCCAAGTTTTGTGGTGGCCTTTCAGTCCCATATTTGGAAAACATCCCATCAGCCAAAATCGGGTACAACCCTTCATCTCCGTCAAGCAAATGTGGAGTTGATAGCTCATCTAATAGAGTTTGTGTTGCATAAGGATTGTATTTATCATCTTCGATACCTTTCAAACAAACAATAAACAATCATGTAAGTTTTTATATATGTTTAATTCGTTCATTAATAAATAATTTATTCTTTAATACCTGCTTCATCGATTTCTTGTTTGACACAGATCTGAGTTGTTGGAATTTCATCTACTACAACTTCTTGTTTTTCACAATTTACTTGCTTTTCGCCTTGTTCACGCATCCCAAATCCACCACAAGATATCTCTTCCATTTCTCTTTTGTTTAACAAACTTGAACTCCAGAATGCTATTGCAGGTGTAACCCTTTCAACATTACAAGTCAATGACTTGGTTGAATTTGCGTACAATACCTGTTTAAATAAAATTCTGTTAATACAACCTAAATTTGTAATGCATCATAATTACATCGATTTCTTCATGTATCAACTTACCAGCAACATCATAACAGGACCATAAAAGTGTGTAGATCTTTTCCATGACCTTTTTGTGTTTACCAAGCAATCTATCATGTACTTACACCAATCTAACTGTATGATATATTCCTCGCCTGGAATACAAGCTAGGAATTTCAAGTTAGCATTTGCACACATGTTAGTTTGTCCCATTGCTGTGAAGATTAGCACCAAAAATGTTATCTTGAACATCCAACCACCTTCTTGCTGTGACAGAATTATTTCTTCCACATTAGAGTGATAAATCCTACTAATATTCCCACCAAATAGCATTTTCCAGTCTTTTGTTAGCTTATTACTGCGTGAGGTTGCTTTAAGTGCATCTATATGAATGATCCCCATTGGGATTCCTAAAACTTCATGCACTGCTTCTGGCGTGACGGGTATCGCAGTATCACCATATATCAACATACAAGTATCTTCATCAAACTTATCTAGTACCCAATACCCTAAACGGGTTGGAATTTCACTTATTCGATATTTTAGAATGCCACCGAATCCCATTTCGATTACAGATTCTCGTTGTTTTTCCGTTAAATTAGTAATTATACGAAACAACGAAATTGGAGGTATTCGTAGATGAACTCGTCCCATCTCTTCAAGATTGTCACTAGCTTTGTTAACAAATTTAGTGACAACCTTTCTATTTTTTTTCTTTACTTTAAGTTCTTTTTTTTTTCACCATTTGTTGAGCCTGGAACAAATAAACACCATTTACTATTTCACTGAAATATAATTACATAGATGTTTTCATATATTTTTGTTTTGAAAATCAAAATCAACTTACCAAAGTCATTTACGAAATCATCATCATCCGGATCTACTTGATACACCAGCTTGCGGCTTTGACGAACTAGTATACAATTCAACCACTATATATTAGATAAATCCTAACAAAATCATACCACACGCATTACTTTTCGAAGACTTACCATCAACAACACCGGAATCTTTTTGATACACCAGTCTGTTACTTCGACGAACTAGTTTGCATAAAAAAGGATTAAATGATCAATACCTTTATAAACTAAGAGGAAAATGATTTTAAGGCTGTAATGTACCTAAGGATTAAATGGTACATCATATTACAGTATCATAATAGCATAAAGTATCCTAAGCGATGGCTCAAGCCATTCCCGAAAACTGCATTTCAATAAAGCATTTGATCGAACAGTTGGTGTGCAATTATTATTCAATAAAGCATTTGATCGAACAGTTTGTGTGCAATTATCGTGCGTACCATCTTAGAGCCCTATATCATTTACTAGAAGCTACAAGTTAATTTCAACTTTCAATTACTAGTGAGCATCAAAAGACAGCCATGCGTTTCATCAAACTTATATTATTAGTAACTATTACATTACAAACTGATATCATTCATCAAAAGATGATCAATGCATCATTCCTATAATAATAGAGTTTTGATAATTACCTGGTGTAGCATCACCTCCTTTACGCTTCAATGTCAACATAACTCGAACTTATCAGCAAAATTAGCCGACCGTGTAAAGTAACTATGATACTTGTTTGAACTAATTGTTCAGGTTGAACTACTTGATGATAATCCGTGATTTTCTTCATGGTCTGTTATTAATTTGAAAAGCAAATTTTTAGGATATAAGATGATAAGATGAAGTTATCTGTACATGTTTTTTTTAATCTGTAATGTTTTAATATTTTTTTTTATTAATCGTATATTACAAAAATGATACATCATGCCCTCAATGTTAAATGTTTATTACAGATTTGCCACCAATGTAATCTTAAATTAGTGACATCAGCAAGATAACATTAAATGGCCAGGATTGCTTCCTACACTAACTTACATTAAGACACTAATTTACATTAACCACCCTCTATATATATATATATATATATATATATATATATATATATATATATATATAGGGGGGCTTTCTTGTCAGAATCATTTTAAGTGTCAGAACTATCAGAACTATAATTGACCAATCAGAATTTAGATAATTAATTTTATTTAATTTAATAGGAATAAATAGAAAAGGGCAAGAATGTAAAAGTTAATTGTTTACAATTCATGGTAAGTCCTTTCCAAAAAAATAACAAACCATTAACCAGAATTTAATAGCTCAGTTCTTTTTTTTCAAAAACATGTCGTGATTCTATTTTTATTTTTTAAAAACATTTCGGTTTTTTTTCCTAAATATGTCGAGCTGTTTTTTTTCATATTTTAAATATGTCGCGTTGTTTTTTTAAATCTTAGAGTATCGTAATTTCTTAAATTAAAAAATAATTTTTTATTTTGTTAAAAAATTCCTCTCTTTTATAAAAAAAGACATTCATGTTTCTTAATAATAACGTACATACATGTGATTTTAAATTTTTTTTATATAGATTTTATTTACGTCTTTTTTAGTAAATTATATGAATTTACGCTTGCTAGTATAAAATGGTTTGAACTTTTCTATAAACATTCATGTTTTTAATAATAACGTACACACATGTGATTTTAAATAACGTAAGTTTATTAACAAATGATAACATAAGTGTTATGCACAAAATTTGATATCAATTGAAATACAACTAAAATACAAATTATAAAAAATCTGAAAATACATATGTGCAATTTCAAACATGTATGTGCGTTCTCCAGAAACATGTATGTGCGTATTTCAAAAACACGCATGTCCGCCTTCAAAACATGTATGTCCGCCTTCAAAACATGTATGTCTGCCTTCCAAAAACATGTATGTCCGCCTTCTAAAAACATGCATGTTAGCCTTCCAAAAACATGCATGTCCGCCTTCCAAAAACATGCATGTCCGCCTTCAAAAAACATATTTGTCCGTCGTCAAAACATGTATGTCCGCCTTCAAACATGTATGTAAGCCTTAATTTGCGAAACCTTCATTATTAAAACAAAATAGTGAGAATTTATATTATGATTCCTGCTCCTTTTAATTTCGGATCTGAAGTAAAACAAATATGATTAAAAGCAAATTCTAAAAGACAAGATTTACATTGTGATTCGGGCTCCTTTTAATTTCGATTCAGTGTGAATTTAAGGATTCGATCAGAGATCGGTTTAGTGAAAGAAGAAGAAGAAAACGTACATGTTTGTAAAAGAAAACATACATGTTTGTATAAGAAAACATACATGTTTGTAAAAGAAAACATACATGTTAAAACATACATGTTTGTAAAAGATGGTTCTGAAAATAAAACATACATGTTCGTCGCTAATAAACGTTTGGCAGAATATATATGTAGAAAACATACATGTTTGGCGCAGAACATATATGTTTCGCGTGATTAACCCGTGGCCACTTAATACACGAGCCACCATCACAACCACCTCATCACAACCAGCTCGTCCTCGCCACTTAATACACGAACCACCAGCCACCACCACATCACAATCACCACACATCACAACCTAAAATAACTACGCGCCGCCATCACCACCACCCACCTCAGCCGCGTTCAAACTACAGCAGCAGTCACCACTGCTGCTATAAATCAAAACCACTCCTCCATTGTTTTCTGGCCGTCGCTGCCACACCACCACCACGAAATACCATAACCGCCACCAACCACCACATCCGGTATCCGTCGACCAGCCACACAACCACCACAACCCTCCATTAAACACGATCTACTACCACATCATCATCATCATCATCATCCGACCACCAATCCACCTTAAACCCACGACATCAGTCGTCCGTTCCACCACCAACTCCACGCCGCCACATCGAATCATCTTTCTCCAACAGCCGCCGTACGTCTTCCTCCCGTCAGAACTGTGTCGGTCTCCTTCATCACACAATCAACACATACATAAAGGATATAAAATGTATCATTTATGTAAGTACATGATAGTGTGTTATAGATCTGCTCATGGAAACTTTTTTCGGCGGAATTTTTGAAGCAAAAATAGGGACGGTGAGATTTGAGAGAGCAGATCATAATTGTTTTTTTGTTTAGAGAGAGATGAAGAAAAAGAATGAGACGGCTGTTTTTGAGAGAGAAGATTAGGTTAACATTAATTAGATTAACGTTATTTTTATGATGGATAAATGGAATAAATTAATATTCTAAAAACATGACAGCTTTTGTGAAAAGTATTTTTTTGCAATTCCTTTTATGCCCCTATTTATTGATTTCCTGACCATTCTTTTGACCATGTATTTACAGTCAAGCCATTATGCTTTAAAACATGTATATCATGCATTAATAAGTGTACAAATGATGGTTCTGATAGTTCTGACACTTAAAATGGTTCTGAAAAGAAAGTTACACTTTATATATATATATATATATATATATATATATATATATATATATATATATATATATATATATATATATATATATATATATATATATATATATACTACTATATAAAGCATTTGGGACCTTCTTAAAATAGAAAGACTGAAAATTCAGACATTTTTTTCTACTAAATAAAGCAAGTTGTGATATTTTCATCAACATTATATAATATAACCCTTTGTAACAACCTTTTGTAACAAACTTTTGTAACAACCTACCTAAATAACATTTTTTCTTTTAAATTGAAATTTTTTTTATTTATTTGTTATCTTTATAATCTAATTTCACCATATTTTCTAAAATTTTATGCTCTTTAATTCAATATCTATTTTGCTATATATTTATTAACTATTAATTTTTTTAAAATTTAGAGTTTTTTTTCAGATTTTTTACAATTTCAACAATACAAACTTAATGATAAGAGATTAATATTTGTTATTCTAAAAAATTATTATGATACTCGCCGCCGCATTGCGCGGGTCTATGCTAATCTATATACTTTATAAAGCATTTATCACTTTTTTATTTTTAGAAGTCTTGAAATGTTTCAGCCTCAAACATTTCTTTATTTAGAAGTTTATATACAACCATTTTTTAGGTTTAAATGTCTTTACTTTTTTTAAACTCATCTAAAAAGTAAATGATACAAATGAGTCATAAATATGAGTAAATGTCATTATTGATTAAATAAATAATTTAATGAGACAATAAATAACCTTATATTGTAAGTTTGTATAATATCAGTTACGAAATTTTAATATAAAAAAATTCATGATTTATGAAAAAAGACTCGAAAAAAAATGCACAAAAAAGATTCAGCCATCAAGATTCTTCAAACCACCAATAAAAAATATTTGTTCGTCGAAAAACTTAGTCGCCGGGTACCCGCCGCAGTAATACGCGGGTACACGGCTAGTATATATATAATATAGGAACGTAAAGTCGGTGTCTTAAAGTACGTCTGTTTGTTATTTTTATATATTCGACCATCAACTTTTAGTATGTAACTTAGGATGAGCACAGTATTGCTCTAATATCATTTCATATCAAATTAATGGTATCTGTTTTTCCGACATAAATTAATGGTAATGGTGTGATATTAATGTTGATCCCAAACTTAGATCGATTAAGCTTTGTGTATACGAGATTAGATCAAGTACTACACGTAGAGAAACCTTTGCTTATGAACAAAGTAACAAAGTGTTATGCGGAATTAACACTTGATCTAAAACACAATGATGTTAAACAAACTTTCACTTGTATTAGAATAATCGTACTTGGTTACAATGAAAGAGTTTAACAATCGAAAACTTATGAAAACTGATATATGACTTTAACCTAAAAGACCTTCTTTTATAGAACAAGAAGTCTTGTACAATAAGCTACGAATCAATTATTCTAGGTAAAGATAATAATAGAAAATACAATGTTGTGCTTATCTTTACCATACATAAATAAAGAAACAAATAAACAAAAGATAAGTATGAAGATATTCCATCAGTGTCAATCTTCAAGGCTATCAGCGTTGACTTCTTCAATGTCAACGCTTGGCTGTCAGCGTCCAATGTCTTCTTATCAGCGTTGACATTCTTCTTATCAGCGTCTAGTGAACTGACCCATATTTTATTCCCAACAATCCTCCCCTAAACTTGATATCCATTCCAATGATCAAGTTTCTGAATAAAAACTAAAGGCTTAGGAGGAATCTTGCAAAAACTTCTTATGTTGGTAATAAACATATCTGATCAAGTCCTTGGCCACGTCACTAGTATAATCTATTTCCAAGGGTGTCTCTAGCATCTTCTCCAATACTTCTTTGGACAAGAAATAGTCAGCATCCACAAGTAAATACTCTGAAAACTTTGTAGAGCTCATATGAAATACACCACAAGTAGAATATAGCCTCCAATGAAGATTACTGAGATCATCTTCAAGATCCTTCCAAATGGCAGGATCTGCTTCTTTTGGACCACACAAAGTCATAAATGTGTTCCAAAGTCTTATTCCATTAGCTGAAGTAGGTGCTTCAGCTGTATACTTGGCCTCTATTAACCTCCATAGATGCACCAAGTCTTCCCTGTCTATGCTTGCAAATATAGAAATAACTGAAGTGAAAGTATGTACCTCCTTTCCAAATCGTCCAATCTTCCAAAATCCACACTCATCTTCATCAAAACTGATGATTGGATTTCTGTCATCTAGAGGTACTACATTTACCAAATCTGAAGCTTCCAATGGAGAAAGCTTGAGATGCTTCCTTATAACACCTTCAGTTGGAAAATACACATCCATGTCTTTAGGAAATTGGAAAGGATCTCCTTTCTTCACTGGTCTTTGAGCAATCCTTATTTCCTTTTGAATCTGCATCTCCTCTGCAAGCTCTTGTTTTCTTTCTTCTGAAAGAAACTGGTAGACATTCTGTTCTTGCACCTTCCTCCAAATAGGATGTGCCCTATACTCTAACTCCTCAAAAGATAAGGCCAGCAACTTCTTTGATGTCCAATTAGGCTGGTGACATCTAAGCAACTTATAATACAACTGCCTTCTATCCCTTTTGAGCCAGGTCTTGACCTCTTGTGCATTAAATCTCATAATCACCTTAATGTCAGCTTGTACCCTAAGCAGAACTTCTAACCCCCAAATTTGATCTGATAAACTCATACCTGGGTTGTCCATAACCTTGTCTTCCCAAGCAAGGTACATTCTGGTGATTTCTGGTAGGTCCCAATCAATCTGATTCTTCAACTCACTCAACCTTTCCTTTGCTAGCTCATCCCCATATTCAAGCTTTTCTGGATCTTCAATAATCTGAATACTTGAATCTGAGCTATCATCTTCTTTTCCATCACCACTTTCTTCTTCACTCTCAGAAACAACAAATGGTGATCTTCTACTCCTCTTCAAATCTCTTTCCACAAGTTGTGCAGCCAACTGTTCATCAAAAGCAATTTGTGCTTCATCTTTCTTTGGAATATCTTCTTCAATCAAAATACCTTTACCTTTGTCTTTTGGATCAATAATTGGTAAAGTAGAAGAAGAAACCTGTGTGGACACATCTTTGATGATTGTTGATGCCTGGAATACATCAACACCACCTGCAACTTTGTCAGCGTTCAAGTTGCTCCTATCAGTGCCACGACTTCCTTTATCAGCGTCCAAACCTGTATCAGCGCCCAATGTTTCTTTGAAAGATCCTTCCAAGTTCTTTGGTGTCACCTTGGATGTATCAACAACTGGGTGCTTCTTTAAGTTGGTGAGAGCTTCAGCAACCTGCAAAGATTCACTAAATTGTGAACTCTTCTCTGAACTCTTTTCACTAGCTGTGTGAATCAGCTCATCCTCCTCATCCTCTTCATCCTCCCCTTTGGAAGATTCCTCCATTAGACTCCTGCTACTTGGATTCTCCAAAACAGTCACACGCTCCCTCAAAACTTGGAGTTCACGTCCCTGTTTGTTGACAGTTTGTACAAGACTGACATTTTGCTTTTGCAAGCTAATGACAGCCGCCGTCAATTCAGTCATAGTCATAGGTTCCAATCTGCCCTCAGCTAGAATGGGGATTTGACCTCCCAAAATAGAATCATGGGGCATGGATGAGGTCTTAATGATGTTGGGACTGTCTTGACCAGCTTCTAAGCCTGTGTCAATAGCCCCAGCCTCACCCATTTCACCAGCCACACTTGTGGAGGTGGTTCTCTCTGCTACAAGGCTAGGATCACTAGAGGAGAACACTCCAGTAACCCTTTGGCGTTTAGTCAACCTAGATTGTAATGGGGTGGAAGATGAAGTAGATTGTGTGGGTGTGGGTTGATTAAGGGGTGTTTGGGATTGGTCAGGGAGTGTATCAGTGTTGGGATTGGCTGTGTCAGCGCCCACATCATGAGTGTCAGCGTTGGGTTGGTCAATGTCCATGTTTTCTGGTGAAGGTGATGGTTCATGAATAGGCTCAAGTTGAGGTTCAGGGTCTGGTTGTGGTTGTGGTTGTGGTTGTGGTTGTGGTTGTGGTTGTGCAGCCTGAATTACTTCAAGCATTGGTTGGGTAAGAGGTATGGATTCATTTGTGGAGCTCATTTTAGCAAAAATGGTTTTCTGTTGTTTAGGGATCTCATAAAAAGTGTCATGATCCCTAGAACAATATTCTTGTAAATCAAAGACCATTTGCAAAAATCGAGGGTAAGCCAAAGTCATTTTACTTCCCTTGTTTTTACACATCCCTTCAAAAATCATTTTTGAAAAATTATACTTAAGCCCACGTGTTATACAAACCAAAGCACTTGCTATTGACCTGTTTATTTCATTAAAAGAAGTACATTTTGGACTTAAGCATTGTAAAAGGACATGTATCAAATATTTCCAGTCAGAGGGAAATTCCTGCTTATGATATTTATTTAAAGTGACATCAGCAGGAATAGGATAACCCAATTCCCTAAGACCCTGTTCTATTGTTGCAATGGCAAGGGTAGTCACACCATCAGCGTCATCAAGACGCAAAGCTTGGCGAACCAAGGCTTCAGTGACCACCCATGTTCTTCCATGAACAGTAGATGTTAATGTGGTCACTCCATTAGTTGTTGTGGAACTTACATTGTTCCAAAACTGTCTAATGTGTGCGACAGGGACTAATGGTGTATGAGAAAGTGCATACCTCAATGAAGATGCATTTAAAAATGCCACCATCTGTGAATACTGAGGAAACAAATCATCATCAGCAGTCAAGTAAGCTACCATATTGTGTTGGCTCTTGAACTCCAATGTTAAATTCTTTGAGTTGAATTTGGGTGCCATGATTGAAAGCTGTTTAGGTTATATGATATGGGAAAAATCTAGGAGAAAAAGTGTTAGACAAGAAAATATGAATACCCAGAATAAAAAGATTAGCCAAATTTATAGGAGAGATGCATGATTTTGATTGGTCAAAAATGAGGCGGTTATATTCAAAGAGCAATCATGAAAATCTTGAATCAAATATAACTTATCGCATGCATTAATTAAAAGTAACTTCTCCCCAAAATTACGGCCAAAGATTAGTCAAAAATAACAACTGGGTAGGGCCCACTAGGTGTCAACGGTCAAAAATAGCCCATCAGCGCCCAACGGCTATATTTTCTTGTCAGCGTTTGCCTAAAGCCTTGTCAGCGTCACGATTGGACGTAACAGCGTTTGGAGAAAAACTTGTCAGCGTCTAAAAAGTAAAAATAAAAATATTTAAAAAGAAAAAGACCTTAACAAAGTAATTTATCCTAAGGGAAATATCTTACAAGTTGATAATAATTACTGAGCGGCAAGCACTGTCCATTTATGCACACTTGCTTAAGCAAGATAGACACAAATGACCTCTAGTGTCCCTTGCTAACCAAAATAGTTACCAACAAAGGTATTTCATAAAATTCTTTGTAACTCCCTGGTAAACCCATAACCAAAGTATTCCCAAGTCTCCCATCAGACCACAACCAATTCTAGGCCAAAAATGTCTTGGCAGCATGCATAGTTTATCAACTTTGCATGCTACAGTGCCTCATGGTTTAGTAAAACTAACCCATACTCACCTGTGGACACAATCTAGAATTGTGATAAGAGTATCATATGGATACCCAAAAATCCTAAGGGTTCCTTAACCTCCCCTGAAACTATGATACATGAGTTCTCAAAATATAAATGAACATCAAAAATTTATGTCAAGATAGGAATATAAATATTCCAACCATCATCCATAAACAAAACATGTCCAAATAGCTCTTCAAAGATCCATAAGCAACTCTGTATCCAATGGCATAAGGCTACCATTACCTGCACATTTAGATGAAAACCACAAAACGAACATTTGTTGCTGACAGCGCCCTGATAACACTTGTCAGCGTTGAAGGAACTCTTGTCAGCGTTAGACAATAATATCTCCAACAACGGCAAAATAACACTTGACAGTGTTACATTTACCTTTGTCAGTGTTAGAAAAATAATGTGGAAAATCTAAATCATCACAAAGACCAATAACAATGCATTATCCTGTACATACTTTTACAAAAAGGTTCCAAAACACATATTAAGTGAGATTAACCATTCCAATATTTGTTACCAAATATTGAAATCTTCCAGCATCAAAAGGTTTAGTTAATAAATCAGCTACATTATCTTCTGTATCTACCCTATCTGGTTGTATTAAACCTTTCTCAAAGCAATCTCTTATAAAATGATGTCTAATTTCTATGTGTTTGGTTTTAGAATGATGTACAGGATTTTTAATAATGCATAAAGTACTGTTATTGTCTACAAAAATCTTGGTATGCATAAAATTATACCCATAATCCAACAGCTGGTTCTGAATCCATAAGACTTGTCCACAACAAGCAGCTGCAGCCACATATTCTGCTTCAGTTGTAGAGTTTGCCACCACTGTTTGTTTCTTGCATTGCCAAGATATTAATCTGCTCCCAAGAAATTGACATCCACCAGTTGTGGATTTCCTATCAAACTTGTCACCACCATAATCACTGTCTGAATATGCAATAAGATCCAATGGAGAATCTTTTGGGTACCATAATCCAAGATCTGGATAACACCTTAGGTACCTAAAAATTCTCTTCACAGCAAAAAGGTGACATTCTTTGGGAGTCACTTGATGGCGTGCACATGCACACACAGCAAACATGATGTCAGGTCTTGAGGCTGTAAGATACATCAATGAGCCAATCATTGATCTATAGTGCCTAACATCCACATCCTTTCCAGCTCCAATCTTTCCCCAAGGGTGTTGCCTATCCATAGGAGTGGAAGCCTCCTTCTCATGTGGAGAAAAACCATATTTCTTCAAGATTTCAGCTACATACTTGTCTTGGGAGATGAAGATACCATCTTCTTTCTGCTGAACTTGTAAACCTAGAAAGAAGTTCATCTCACCCATTGCACTCATCTTGAATTTATCTGTCATGAGCTTGGAAAAGTCCTCACTCATTTTTGGATCAGTAGACCCAAAAATGATGTCATCAACATAAACCTACACAAGTAACACATGTTTTCCTTTCTTCTTTGTAAACAATGTCTGATCTATGGTGCCCCTCTTGAAACCATTTTCCACCAAGTAGGTGGACAATGTACCATACCATGCTCTTGGGGCTTGATGAAGTCCATACATTGCTTTCTTCACTCTATAGACCTTGTCTGGATTTTCAGGATCTTCAAAACCAGGAGGTTGCATAACGTATACTTCCTCAACAATTGTTCCATAGAGGAAAGCACTCTTCACATCCATTTGATAAACAGTGAAGTTCATACAAGAGGCATAAGCTAGAAAAATTCTTATAGCTTCAATTCTTGCAACTGGTGCAAAAACTTCTTCATAATCAATTCCTTCCTCTTGTGTATAACCCTGAGCTACCAAACGTGCCTTGTTTCTGACCACAATGCCTCTTTCATCTTTATTGTTCCTTAGAACCCATCTTGTCCCAATTGGTCTCACATATCTAGGACAATCAACCAGCTCCCAAACATCTTGTATAGCAAATTGGTGAAGCTCATCCTGCATTGCTTCCACCCAGCTAGGTTCTTTGAGAGCATCAAAAAATTTCTTGGGTTCTTCCTGTGACAGAAAACAGGCAAACAAACATGCTTGTACAAGAGGGGTATCAACCTTCTTGTGTATATTGGCAATAAATCCACCAAGACCTTGATGGGATCTTCTTGTCTGAACTGGAGCCATAACATCACCAATGATCTGAGATGAGGGGTGATCCTTTGCTATGGAAGTGAGAACTCCTCCTTCAAGAAGTCTGGTGTCCTCAACTTCACGCTCCATGTTGCCAATATCTTCTTCAGATTCTTCTTGATCAACAGAAATCTCTTCATGGACATTAGAAGGTCCACCCTGTTCAAAATGGGAAGAGAAAAGATGTGCAAAGGTGTCATCAAACTCTGAACCTTGCTTGTCAGCGTTTGGGCTAACAGTGCTTGAACTATTGTTGTCAGTGTCTGATCCATCAGCGTCTGAATTGCTCTTGTCAGCGCTTGATTTCCCCTTGTCAGCGCCTGAAGAAGTATGCATGTTTGTATTTGGTGGTATCTGAAAACCACCATTATCTTTTCTAGCAGCAGCAGCAGCATAATACTCATCTGTCCATATAGGAAGTGTAACATATTCTTGTGTGGGAGATGATTCAACTGCTGGTGGTCCATCCTCCTTAGCAACCTGTATACCTGAAACATTACCAATTCTCTTTTCCAAAACACTTGAAGTTACATTCACAATGTCTGGATCAGTAACAGGCATATAATTTAAAGCTCTAGATAAAGGTTCTAAGTCAAACAACCAATTTGGACCATTTTCAGGATCACTAGGTTTACTTTCTAAAAACCTAACATGTACTTTTTCAAGTATACGTTTTTCCTTTTTAATGTAAACCCTATATCCTTTGCTCTGCACTGAATAACCCATGAAGTAGCCTTCATCACCTTTTGAATCAAATTTACCTAGGGCCTCACTAGTTTCTAAAACAACTACATGACAACCAAATGGCTTGAGAAAGCCAATATTGGGCTTCCTTCCCCAAAGTAATTCATAAGGTGTCTTATTATGTATCTTGTTGACCAATGCCCTATTTTGAACATAACAAGCTGTGTTAACAGCTTCAGCCCAAAAGGCTATAGGAAAGTGGGCATCAGCCAACATGGTTCTGGCTGCTTCAATAAGGGTCCTATTCTTCCTTTCAGCAACCCCATTTTGCTGTGGGGTTCTAGCTATGCTAAACTGCCTAGTAATCCCTTTCTTGGCACAAAAATCATCTAACAACTGATTTCTAAACTCACCCCCATTGTCACTTCTAATAATTTTGACCTCATTACCATTCTTCTTCTCTATTTGAGTAATGAAATTAATCAGACTTTGGGCAGTTTCACTTTTCTTGGCTAAAAAGAAAGTCCATGTAAACCTGGAATAATCATCAGTGATAACAAAACAGTATGATTTTCCCTTCAAACTTTCTATATTAGTTGGACCAAAGAGGTCCATATGCAATAAGTGAAGTGGTTTAGAACTAGAGTGCACCTGTTTAGACCTGAATGAGACCTTGTGCTGCTTGCCCTTAAGGCATGCAACACAAGAGTGGTCATTGTGGAAAGCCTTTTCAGGCAAACCATCAACTAAACCAAGCCTCACAAGTCTATTGATATTCTTAAAGTTTATGTGCCCTAATCTCCTGTGCCAAAGATTACTTTCATCTACTGAGGCTTTAGCATACAGACATGACATTTTATTATTTACCTTAATTCCATTAAGATTCACATTATATATGTCTTTATGCCTTGGTGTTCTAAAATCTATATATTTTTCTTCAGGAAGCTTATAATCTTTGCTTAACACCAAGCACTCAGTATCTGTGAAAAGAACCTTATTTTTGTTATCACACACTTGTGATACACTAAACAAATTATAATCCAGTTCTTTTACCAAGAAGATATTCTCAAACCGTAGATTGTTGGTGACAAGGGTTCCTTTTCCTGTAATTGTTCCATAGCCCCCTCCAAAGTATACCTTATCACCATCTTGAATAGGAGAGAAATTGGTCAGATAGTCTTCCTTTCCTGTCATGTGCCTTGAGCATCCACTATCCCAATATCCATAATCATTGATCTTCTTCTGAATGCCCTGCACATAAAGAAAACACATTAGTTTTCTTTGGGAACCCAAGCCTTAGAAGACTTGGATTCATTTGGTTGTTCAACAAGAACAGACTTGGTTCTCATAACAACCCCATTTCCATCCCTGTTTGAATGAAATTCCCAGTTAACCCCAATTGGTGTTGACAATGCCTTTGAAATATAATGAAACCTGTTGCATGTCATAGAAATACCAGTAGAATTAGGGTTTTGGTCTTGTTTTGGTCTCCATGTTAAGCTAGTAGAAGCTTTAGACCTATTTCCTTGTGGTTGCAAATACCTAGGTTTAGCAGTGTGTCTATCAGCGCTGAAATTCCTCTTGTCAGCGCCCCGATTGCTCTTATCAGTGTTGAACCTAGGGTTTGCTACAGGAACCCATTGCCTATTTGACCAAGTTTTTGACTTTTGAAAAGGTCTTAGGCCTTGTGTGTTAGACCCTCTAGAAAAGAATGGGGCTGGTCTAACAACTTGTGAACTTTTGTTCACACAGGTATTGGGTCTGACAGTGTTTGACCTATGTTGACTTTTGTCAGCGCTGAAATGGTTCCTATCAGCGTTGACATTGGAAGCGTTGACACATTTGTAGGCCAAGTGTGAGAAGCTACCACATGTGTAACAAGCTTTTCTAGACATAGTCTTAGGTCTAGAAGCAAAGAAGCCTGTTCCATGGTTACTAACTTGGCTTTTTGGGGACCTAGTATTTCTATACATCTCAGCATACTTAACACTAAGTTTTCTAACAGTTTGTGGGCCAAGGTCAACAGCTTTGCCAGTGGTAGGGTGTGTGATCTTAATAGGTTCACGATCAATGGACTCATCAATTGGTATCATGTTTGGTGTGGGCTCATTTGGACTTTCACACAATAACCCTCCCTTAACAAACAAGGTGTGGTTAGCTTTCTTCGACTCATCTAGGTCAGTCAGTTTTTGCTTGTATTCCTCAACTGGGGAAATCACTCTAGGTGGAGGAATGAATTCCTCCTCTTGGCATTCTGGCAAGCCAGTCCAAGATAAGTCCTTTGATTGGACACCATAGAAATCCCCAGCTGGTGGTGGAACAACAGTATAGTTATTCATCCCAATCCCACTCATATCCTTAGAGTCTCTTTGTTTACTAACACACTCTCCTAGGGATTGTGTGGCCTTATCAAATCTCTGGATTTTAAGACTCACATTATCTTTGTTTTTGTTAGCCTCCTCTAACTGAGCTATCAAATCAAGATTAACCCTATTTACTATATCTTGAACATCCTTACTCTGATGTAACTCATGTTTTAAGATATTTATTTGATCCTTTAAATCAAACTCCATTTTCTTATACTCAGCTACTGTCTTTTCTGTTTGGGTAAGAGCAATTTGATAATTAGATACTTTGCATCTCTCAGTACTTGCCTCATCTAATAATTTAACTATCTCTTGTTTTAGTTTTTCAGTATTTAAACGACAACCCTTAGAACAGAAAGCATCATCATATACCTCATTATCTGATGAAGAGGAGGAGTGTGCCATGAGAGCATATTCAACATGCTCTTCTTTAACTTCAGCAACCAAAGCTCTGTCCTCTTCCTCATTCTTAGCCATCCAGCTCCAGTTCCATTCTCCAACACCATCAATTTGTTGAACAGCAACCATGGCCTTGGGATCTGGGTTCTTAATCATTTGGCTTGAAGGCTTCCCAGCATCAGATCTTCTTGGAGATCTACATTCCCTCATAAAGTGTCCCATCCTATGACAGTTATAGCACTCAACTTTGGACTTGTCAAATCCAGTAACATCCTTAGCATTAAAGGTCATCTTCTTCTTGAACCTTTTATTGAACCTGTTTGCTCTTAAACTTACAAGAGCCATAGTCCACTTGATGTCCATCTCTTCCAATTGTTCATCACTTATCTGCTCAAGATCTTCATATGTAATCCTTGAATCACTGGGCAAAGAAGCAATGAATGCACACACAGTATCTAGATCAAAACCAGCAGGCTTAATTCTATCAGCGCCATGATTGTGTGTGTCAGCGCTTGAGTACAAAGCGTTGACAGGATATGATCCAGCGCTGACAGATTGACATCCAGCGCTGACACCTTGAGATCCAGTTGCTGAATGTCCATAGAAGTTCATGGAATCAAATTGGCCTTCACTTTGTGAGAAGAAGGCCATGTTGCTGTTGGAAGATTTATTATCACTTTCCAATTGCCATTCATTCTCCAACAGTCTTAGTTTGTTGAAGATGTCATCAAACCTGGAAGTCTTGTGGGTGTTATTGACAAGAATGGATCTTGTCTCAATCTTCCATACATCACCAAGGCTTTTGAGAAAAGTAGCATTCAATTCAGGGTCATCAATCTGTTTTCCCATGAAGGAAAGTTGACTTGTGATGTCAAGAAGTCTACTTCTCACACTGCTGAGATTCTCATTAGGTTGAGCTTTAAAGACAGCATACTCATGCAATAGTTGCTTCTTCTTTTCTTCTTTTGTGTCAGCATTGCCACCATGTGCTACTTCAAGAGCTTCCCAAAGCTCTTTTGCATACTCAGAGCGTTTGTACTTGTGCTGATTCTCATGACCTAGGGCATGTTTCAAGATGTTCAAGATTTTCATGTCCACCCTCTTCTTGGCTATGTCTTCTACAGCTACAGCTCTCCCATCTTCAGGCTTTTCCACCTTATCAGATTCAGGACAATTAGGAACAGCTGTCCTTGTGGCAATTGCAGCAGTAATCTTTACTGCTTTATCGAATGTGTTCCCATATTCGATAATCTCCCAAAGAGTGTAGTCATGAATAGCTATATATTGCTCAAAATTGGACTTCCAAAGCTCAAAGTTCCTGGCATCAAACATGGGAATTTTGATACTAGGGTTTGAGAAGTTGTTTTGTAGCAAAGAAGGAGGTTGATTTGTGCCAGACATGATGTTTTTAGGGTTTTGAGAATTTTAGGGTTTTTGGTGTTTTTAGGGTTCTTGCGTTACTTAAAGATCAAAAGTTTCTCAACAAGCTCTGATACCACTTGTTGATCCCAAACTTAGATCGATTAAGCTTTGTGTATACGAGATTAGATCAAGTACTACACGTAGAGAAACCTTTGCTTATGAACAAAGTAACAAAGTGTTATGCGGAATTAACACTTGATCTAAAACACAATGATGTTAAACAAACTTTCACTTGTATTAGAATAATCGTACTTGGTTACAATGAAAGAGTTTAACAATCGAAAACTTATGAAAACTGATATATGACTTTAACCTAAAAGACCTTCTTTTATAGAACAAGAAGTCTTGTACAATAAGCTACGAATCAATTATTATAGGTAAAGATAATAATAGAAAATACAATGTTGTGCTTATCTTTACCATACATAAATAAAGAAACAAATAAACAAAAGATAAGTATGAAGATATTCCATCAGTGTCAATCTTCAAGGCTATCAGCGTTGACTTCTTCAATGTCAACGCTTGGCTGTCAGCGTCCAATGTCTTCTTATCAGCGTTGACATTCTTCTTATCAGCGTCTAGTGAACTGACCCATATTTTATTCCCAACAATTAAACGGGATTCGGATATGGGTATTGGTATTTGGTATCGATTTTGTACCGGATTAGTGGTCCTGATTTCTTTTCACTTTATCTTATAATCCTGGTATCGTACCGAACATGATTTAGATAACGAGAATCTGTATGATTCCAGTTCGATTTCAAGATTCGAAACGAAATGAAAGTGCTCATAGTAATGTAACCTATAAATAAAGTTTTTTTAGTTATTAAGAACACTCATTGTTATTTAGGAGTATTAGATAAAACTAAAAATATTTTACTCCTCTGGACCATCCGGCTTGGATGGCCATGTTTAAAGTCTCAAACAAATGTTCTTGATGCTCATGACTGTGCAAATGTTTGGTAACAGAAGGAAGAAGCTTATGAATGGCGCAAAAACGACCCATCTTGAGATCACTTACTTTATTGGCCAACTCATTTTTCTCTGCCGCCCATAACCGAGCCTTATCCTCATAGCTCTCCAAATCAGCATTCTAGCATGACAATTCATCTCAAGATCGTGAATCCGTTAAGTTTGGAGTTGGAGGTCTTGGACATTTTTTTCCTTCTCTTGTTTCAGTCCCTCAGTCATTGTCTCCTCGTCGGAACAAACCTTCTCGAATGCTCCCAACCGGTGAGCAAGCCCTACGACGACATTTGTTTGAAAAGCCAGGTTTTTCTAAAAAGAAGCCAACTTCTCAGCAGAACCGAGTCTCAAGAATGTCCTCGTGATCCTCATAGGTGGCTTCCCGCCTTTGAAGCGCATCTTAGGTACATTCCCATGGCACTTCTAGCAAGAAGGAGCCATAACCGATTGAAGGCTATAGAAGGGGATGGGAATTTTTCTCTTCTTACACAACCAGAGGAGCAAGGTGGATCATCATGTTCTACATTTCGCTGGGGAATCCAACCTGCTCTAGTTCTTCAAACCCCAACGAGAATGTACTCCTCTCGTGAAAAATATCTCATCGGAGAACCTACCTAAGAAACAAAAAGCTATTGCGTAATAATCATTAAATAATAACGATACTAAAGTGATTAATTGTACCTTTCAAATTCACCCACTCTGAGACGGCATATGCCTTTCAAGTAGGGAACTAGTCATGGCTCAGGGTTGGCTTCATACTCAGGATCAGTAAAAAGGCTCTCTTGGTTAGGCTCTGGAGTGTTGGATCTGAAGTGTATGGATCTAATTTACAGTGGATAATAATTAGGAAGATAAAGTGTTTGCTTGAAGATTGATTTTATTATTAAAAAGGGAAGATTACAATACTTGAATTGATAATAAACTACTACTGCTACCTTTCTTAAATAGAGAAAACAAGAACTGAACGAGTAAAGCATAAACCATAAGACTAGGAGATAAAGGTGCTACCACTTCCTCCACTTATTTGACTATTCTGATAATAAACCTAAAAAACCTGGTCTTCACATCCAACGTGCATAAGACTGAGCACTACTACCTGTTGTTGGACCATTAAAGACTTGACTAAGTTTGCGTCAATTTTCTGTTTTCGACCAGCCTAAGTCCAGTTTACAGTCCACAATCTCCCCCTTAAACTGGACAAAGCTTGGTGTCAGTCAAACCGAGTTTGTTTCGCATTTCAATGAAGTTTACTAGTGCCAACGCCTTAGTGAATAAATCTGCTCGCTGATCTTTTGAGTTAACATGCTCCACTACGATCTTCCCTTCTTCAACACACTCCCTTATGAAGTGAAAACGAACATTAATGTGCTTGCTTCTTCCATGAAAAACCGGATTCTTCATTAAGGCAATTGCTGATTTGTTGTCAACAAACAGAGTGATTAGCTCAACGTGTTGTCCCGCTAGTTCCTTCACGAGATTTGCGAGCCAAATAGCTTGACATGCTGCTGAAGTTGCTGCCATAAACTCAGCTTCACAAGATGATAAAGCAACTGTCTTTTGTTTCTGAGATTGCCAGGTAATTGCATTCCTTCCGAGGTAGAAAATCATACCGCTCGTACTTTTACCACCAACTACATCACCACCATGATCACTATCGCTGAACCCGACTAGATCTTTGAATTCTGATCCTTTCTCATAATTCAACCCATAATCAAAAGTACCTCTAATATACCTCAGTATGCGCTTTACAACTTGAAAGTGCAAGGTTGTCGGTTTTTCCATGAAACGACTAGCAATTCCAACCGCAAATGACAAATCTGGACGAGTGTGGGTTAAATACCTCAAGCATCCAATTACTTTCCTGTATTCGGTAGGGTCAACACGTTCACCAGCTTCATCATTATCGACCTTTAACTTTGATTCTATAGGAGTTTTGGTCGGGTTGCAATCTTGCAATCCAAACTTCTCCAACTGCTTCTTTGCATAAGCCGTTTGTCGCAAAGCTATTCCCCATTTCTTTTGTGAGACTTCAATTCCAAGGTAATAACTTAACAATCCCAGGTCACTCATCTCGAACTCGTTCTTCATTTGCTCTTTGAATTCGATAATGTCTTGTGTGTTCGAACCTGTGATAATAAGATCATCAACATAAACTCCAACAATCAAAGTTTTATCGTTAGTGTTTTTGGTGTAAACGGCTGCATCCTGAGAACTTTTCAAAAAACACAACCCTTTCATGGTTTTATCCAAACGCACATTCCAAGCTCGAGGTGCTTGTCGTAAACCATAAAGAGCTTTGAAAAGTTTCAGCACTTTATCACTTTGACCCTTCTTGACGTACCCTTCTGGTTGAGTGACGTAAACCTCCTCCTTGAGGTCTCCGTTGAGAAAAGCCGACTTGACATCCAGATGGTGAACACTCCACCCATGTTGCGCTGCTAAGGCAAGAATAAGCCTTATCGTGTCGAATCTAGCTACGGGTGCGAAAACTTCATCATAGTCCACCCCCTGTTTTTGCGCACACCCTTTCGCGACGAGACGTGCCTTATACTTAACCACGTTTCCCATGTTGTCTTTCTTAACCTTATAGACCCACTTCAAAGCGATTGCTTTATGACCCGGTGGCAAGCTAGTAAGCTGCCACGTCTTGTTATTTTCGATCGCATCCAACTCGGCTTGCATAGCTTCTTGCCATGCCTTGTGTGCCATTGCCTCTACAAATGTTGAGGGCTGATCCGTTTCAGCCATCATAAGTTCTTCGGGTTCAAGTGTCACCTCATGAGTTCTAGCATACACATTATCTAAGGAACGGAACCCTCTAGGTCCAAGAGCATTTGGGGAGTTACTTGAATGTGATGAGAGCGGGGAAGAGGGATCAAAGGCTGCAATGTTTGGGTCTGAATCAACTTGCGCATCTTCAGAATACGGTTGTCCCGAAAACGCATTTTCGAATCCAAGATCTTCTGGTTGGTTGTGATTGGTTTCGGGGCTGTTTTGTGGAGTATCTGGTGGTTGTATTTGTGATTGTGGTTTGATTATAGTGAAGGTGGTTGCTACTGGTCTCTCTTCCTCCACACTTTTACACCAATCTCATCCTTCTTGTTCATCAAATACAACATCACGGCTAACCCGCAACTTCCTGTTATGTGGGTCATATAAACGGTTTCCTTTCGTTCCGTCTTCAACTCCAAGGTACACCATCTTTTTGCTCTGATCATCGAGTTTTTTTAAATGACCACCTGTACATTTAGCAAAAGCAACACAACCAAAGATTTTTAAATGTTCAAGATTCGGTATTTTACCATACCAAGCTTCATACGGGGTGATGTCAGGAAGCGACTTTGATGGTAAACGGTTGAGAAGGTAGACCGCATGTCTCACAACTTCACCCCAGAATTCTCCAGGTACATTCCTTTCTTTGAGAAGGCTCCTTGCCATCTCCATCACGGTTTGGTTTCGCCTCTCCACAACTCCGTTTTGTTGGGGCGAATAAGGGGCTGTCAAATGCCTTGTAATACCATTTTCGTCACAAAAATTTGCAAACTCCTTTGATGTAAACTCTCCCCCACGATCAGTGCGAAGTGTTTTCACTTTGTTACCTGAGCTCTCCTCGATCATCTTTTCGTACCGTTTAAATGCATTAAAAGCTTCACACTTAATAGAAAGCATATACACCCATGACCACCTGCTAAAATCATCAATCAAAAGCAGAAAATACTTACTTCCCCCGACAGTTGTGGGTGTGATCGGGCCACACAAATCAGCGTGTACAAGCTCGAGGGGTTTTTTAGCCCGAAACGCCGCTTGTTCTGGGAAAGGAATTCGGGTTTGCTTTGCTAGAACACACCCTTCACACACTTGATTTGGGTGTGTTATCATGGGGACACCTGCTGCCATATTCTTCTCAACCAATCTTCGTAGTGAGTAAAAGTTCACATGCCCAAGTCTTGAATGCCATAACCAAGCCGTGTTGCAAGAAAACAAGTGGAATGACCTGTTTCTAAGATAACTTTATAGAGACGGTTCGGTGATCTTTTCACCCTCATAAGAAGATTTTTGCTTATATCAAAAACTTTTAATAGCGAACCTACTAATTCAACCCGACTCCCTTGCTCTGTCATTTGCCCAAGACTAATAATGTTACTTTTTAAGCTTGGAATAAAGTATACCTCGTTAAGGAGTCGTTGATCACCATTTTTGCAATCTAACAAGACTGATCCTTTCCCCATGATGGCTACCGTCGATCCATCTCCAAACTTCACTCGACCCGAAACATACTCGTCCAGATCGTGGAATTTTGAACGATCTCCCGTCATGTGATTGCTAGCACCATTGTCAAGATACCATACATCAGACTCAACTCGAGGTTTACCTCTTTGAAGGAGATTTGCTATAACTTTCTCTTCGTTCAAGAATACTTCGCCATAAACATTCTCTTCTGAAATCGACATCATCAATGTCGGTTCATCATCAATAGTTTGAGTGAGGTTCGATTCTTCATCGTGTTTCTTTTTCGGACATTCAGAAGCATAATGACCAATCTCTTCACAAGAGAAACACTTTATTTTGCTTTTATCTTTTTGGACATATTTCTGATCACTAGTTTTGAAATCACGTCCATCGCCTCGACCACGACCACGTCCGCGACCTCGGCCTCGCCCCCGAACTCGGCTACTAGATCCTCCTCTTCCTCTTGGTGCATTTGACGAGTCCCTCTCGTCGGTTCTCTTATATCGTGCGGACCACTCGGCGTGAGTGAGCAATAGTGAATGTTCTCCTTTTAGATCTCCATAACCTCGGAGTCTCTCTTCATGGGTCTTGAGACGACCCACAACCTCTTCCACTGTCATGTTCTTTAAGTCCCCAAACTGTTCAATAGACGTTACGATTTGCATAAATCATATCGGAACAGCCCGAAGGAACTTCTTCACCACTGTAATCTCCTCTATCTTGTCACCTAGAGATCGAATACCCGTCACAATGGTATTCAGTCTCATTGCAAACTCGTACACTGATTCACTGTCTTTCATTCGGATCACCTCAAAGTCTCTTCTCAAGGTTTGTACTTTAGCCTCCTTTACCCTTTCTGCTCCCATGTGCATTGTACGAAGCGTCTCCCACGCTTCCTTAGCCGTATCCTTATCGGCTAAGATCAGTAACACATCTTCTGGAATCGCCTGATAAATGGCTGCTAGAGCCATCCGATCTTGCCGTTCGTCAACCCCTTCTCCTTGAGTAGCATCTCACACTCCTTGTGATTGCAAATTCACCCGCATCTTAATAGCCCACACAGAATAATTCGTCTTTGTGAGCATCGGATAACGAAGAGTGACACTACCCTCCTTTCCGGTCCCTTGAACATCATCATTAATTGAAGATGATGAACTTGCTACCATGGTTGTTCTTGGCATACAATTGACCATACACTAACACAAGCTCTTGATACCAATTGTTGGATCTGAAGTGTATGGATCTATATTACAGTGGATAATAATTAGGAAGATAAAGTTTTTGCTGGAAGATTGATTTTATTATTAAAAATGGAAGATTACAATACTTGAATTGATAATAAAGTACTACTGCTACCTTTCTTAAATAGAGAAAACAAGAACTGAACCAGTAAAGCATAAACCATAAGACTAGGAGATAAAGGTGCTACCACTTCCTCCACTTATTTGACTATTCTGATAATAAACCTAAAAAACCTGGTCTTCACATCCAACGTACATAAGACTGAGCACTACTACCTGTTGTTGGACCATTAAAGACTTGACTAAGTTTGGGTCAATTTTCTGTTCTAGACCAGCCCAAGTCCAGTTTACAGTCCACATGGAGGAACCACCTGACGAAAAGGTGAGGGATTGACAGGAGGATTCATCTCCTTGTGAAACTCTATATTCCCGCCAAAATTATGCCCCGGCCCTTCCCTAGAGTCAAAGGAAAGTATGACTGTTTAAGCATCATCTTACGGTGGCGATGAATGGGTGGAATCTTTAGGGATTTCATGGGAGCTAACCTGAGAACCACTCCCGGAAGGAAAAAACATCCCTCGGATCAGTTGACCACAAGGGCACCAAAGAGAGGATGAGAGGGGAGGTTGAATCGGCCTCTTCCCTAGACATATGACACAAGGCTTTGACCTTGCGTACCTTTCTGGGTCGAATGGAACCACTTGGAGAAGCACCATCATCCTTTCTCTTGACATTCTTATAATTCTTCTTGGAACCACTAACCTTTCTTTTCTTCGCATTCCGCTCAAGGCCATTGTCACTTTCCTTTATGTTTGTCCGCCCACTTGTATCACCCCGAGCCGCTTGGGTTTTCTTCTTCTTTCGAGCGGCAATGACACTCTCATTTTCTAGCTCCACCAGATTTTGAGAGACTGAAATCTTAGGAATATTTTTTTCCTGAGAGTAGAGGATTAGTTACGTTCAAACTCACCTTGTTGTCTTCCGTAATCTTCTCTCCTTTACAAATCTGAGTTGCGTTAGTAATGGGAAAGCGAAGGTATATAGACATGTTGATATCTCCAAGATGCAAAAAAAGAAAGTTAAAACGCATATGAAGAAATAAGTCAGTAAAGGGAGAAATGAAAGTCATAGACAAGTCAATAGCATTTCCTCCGAAATCTTGGTAACATGGCAACCCAAGAGGATACTTTAACGTCGAAGATAGGCCAACATAAAAAAGGATCTAACATCGTGATCTCTGAAACCTTTGAGAGTGAAAGGATCATAAATATTCAAATCGGAATGCCTCCAAGGCATCGCATTCGAAATACCCCGTTTGCCTACCAAGAAGAAATTAGATTTCCATTCCTTCATGCAAGTTAGAACATCTCTGAAAATCTTTTTCTCGATATTCTTTCTCGTACGCTTTTCAAAAGAAAACCAATGCCCTCGTTTTCCAAGTATATAGAAGACTCGGAAGATGGGACTGGAAAGTACGATGTGGAGGTTTTGGCAGTATATCTCAAAGGTGGTCACACTATTCATCCTAACGGAACTAATTGGGAGATATGTACACGAAACTGTTTAATAACAAATAACAAAAAAAGTAGGAAAAAGGATTCTAAGACCCAAAAATAACCTAGAAAATTGCTCATATAGGCCTAGGGCGGTTGGTGGTATGTGATTTATGGTCATTATGGGAGGAGGCGCCTGAGGCTTTAGATCCCTCAGAATTTGAAACTTCTTGACTATATAAGCCACTTGTTCTTCGAAACGAGCGAGAAGTATACTTGGGGTCCAGGACGGTCAGTTGCCATTATCTTAGGATGCGGGAAGGGTCAACAGTTTAAGTGAAACAAAAGAGAAAAAATAACTAAAGGATGTGTTCGAAGAAGTAGAAAATAAGGATTAAGTCTTGAGGAAATGTAAAACACACAATAAAAAGAGGGAATGAGGGGTATTTATAGAGGAGAGGGAGAGTAGTTGAGCCATCGTGTCATGTCAAAAAGGACACGTGGAAACGACAAATGACACATAAGTAGAATCAACATAAAGGAAATATTAAGACGAAAGTGGGCCTAATAGACTTTTTATGGGTTTTTAACGGGTTTACCTAAAGTCCAACGAAAGTTAATGAACGAAAACTGACAAAAGGAGTAATGGTTGTAGAATGATGAATAAACCCATATAGGTTATAATGTATTATTCCATTTCAATAAATAGAGTACATAACAAAAACCCTAATGGACTCAAAGCCCAAATACCAAAACCATAGACCATGCTTGGGCTAATTTATTATCTAACACTCACCCGCAGTCCGAACGGCGAAATCATGAAAGCTCGGATTGGGGCATAAAACCAATTACAATATAAATTAATGAACCAAAATAAAACGGGATAACCCACTGCACTATATCCCTTATTCCTACTTCTTTACGTATAACCAATGTATCCGAAAGATAACCAAAGTATCCCAAGTTTTTATGGATAACTAAAGTATACGAAGGATAACCAAGTATCCCGATTTTTTATGATAACGAAAGTATCTGAAGAATTTTTTACGGATAACCAAAGAATCCGAAGGATAAGTTTTTTATTTTTAATTAATTTTTATTTTGAATAAATATAAAAAAACAAAGACAAAATAAAAGTAAGTTAATCTGGTTTGACACGAACACCACCATTCTTGATCAATTAAAAATATTCTTCAATCTCTCATCACATGGTGTCCACATCCATCTCTCACTTAAAATCAATTAGTGATACGATTTACAAAGTAAGTGTCAAAAGCGTTAGATTAAAAAGCATGGCACATGTAACAAACTAAAAAAGCCTTCACTTCCTCTTTGATCCAGCCAAAAAAACGAAGACGATTTATGATGTAATGAGAAATCGAAGAAAATATAGAAAAGGAATGGTATACATCACCTTTACGTGGAATGATGAATTTGTTGGACTCTTAGAATATGAATGGTGTTTTGGATCGGTGTATTTTGATGGGTGGGGGCACCGGCTATAGGATCTACCCATCTGATACCATGTAAATGATGAATAAACCCGTAGGTTACAATATATTGTTCCATCGCAATAAATAAGTACATAACATAAACCCTTATGGATCTGAAACCCACAGATCGAGCTTGGGCTAATTTATTATCTAACAATGGCGAGCAGATGCTAATAAACTAAGGATAAAAAATGGTGTAAGGTACACGGAAGGTTCAAAAACCAAAAACACTTTTTCAAGTGTCATCTCATCCGCGATAAAGGCCGGTAACACGAGATTAAAGGGACATATTCGTGTATATGCCTGAAATGGGTTAAGTTCGGACAATAAACCGGGCATGAATATCCGGAAGGGACGTCATCCCACTAGGAAGCCTAGTACGAGGCACGAACCAATAACATCATTCCATTATTTTAGGAACATAGTCTACCAAAGGACGTCGAACCTCAAGGAAAAATCCGAGTGACCCAAACGGCCTATTAGAAAACCATACAACTACTTAGCAGTATAAATACTATCACAATGTACATGGTTAAGGCTAGTGTGTTCTACATTATCATATTCGCTTTAATATATCCACTTTCATCTGCCTTTGCATAATCTTTTATTTACTCTCACGTCAGAGGTTGGGCTGGAGTCAGCAACCGAACAAGGCTAACACTTTACTTTGATTTTAGGATATCCTAAGAACCGGACGTCTAGGAAGTCCAAAGGATTCCCTGATCCGTACCATTCTAGGAAATTACTTAAACATGTTTTCTAGAAAAGAAAAAAAGAGATCAACGGCTTAGATCATGTCACGGACATGAGATCAGGCACATAGTGTCGGGTGAAAATAAAACGGAATTAAAAACCATCTTAAAGTAAACATAAAGCAAAAAGTAGAAAAAAAACAAATCATAAGCAAGCAAACTGAACGAGAAAAACTTGAAGTGTTATTTTCTTGTTTTAAACTCAAAGCCAAACCGAGAAAAACAAAAACCGATAACCATAAATATACAACAAAGACGCTAACCATATCTTAAAACCACACTCTCTCTAGCTAGCTCATACAAAATGTCCGACAATGTTCAGAAGTTTCCATGTTACGAAAGTTTATGCCTAGAAACGTTTGACACACCTTCGGAAAGGAACAATCACCATGTCGTTTGTCCGGTGGTACGTAAATTCATCTCGCCCTTTTAATTTATTGTAGCAGTATTAGTAACAAATAATAGTTTATTATCTTAAATATTGAACTCATGTCTACACCTACTGTTATTATTGAAAAAAACAGAAAAAGTCGCGCGAGATAAGAGAGGAGGAAGAGAGGTTGAAAAGGGAAGCAGATGGTGAGGCTATGGAATTGGATGGAGATGATATGGACAGAGGCGGGCCCAGAACACTAAACATCATGTGCACATAATTGTTTTACAAGTATAAAGTTTTTTGAATATGAGTGAACATGAGGCGGTCTCAATCAGTTTTTGTATAGAACCAAACGTTCGACTATAAGTTTTTTAAAACCAAACCTCGAACCACAAGTTTTGCTTGGTTTTTTTGTTCTTGGTTTTTTTTCCTGCTATGCTATTTTTCATTAAATGTCATATCTTCTACAAGTTTAAAATCTCTTTCGCAAACAATTATCGCATGAGACATTTATTATAAGAGTCGTATCTGAGTGGGCTAAATGTAAATATGAAATGGGAAATTTTCGACGATAATTTTTTGTTGTTTATTTCAATCATTTAAGGGACTTGTCAATAACAAGACATACAATGAATTTGGATATCCGAAATTTGTGATGAAGCTTATATGTTATACCCATTATTTTAGATATCTGAAATTTCGAATAGAAGTTTTGTATTTACGAATATCCAAAATTTCGGATTAAGAAGTATATATGTAATACAAAATTTTAGACCATGTTCATTTGGAAAACTCGTATATTTTTACAAAAACTTATATTATTTTAGACCATGTTCATTTGGAAAACTCGTAACCCGTAAAATGACACAATATATTAATCATTACTTCTTTGACTTATATGCATGATATCATATCATCATGCATCTAATTAACAAACTCGATATCATATTCTTGACTCATGACTAGCTTCGATCTTCAAGACATATATATATATGTAACATATCATGACTACATGCCATGCAAATTAAACAGACTCGATCATAGACACTTTTACTAATACTAGACTCGATAAAATTAAACACACTTTTACTTATAGCTAGACTCGATATATAGATCCATATATATTAAGCAAAACACACGTACTAATTTATTATCTTTCTAGCTAGCTAAACACCACGTACGTACTTTAATTATTCCTCCATAGCATCATCAGTACCATGATCATCTTCCTCCATCATGTCACCCTCACCACCTTCATCCACCTCCATTGCCTCAGCTGTACCATCATCCTCCTAATTAGCACCACCTTCATCAACCTCCATCTCATCCCCATCCAAATCCATATCTGCTTCCTTTTTCAATCTCTCTTCTTCTTCACGTGACTTTTTCTGTTTTTTTCAATAATAACAGTATGTAGACATCAGTTCAATATTTAAGATATAATCAACTATATATTATTATTTGTTAACTAACTAACTAACTAACTAATACTACTAGCTAGAAGAAGAAATAAATGGATTTATGTACCGTCGGACAAACGACATGGTGACTGTCCCTTTCCGAAGGTGTGGGAAACGTTTCCCCGCATAAATCCTCGTAACATGGATACTTCTAAACGTTTTCCGACATTTTGTATGATCAGCTAGCTAGCTAGAGAGACTGAACCGTGGTTTGTTTTAAGATATGGTTAGCCTTTTTTATCTGCTAGAGAGAGTGTGTGTTTTTTTAGGACATTTTTATGAGCTACCTAGAGTGTGGTTTCCTTATATACACGAGAGAATGAGCTGAGATACAAGTTTAAAATCTCTTTCACAAACAATTATCGCGTGAGACATTTATTATAAGAGTCGTATCCGAGTGGGCTAAATGTAAATATGAAATGGGAAATTTTCGACGATAATTTTTTGTTGTTTATTTCAATCATTTAAGGGACTTGTCAATAACAAGACATACAATGCATTTGGATATCCGAAATTTGCGATGAAGCTTATATGTTATACCCATTATTTTAGATATCTGAAATTTCGAATAGAAGTTTTGTATTTACGAATATCCAAAATTTCGGATTAAGAAGTATATATGTAATACAAAATTTTAGACCATGTTCATTTGGAAAACTTGTATATTTTTACAAAAACTTATATTATTTTAGACCATGTTCATTTAGAAAACTCGTAACCCGTAAAATGACACAATATATTAATCATTACTTCTTTGACTTATATGCATGATATCATATCAGCATGCATCTAATTAACAAACTCGATATCATATTCTTGACTCATGACTAGCTTCGATCTTCAAGACATATATATATGTAACATATCATGACTACATGCCATGCAAATTAAACAGACTCGATCATAAACACTTTTACTAATACTAGAGTCGATAAAATTAAACACACTTTTACTTATAGCTAGACTCGATATATAGATCCATATATATTAAGCAAAACACACGTACTAATGTATTATCTTTCTAGCTAGCTAAACACCACGTACGTACTTTAATTATTCCTCCATAGCATCATCAGTACCATGATCATCTTCCTCCATCATGTCACCCTCACCACCTTCATCCACCTCCATTGCCTCAGTTGTACCATCATCCTCCAAATTAGCACCACCTTCATCAACCTCCATCTCATCCCCATCCAAGTCCATATCTGCTTCCTTTTTCAATCTCTCTTCTTCTTCACGTGACTTTTTCTATTTTTTTCAATAATAACAGTATGTAGACATCAGTTCAATATTTAAGATATAATCAACTATATATTATTATTTGTTAACTAACTAACTAACTAACTAACTAATACTACTAGCTAGAAGAAGAAATAAATGGATTTATGTACCGTCGGACAAACGACATGGTGACTGTCCCTTTCCGAAGGTGTGGGAAACGTTTCCCCGCATAAATCCTCGTAACATGGATACTTCTAAACGTTTTCCGACATTTTGTATGATCAGCTAGCTAGCTAGAGAGACTGAACCGTGGTTTGTTTTAAGATATGGTTAGCCTTTTTTATCTGCTAGAGAGAGTGTGTGTTTTTTTAGGACATTTTTATGAGCTACCTAGAGTGTGGTTTCCTTATATACACGAGAGAATGAGCTGAGATACAAGTTTAAAATCTCTTTCACAAACAATTATCGCGTGAGACATTTATTATAAGAGTCGTATCCGAGTGGGCTAAATGTAAATATGAAATGGGAAATTTTCGACGATAATTTTTTGTTGTTTATTTCAATCATTTAAGGGACTTGTCAATAACAAGACATACAATGAATTTGGATATCCGAAATTTGCGATGAAGCTTATATGTTATACCCATTATTTTAGATATCTGAAATTTCGAATAGAAGTTTTGTATTTACGAATATCCAAAATTTCGGATTAAGAAGTATATATGTAATACAAAATTTTAGACCATGTTCATTTGGAAAACTCGTATATTTTTACAAAAACTTATATTATTTTAGACCATGTTCATTTGGAAAACTCGTAACCCGTAAAATGACACAATATATTAATCATTACTTCTTTGACTTATATGCATGATATCATATCATCATGCATCTAATTAACAAACTCGATATCATATTCTTGACTCATGACTAGCTTCGATCTTCAAGACATATATATATGTAACATATCATGACTACATGCCATGCAAATTAAACAGACTCGATCATAGACACTTTTACTAATACTAGACTCGATAAAATTAAACACACTTTTACTTATAGCTAGACTCGATATATAGATCCATATATATTAAGCAAAACACACGTACTAATTTATTATCTTTCTAGCTAGCTAAACACCACGTACGTATTTTAATTATTCCTCCATAGCATCATCAGTACCATGATCATCTTCCTCCATCATGTCACCCTCACCACCTTCATCCACCTCCATTGCCTCAGTTGTACCATCATCCTCCAAATTAGCACCACCTTCATCAACCTCCATCTCATCCCCATCCAAGTCCATATCTGCTTCCTTTTTCAATCTCTCTTCTTCTTCACGTGACTTTTTCTGTTTTTTCAATAATAACAGTATGTAGACATCAGTTCAATATTTAAGATATAATCAACTATATATTATTATTTGTTAACTAACTAACTAACTAACTAATACTACTAGCTAGAAGAATAAATAAATGGATTTATGTACCGTCGGACAAACGACATGGTGACTGTCCCTTTTCGAAGGTGTGGGAAACGGTTCCCCGCATAAATCCTCGTAACATGGATACTTCTGAACGTTTTCCGACATTTTGTATGATCAGCTAGCTAGCTAGAGAGACTGAACCGTGGTTTGTTTTAAGATATGGTTAGCCTTTTTTATCTACTAGAGAGAGTGTGTGTTTTTTTAGGACATTTTTATGAGCTACCTAGAGTGTGGTTTCCTTATATACACGAGAGAATGAGCTGAGATACAAGTAACCTATAAAATCGAACCATCGATAAACCGAACCGCTAAACCGATCCCATCCAATTTTGGTTTAATTTCATTTTAGGTTAATTGGGTTTATTGGTTCGGTTGTCGAGTTGTTCCGTTTATTCCGTCTAGGTTATTTATGTATTTGGTTTGGTCTTCGGTTGCAATTACCAAACTCATATCCAACCTTTGTTGCTCCGTTCGGTTTAGTTGTAAAACTCGTTTCGGTTTGATTGTTTTTTGTTTCGTTCGGGTTCCTTATTCGGTTTATTGGTTTATTTGAGTTTTTGCTCACCCCTACCTAAATACCAAATATAATTTGGCCCGTTTTCATGGAAACTGGGTGAAAACCAGTCAGACCCGACAGAATCCGATCATACCCCATGAAAACCGACCCAAAACGGCCAGACCGGGCGGAAACAGGTCAGTGTAACCCTGTCATACCCGGTGAAACACTGTCACAGCCGGTCATACCTAATGAAAACAGATCACACCAGGTATAACACGGTCAGCCCCACGTGACTTAGTGAAAACCAGTGTGATCCTTGATCTTGACTAATGTCACTGGAAATGAAAACTGTTCAGACCCCGTTTGATTTGACCAATCTGGTTCCCGTCGGAGGTCCGGAGGGCTAACCAATAAACTTAAACCTCTTTTAATTATCATGTTCAATTCCCAAAACAAACCAAATTCATTTTACAGATTTAGTTTTTTTTCCACAATGGTGGATATTCTTACAAAGTGACTCGCATCTACATGGTCGTTTCTATCCCCGTACCTATATCTATGGAACTATGTTACTGCCCCCAATCAATCACGACAATGGCAAACATATTTTTTGGGTTTGGGAGTTCGGTTATGGGAGGTTGTGTTTGTTGGTTCCTTTTGTTTATTAATACCTCATTTTGTTTAAAAGCATCATGCTTCCACTTTACTTCCTCGTCGCTCGGTATAAAGTTACATCTCCTTTTCATTATATGCCTGATGAACTCGCTGGAAACACTCTTTGCACTTGGAGAGGAAGGGATGGAAGAACAAGATTCACTTCTTAAACAAGTAGTAATCAAACAAATGATCAAAGATTTGAGTGATTAAAGAAGAAGTTTGAATCTGGAAATAGATGTGCAAAAGAGGTGAGTTGAAAAGCTGAGAATGGTCCACTATTTATAGGACAAAGGGGCCAACAGCTATATCTGCCCGCGGTACCTTATCTTAGCCCGCGGTACCTTATCGATAAGGAACCGCCTAGGCGCTAAGGTACCGTCGGACTAGACTCCGCTCCCTTTTTGTCCTTTAGTGGTGGAGGTCATATCTGGCTTAAAAAATATCCTGATAGAATATTCCGAACCAAATAAGAATATGCCATTTTCAAATTTTTAAATAATTAATTTAATAAAACATTTTCTTAAAAGGAAAGTTTAATAAAAACTTGTCACACTTAATAAAAAGTGAGTTTTAAGAAAAGATTAAATCACTTGATCACTTGATTAAGGTTAGTATTGTTTATCCATACCTTAAGTGAGAATTGGTAAAATGAAAAATACTTGAACTCAAGAATTCGTTTTTCGTTGTTTTCGTAAATGCTTGTTCTTACATATTGTCGTAATCAAAACAAAGCGAGACCAAAAAATGCAAGTAACGTTTTTAGGCATTATTGCATTAACAATCTCCCCTTTTTTGATTCTGACAATACATAAACTCAATCACACAAAAAACAAGATTTTCGAAGACGAGTTTATTCATTTCTCCCCCTTTGTCGAAGAAAAAAGGTTACACAAGTCGGTGTTGAATAAACGGACTTTAGCAAAGACTCCCCCTTGGTGCTTACTCCCCCTAGCTTGGGGCACCGAGGAATCGAGATATGGTGACAAGCTACATAGAAGGTAATGCAGAGATTTTGCTAGGTTGAAAAAGTTTGTTTCTCGGTATCTTAACGAATTGATTTCCGGTTCAAAGTACGACTCAATTTTTTTTGGTGAAACAAATATTTTTAGGTTGTTTTAAAATAAAATGTGCAAGACTTAAATGAAAATGACGTTAATTTAAATCTAACTCTAATTTAAAATAAATGACAAGTATTTAAAAGCGTGACGGGAATTAAAATGCACTAAAAGTAAATAACGCAAACTTAAATCTATCTAAGGCAAACTGAAAACGTAACTAAAACTTAAACTAAGGCAAGGCTAAAATAAATCTAAGGCAATTAAACTTAAAGTGCAACTAAGTAAAAAGGCTGGAAAAGTAAAGCTTGAAAATAAAAACTTAAAAACAGAAACTAAAAAGAACTTGAAAACAGCTCATTCGGAATAATCCTTCGTTCGGAATAATCACTCATCCGGAATGTCACCTTCGTTCGGAATGATTCTTCTTCACTTGGAATATTTACCAAAACCCTTGATCCGGAATAAATCCTTTATCCAGAATATGTCACTTATCCGGAATAAAGTCTTGATTCGGAATACTTAAGCTTGATCCGGAATGTTGTTGATCCGGAATGTTGATGATTCCGGATGAAGACCTTGATCCGGAATAATTAATTATTCCGAATAAAACTCCTTGATCCGGAATATTTGGTATTCCGAATGAAAGGTTTGATCCGGAATGTTAAATTATTCCGAATAAACAAGACTGATCCGGAATATCTCCTTGATCCGGAATGTTTCTTCACAAAGCCTTGATTCGGAATGTGTGGTTGATCCGGAATATGGACTTGATCCGGAATATGTCACTTATTCCGGATGGAAGCCTTTGACTCGGAATATTCAACAACAACCTTCACTTGGAATAACCTGGGCTTTGGTCCGGAATATACCTGGGAAACAGATGAACAACGAAGAACACGGGATACAAAAAGCTACACGAATCTAACCAAAACTTAATCAAATCAAACAAAAGATTAAATCAAACTAAACAAATAACATCTACTAATCATAAACAAACAATCCAAAACAATCAAACTAACAAATATAACCAAAATAATCAAAACCCACTTTAATCAATAAAAACTCAAAAATATAAACATGAACATAAACATAAAGATCAAAGATTAAAGAAAGGTAGATAGGAGATGAACAATAAAAATAAAGATTGACAAGAATTAAAAGGAAACTTACTTGAAATTAAAGGAATTTAAGGTGCAAGACAAGTATTTAAATTTGACAATTAAGTAAATGACATGTAATTAAATGTGCAAAAATTAAAGTGGAAGAGCATAGTTTGTCAAACTAGCCAACAAAGGAAAATGAAATAAATCCTAATCTATTTATAGGGGAGATTAGGGAGTGCTTAGGAAGCTTCCTCCCTCTTTCTTCTTTCCTTAATTGCAACATTAAGTCCTTAAGTCTTTAATCTTCTTAAATCTTGGACTTTAATGACTTTGTCTCGGGATTTCTTTAAACTCGTCTTGTAATTCTTCAATAAATTAGACTTGAGTTCTTCGGCTTTTAGTAAACTTCTGTCTTTTGACTTTTTCTTCGATAAATCTTCAGAATTGGTCTTGGACTTCCGTTCTTTTTGCACTCTTGATTTCTTGACTTCGTCTTTCGTCTTTTTCTTCGATAAAAGCCCGTGAATGCCTATGTTTTCTCCACTTTTCACATTTTCGTCCTAAATCACAACAAAAAAAACCATGCATAATTCTGACATAAATGACATAAAATACATGTTTTGGCTCGGTTATTATTGTAATTAAGTGGTAAAAAGGATGGGTGTTTACACACCTATCAGAAGGGTTAGTTGAACAAAAGAAACAACCAACAATATATAGCAATAGGTCACATAAAAAAATAAAAGAGAAGAAAACACAAAGACAAAGATCCAAGATAGGTTACTAAAAAAACATCATACAAAGAAGTATGGAAAAAGAAACAAGCCAAAAGCATAAATCTAATGCTAGTTATTCTAGAATTCTAAGATTTGCTTAAATTTGGTGTCTTGTGGATAAGCAACCAGTGCTTATATGAAAGACAAGGTAATGGCAGAGGGTGGTGGTGGTGGCTTGTTGGAGATCTCATAATCAAAGTGAAGAGGAGGCTTGATTAAGAGACTCTTGATGTAGCTCAACTCCTCATAGATGTGTGATAGGTGTGTAAACACCCATCCTTTTTACCACTTAATACAATAATAACCGAGCCAAAACGTGTATTTTATGTCATTTATGTCGGAATTATGCGTGGTTTGTGTTTTTGTTGTGTTTTAGGACGAAAAGGTGAAAAGTTGAGAAAACACGGGCATTCACGGGCTTTTATCGAAGAAAAAGACGAAAGACGAAGTCAAGAAGTCAAGAGTGCAAAAAGAACGGAAGTCCAAGACCAATTCTGAAGATTTATCGAAGAAAAAGTCAAACGACGGAAGTTTACTAAAAGCCGAAGAACTCAAGTCTAATTTATTGAAGATTACAAGACGGGTTTGAAGAAATCCCGAGACAAAGTCATCAAAGTCAAAAGATTAAAGAAAATTAAGGACTAATGATGCAATTAGAGAAAGAAGAAAGAGGGGAGGAAGCTTCTTAAGCTCCTCCCTAATCTCCCTATATATAGTTTAGAATCTCCTTCATTTCATTGTTGTTGGGTTGCTTGACAAACCACCACTTCCACCATTTTCATTTACCTGCACATTTTAATTTCTTGCACTTTAATTTCTTGTATTGCACCTTTTAATTCAAGTAAGTTTTATTGAATCTTTATTTTTCTTATTTAATCTCTCATCTACCTTTCTTGTTTATGTTTAATCTTTGTGGTTGTGTTCTTGATGTTCTTATGGTTTTCAATCAAGCGGGTTTTGATTGGTTTGGCTTTATTTGTTAGTTTTGATGATTTGTTTTGATTGATTATTGTTAGTAGTTCATTTGTGGTTGTTTTGGTTTAATCTTTTGGTTAATCTTGATTAGTTTTGGTTAAATTCGTGTTTGGTTTTCATCCCCTGTTCTTCGTCTTCTTTACTGTTCTTCATTCTTGCCCAGATATTCCGTATCAACTAACTTCATCCGGAATATCTAGTATTCCGAATCAAGGACTTCATCCGGAATGTCTAGTATTCCGAATCAAGGACTTCATCCGGAATATCTAATATTCCGAATGAAGGACTTCATCCGGAATATCTAGTATTCCGAATCAAGGACTTCATCCGGAATATCTAGTATTCCGAATCAAGGACTTCATCCGAAATATCTAGTATTCCGAATCAAGGACTTCATCCGGAATACCTAGTATTCTGAATCAAGGACTTCATCCGGAATGTCTAGTATTCCGGATCAACAATATTTTCTTTTTATTCCGAATCAAACTTTTCTTGTTTTTTATTCCAGATCAAACCTTATTCCGGATCAATTGGTTTATTCCGGATGAGTGACATATTCCGGATGAGCTTTGTTATTCCGGATGAGGGTGATATTCCGAATGAGTTTTTCAGTTTTGCTTTTTGTAGTTTTATATTTTTAATTCTTAAGCTTTATTTTCCTCGCCTTTTTCTTTATTTGCACTTTTACTTACCTTTCCTTTTAGTTTAAGTTTTAGTTTGAGTTATTTACCTTTATTGCTTTTAATTTCTCGTCATTTACTTTTTGTCAAGTTTTAATCTTTCATTGTTTCTTCTTTTACCTTCTTTATTTTATTTTAATTGTTTCGAGTCTTTATCTTTCATTAGTTTTAGACGACGACCATTCCCTTTTTATTCCACCAAGAACAACTAATCTCGCACACTTAACCAGTTATCAATTCGAAGAGATACCGAGAAACGAACTTTCAAACTAGTAAAATCTTTACATTAATGTGTGCCATAGCAAGATGTTGATATTGACAACATTGACAATATGTTCCATGGTGCATGACATTATCATGAGAAGGAGGAAGAACACTAAAGGGTGGTGGTGGAAGAAAAGATGTTCCACAATCAACATTCTTGGTAGGAGAGATGTGATTAAGAGTGTTCTTGGGTGGGTTTAGATTGTAATGGTTTTTGGGTGAGTTGGGATTGAAAGCAATTAGAGAAAATGGAGGAGATTCAAGGCTTTCATTGGGAGAATAAGACATTTTGAGATGTGAAGTAATGCAAAATGCTTATGGTTTAAATAGGGAAGGCTTAGGGTATTTTTGGGGTGGTCAAAGGATTTGAAACAAAGATTCTCAAAAATGTTGGAGCAAATCTAGAGTTTCAGACAAAAACCCGAAAAAGGAAGGCACTATAGGCGGTTCCTTATCTAGGCTGGCGGTACCTTATCAATAAGATACCGCGGTTCACATATGGAACCGCCTGTAGAGGCAGTGTTTGGTGTTTGAAGGAAGATTTTTCAGCAAATCTTATTTTTCTAGTCTAACTTATCATAGGGATATGCTTAAAAGCAAAGATAGACAAAGAAAACATATGCAAACTCACCAAATAGAGATTTGACCAAAATACATTGAAAAAAATCAATGTAGGAGGTGTGTAAGACAAGACCTTAAGTCATGACATAATGATCCTCCATGATTCTATCTTGTTCTTGCTATGTTTAAGAGAATCATACATATGAATTATGTAAGCTCTAGATTAATAGCGAGAATCTATGGGAAAATCGTTTTTAGATTGAATTAACAATGTCAAACGAATTTCTCAACCATTTTCGAAAGAGACTTTGAGAATTTTGAAAAGGAGAAGAGAGGGTTTTTCAAAAAGAGTTTGGAAGACTCAATGACTCAAAGTGGTAAAAGAAAACACACAAAAGGAAAGGAAATTAAGGAAGATGTTCCATTAATCCTAGACCTAGACGCAAGTAATTAAAAGGTTCCCTCTTAAGTGGCTTAGTGAAGATGTCGGCTAAGTTGTCCTCGGAGGGTACCTTCTCAATTTAAATGTTCCCCTTTTGAACATTATCCCTAAGAAAATGGTGTCTAATTTCTATGTGTTTGGTTCGCGAATGTTGCACGGGATTCTTGCTAAGGTCTATAGCACCTTTATTATCGCACATGATGGGAACATCATCAAGAGAAATCCCGTAATCAACAAGCGCTTGCTTCATCCATAGAGCTTGTTGGCATGCTTTTCCGGCACTCACATACTCGGCTTCCGTGGTGGATATTGCAAGAGAGGTTTGTTTCTTGGAGGACCAAGAAGTTAAACAACCCCCCATGAAAGTACAAACTCCACTATCTTTTCCGGTCCACATAGTCTCCCGCATGATCCGAGTCCGCGTAGACAATGGTTTCACGCCGGTCCCTTTAGGATACCATAATCCTAAATGTATAGTGCCTTTAATGTATCGGAAGATACGCTTAACCGCTTCGAGGTGAGAGGTTTTGGGAGCCTCTTGGAAGCGAGCACAAAGGCAAACACTAAACATGATATCCGGTCGACTTGCCGTTAGGTACAACAAACTACCAATCATACCTCTATATTTGGTGTTGTCTACCGACTCACAATCATCATCTACGGTGAGTTTAGTATCTGAGGCCATAGGGTTCTTCATTGGTCTAGATTCTTCTAATCCAAATTTCTTTAGCATTTCTTTAGCGTACTTAGATTGACTAAATAAAATACCATCGTCCATTTATTTAATTTGGAGTCCTAAAAAGAAGTTAAGTTCTCCCATCATACTCATTTTAAACTCATCATGCATGATTTTGGCAAAGTCATCACACAATTCTTGACAAGTTGATCCAAATATAATGTCATCAATATATATTTGTACGATTATGAGGTGAGGACCTTTCTTCTTTGTAAAGAGTGTATTGTCTACCATTCCCATGGTATACTCATGTTTAACAAGAAATGCTTTAAGTCTATCATACCAAGCTTTGGGTGCTTGTTTGAGTCCATAAAGTGCTTTCTTAAGCTTGTAAACATGGTCTGGTTTCTCAAAATCAATGAAGCCGGGAGGTTGAGCCACATATACCTCCTTCTTGATCAAACCGTTAAGGAATGCACTCTTTACATCCATTTGTTGAAGCTTAAAATCTAAGGCATAAGCGTAGGCTAAAAGGATTCTAATTGATTCTAGTCTAGCTACCGGTGCATATGTCTCGTCATAATCAATCCCTTCTTGTTGATTATAGCCTTGAGCTACAAGTCTAGCTTTGTTACGAGACACAACACCATTCTCATCTAACTTATTCCTAAATGCCCATTTGGTTCCTATAATGGTAGAGCTTCTAGGTGGAGGAACAAGTTCCCAAACATCATTGGCAACGAATTGGTTCAATTATTCTTGCATCGCAATGACCCAACTCTCGTTCGACAAAGCTTCTTTAACATTCTTTGGTTCAATAAAGGAGACGAAACAAAAGAAGTTGCTTTGGTTTTGGACTTGAGATCTTAGGGTCCTTTGATTTAAGTCACCAATGACATTATTGAGAGTATGATCCCTAGACTCCTTAATGTTTACTTCCTTTTCAACACTAAGGTCTTCAACTCCTATTTTTATAACCTCTTTGGCTTTAACTACTTCTAATTCATCCAAGTCATCATCAACCAATGGTGGTGTCTTGGGTGAAGGAGGGGTTTCATCAAAGGTTACGTTGAGTGATTCTTCAATAACCCCCGAGGTTCTATTTAGGACTATGTAGGCTTTGCTAGTTTGGGAATAACCTAAAAGGATACCTTCGTAAGACTTTGGGTCAAACTTGGTAAGGTAGTCTTTGGTGTTGAGGATAAAGCACTTGCTTCCAAACACCCTAAAGTATTCCAATGAGGGTTTCTTACCTTTAAGAATCTCATGGGGGGTCTTTCCTAGGAAAGGTCGAATAAGAATTCGGTTGAGAATATAAGTCGATGTGTCCACGGCATTGCACCAAAACTTTTGAGGCAAAGATTGCTCGTTTAACATCGTCCTACTCATCTCTTGGAGAGTCCTATTCTTCCTTTCAACTACCCCATTTGATTGTGGAGTGCGAGGAGCCGAGAAGTTATGGGTAATACCATGAGCTTCACAAAAGGCACCAAATTGCACTTCATTATCAAATTCCCTACCATGATCCGTCCTAATAGAGACAATTGAACATCCTAGTTGATTTTGAATTCTTCGACTAAAGATTTCGAAGAGATCGAAAGCTTCATTCTTAGATGCCAAAAATCTAGTCCAAGTGAATCTAGAATAGTCATCAACTATAACTAGGGTATAAAGGTTACCTCCATAACTCCGTATGGCGGAAGGTCCAAAAAGATCCATATGTGGGAGCTCTAAGCACCGAGAGGTCGAAACCAAATTCTTGGCTTTGTGACTTGAGTGAACTTGCTTTCCAACTTTGCAAGCATCACAAAAGTGACTATCAAACTTAATCTTGGGGAGGTGTCTTACCAACTCCTTAGAGACTAAAGATTGAATTAAACGCATATTAGCGTGACCTAATCTCCTATGCCAAAGAGTAGAACTATCATCTATAGTCGCAAGACATATGTTGTCTTTTGACTTCTTATTAACCTTCATGACATAAAGCCCATGCTTTCTAACACCTTTTCCAATGAATTTTCCATCTTTTATGATTTCATTGTCATGTTCCGAAGATGACCTTACACTTATTATCAAAAATTTGACCTATACTTAAAAGGTTAAACCCTAAGTTATCTACGTGCTCAACATTTTCAATGGTCATGGAGTCAAGAGAAACCGTACCTTTGCCAATGATATTACCACGTAGACTACTAGCGAATGTGACGTTACCTCCATCATATGCTTTGTAATACGAGAACAAACTTCGATTACCCGTCATGTGTTTAGAACATCCACTATCCTTAATCCACTCGTCGGGCTCCAAATCAATTCCCAAGCATATCTAGGTAACAACACACAAGATCAAACATTTGGTCCCCAATATCTCATGGGTCCAAAATTGTTAGTTCCAAACATCCCTTGCATTTGGTTGGGATGCATGAATGAAGGAGGGGTTCCCCATGGAGAACAAAATGGAGGAGGGTAGTAATTCATTTAACCATTTTGTTGTTCATTATTTCTCCTAGGTGTATTTGATCTAGGTTTAGAGTTATGATTATTCCTTCTAGGTGTTGGAGTTTTACTTCTAGATCGTGAATTGTTTTGATTATCTCTTCTAGGCGTTGTCGTTCTACTTCTAGGCTTAGACTCATTCCGTATTCTAGGTGGAGTAGAAGATGGTCTTAATAAACTTCTATTTCCCATGAGAGGTTTACTTAATGGCTTGTAGAACTTACCAATAGCATTGTCGTCAAGTATGGGTAATTTTACCTTATTAATAGTAAGATGCTTTAGTTTTTCACCTAATTTAGATTTTACAAAGAGTTCAGGATTTTCACCAAAATCATCCTCTGGCCGCGGTACCTTATCTATGGCGGCGGTTCCATAGTGATAAGGAACCGCCCCATACAATCTGGAACCGCGTCCAGTGGACGTTTTTTTGTGAAAACCTGACTTGTTTTGGTTCACTAGTTGAGGCTTCATTTGAGTTAAAACCTAGACCAAGTCTTTCCTTAGAATGAACTTGTTTGTTTAACATATCATCAAGAGCACTAGTTCCTTTCATGAACTTTTCCAATTTAATGGAGGTGCTCTTGAGATCTTCATTCTCTAATCTAAGTTTCTCACAACTTAAGCAACCTAAATATACTTCTTTATTTTTCTCAAGTATTGCAAATTTCTCCCTAAGTTCATTGATCTCATTTTCAAGCTTAGTTTTGGTTGATTTTAAGGTTTTATTCTTTTCTATGAATTTAAGACTAAGTTTGTGTAAACTATCATATTTGCCTTCAAATTCAATATCATCAAGAGTGGAACTATCATTGCTATAATGTTCGGTTTTGGAATGTACCTCTTTAGAAGTGTGAGCCATAAGACATTTCTCCTCTTTGGGGTTGTCATCATCATCTTCACCGCTATCGCTCCAAGCGCCACTAACGAACGCCGTGTGGTTCTTATCGCGAGCGGGCTTTGGACAATCACCAATGAAGTGATTTGGATCACCACATCTAAAGCAATTCCTATCACCTTTTTCGTTCTTGACAAACCGATTCTTTGACAATGGTTTCTTGTCATAGTTGGGTTGCCTAACGTGTTGACCTCGTCTCTTGAAGAACTTCTTGAAATCTATCACCGCCAATGCATACTCCTCGTCATCGCTTTCTGAGGAACTATCATGGTCACTTTGTGCCTTCTTGGCTTTAAGTGCAAGAGATTTCCTTTCACTCTTGGTTTTCACTAATTCCGAGTCCTTCAAAATTATCATCTCATGAACCTTCAAGTTTCCTATGAGTTCATCGAGTGATAAAGTTGAGAGATCTTTCGACTCTTCAATCGCCGTGACTTTTGCTCTCCACTTTGGATGTAAAGCCCTTAGAAACTTCCTAACATTGTTCTTGCTAGAAAAACCTTCATCAAGTGCTTTTAGACTAGTAATAATGGTGTTAAACCTAGCAAATGCACTATCAATAGTTTCATCTTCTAAGATGACAAATTGTTCATATTGTTGGACAAGAAGATCGATTTTGCTTTCTTTGACTTGGCTATTACCTTGGTGGGTTACTAAAAGAGTGTTCCAAATATCTTTAGCGGTTTCACACATAAAAATTCTTTCATACTCTTTCTTAGGTAACGCATTATAAATCACCATTTTAGCCTCATTATTTTTTGAAAGTTTCTTTTTAGTATCGTCATTAGCTTTGTCAAAAGTGACCAATTCTTTTGTTTTAGAAACTTCATTAAATTGAAAGGGTAAAAAATCACCATTGGTAATAACATGCCAAAGATCTAAATCTTTTGATTTCACATAAGTTTCAAATCTATTTTTCCAATAAATAAAACTATCGACTTCAAAAAGTGGTGGTCTTTGCATAGATTGCCCTTCTAGGTATTTGTTGGAATCCATAGATCGATTCAAGTTTTAAAATACAATATACTTTAAAAATTCTTGAGCGACCCGCTCTGATACCAATTGTAGAAACTAGAAGGGGGCGTTGAATAGTTTCTTATATTTACTTGTTAAAATGTGGTTTCCAAAAATCCTTTTTCAAAAACTTAGGCTTGAGGAAATATGTGAAATCTTCTTATGCACAATATGAACAATGATAATGTAACTAAGCTAATACTAAAAAATATATATGCACAAAGAATAAAGAATGTAAAGAGGTAAGGGTAAAGAAAGATCAAACCGAACACCAAGGATTTATAGTGGTTCGGCAACGAAGCTCACTCCTCGTTCCTACTCCACTCCTCGAGTACTCCTTACTCGAGAGTTCACTACACAACAAGCTCCTTATGGTGGAGAAAACCGTACACGTCGCTTAACCAATTTCCGACTCTAAGCTAAAAGTCGAGCCCTAATCGTAGCTAGGACCAATCTACACAACTATACTTAGTACATACACAACTTCCAAATAGACACAACTACTTGGATCTTCACAACTATGACACAACTACAAATGTATAAAATTAGATCTTCAATGGATCTTTGGTGGTGGACTCAACACTTCACAAGGATAGTGTTCTTCTCTTTGCACTTGGAGAGGAAGGGATGGAAGAACAAGATTCACTTCTTAAACAAGTAGTAATCAAACAAATGATCAAAGATTTGAGTGATTAAAGAAGAGGTTTGAATCTGGAAATAGATGTGCAAAAGAGGTGAGTTGAAAAGCTGAGAATGGTCCACTATTTATAGGACAAAGGGGCCAACGGCTATATCTGCCCGCGGTACCTTATCTTAGCCCGCGGTACCTTATCGATAAGGAACCGCCTAGGCGCTAAGGTACCGCTGGACTAGACTCCGCTCCCTTTTTGTCCTTTAGTGGTGGAGGTCATATCTGGCTTAAAAAATATCCTGATAGAATATTCCTAACCAAATAAGAATATGCCATTTTCAAATTTTCAAATAATTAATTTAATAAAACATTTTCTTAAAAAGAAAGTTTAATAAAAACTTGTCACACTTAATAAAAAGTGAGTTTTAAGAAAAGATTAAATCACTTGATCACTTGATTAAGGTTAGTACTTGTTTATCCATACCTTAAGTGAAAATGCGTAAAATGAAAAATACTTGAACTCAAGAATTCGTTTTTCGTTGTTTTTCGTAAATGCTTGTTTTTACATATTGTCGTAATCAAAACAAAGCGAGACCGAAAATTGCAAGTAACGTTTTTAGGCATTATTGCATTAACAAAGTGTTTTAAACCTTAAAACCTTTTCTCAAAATAAACCAAACATGTATATGGAACTCAGATCTTAGCTATTCAAACATCAAACTTTTATAAATAACAAAAGAGAATTCAAAATTTTCAGAAATTCAAATTTTATTTCATAAAAAGGAATTACAAAGAAGATAGCTAAAATCTGGAACAAGGCTCTCTTACAGGTTAAGGAGTCCTTATATAGACGACTATGATCATTCTAGAAGGGAAAAATACATGAAAACCCTAGCTATGAAATCTCAAATATGCCCTTGAGTGCTTGATGGCGTTTGATGTTTGTGAGCTGTCCAAATGAATCAGAGACGTTCATTTTTGCTTTGGGCCAAGTAAGGAGTATTAGCTGTTGATTTGGCCACATGGCTTTACTTGGAGAGGAAGGTGTCACATGATTGGTGCAGGGCAACCTTGGGTGGGGTCCTTGGGTGAGTGGGTGTGAAGTTTTGGGTGTGGGAATGATTCGTGTGAGAGTTAATTGTGTTTTAGTTAAGTCAATTGGGATTAACCCTTTGACTGGTAAAAGTAAATTCTGGGGGTGAAAGGTGAACAATAACTAGTTTGATCCGTTTTTGTGGATTGTAAAGTTGTTTGGCGCATTTTTGGTTTTGAATGTTTCAAATGCCCACCTTTAGTCCTTGGGTTTTGGCAGAACTTGTATTAAACGTTTTTCAGCCAACAAAACTTATTTCCTTTGTTAATAAAGTTTCCAACTTTATAGTTTTGCCCCAAAACTTTGGCAAAAGTATTTCAAGGGTTGTTTTTGCCATTTTTGCATAGTTCAAGGACTGATCTTGGACAATTCTCATCTTTGAAGGTCTTCATTAGATCTTTGACTTCATGAGGGACCATTGTTGACAATTTAGAATTGTTGAGGGACTAAACTTGCCAAATCTTCAAAGTTGGAGGACCTTTTTGTAATTTTGACAAACTTAAGGGACCAAACTTGTAATTATGAATATATAAGGGTCTTAAGTGTCATTTCTTCCTAAATGAGGGATCAATCTTGTACATCTTCAAGTCTTCAAGGTATATTCTTAGATAATTCATGAACTAGGGCCCGGTTCATTGTACGGCTTCGTTTCTCATGTTCGTTTTTCCTTGTTTCTTGTGATCTTTTGTCTTTTTCATGATATCCATACCTAAAATACACAAGTAAACAAACACAAGCATGTATATGGTATTTTTATGACATTTCATGCATTTAAAACCCGAAAAGAACGATGAGATCATGTATAAATGTAATCTCATCACATATCATAACAAACTTATATAAGCTCATAAGTCTTAAAATAAGCCACAAAATTGGAGCTTATGAAACGTAACCAAGCGTAAACAAACACCCCTTAATATAATAAGCATTTTGTTCTTTCTTAAATGGAAGCATTAAGCTTATGAGTCTTTAGATTGCTTTTCTTTAAGCTTATATATGAGCTTGCTTGGTATTGGTTTATCTTTTGTAATCTTTTTTTTTGCATTTATTTTTTTTTATCATTTTCCAGTTTATGGAAATTTTCATATATAAGTGATTATAAGCTCATAAATATAAGCTCGAAATTATGAGCTTATTAGATATAACCTGATATGCAAGCTTAAACAAACACCCCCTTATCAGGTGTTTGGGTTGTTATTGGTTTCAGAATGAAGGGTACGAGTGAGTCTATTAGCGAGTGTTGTTTGCCAGCCCCTCCCAACGATCAGAGTTCAATTCCTTTGTTAACAATAACCAATAAACCAACTTTTTCATTTTTCCAGCTAGATAGGATATGACGTACGCCTATCAGCGCAAGAGATTAATGTCAGATGGAAAATTAGTACATTGTTTAACTTGTTGGAGTGGTAAAGTATTTGCCTTAAGTACCGATGGCTCTTTTGAAATTTTTATCATACATGTTAACATCATGGTTAAGGCTAAAGAGTTGTGATAAAGCTTATGCTATTCGGAGAATACCCTTTTCCTTCCCTCGGTCAACGTGGTGGACACACGATTCATTATCTAAAAGGATCTTCTACAGAACTGTGTTGCATCAGAATTTACATTGAAGAGGAAAATAAGAAAGCACAAAAAACGCACCACCTATTCGTGTGATTTTGTAGAAATCAGACATGACTTATATATAGAGATAGGGACGAAAGGGAATGCCTCAAATATCGATACTTAACTGGGTTCAAGGGTGAAGATTGTATGGAAGACTTGGACAGGAGTCGAGAAACATGGGAAGAAATTGATTGCCTCAAAGATGCTATTTTTTTTCACGAACTTGCCCGTGATCACTCAGTTTCTTATAGACGTTTAATTGTATCAGATTTAGGAGGTTATGTGCACATTCGTGGCGGGATGGGCAAATCAATATACTGATACCATGTAAAAAACGATACCATCTCGCTATATCCTATACCCTCTCGGCTGCTGCCTACAAGCCATCTCTGAATGTGGGAATGCAGGTATTGCCTTTCACTTAATTTGTGTTTGTTTATCATAGGTGTTTTATTCTAGTTTTTATGCATAAGATACACTACTACACAAACAGCTTTTACCCACGAAATTTTTCCCACGGAACAAAAACGGTGGGAAATTTTACACGGTATTCCCACGGATTTCCCACCGAAATGAAAAAAAGAGTATCAGTGGGAAATCTGTGGGAAATTTCCCACATATTCCCCACAAAAGCGTTGACCAACTTTTCCGTGGGAAATTCGTGGGAAACTCGTGACAAATTTCCCACGGACTTCCCACGGATTACGTATTATTTTTTTATTTATACATCTATGGGAAAGTCGTGGCAAATTTCCCACTGGTTTCCCACGGATTACAAATTATTTTCGTTATTTATAAATCTGTGGGAAAGTCGTGGCAAATTTCCCACGGTTTTCCCATTGAATATACATTATTTTGTTTATTTATACATCCGTGGGAAATCCGTGGGTAAATTTCCCACGGATTTCCCACGGAATATACATTATTTTGTTATTTATACGTCCGTGGGAAATCCGTGGGTAAATTTCCAACGGATTTCCCACGATATATATTATTTTTTGTTATTTATACATCCGTGGGAAATCCGTAGGTAAATTTCACACGGAATATACATTATTTTTTATTTATACATCCGTGGGAAATCTGTGGGTAAATTTCTCACGAATTTCCCACGGATTACAAATTTTCCATGAATTTCCCACATATTTCACACGGATTTCCCACATATTTCACACGGATTTCCCACATATTTCACACGGATTTCTCACATATTTTCCACGGAGTCCCAATATTTTGTTATTTATACATCCATGAGAAAGTCGATAAAACTTTAAACAATAAAACATATGAATTACGTTACAAAGTCGATACAAGTTTAAACAATAAAACATATTACATTACAAAGTCGATAAAACATACGAACATATCGTCTTCAAGGATACCCTATCGACTACCCCGTTGAACATCTCGTGCACAAAGATACCCTATCGACTACTCCGTTGAACATCTCGCCTACAACGATAATCTATCGAATACTCCGTTGAACATCTCGTATACAACGATACCCTATCGACTACTCCGTTGAACAGCTAGTGTACAACGACGATACCCTATTGATTAATCCGTTGAACAACTCGTATACAAGATACCATACCGAAAACTCCGTTGAAAATATCGTGTACAAGGATACCCTATCGACTACTCCATTGAACATCTCGTATACAGCGATACCCAATCGACTACTCCGTTGAACATCTCGTATACAACGATACCCTATCATTAAGGTAATAATCATTTAAGTCTTGCACAAACATATCTTATACATGTTTAGTGATCATTAAAAGTGATTAACCTTAAAACTCATATTTATACTTGGATGTGTCTTGTGTGTTAGTTCTCACTAACTACAAAGTGATGTATTAATATTTGTGTTAGAGTTCTCACTTAACTAGAAAGTGATGTGAGTGAAGATTGGTTCTAGCTTAAGATTAGAACACCACATCTAGCCTTGTGTCAAAAAAGAAGATTGGCGACGAAGATTGGTTATAGCTTAGGATTAGAACTCGACATAGCCTTGTGTCGTAAAAGAAGATGGGCGACGAATATTGGTTCTAGCTTAGGATTAGAACTCGACATTTAGCTTAGTGTCGGGAAATATTATAAGCAACGTTGTAAGGTTTCATCCGCTAGAAAAGAAAAGGCATATAAGAGAATCATGTGACTCCTGTTGATCTTACAAGGGTTGTTGAATGTTGTTAGAAAAATGGGGAGTGAAACCATTGGCTTATAACAAAATAATCATCACCATCAACAACTAGAATTGTTTGAGCATGAGGACCAGTCTCTTTACCCTCGGTGTTTTCCCAAAGGTAGGGGTATGATCTACCTCCATCTCACCTCCCCCATACCTTGCTTTTGGCGGGATTGGGTATCGTTGTTGTTATTATGGTTGATGTTTGACCATGTTAAGAGGATAACTTAAACATGGCTGCAAATATATCTATTGGTTGCAATGTGAATAATCACATGTTGTAACTTCCACATTACCACCCACATAGATATAGTATTGCCCCGCCAAGACACATTCATAGACGTGCTAACTTATGCACCAAAAGGGCGTGGGTTCAAGTATTGCTTAAGATTTATATGTTGCATTAGGTGGTATGATATTAATAGAACTTGATCGTTCCAAAGTAGAAATTGCAACGCGAACAAGTAGGCTCAGATAAATAAAACAATCAGAAAAAAGAGGATACATCCGCCATGGTTGTAAATTTACCAATTCGCCACGCCAAGATACGAACCTATCCCATACTAGGCTCATATCGGTTCATAAGTCCAAGTTTAGAAATCACTCAAAAAGCTAACTTGTTTGAGGAGGGGACACTTAGACATTATAAACAATCAACCAATCCCATACTTGGCCGATGTGGGATCATAACACAATCTCACTTTTGTCAACAGCTACTATAAGGGATTTGCACGTTTTTGACAAGTTTGACCACAATTGATCGCCGTAGACCACCATCGACCATAATTGGCAAGGTCGGTGGCCCGTATTGCCTAGACAACAATTAATAGGCCTTTGTTGCAACACCGAGTAAAACACCAACTAGGAGGATGATCCGAACCCGCCATGGCTGCAAAAAACGATTTTCCCCGCCAATATACGGATCGGTATCATCATCCAATAACCAACCTTTTATGGTCGGAGAATAATGATATGCTCGATATAAGCTGGTATATAAGCCCAAAAGTTTCAAAATCAACCAGAAAATCGAGGTTATGAAATATAAGCCAATATCAAATAAGCCCAAAAGCCGAAATAAAATAAGCTTATGAATAAGTTAGTGAATCTACTTATCTGGTAACTATACATAGTATACATCGATGATGAGGATGACGTGGAATCCAGCCTTCTAAAACCCTACTGTCATTCTCTTGTTGGAACCTCAATTGCTTTTTGTTTTCCCCTAATATGTTTGTGTTAGCTTTTTTACCAATCAAGTGGTGGTTGCCGATTCAACATCTCATGTACAACGATACTATATTGGTTGCCAGTAACTTAGTGGCCCAGTGACTTGACCAACTTGATAAAAGACGCGATTTTTAAAATATTGTATGTAACTGTTGCATCTAGAGGTGAGCATTTTGGATCATCTACCGGACCGAACAGAACTAACTGGACCGAACGTATTTCCGTCCGGTCCTCGGTCCATAATTTTCGGCACATTTGGTATTCGGTATAACCGGACCGGATCATTTCGGCCCAATCCTTGATCCGGCATTTTGGTCTATTTTAATATCGGTTTGATCCGAGCTTGACCGGTCCGGTTCCATTTTACACCGATGCTCACTCCTAGTTGCATCTCGTTATATAACGTGGTTTTGTAAATTTTCGCATAAACTTAAAATGAATATCAATCTAAGGGTGTGCTTGGTTAAGGGTATTAGGGGGTAAGGAATGTGAAAGAGAATGATTAATAGTGCTTGGTTAACGAAAATATAGGTAATCATTACCCACTAATGGGTAATGAACCATTCCCTTGTAAATTGGGGGTAATGGATTCAAGCTAATATCAGACGTATGTACATGTGTCTCCACCAACCACCACCACCATCACTGACCACCACCATTGTCGTTACCACCACACTCCTAATGCCACCACCACTCTCCGGCGCCACCACCACTACTGACCACCACCATTGTCTCTACCACGACCCTCCTAACGCTACCACCACTCTCTGACGCCACCACCACCACTGACCACCACTCTCCTAACGCCACCACCACTCTCCGACACCACCACCACTCTCCGACACCACCACTATCCGACGCCGCCGCCACCACCACTGACTACTAGCATTGTCGCTACCACCACACTCCTAACACCACCATCACTCTCCGATACCACGACTCTCCGATGCCACCACCACCACTGATCACCACCATTGTCGCTACCACCATCCTCGTAACGCCATCATCACTCTTCGACACCACCACTCTTTGACGCCACCACCACCACTGACCACCACCATTGTCGCTACCACGACCCTCCTAATGCTACCACCACTCTCCGACGCCACCAATCTCTGACGCCACCACCACCACTGACCACCACCATTGTCGCTACCACCACCCTCGTAACGCCACCACCACTCTCTGACACCACTACTCTCCGACGCCACCACCACCACTGACCACCACCATTATTGCTACGACCAACCTCCTAATGCCACCACCAATATCTGACGCCACCACTCTCCAAAGCCACCACCACCACTGACCACCACCCTCCTAACGCCACCACCACTCTCCGCCACCACCACCACTCTCTGACACCACCATTATCTAGCGCCGCCACCATTTTCGCTACCACCACACTCCTAACGCCACCACCTCTCTCCGACGCCACCATTCTCTGACGCCACCACCACCACTAACCACCACCGTCCTAACGCAACCACCACTCTCCGATACCACCACCACTCTCCCTCTCCGACACCACCACTATCCGGCGTCGCCACCGCTACTGACCACCACCATTGTCGCTATCACCACTCCTAACGCCACGACCACTCTCTGATACCACGACTATCTGATGCTACCACCACCACTGATCACCACCATTGTCGCTACCACCATCCTCGTAACGCAACCATTCTTCGACACCACCACTCTCCGACACCACCACTCTCCGACGCCACCACCACCACTCTCCACCACCATTGTCCCTACCACCATCCTCATAACGCCACCACCACTCTCCGACGCTGCCACCAGCACTGACCACCACGATTGTCGCTACCACCAAACTCCTAACGCCACCACCAATCTCTGACGCCACCACCACCACTACTGACCACCACCATTGTCGCTACCACCACACTCCCAACGCCACCACGGCGCTCGTCATCATCGCAACCACTGACTATCACCCTAACAGTTGTTGTCACCATCTTCAATCACCACCATGTCTTATATTAAACAAGCACCAACAATGGTAATGATAATACTAAGGAATGTTCATTGCATGCATTTGTATTCTCTTACCCTTACTTATTCTCATTCCCCCCAGATTAACCAAACGCCCCCTAAATGTTCCCACCAATCCCCAATTTTTCATTCCCGCTCGGTCCCAAAAGTTTCAATTTAATTTTTCACCAAATTTTGAGTTGCCCCTTATCTCACCCACCACACATACCAACACCATCAAACATTTTCTTTTCTTGTACTTCTTTAATCCGATCCTAATAGGTAAATTTTTATACTTCTGCTAATTCTTTTTTTTAAGTGTAGTGTTATATGTACAATTACTAAATCACGCTATACATGTGTATACAATATGATTGTTTGGTGCTGATTATTGAGTGTAATACGTACCAAAACTTGATTATATGTTAAATGATGTCTATGTTCTACATGTAATGAATGTTCAGGACTCATTTACCTTTACAAATGCATTTCATCATTGACATAAAATATATTAAGTTAGCTCGTCGAGTTTTCCTTCCGAATTTTTGATATTAAAGTCTCGCTTTTGTGGTTACTAATCTTTGGTTAGAATATAATGAGTATTTTAGTATGAGCTGAGCTAGTCTTATTTTTTTTATTTTGTCACTCTAATGAAGAAACAGAAGTAACAATGCTTTGCACATGTTAATTTAAAGAAGAAACACAGGTAACAAAGTTAGTGGTATTTTCATATATAAACAAAGGACAAGCAGTTTATGTCTTCAGTCTTTACATATGCATTTAGGGGTGTTAGTAGGGTCGGGTTGGCCTGACCCGAACCCGATAATGTTTACCGGGTCGGGTTAAAAAAAATTTTTATCGGGTTATTTTGAACCGAACCCGATAACTCGACATTGTTATCGGGTTGGGTTCGAGTTAAATATTTAATGTTATCGGGTCAACCCGATAAGACTTGTTAGTCGATTGATACCGTGAATAGCTACTGACCATGATAATTAGTAGCACAGACACTCTAAATATTGCATTCTTTCTTGTTTTTTATGTTGATGTTTAACGTTACAAAAGTGGTTGCCACCTAAAGATGTCTAATTTTTAGAGTTGGTAATCTTTTAAATCATGAAATTCTTCTTCTATCAACTATTGTTAGGATGATACGAAGTAGAACTAAAGATACTGAAGAACAATTTGAAGCTAATGGATATGAAGTTGAAAAAATATGGAGATAAAATGAGTAATGAACAGATGACGCGGATATTTGTATAAGATGTTGAAATTGCAAATCTATGATAAACATAGCTCGTCAATCATTTTTATCTTGTGAAAGTTTATTATGATTAAGAGATTGTTATGGCCCTAACTCGTAAATGACTAGCAGAGTAATCAATAAGGAACCTATCTCATAAGTTATGTCTATATGGTACTGATATGAAATGTGCTCTAGAGAAATGGAGTAATAATTGTTCAATTTTTTTTTTCCAATGCAGGTAGAGGTAGCCCTATTTCAGCAAGCCAATGTTTATGTCGCACCCTAGGTTGATGTTGCAGTTGTGGCCAACAACTCACAAACGTAACGTGGAATAGATGCTTTATAATAATGTCTGGTTCATCTATCACATCGACAAGAGATTTGGTATATTGAAAAAAAGTATATATTTGCACTAGAACATCTTAGAACCAAATAAAATAATGTTCATACTAACCGTTTTTGTTTGCAGGTTTGTTAACAATCTAAGGGTTATTCGTAAGATCTCAAAAATCTGGAAGAACGCATTTCATGGGTCTTAGGCAACTTGGAATGAAGTTGATGAAACTTATCAAAACGAATTGTGGACACGTTTCAAGGGGATCGTGTTACTTTTTAACTTCTTTTTGAAGATACCCTTTCGCAAAAAGCGGTGTACATTACCCAAAGACAAAACAAGTTGGGGTATTTCTTCATCTCTTTTTTATGTTTTCACTAACTGTTAACTATGCGATTCACCATTGTGCTAATATCTATTTAGGAAACTTACGAAGAAAAGTTATTGATTAAGCAGAGGCCAGATTGACTCATAGTCATATACTATTTATAATAAATCGTTCATGGTTGTAAAGAATAACGTCGAGGATGATGCATAGGTACAAATTTGACCTTCACATCATGTTACGTTTAAATTCAAGATTTTGAAGCCATTGACAATTTTTCTGTAGGCATCTAAAGGAAATTCATATAATAATGCCAACGTCTGGTGAAATAGCAATTTATCGAGCAAATAGTATGATTCTCAAAGAGGTCAGCAAAACATACACCTTCCCTCTTATTTGATAACATTGAATTGGCTTTTAGGATTTCTGATCATGTCAAGTTTATTTTTTATGTGTATGAGCAGGCAGTTTTGAAGGTTGATGATCCAGTTACATAAAATTTTGATGGTCAAGAGGTGGATGTCTAGGCTCGTATTGTGTGGAAACTAAAATGAGCAATTACATTTGCTAATGTTAAAAGTAAGTGAGAGGAGACAACTCATTTTCTCAAAAGTATACTTTGGTCGTCAAGGGAAAAATGTTTGTGGGAAATCCGTGGCAAAAAAAACCACTCTTTTTGTGTGGAATTTTGTTGATAAAAACTTTGGGAAATCCGTGGGAAAATAGTCAACGCTATGTGGGAAATTCCGTGGGAAAAATCTTTACCCACGGGGTTTTTAGCAACGGAATAATTCCGTGGGAAATCCGTGTGAAAGGGCCCTTTCCCACGGAATTTCCCACGGAATTTCCCACGGATCTTGTTGTGGGAAACGTTGTTTGTGTAGTAGTGATACCAATATACTTTTTCATTTGTCCCATTTTCGCCGGTTTACCCTTTTTTTTTGTACATTTGAGTCATCAGAAGATGGTTGTCTGTTTCGTTTCAGTCAATTTGTAACCCATGTATTTTCATAAACATAACATTATATTGCAGAAGATTATTGTTTAAAAATTTATCTTTTCTTAATGACTTGTATGTAAAATAATGACTAAAACGAGATTTACGAAAAAAAAGTTATGCTGGTATGTTATGACGAAACAGAACCCTTTTTGGATAGGATAGTTTTATATAGGCTAGAAGATGATCATAAAGAAGCCAAATGCGTTACTGATTCCAATGTACAGATGGAAAACAAGGAAGAGGTATTGTTAGGATCAGGTATGGATTTAGGAATCACGCCTCCTCAGTATTCCATTCGATATTTTGGAGACAATTATGGAGCTTTGTGTGGTGTTGAATACATGAACTTTCGCGCTACATGCAAACAATGTCATTTAGCTGCACCTTTGATAAAATGGAGCGATAAAACATCAATAAGGAGATTACAATGTTATTCATTTGTTTCACCTTGTCCGCTGACAACTACATTATGAAATTCCTACCGTGCAAATTGCTGCTGGACTATTAGTGCCAATTGTTGATGGAAAATTCTATTGCTCGAGGTTTGGCTGGAAAATTCTACAACTCTTTCACAGATGATGTCCGGGACAACCTCCCAGATGCGGTATTTAGACTGAACAGCTTTTGTTTTTCAGCATCGCCTACTTCCCTTGATTGTATGGTCGTTGGATTACAACACTAGGATATTGGCGTGCTGACATCCTCTTTGTGAATAAAGAAACAATGTGGCGTACACTTACTCTTGGCCCTGATCCACAAACTATCTTTTTCAACATTTTATGGTGGAGACCTTTATGCTTTTGTAACAAGGAGAACTAATTGTTTTCAAAATAATTTGGACGAAGAAGATTATTTTTGGAAGCTTGTTAACCGGAATCTCCTAAAGGCGGTTACACATCTTCAAAGTACTTCTTAACGAATTGCAATCAAAATCTGTTACTAGTGCGCGAATATGGAGGACATGTTGAGGTTTTCAAGCGCAATGAGTCTAAACAAGAATAGGAAAAGTTAGTTGGTATACGTAAGCACGTGATTTAAATTGGTGGTGCAACCTGTCTCTGCATCGAAGCCAATGCGCCAAAAATGGAGAATAAGATCTTCTTTCCATGAATACATACCAAGAACGGGAAGATAGTGTTCTATTCACTCGACACATGCATGTACCACACATTTGATGGCGAAAACGTTCAAGAAGATTTAGGGAATATCTATGGGGCCACAAATCATGTCTCCGGTAATGCTTGGATTGAACCATGTTGGTCTTAGGTAAACTCCATTTTTTATTAAATCTGTTAGAGCTATATGTTAGTGTAACTGTTAAGGTTTGGGGATTTGCAATTTCTGGACTTAAGGGGTGTTTGGATTTGCAGTTTCTGGGCTAAATGGGTGTTTGGATTTGCAGTTTCTGGGCTAAAAGGGTGTTTGGGTTTGCAATTTCTGGGCATAATTCGGTTTCGGTATGAACTGATTCTTGGCCCGACTAAACCCGGCTGCAACCAAACCGAACCGAACTGTTTCGGTTTCGGTCCAGCTTTTTGCCTTGTGTCGGTTTCGGTTTAACTCGGGTTGGGTCGGTTCCGGCCCGAAGCTCAGCCCTAGACTGTAACACGATGCCAAGTGACAATAGAACTTGTCTCATTGAACACACAAAAAGAGTATTTTTGTAACAAATGCGAAAGGTGAAATTGACCGTGTGGCGAGTATGATGATAAGTTTTATCCACTAAATAGTACAGTATCTGACATTTCATACAAATCTGAGATAAAATGTGTTTATTCAGTCTGTAAATTATGAAGAAATTTTGGTGACTTTTCCATCTTTCATAAAATTTACATCACCAAAAACTTGTTAAATTATGAAGTTTTACCGATAAACCCATTGTTTTACAGCAAACGTATAGTCAAACAACATCATAATAGAGTAGTACTCGATCAGTAACTATGATACTCACAGATTAACGTGGTCTCTGAAGCCTTTGTTGTTCATTCTTTCTCTAGAGTTCTCAATTTAACTTAACCAGTGATCGTGCATACGTCTCTAGATGAAACCTGCCAACAGCAAGGTTTGTAAATGGAAAATACATTTCTTGCAATACTTGGCCATAGAGTACTTTAGAAATTTGAAATGATAATTACAAATCGACCTGCTTTACTCCCAACAATTTCAAAACATCAAACCAGTAACGGGGTTGTTCACGTTGGAAGCCATTTAATATTAGCCGTCTAAACCACCCATACTCGAAGCTAGCTCAGTTCAGAAATTTACCTCCTTACCAACTTACGAGAAGACTGATGATCATATGGTTTTTACTTGTCACAAAACGCATTACTTACATCATGTATTGTACATTGAATGTCACAATTAGTTACATGTTTTGGTCACAAAAGAAACCTGCGTTACTGATGCAGCAGTGCGAAAACCACCTGTCTTTTAATACTACTTCGGGCATATAGCCAACCATCAACTACTTGTGTTCTGTCATAAACAGTACACAGAAACACCATTAAAGTCAAGCAACTTTCATCAGGGTTTTTAACCATATAAAGCAGGAGATTAATCGACTATTATCATTGGGAAATCCGACATGATTCCACTGTGTTCTGCAATGATGACTCTGCACTATCTGGACATAAAACTACTCTGAAGTTTTAAAATGACTTGTTAACTAACCAAAATTGGTACTGCTGGAAGTCTGGTACAACTTAAGTAAATAATTTCGTACTATCATAAATAGTTTTTACCAAACGATTATAACAAAAACAATAAAATACAAGATCCAAACCGTCAACGTGTCCTAATTGTTACAAAAGATAATAAATGAACCACCTAGGACCAACTTGGTTCAATCCAAGCATTACGAGAGAGATAATGTGTAGTTCCAAAGAAACCGCCTGCATGTTCTTGAACATTTTCGTCACCAAATGTGTGGTACTTGCATGTGTCGAGTGAATAGAACACTACCTTCCTGTTCTTGGTTTGTAGCCGTGGAAAGAAGATCTTATTCTCCATCTTTGGTACTTTGGCTTCAATGCAGAGACATGTTGTGCCACAAACGAAAATCATGTGCTTACCTACAGAATCTATTTTTTCCCATTCTTGTTTAGATTCGTTGCGCTTGAAAACCTCAACGTGTCCTCCATATTCGCCTACGCTAACCAGTAGAAGAGTTTGACCGCAATTCGTTAAGTAATACTGAGTAAACGATGTGCAAGAGCCTTTAGGAGCTTCGGCTTCAACAAGCTTCCAAGAATAATCTTCTTTGTCCAAATTATTGATAACAAGAAGTTCCCCATCTTCACACAGGGCATAAAGATCTCCACCATAAAAAGTTGGAAAACAAATAGTATGTGGATCAGGGCAAAGATTAAGTGTCCGCCATGTTGGTTCCCGGTTCAGATAGAGGATGTCAACACGCCAATACTTTAGTGTTGAGAACCCAACAACCAGACAATCAAGGGAAGTCGGTGGTGCCGAAAAACACAGGCTTTCCAAACTTTTTTCCGCATCTGGAAGCTCCTTGATAACATTTGTGAAAGGGTTGAAGAACAATAAGCAATTGCACTCGTAGCTTTCAAACAATAACCAGCCAAACTTTGAACAATACAGTTTTCCATAAACAACTGATATATGGGGTTTTCTCAAAAAGTAGTTTCCACCCAACATGGGATCAGTAAATGTCATAACGCCTCGTTTTTTGTCTGCCACCATCAGCCAAGGTGAAACTACTGAATACGTTTGTAACCTCCCTAATGATATATCATTGCCCCAGTTTACCAAAGGTGCTGCTAAATGACATAGTTTGCAAGTAGCACGAAATTTCATGTATTCAACGCCAACAGAAAACTTCATAATTGTCTCTAAAATATCAAACGGAACGTTAAGAAGGAGTGGTTCAACCCCACAATCCAGACCTGACCTTGATATCGTATCATTCTTGTTTTCCATCTCTACTTTAGAATCAATTATGCATTTGGCTTCACCATGATCACCTTTTATCCTACATGAAACAGAAATTTAAGTCAAATCTTCCCACAAATGTAATAAAACAGGAGAAATAAGATCTTATTAAAACCATAATAAAACAGATATGAATATATTATAAACAAATAAAAAACTAAGCGAGAGGCAATACCTGCATTCCCACAATGACAGATGGCTTGTCGGCAGCATAGGAGAGGGTATGTGAGATAGGGAGATGGTATCGGTTTTTACATGGTATGAGTATATCGTTTCACCCATTTCTTCACGAATGTGTATAAACCCACCCGTGTCTGTGTCTGAGGCAATTACACGTCTAAAAGACACTGAGCGATCACGGGCCAGATCCACAAAAAAGGTGGCGCTTTTGAGATCATTGACAACTTTCCATGTTTCACGGCTCATGCGCATTGTGTTGAAATCAATTTTGTCCACGTCTTCATAGGTGAAATCAGATAAATCCCAGTTTTTGAGGCATTCCCTTTTTCCCCAATCTACAGAAGCCATGGCTGATTTAAAGACAAACACGCGGATAGGTACTTTGTGTGCCTTGTGAGTTTCCTCTTCGAAATATACTGTAATGTAGAAGAGATTTTTGGAAGCCCCTTTGAGATAAGTAATCGGGTGGCCGCTGTGAGCACCGGAGGGGTGATAAGGTTCCGTCCCGAATAACATTAGTTTAATCTCAACGTCTTGATCATAAACGAGGATATCAACATGTAGGATAAATTGAGCAAAAGTACTGTTGAAACTTAAGGCGTAGAGTTTACCGTTGCAATAGGTAAGATTATGTACTAGTTGAGCGTCGAATGTTAATCGCTTGAGCTGATAGGCGTATGACATTTCGATCCATCTAAACTTCTTTCTTTTACAAACTAGCCGGAGAAATACAAAGGTTGGTTTGTTGGTTCTTGTTAACAAAAGGATTGAAGTGGGTTTATTGGGAGGGGCTGACAAACAACAGTCGCTGATAGTATCGTAGCCTCCATCTGCCAAAATCAAAGTGGGGAGACGTATGATCTTAGATGTCTCTTGGTTCCAAAGAGATCATTTATTGTTGTTTGGATGGTTGGAAAGTATCACCCAGCCATGGAAACATCCTCGGATACGTTCCCCAAGCAACTCGGGGATTCGACATCGATAATGAGGCAAGTCATTATGTATCGCGTAGAAGAACAGGTCTTGAATGTTGTTGTTCTCTTCGTCTTCTAAGTTCTGAGCAACTAACCATGGATATTTTGAAGATAACGGAGGGAAACCACATTCGCTTAATGGTTGTACCTAAAAATCACAAAAAGTTAATTTACAATACATTTAGAAGCATTCAAGCGTCGCCTAATGGCAAAAGGGTAAAAACGTGAGAGTCTAAATTGCAATTCATGATACGCGAAAACAACACTGCCATCCTAGAAAGATAATGGCTTTACCTAGTTTTAGGGGGTGTGGTGTTTGTTTCGGCTTATATAGTCTGCTTATGGCTCATTTGGTTTTAGGCTTATGTTTCATAAGCTAACTTTTTGTGGCTTATTTTGAAACTTGTTGGCTTATATAAGAGGGTGTTTGGTTTCGCCTTATATTTGATAAGCCTGAATTTTGCGGCTTATTTTGAGACTTGTGGGATTGTATAAGCTCATACATCCTAAACGAAGCTAAATAAAATCGGGGCTTATGAAAAATAAGCCAAAATCAAATGAGGTCATAAGCCGACATATAAACACCCCCTAAATATATTCAAACCAGTGTTGCAAAACAAGGTCTACAAGGCCGATTAATCACCGATTAATCACCACAAGGCCCGCTACCTTGTCGTTTAATGAAAAGGCGATTAATGATGGTCAACTGTGGTCAACGATGGTCAAGGGAGGTCAAACTTGCCGAAAACTTGCAATTTTTGCCGAAAATACCGAAAACCCGCTGTAAACATGTGTTTATCACTTAAATTAACTATTTATATGTATGATAAGTTTTATTTTATGAAAAATATTGCCAAAAATAGCTAAAACTCGTTAGAAATACCCAAAACTTGCGGAAAATACCAAAAATTTGCTAAAACTTCCAATTCGATTACAAGCTACAAGGTGGTCGACCGGCCGGCTAGCGATTCACGATTTTTGCAACATTGATTCAAACAATAATAAAACTTAATGCTAGTAAACAACACTGCCGTCCTATATAGATAATGGATTTACCCAAAACTCGCCGAAAATACCAAAAACAAACGCGGATTATGACATAAGAAACTAATAAAAACATGAGGTTAAGAAACATAAGCCGAAAAGCAAATAAGCCGAAATTGAGCTGAATTATTATCTTGGTACTAATAAAAAGTAATAATAATGAATGTACCTTCATGGAAGATGAAGACCCAATCGGAAAAGATGGTTTTGTGTTCGAATGTGAGTGTGGTTGTAAGATTTTATATTCTGCAAAACTTAATGGGGGTGTTCGGTTTATTGGATTGAATTAAGTGGGCCGTTTGTTTTCCTACTTTGGTTTTGGTTGGGTTTGTTGTATTTGACAAAATATTAAGGTTCTGTTTGGTTATAAGTCGGGTTTTATTTTGAGTGTAGGATTATAAAGTAAAATGTTTAGAATTGGTAAAAAAGTATGATGAAACCTACTAATTTTTCTAAACCCATTCAACTCATATATTTGGTGTCAGTGATCATGGTATCAATTTATTCATGTTATCGGAATAATCACACATTACACATAAAAGTTAAAGTAAATTCAGACCTATAAAAGGCATCAATCAAACGGGCCCTAAAAGATTGTTTGGTTGAAAAGATAGGATTTAAAATTCATCAATGAGTTTTTATGTACTATTTGAAAAGGATAAAGATTAGCCGGGTTTTTTGTTTTTTCGGATAAAAGCTATAAAATACCAATTTGTGTCGACTTTAAACATTTACTATTTAATCTCGTGACTTTATCATTCTACTTGTTTGTTTTATAATAATATTACCATTATGACCGGTTGCATTTACACATCAGTAAATTAATTATTAAAAAAATCTAAAATATGTTATTATATCCTACGTGGATGTTATTATATCCACAAAATTAATTAGTAAGTGTTTAAAGTCGGAACATTTTAATAAGTACGAAGTTATTGTATAGCTTTTACCCAAAATAGGAAAATCAGACGTGGCCATATTAAACGTAATAAAATAATGACGTGGAAATTATCGTGCCACGCTGTCGTATGAGATAGAAGGCAAAAAATCAAATAAGAAACTTATAAATCCCAAAATAAGCCAGGGCTTATGAGATAGAAGGCAAAAAATCAAATAAGGTCAGAAGCCGACATAAAACAAACGCGCCTTAAGTTGATTATGACATAAGAAACTAATATAAGCCGAGAGGTTAGGAAACATAAGCCGCAAAAGCAAATAAGCCGAAATTGAGTTGAATTATGATGGTAATAATAAAAAGTAATAATAATGAATGTACCTTCATGACTTGATGATGATGCTTCAGGCTAGACCCAAACGGAAAAGATGGTTTTGTGTTCGAATGTGTAAAATTTTTAATAAAAGTGTTTGGTATATTAGTTGTTGACTGTAAAATTAATATGTAAAATGACTTAAAATGACATATTTAAATAAATTATAATATGGTTGGAGGATATATCACTAATCCACAACTCTAACAGCTCTTGACAAATGGTATATCATAAATTATAGTATGATACAACTTTTTATTTAAAAGCTACTTATTTAAAATAAAAAGCTAACAACTAGTTGAAAAATGAGATTTAAAATTGAGAATCAATGTCATTTTTATGTAGTATTTGAAAAGGAAAAGAGTTAGTTGGGTTTCTTTTTTCCAACTTTGTAATTTATTCTATTTTATAGTTAATATAAAAAAATCATATTTTATTTTTAATAAATATTACAAGTTTAAAAAAAAGTTTAAATTTATATTTTTATTTAATTTATTTCTATAGATTTTTAAGAAAATTATAAACCTATCCAATCCTAAATTATTCACTTTATAAACTCATCCTTAGTTACTTCAAACCAAACGGATCTTAACTTTTATTTTATACTTTTCTTTATTTTATTTGTACAGATTTTTAAGGAAAAATATTACAAGTTTAAAAAGAGTTTTTTTATATTAAAGTAGTATGGTATTTGCGCGCAATGTAGCGAGAAGTATCAAGTGACAATAATTATTTTCCTTTAAACGAAAGTAAACTTGTTTACATCGAATCAAATATGTTATTATATGCATATTACTAATTATAATACCCGCACGGGTTTTTTTTTAAGTTTCTTAGTTATTATTTTTTGTTAGAATAATGGTTTCTAAGACCATATGTCGTCGTTCATTGAAAAGCTTCTATAAGTTGTTATGTGTAAAGTGCGAGTTCAAAACATAATCAATTAGGTTGTTAATTAAGCAAACAAAAATTGGCATACAAAAATGTATTAGCCATATAGTTTATAACTGTCATAACGCTAATACTGATAGAACACCTTTCATGTCCATCGAGTACACTTAAACAGAGGCGGAGCTAGTAGGGGGACTAGTGGGTGCCAAGCATCCCTTAATCAACCTATTTCACTTATTATTTATGTGTATTACAAGCAAATATTCTACTATTTTCTACATTAAGCCTCCCCTATCACTATGACTTGTTGTCTTAAGTATGATCAGCCTCCCTTAACTAAAAATTATGGCTCCGCCCCTGCACTTAAATGAGTGAACAAACATTACAACTTCATTCCCACTCGGAACAAATTACCAACGAATGTCACCTTGCATATAAACATACTGTTGCACAGAGATTCTTGTAACTGGTCAAAGTGAACCATTTTTGTTGGGATCACATATTAACAAAAGAATAACGATGTCTTGTAATGATTGTAGAATCAAAACCAAACTCATTAAACCCATAACAATTATAATGATAATTCATGATTACTCAAAGAAAGTATGAAAGGGTTCATTAAACAAAACAAAACCCATTTTGAATTGTGCGGCAAATCTCTAAAATTGACTCGGAGGACTACATGGTATCTGCAAGTTATCCAACACCAACACCTATGCTTTTATTCTAATAAATTTTAAAATTTCTATAACACAAAACCTATATAATACCCTCCCTGTAACATTTCTATAACACACTAAAATAAAAAATCACTTATAATAAACTTCGAATGGGTTACCATGAGTTACTGTGGTACTTGTTAATCTAGGGCACAAGTATGGGCTAGCAATCTATAACAATACTCTACAGTAATTAACTACAATACGTGTTTTTCTATTAGGCTAATCTAATACACGATTTATGTGATATGGACCTGAAAGTCTTTAACTGAATATCTAGAGTTGTGCTTTAGCGTTCCTTTAAACACCTTCGCAGGCCAAAGAAGAACAAATAAATTAGCACACCAAAACCATGTTCATCGTCTAATACGTGTTCAACGATTTTCAACAAAGTTAGCAACTTAGATGATAATGTAAGAAATGTGCTAATCATATGCTAATGCAGGGAGTCACAAAGGCGCCTATATTCTCACTGCTTGATGCAGCAGCAATAGCAAAAGATGTATCAATTACCACTTTAGGATTTATTGGGGGATTGAAAAATTCGGAATGAAACAAAAAAAAGTAACTTAATTAGCACACAATCAAGTAATGTTCAGCTCACTACAGTTTATCCTCATAATCACAGTAACTCAACTATCAATAACTAACTTAACCTTTTAATAACTAAATTGTTTATCCTTATAACGAACAATGCTTTTAGCGTAACGAAAGACCTTTTCAACTGATGCTTCTACTTCTTTACAAATAAACTCCGGTTACTATGTAATTATTTCAATCCTTTCCTCCTCTTGACTCTTCAATCCTTTCAGCTGTTAGTCTTCTTATTAACTAAACTCGAGTAGGGTCTGACCTTTATTCAAACCTGTGGTGTTTCTCATTCTGCCTTTTGGAAATCTTCTTTCTCTTTTGCTTCTAGCTGTGACTACCAATCCAGAAACTTACTAAATTAAATGAAAAAGTAAAATCACAAACCTTTAATAATGAATATTATTCTAGAACATAAACTCTTTTTAACATGCTTGTGACATATACTATGCAATGCAGAGGTATGTACTTTGGTGAAAAAAAGCAAAGACTTAAAGCAAGTGTATTGCACCTAAGACAACTGTCGTGCTTTGTCAAATTGAAGTCGAAACTAAATGTTCAGCATTATAACTAAAGAATTCTATAAAGCTATAATACATCAGGAGTCTAATTGGGCATTTTTATTGGACAACTTATGCTTATCACGGTGACACATTGGTTGTAACACCCCATTTTATAGGATAGGATGCTACAGTAAATTATGGTGTATCATCAAAGCATGCAAGGTAAATGTCTAAACATTCATGACCATAAATAGAAATACCGGAATCAAACATCGGTAGTCTAGTAACTCACACACAAGCAATATAAGTACGGTAAATGGAAAGGACTAAACAATGTCCAAAAGAAGTAAAGTATGATAAAGTAGGAATAAATGCGTAAGGTAAAGAGGCCGGATAGCTTCCAATCCGAATGCACATACTATGGAGTTCCTACTTGCGTCCTTGGGTACCTGCCGTTTGGGAACATGGAAAAGTAGACGGCTGAGCATAACGCTCAGTGCACGGATATACAATAAAGCATGAAAAACATAGAATATGGAAGCATATAAAGAATATAAAGCATGAATGGCAGCGGAAATGAATAAGTCCTGGAAAACCTAGTTGTCTGTCATGTTAACTGTTTTAGTTCTGAAAACATAGCTTATGTTACTTATGAAAAATTGTATTAGTTAATGTACCATAATAGCCAATATAGGTCATGAGGTCAACAACGTGCATGAATACTTGGAGGGAAGACCTCCTCATGCAATTAGAGGGGTTTCCTCTAATTAATTGGTAAGTGGGTAGGAGGGATCAGCTCCTTGTGAAGGATGCAAGGCACACACCACATTCACCATGAAATCCTGACTGAAACATGTAACTAGGATGCACCCAGACGCCCCACATGATAATATATTAATATAATGGCCAAATAACTGAAAAGGGACTCCACGAGCTATCACTCCGCCGTGGTGAAGTCATAACACTAGTGCCTCTAGTGTTATGGTTATGGTACCTCCATAACTAGGTGAAACTGGTCATGCATGTATATGGCTAAGGTAACTAATAAACATAAGTATTTAATCTGTAACTACTGGGGAAAACAGTTGGTTGCATACGGAAAATCCTAATGAAGGAAGAGATTGTCCTTACTGAAGGACGGGAAATCCGTACCTTATGTCCAGTAGAAGCTAAGGGAAACGATAAAGACTAATCCGCCTCGACGGATAACACTACATAAGAAATATGGACGTGTATGAGTTGTCTGAATTTCATGTGTTTTACTGGTTCCGTGTATTATTAGTTTGTTATACGCATTCTGTCATGTCTTACTGTTTACTATGTTAACTGTAGTTATTATGATGTTCTGTTGAGTATTATTCATGTATTAGTGTATTATAATACTTGTATTGTAATACTAAGTAACTTTCTAAAAATAGCAGGTTTCCATAAATAGTAAGTTTCTAAAAATAGAAAGTTTCCAAAAATATTAAGTTTACACAATTAGAAATAAGCTGGATTATAAATAATAATTAAAGTTTAATTAGCACAATACAAGTCATGGTTATAGTCCTTTAATTAAATAACTAGTTAATTAAGTAAACTATACGTTATATGATTTTAATTAAAATACATGTTTTAATTAAATAACTAAGTAAAAATACCTTAGGTTATACATGAATTAATTTAATAAATTAATTAACCTAAATTTTAATATAACATGACTTATAAAAATAGTTTTCATGAAAAACCTGATCCCGAGCCCGTGTTTTATTTAAGCCGAATCAAATAAGCCAAAACCAAAGTCCCACCGAGACCTTGGAGGGGTCTCGGTTGACACTACTTAAACTAACTGTTAATCCCATATCAATCCATAACACAAGATTCTAGAGATAGATATAGAAGAAAACTAGAGAGAGAAACTAGAGAGATTTGGAAGGTTAAACACTTTAGAGAGAGAAAGTAAAATGGTAACCAACACCCTCTTCCACACATGGAAGAGGGTATATATACCCTTGGCATTTGGGCCGTGGTTTAGTTTCCTTGGGCCGGGCTTGGCTTTGCTTGGGCTTACGCCCCTAACTTATACAATATTAGCTTAAAGTCCAAGCTGGTTTTCCCGAATAACCTATTACAATACAAGACCATTTACGACTAAGATGACCTATTACATTCTTGTTCGACTATATAAAATATAGGGCTAACAATCTCCCTTAATGTATCGGTCATCTTAAAAAGCATAAGATGATTGATTGAATACATTCTTGTAGAGGAGATCTTCCTTCTTTAGTCTTGTATCTTGGTCTTGATCTTGTTTGTAACGGTTTTGTTCCTTCATGCTTTTGTGATCTTTATCTTGATTCTTTATCAATTGACTTTAAGTGCTTGAGATGTTCATCTTGTGCTCCTTGTGACTAAGATGACCTATTACGTTCTTAGGTATCTTGTGTATCGCCATCTTGTGCTCTTGTGACTTCTGAATCGACATTGGTTAGTACACAGCTACGCCACCTTCTTGATATGCAGCAACATATATAGACACGGACGAAATGGCTTTGAACATTTCATCCTAACTCGGTAGCGATTTACCTCCGGTCGGTGAAGACCGTTAAACGGTATTAGATATCGTACCTGTGATCGGGTAGATTCGATTAAGAACCTCCTTGACAGGGTTTCTCGGCGGTAGTAGCCAGTTCTCTTTACTCGACCGTCTCAAAGCAGACTGCGAACGTAAAGAGTGAATCATAAGGATAAATTATCCGTCTAATTAGAGTCGCAAATTTAGAATTCCTGGAACAAGTTTGATTCTAAAAGAATCGCACCATTGTTGCTTTCCAGTTTGTCACAAGCTCGATTCATAAAGAATCTTGCAAGTTACCTACCGCAGTGCTGTTTGAAGTTGACACTGGAAGGATTTCCATTCGTCACTGTGAGCAGTAAGGAGTGTCACTCTGAATGTTCTAGCAAGATCACACGGATTTTGCGAAGAAACCTGGAATCAAGTTTGAATCAATTAAGAATCCAAACTTAGTTGCATTCCAGTCCTCACATGTTTGATTCATGCAGAATCGCACAAGTTACCTACCATGAGCTTGTTTGATGTTGGCTCAAGTAGGATTTCCATCTTCATTGTGAATCGTATCACTCAGATGTTCTGGCAATGTCACAAGGATAATGTGTAGGACTCGATTGTGTCCTAATGAGATGATACATAGATCTCGTTTTGGCTCTAGACTCAATAAGTGCATTTTGGTAATCGAAGGTTGGAGCAGACTGCCACCTTTTCAATATTAACTAACTCGGAGTGAGAAAGTCAATAGATACGTGTTGATCTCCGTGACAATGAGACAAGTTTCTTTTGAGAGAAACTCGAATGGCTGGGAAAGGGTTGTGCATCGCATCACTGGGTCCATGACACTTGTCTTCGATAGATGTGTTAACCCGGTTTCTGCCTAAGTTGCATAGAATATTCAACTCCTTCAATGCTTACCAACACGTCATCACTAGCACCTTGTTGTGATTGTTCCAGTGCTAACTTAAGTAATTGGTCTGCATTCAGCTTCATTCAACTCCATCTTTCCTAAAGACAACTATTTCTAGCTATGGAATGTCCTTGGGTAGATCCCCCGGTTCTGGTTGGATCATAGGACTTAGTTTCCTATCCTACACCACCTTTTGACAACATCGTTCCGTCGTGGACAGTTGGTTGTTTTGGGTAAAGATCGTAACCATAAACCATTGAAAACCATTCAAATTGCTTGATAAAAATCAAAACTCTTAACACTTGAAAGTTTTACATTTCCGAAACGCTCCCCCATATACACACATGCATCGATATACGAAATGGTTTAGCATGTGAAGGAAAGAGTTGCACTTGAGTCTTTAAGATCACATGTTGCAATATATTACATTTTAATCACATTTTCTCCCCTATCTCTAATATAAAAACATCATATTAGAGATACCAATTGATTAAAATATGACAATTTCTGAAAACCGATTGGGAGAGAAACATGTGTGCATGCATGAATCATGGAACATTAAGTCGGGTTGCTCCCCCTCAATAATATATGTGTGTCTTGAGACAAAATTTGACAAAATTTTGGAAAAACGACACCACAAAATATGTTGAGGTACGAAGATGAGATGCCTTTTCCAATATAATATATTACATTTGACGATTTCATATCATTTTCGGAATGTGTTGGATACATAAAATATGACAATTTCAAAGATGTACCCCAACAACATTAAAGGCTTGATTTTAAAACTCTCCCCCTCAAAAATTGATCAAAATAACATATGACAATTTTGAGATTTAAAAACCACATATGAGGAAGGGAGTGTTGAACACACAATTTTGAAAGATTTAGAAAAACCTTTTGAGAAATTCTTGAAAAATTGTGTTCAACGGTTTTAAAATAATCAGGATAGAAGACTTCTCTTCTATAGCTTAGGGAAAGCGCACTAAAACGTACACTTCCCTTTCGGGTCTTTTTTTCATGAGCTCAAAACTTTGATTTTTTTGTGACTAGCTCATGACCGAGAAAAATAAATTTCCCGTTGTGAAGGATAAGTTATCATCCGTGATAAACTTTCCTTAAGTTGAAATTCGAGGTCTAAGCTGACATTTACTTAGAAATCATTTTTCATGAACTTAAAAACTTTGAATGTTTTTATGAGAATCTCATGACCGAGAAATAGAATTTCTCTTTGAGAAGGATAAGTTATCGTCCGAGATAAACTTTCCTTAATTGAGGTCCGAGTCCTAAGATGTGATGCGCTTAGAAGTCATTATGAGAGAATATCAAGCAGCTTCATTTGCCAAAACCTCCAAGTCTTCTGGAGTCATATACTTCATACCAAGACGACCAACGAGATACTAAAACCTATTTTGTGATAGGGCTTTTGTAAACGAGTCTGCTATCTGGTACTCAGTTCTGACAAAGTATAATTCCACGAGACTACGTTCCACTTATTCCTTGATGAAGTGATATCTGACTGCGATGTGCTTGGTACGGGAGTGTTGAACCGGATTGCAAGATATGGCTATGGCCGACTTTGAGTCACAATACATAGTATTTTGTCAAAGTGGAAGCCATAATCCGTGAGTTGAGTTCTCACCCAGAGGACTTGAGCACAACACGCGGATAGAGCCACATATTCTGCTTCAGCTGATGAGAGTGAAGTGCAATCCTGCTTCTTTGACGACCAGCTCACAAGCTTGTCTTTCCCTAGAAATTGTACGCTACCAGAAGTGCTTTTGAGACTATCAAGGCAACCTGCGTGATCAGAATCTGAAAAAGCTGTTAGATGAAAACAGGTTTCCTTCGGATACCAGAGTCCCATGTGAATGGTATTCTTAAGGTACCGAAAGATCCGTTTAACCTCTTTGAGGTGCTTTTGAGTAGGTCTGGCTTGATATCGTGCACAATAGCATGTGTCATGATGAATATCATGCATGTTGGTTGTAAGGTACATAAGTGACCCGATCATACTGCGATATCGTGTTTGGTCTACGGGATATGAGTACAAGTCAGCGTCTAGGGATTTGGTCGACAATGGTGTACCAACGCGAGCACATAAGGTCATACCATGCTTTTTAAGTATCTCTTGAGCATACTTAGCTTGGTTAATGAAGATACCACGTGGGGATTGATGAATCTAGAGGCCTAAAAAGAATTTTAGCTCCCCCATCATTGACATTTCAAATCTGTTGTGCATTAATTTTTCAAAACGTTTTGAAAGTTTTGGGTTCGTAGAACCCAAAATAATATCATCAACATAAACTTGCACCAGCAGTATGTCATCCCCATATTTATTAGTAAAGAGAGTAGGATCAATAGAACCTTTGGAAAATCCTTTGTAAACCAAGAAGTTTGATAGTTCTTCGTACCATGCCCTTGGAGCTTGTTTAAGTCCATATACAGCCTTCTTGATACGGTAGACTTTGTCAGGATGATGAGGATCGATGAATCCTTCCGGCTGATTCACATACACTTTTTCCTTCAAATGACCATTGAGAAAAGCAGTTTTAACGTCCATCTGAAAAACCGTGAAGCCCTTATGTGCAACATAAGCAAGGAATATCCTGACTGCTTCCAAAAGAGCGACATGAGCGAATGATTCATCGTAGTCTATGCCTTCATGTTGACGGTATACCTTAACCACAAGACGAGATTTGTTTTTGATGATGGTTTGTTCTTCATCCATTTTGTTTTTCCAGATCCATTTGAAATCTAAAACTGACATTCCATAGGGTCTGTCAACAAGTTCCCAAACATTTAGGCGTTCAAACTGATGAATTTCGTCTTGCATTGATTCAATCCATGCATGATCAGTCATGGCTTGTTTGATGTTTGTAGGTACAGTTGAACTCACGATGAGTGCATACATACATACATCGCCATCGATTTTGAGTTGTCTGCGTGTTCGAACTGGTTGTGAAGGATTTCCAATGACTTGCTCCAATGGATGATCACGTGTCCAATGGTGAGTGGATGGATATCGTTGGTAGAATGTATGCATGTTGGACAGATCAACATGTTGAGTAGAGGACTCTCCGACTTCGCGTACCGGTGACCGAACGGGTTGATAAATTCTTCTTCGTTAGGTTGTGCATCGACTGCTTGATTGTTGTTTCCTTCTTCAGTATTGACGGTTGGTGATGTTGGTTGTATGACAGTTTCTTGAGTTTGTTGAGTATCCAATGGAATAGTCTCTTGAGAACGGTTGCTGAAGTAGATGTAGTTGTGTCTTGTTGACTTTGTTCGGGTGCATTAGCAGTATTGACCGCGGAAGGCTTAGACACAACTTGATTCTTTCCATAGTAATATTCATCAAACATTGGATCATATAAATCAACCAACTCATTCATTTGTGTCGTATCCGTCGAGTTTGCTGTAGGAGTACTTTCTTGACATTCTTGCACGGGACGTACACTGTTTTGTGTAGGTGCCATTGTTGGACATTGAGGTGCGGGACTTGAGCTGTTGTGATCAAGTACCATTTATGGAAATTTGTCAAAGTTCACATGAATTATTTCCAAAATAATCTTTGTTCTCTTGTTGTAAACTCGATATCCTTTCGACAATGTAGCATACCCCACAAAAATACATGCATCACCTTTTTCTTTCATCTTGTCGAGATTCTCACCGCCTTTAAGAATGTAGCATAAAGATCAAAATAAGTGAAAGAATTTGACAGTCGGTTTCCTGCCATTGATGACGTGGTAAGGTGTCTTTTCATGTCTAGGGATGACGAGAGAACGATTCTGAGTATAATAGGCAGTTGCAATTGCTTCAGCCTAGAAGAATAGTGGTAATTTTGAAGCAGAAAGCATTGTTCGAGCTGCCTCAACCAAAGTACGGTTTCGTCTTTCGACAACGTCGTTTTGTTCAAAGTTCGAGCAATAGACGTTTGATGTTCAATGACTTCTTATTGAAAGTAAGATTGCAAATTCTTGTTCAAAAATTCAGTACCCCTATCCGTTCTTACGGTTAAGACTTGAGCTTGAAGATTGCGTTGTATCATCTTGAGAAATTTTTTGAGAACCTCTGGTGTTTCATCTTTGGACCTTAAGAAGAAAGTACATGTATATCTAGAGTAATCATCAACAATCACGATAATTTACTTTTTCCCGTTAATACTTTCTACACGCATGGGACCACATAAATCCATGTGTAGAAGTTCTAATCGTCCTTTTGATCTTGGGGTAGTCTTTGTTTTGAAAGACTTCCGTTTTGCTTTCCCCAACTCACAAGAAGAACAAAGATGGTCTTTGACGAATTTTAACTTAGGAAGACCGGTCACAATATCATTCTCCGAAAGCAAGTTGATGGTGTCAAAGTTGAGATGAACAATCGTTGATGCCATAACCATGCTTGAGAGGATGAAGGTTTGGCCATTAAGCAAATTGGATTTGACGAAGATGTGTCTTGAAGAGTTACTGTGTAGAGATCAGAGCCACGAGAACCTGTAAGAAGGTCATTCCCATCGTAGTCTCTAACATAGCAAGTATGTTATTTCCATATCAATCCATAACACAAGATTTAGTTGATATTTAGAGAGAGAAAGAGAAGAAAGTAGAGAGAGAAACAAGAGAGAATTTGGAAGGTTAAACACTTTAGAGAAAGAAAGTAAAATGGTAACCAACACCCTCTTCCACACATGGAAGAGGGTATATATACCCTTGGCTTGTTGGGCCGTGGGTTTAAGTGACTTGGGTCGGGCTTGGCTTTGCTTGGGCTTACGCCCCTAACTTATACAATATTAGCTTAAAGTCCAAGCCCGGTTAACCCGACTAACCTATTACAATACAAGACCTTTAACGACTAAGATGACCTATTACATTCTTGTTCGACTATATAAAATATAGGGCTAACAATCACCCCAAATGTATCGGTCATCTTAAAAAGCTTAAAAAGCATAAGATGATTGAGTGAATACATTCTTGTAGAGGAGATCTTCCTGCTTTGGTCTTGTATCTTAGTCTTGATCTTGTTTGTAACGGTTTTGTTCCTTCATGCTTTTGTGATCTTTATCTTGAGCCTTTATCAATTGACTTTGAGTGCTTGAGATCTTCATCTTGTGCTCCTAGTGACTAAGATGACCTATTACATTCTTACGTTCTTAGGTATCTTGTTTATCGCCATCTTGTGCTCTTGTGACTCCTGAATCGACATCAGTTATACAACTACGCCACCTTCTTGATATGCATCAACATATATAGACACGGACGAAATGGCTTTGAACATTTCATCCTAACTCGGTAGCGTTTTACCTTCGGTCGGTGAAGACCGTTTAGATGGTATTAGATACCGTACCTGTGATCGGGTAGATTGATTAAGAATCTCCTTGACAGGGTTTCACGGCGGTAGTAGCGAGTTCTCTTTACTCGATCGTCTCAAAGCAGACTGCGAACGTAAAGAGTGAATCATAAGGATAAATTATCCGTCTGATTAGAGTCGGCAATTCAGATTTCCTAGAACAAGTTTGATTCTAAAAGAATCGAACCATTGTTGCTTTCCAGTTTGTCACAAGCTTGATTCATAGAGAATCTTGTGAGTCACCTACCGCAGTGCTGTTTGATGTTGACACTGGAAGGATTTCCATTCGTTACTGTGAACACTAAAGGGTGTCACTCTGAATGTTCTGGCAAGATCACAATGATTTTGCGAAGAAACCTGGAATCAAGATTGAATCAATTAAGAATCCAAACTTAGTTGCGTTCCAGTTCTCACAAGTTTGATTCGTGTTGAATCGCACAAGTTACCTACCATGAGCTTGTTTGATGTTGGCTCAAGCAGGATTTTCATCTTTATTGTGAATCGTATCACTCAGATGTTCTGGCAATATCACAAGGATAATGCGTAGGACCCGAATGTGTCCTAATGAGATGATAGAAAAATCTCGTTTGGCTCTAGACTCAATAAGTGCATTTTGGTAATCGGAGGCTGGAGCAAACTGCCACCTTTTCAATATTAACTGACGTGGAGTGAGAAATTCAATAGATACGTGTTGATCTTCGTGAAAATGAGACAAGTTTCTTTTGAGAGAAACTCGAATGGCTAGGGAAGGGTTGTGCATCGCATCACTGGGTCCATGACACTTGTCTTCGATAGATGTGTTAACCCGGTTTCTGCCTAAGTTGCATAGAATATTCAACCCCTTTCATGCTTACCAATACGTCATCACTAGCACCTTGTTGTGATTGTTCCAGTGCTAACTTAAGTAATTGGTCCGCATTCAGCTTCATTGCACTCCATCTTTCCTAAGCACAACTATTTCTAGCTATGGAATGTCCTTGGGTAGATCCCTCCGGTTCTGGTTGGATCATAGGACTTAGTTTTCTATCCTAAACCACCTTTTGACTCCATCATTCCGTCGTGGATAGTAGGTTGTTTTGGGTATAGATCATGACCATAAACCATTGAACACCATTCAAAGTGCTTGATAAAAATCAAAACTTTTAACACTTTGAAAGTTTTACATTCCCGGAAATCTCCACATACACACATGCATCGATATACGAAATGGTTTAGCATGTGAAGGAAAGAGTTGCACTTGAGTCTTTAAGATCACATGTTGCGATATATATTACATTTTAATCACATTTTCTCCCCCTATCTCTAATATAAAAAAAATCATATTAGAGAAACCAATTGATTAAAATATGACAATTTCTGAAAATCGATTAGGAGAGAAACATGTGTGCACGCATGAATCATGGAAATTTTTCAGTCGGGATGCTCCCCTCAACAATATATGTGTGTCTTGAAACAAAAGTTTGACAAAATTTGGAAAAACAACACCACAAATATGTTGAGGTACGGAGTAGAGATGCCTTTTCTGATATAATATATTACATTTGACAATTTCATATCATTTCCGGAATGTGTTGGATACATAAAATATGACAATTTCAGAGATGTTCCCCAACAACATTAAAGGCTTGATTTTAAAATGCTCCCCCTCAAAAATTGATCAAAATAACATATGACAATTTTGAGATATAAAAACCACATATGAGGAAGGGAGTGTTGAACACATAATTTTGAAAGATTTAGAAAAACCTTTTGAGAAATTCTTGGAAAATTGTGTTCTAACGGTTTTAAAATAATCAGGATAGAAGACTTCTCTTCTATTTTTTAAGAAAAGCGCACTGAAACGTAAACTTCCCTTTCGGGTCTGTTTTTCATGAGCTCAAAACTTTGATTGTTTTGTGACTAGCTCATGACAGAGAAAAATAAATTTCCCGTTATGAAGGATAAGTTATCATCCGTGATAAACTTTCCTTAAGTTGAAGTTCGAGGTCTAAGCTGACATTTACTTAGAAATCGTTTTTCATGAACTTAAAAACTTTGAACGTTTTTATGAGAAGCTCATGACCGAGAAATATGAATTTCTCGTTGAGAAGGATAAGTTATCGTCCGAGATAAACTTTCCTTAGTTGAGGTCCGAGTCCTAAGCTGTGATGCGCTTAGAAGTCATATACACGAGCTTAAAACTTTCGAATAGTTTTATTGTAAGCTCGTGTCCGAGAAAATCGAATTTCTCGTTTTGAGGATTAGTCATACTCGGGATGAACTTTCCTGTCTTGAGAGTCCGGGTTACAGTCTGTAATTTGACTATAAGCCATTACACGAGCTTAAAACTTTTGAATAGTTTTAAGAGAAGCTCGTGTTTGAAAAAATATTAATTTCTCGTTTTGAGGGTAACTTATCGTTGAAGAGATAAAGTTCCATTTCTTTGACGTTCGAGTTACAGTCTGATATGTGACTGTAAGTCATTGTACATGAGCTTAAAAACTTTGAATGTTTTTACTGATAGCTCATATCCGAGAAAATTTAATTTCTCGTTGTGAGGATAAGTCATCATTGATCGATAAGCTTTCCTATCTTTGAAGAACGAGTTACAGCCTGTAATTTGACTGTAAGTCATTTTGAATCTTACTTATGAAACCCCTGAGACACGTATTTCTCTGATATCTGCTTCTTCAGCAACCAAACTCTGAGAGTGTCTTTTGTTGAACGGTATGAATATGGAAAACCTTTGTGTTCTTGTTGAACCTTTACTTTATTACCTACACTTTTATCAGTAGTTTGTATGCTTGCATGTAGGTTATTGATATCGTTGTGAGAACCATGTGGGGGTTCACTGTGAACCTTTGTCGTGCTAGAGGGAAATATCTTTCCAGTAGGAACCCACCTAAGACCAATTATTTTAAAGGTTTCACCCGTTGGTATCCACCTAAGACAAGGTCTAGGAGATATAGGTTTCTGATGCACAACGAAAGACTTAATTTGAGAAAGCCTATTTCCTTTAGGGTTCTGTCTTTGAGGTGTTATAGCTTTTTGGTTCACCTTGTTCAGGACTTTAGTGATACAATCATCATGAATGGCATTAAACACGTATTTGTTACATTTCATGCAAACAAAATGTTTAGCATCTGAGAAGGCTCTAGAGTTCCTAAGATTGGCGGATTTGTGCACATCATAGAAGGGTCTAGAATTCCTAGATGTGTGATTCTCGCTCCTAGGTTGTGGGTTGGTCCTATCTCTTGCTTGTGTCTTGTTCTTAGCATCCTCTAGATAGCTTTTGTGACCGGTGTCATTCGAACTACGCCTAGGCATGTTCTTGGAGCTATTGCTAGAGTTGCTTGTAGCATTCATATGATCGGGTTTTGAAGAAGCGGATTTTCTTAAGGATGGTCTAGATTGTAGAGTGACTAGTTTAGGCAAATTGTTACACACGTCAACTTGGGATGCAAACCTTGGATTCGACGTTTTGGGTCGTGCAGATTTAAACGCATTCAGTTGTCTAGCAATTGAGCGGTTTCTGAATGGTTGAGAAGGAGGTTTCCCCAAGACTGAATGTTTTGCTAACTTAGTATCCACACTATTTCCTTTTAGCTTTCTTAATTCGTTTTTCACCGCTGTCAGTGCAAAAACCTTTTCCTGGATCTGAGCCTTTAATTGTTCATTTTGTAGAAGTAATTGAGCGACACGTTGTTCTAACATAATATTCATATTATCAAATATGTCGTTATCAGCATTCGCGTCATTACTGTCTACAGTGTCGATAGGTTGCACAGATAATTCAGTTAATGAAGCAGGCGGAGGACTTGGATTTTGAGAAGCCAACTTTGATTCTCACAAATTTATTTGTTTCACAAAATGTTCTTTTTCCGCGTTAAAATCTTGAATCTTACGATCCAATTTTTGTTCAAGAACAACATTTGCTTTTTCAAGTTTTTCAAAGTAAGCCTCAAATTTGTTATTTTTCTTTGAAAATTCGAGTTTGGCATTCTTAAAATCTTTAGTCTTCTGAGCTAACAGAATTTTAAGCTCATGAATCTTAGAATCAACATCTTGAGAAGTCTCTCCTCCATCAGTACTCGTATCTGATGAATCAGGTGTGGTATTGTTATCAACCTTTTCCACTAGATACGTGTCAAGAATGGGTTCAGATTGTTGGGTCAAAAAGTTGATGTGGCAGAAACTCAAAAACGAAGAAAACATGAAGTTATTGTCTAAGCGTTGTCAAGACTAATTTAGGCGTTGACAAGAGTTAATCTAGCGTTGTTGGCTCAAGAGTTGTCGTGTGCAATTCAAGAGTTGTTACATGCAATTCAAGAGTTGACAGAACTGTAGACAAGAAGCTTTTAGAAGATTCTATTTGGATATATATGCAGGAGATATTCTGTATATAGTTATTTAAATAGAAGATTTACATGTTTATTTAGTCTTATCTCTTGTAAAACCCTAATCCTTACACTATAAAAGGAACCAAGGGTTATTAGGTTTTTCATAACTTTCATATACAATGTAAACCTAAAAGCGTGTGTCGACTAGGTGTGGGATTCAATGTACACACACCTAGTGGTTGTTCGTTATTAATATAATGAGCAATCCCTTTTGTTTTAATTCATGTTCTTGTGCCTAAATACCTTGTTAATGGTTGTTGTTCTAATTCCGCTTTGATTATGTTAATCATATGAACAATGATCATTCCTAGTAGCTTCAAAGATCCGGAAACCAAGGTTTCCACAATTGGTATCAGAGCCTCGTGGCTCGTGATGCTAGGACCAACAAGGTGTTCGTGTATGGTGAAAAGAAGAAAAATCCGTCTAGGGTTTTTCTGGACGTTTTTGTGTGCACAGCAGTATTCAGAAGGTCATAACTTTTGATTGAACCGTTGGATCGTCACGAAATTTTATATGTGTGTTCTACATACATATATCTAAACATCCACTGGAGGGATTGTCGAGTTTTATCCCCAGGCAAAAGTTATTAGGCGTCAAAGTTGGCTGATGAGTGATTTTCAGATTTTCTGTTTCACATAAAATAATGAATTAGGGTTTATATTAAACCCTAGAATCGATTTTTAAACAGAAAAGAAGGAGTTTTGTGGCTAATGAAGGAGTTAAAGTGTTAGGATTTCATCCAAAACCCTAGATCCATTGGTTTTGTGATGTTTGATGTTAGGGTTTTTGAGTAAACCCTAGATTCAAGATTAATACTACTCCTGTTTATGTATTGGCTATTAAGTCTGGAGGAGAAAAAGGTACGTTCTGCTTGTATTCGTTTATGATCTGTTCACATGGGATATTCGCAAAGAATAAATACGAGTCTACGCATATGATTGGTTATTCATGTCTGCGTTCACACGACCAAAGGAGAAAGAGCACTTTCTATTCACACGATCATTCTTTTTGTGTTCACATGATGAAAAAATTTCTATTGGTGAAAACATGTTGGTGTTCACACGAAGCAAGGTTTATGATTGGTTGAGATGCTTGACCAAAAAGGATGTTTTTGATTGGTTAGTATTCACACGGTACTCGTTTCTTATTTGTGAAGAAAAGTTGTGTTCACATGGTACTCGCAATATGATTGGTCAGAATCTTTCACACGATCAGTTTTATTGTATGGTTATGGTAGACTTGCGTTTACACTATTATAGTCTATCATATACTATGATGAGCGTTCACATGGTTGTTGGTGGTCCCATATCTAATCTGTTGACAATACATGGTTGTACGAGAAGGGTTTAGTGTACACTGTTGTGTATAACATGGGATAAAGAATCTTTACATATGGCATTGATTTTTCTATTTCATAGAATTATTTCATGCGAGTTTTAAGTTATAATATTCAACAAGAATGATGGGACATGATTTGTTGCCCTAGATGATGTCAAACAGAAAGGGACGCTGACAAGAAGGATATTGACGCTGATAGGAAGAAGTTTGACGCTGACAGAATAAGTCAACGCTGATAGGTTGACAGTGTTGTCCGATATATGGTATTTCAAGCGCTGATAAGTATTGTCCGATATTGGATAATACAACTGATAGAGATATTGGACAGAAGAGGATATTGGACAACACAAGGATAGCTGCTGTTTGAGAAAATTGGTACGTTTTAAGCACACAAAAAAAGGAGGATTATACACACGAAGGTACATGGAATCTCCGTTTTAATTTAGAATATCATGCTGATATTTATGGCTTGGATATTTTTAAAAGGAATTAATGATCTTAATGCGAGTTGGCAACTATTCGTGAGAATTTGATGGATATTTTAAACTATGTAATCGGGATAGCCTTGCAAAAGAGTTATCCATAAAGGACTTTTACATATGGTATGAAGATGTTATTTCATTAAATTCTTCATGAAGAGGTGTTAGCTTAAGGGGAAGAATTCTTGTGGTAAGTTTGATGATTGAAGAAGATTTTCGCGAGTTTGTGTTTCATCATATTGTTAAGTTGTGGACGACAGCCATTGACTTAACAATAACTTGTTCGTGCTTTACATGGTTGGTGATGAAGACTTGTCATAACACTTGAAGGAGTTACATTATCGTGCTCAGTGTCTCACAAAGGATGAGAATATTGACAAGGGATCGAGGTCTACTTATACTTAGTACCATGAGTATAAGTTCTTAGTCACATGGATAGTACAAGACATGGAACACAAGGTTGGGTTATTCTACTTCTACATCAAGAATACTTTATTTATTTTTCTTCAAGATCATTACAAAGAGCTACATTTGGAGAATCTTCAAAGATTGCATACATTGTTTACTTCCTTGTTGATGTGACAAAAAGGGGAAGAAATACATGCTACACTTGAGGGGAAGCAACTTGAAGATCATGTACAACTTACAAGAGATACACATAGAGTTTTGCCACTATCAACTAGGGGAAGATTGTTGGGTCAAAAAGTTGATGTGGCAGAAACTCAAAAATGAAGAAAACATGAAGTTATTGTCTAAGCGTTGTCAAGACCAATTTAGGCGTTGACAAGAGTTAATCTAGCGTTGTTGGCTCAAGAGTTGTCGTGTGCAATTCAAGAGTTGTTACATGCAATTCAAGAGTTGACAGAATTGTAGACAATAAGCTTTTAGAAGATTCTATTTGGATATATATGCAGGAGATATTCTGTATATAGTTATTTAAATAGAAGATTTACATGTTTATTTAGTCTTATCTCTTGTAAAACCCTAATCCTTACACTATAAAAGGAACCAAGGGTTATTAGGCTTTTCATAACTTTCATATACAATGTAAACCTAAAAGCGTGTGTCGACTAGGTGTGAGATTCAATGTACACACACCTAGTGGTTGTTCGTTATTAATATAATGAGCAATCCCTTTTGTTTTAATTCATGTTCTTGTGCCTAAATACCTTGTTAATGGTTGTTGTTCTAATTCCGCTTTGATTATGTTAATCATATGAACAATGATCATTCCTAGTAGCTTCAAAGATCCGGAAACCAAGGTTTCCACACAGATTGCTCAGTGTGTTGAGGAACATCGTATTCAGCATTTAAATGTACCATAGCCTTTGGCTGATCATCATAAATGGGTCTCATATCTGCATCATTGGTTGTTTGATCATTCCCTAAGTTGGTACTGATATGTTGCGTTTCTGATTCTGTCCCGCTGCTCTCGGTATCAACCGAAGAAGCATCCAATGCTTGATCTATATCGACAGTGCTCTCTTTCGTCTGCATCAGTCTTTGATTCACCCTTCTTTGAAATTGCCTTTGATGGCGTGTTCTTTCAGTAATTGACTTCTTTATATTACTCATATGTTGAAGAAGTGTCTCTTTGAACGCCTGAAGATCTACGAGAGTATATTTGGTAAAGTATGTGCTTGTGAACTCTCGATCGTTTCTGGATAAGCCACTTGAGTCAATGAATTGCTGGAACTGATTGTTGAGAGCTAAAAGGACCTCTATGGATATAATCTCGTGAAAATCATCTTTGTCAAGTTCTTGTTGAAGATGGTCCACATTAAGTAGCATCATTCTGATGAATGTCTCAACATCTTGACCAAATAGTAGAAAGAATACCCGTTTGAATCCAATTTTAAGACGAGTGCCTTTTAGGTCTTCTCTTGAAAGAACCTGAAGGTTTGACTGAAGCAACTTTATGTGTTCCATGCATCTTTCTTTTTCTTTCGACATCTTGTATTTGATTGCATGAACGGTTTTGGTGGTAGAATCCTTGTTAGAAGTTTTACTGATTGGAGTCTCAGTATTTGTTTGAACCTCTGGATTCTGCATCTTCTCTTTATTCATCTCAGTCATGGACGTTGTTGGTGTTGAATCCACGAAGATGTCCATTGAACGGATGTCTCGAATAGGATATGATGTGTATAGATTACAGATCTTAGTGGATGAGTTGTGATTTGATTGTGGTTGATAGTCCCATAAATCTGATTTTTTTCCCAGTCCGACAATAAATTCCTCAGTCCGACAAAACGGTAAGCCGAAAAAAATATGAACCACTAAATTTTGAAATCGAGTTAGAAATAGCCAAAAACTAGTAGGAAAAAAATTGATTTTCCTAGACCTAAAATTTTAACTCTTTTTTTTAATCTTCGTGTAAACTATGATCCGAGACTAGTCTAGAAAGTGGCTAAGTCTAATAAGTACTCAAACAAAATTTAGATGTCCATCGCAATACCCATCGTAACTCTTGATCATGGTGGGTGATCGCAACTCTGATCGCAGTGGGTGATCGTAACAATGGATCACAGCCTTGGATCGCAGCCTTGATCGTAACGGTTGATCGTACTGGTGATCGCACTCCTTGATCGTAACGGTTGATCACAACTTGTGATCGCACTCCTTGATCGTAACGGTTGATCGTACTGGTGATCGCACTCTATGATAGTAACCTTGATCGTAGTCTTGATCGTAACGGTTGATCGTACTGGTGATCGCACTCTTTGATCGTAACCTTGATCGTAGACTTGATCGTAACGGTTGATCGCACTCTTTGATCGTAACGTTGATCGTAGTAGTGGATCGCAGTCACTAGATCGCAACGTGGATCGTAAGCTGTGATCGTGATATTGGATCGCAAGTAGAAACCCCAAGTTTATGCGATCGCAATACACAGATCGTACCAAGGAATAAAAAATACCCCTTTTCTCGGATAGTACTAGAACACAACAAATTCGAGATTTTTAGCCTAAAAATAAATCAAGCACCAAAAATTTTTCTGTTTTTAACCAAAGTAACAATACCAAATCACTACCAAAAGTATGTAGATGATTTGTATAAAAATAAATCATAAAAACACAAAAAGAAATTTGGTACGTGAGTTTTAGATCAAAATAGGCACGAAAAATCAAGAACACAACACACGAATCTTAAATCACCTATCCACTATAGGCTCTTGATACCAAATGTTAATCCCATATTAATCCAAAACATAAGATTTAGTTGATATTTAGATAAGGAAAGAGAAGAAAGTAGAGAGAGAAACAAGAGAGAATTTGGAAGGTTAAACACTTTAGAGAGAGAAAGTAAAATGGTAACCAACACCCTCTTCCACACATGGAAGAGGGTATATATACCCTTGGCTTGTTGGGCCGTGGGTTTAAGTGACTTGGGTCGGGCTTGGCTTTGCTTGGGCTTACGCCCCTAACTTATACAATATTAGCTTAAAGTCCAAGTCCGATTAACCCGACTAACCTATTACAATACAAGACCTTTAACGACTAAGATGACCTATTACATTCTTGTTCGACTATATAAAATATAGGGCTAACAAAGTAGATTTCCGAAAAGCCACTTCCAAATCCGCATCACAAAAATGACCAACCGAGAATAAATTATGATTCAGTCCCTCGACGTAATAAACTCGTTTGATAGTGAGATTTCCTTGAACCAAATCGCCATATCCAAGTATCGGTGCAAACTGATCATTTCCCAAACCGCACCGTACCCAGAAACTTCTCCACGAAGTTAATGATAAGCTTGAGATTGCCCGTCATGTGCTTTGTGCACCCGGAGTCCATTATGAATAGGATGATTCCGACGAGCTGTAGAAGAATTAGAAGACAATGTAGCATTTGACAAATGGGAGCCCTTGATAGAAATGGGTTCCAAAATAGTAGTGGGCCTAGATGCAAAGTCTAGAGGCAAGCTGATATTCCTAGACCCACTCACTAAAGTGGTTAACTTAGGTACCCATTTGTATCCGGGTGGTGTAAATCTCGAATACCCCCGAGTACATGTCCTAATCATTTTCTCATAAAGCTTCTTTAACCTGTTTTGTTTACGTAGAGTAGTGGATTATGTTAATGCAAGTAATGCCTAAAAACATTATTAGTGTTAACTAATCTTTCTTAGTTTTCATCACAACAAACCATACAACACATTTAGTGTAGAAACACAAAATGAATTATTTAACTAACACTATCATCAAGGTAATAATCATATCACTAACCTTTCTTAATCATACTTAGTGATCATCAAAATGATTATCCTTAAAACTCACTTTTGCTAATAAGACAAAAGACTTTTTAATAAACTTTATTTTTTAGAAAATGTTTTATTAAAATGGAAAATGAAAATTTGAAAATGGCATACTCCAAATGCTGTTAGAATATCCTTTGAAGGGTTTAAATACCTCAGATATTCCCACCCCACTAAAAGACAAAAAACGGAGCGGAGTCTAGTGGCGGTACCCTAAGTACCTACGCGGTACCTTATCGATATGGTACCGCGGGGTAAGATAAGGTACCGCGCACAGTAGCCGTTATATATCCGTTGTAACTTTGTCTCCTTTAAATAGTGGGTCAAATCTCATTTTCCAGCAAGCCTCTTGGACGTTTTTCTCAGCCCTTTTTCTATTTTCTATAGCATAATCATTAGTAAATGATCACTTAATTTGTTAAGGATGTTTACATATGATTATCCTCTTGATCCCCTCCTTTACCATTTCCAATGAGATGATCACTCACTCACTAGTGTTGTGTTAAAGATGAATTTATGAGCTAGTCATATTCATCATGATACCTTTGTGTTTTAGGTCAATCCAATGTATTTATGAATACTTGGACTAGTTGTGTTCATCCAAGTTATTTGTGAATACTTGGATTTTCTGTGTACATCCATTGCATATGTGTTTGCTTGGATTTGTGTTGTGTAAATCCAAGCTACATGTGTGTACTTGGATAAGTCTAGTTGAGTTGTAATAGATTTGATTAGGAGTTCTCACTAAACTATAAAGTGATGTGGTTGTGTCTTGTGAGTTCTCACTAAACTTTAAAGTGACTAGTAGTTGTGTTGTGTGAAGTTCTCACTTAGCTTCAAAGTGAAGAGTCGTGAAGATTGGTTCTACCTTTCGATTAGAACTTGACATCTAGCCTTGTGTCGTAAAATGGTGAAGTAGGCAACGTCGTGAAGATTGGTTCTACCTTTCGATTAGAACTCGACATCTAGCCTTGTGTCGTTAAATTGTGAAGTAGGCAACGTCGTGTAGATTGGTCCTAGCTAAAGATTAGGTCTCGACATTTAGCTTAGTGTCGGAAAATAATGTAAGCAACGATGTAAGGTTTTCTCCGCCGAGAAGGGAGCTTGTGGATATAGTGGAAATCTCGAGTAGGTGTACTCGAGGAGTGGAGTAGAAACGAGGATAGAGCCTCGTTGTCGAACCACTATAAATCTTGGTGTCTTCCCACTAGGTTGTCTCCTTCCTTGCTCTTTACTTATTTCATTATCATTATACTTGCTTATTATTATTGCTAGTGCATTTCAATTGAACCTAACCATTATGCAACTTAGCTTTAAGTAAAAGATAGTTTTGATACAAACCAAATTGAAAGAAATTTTAATTTGGTCACCAATCGAAGAGAAACTATTCAACCCCCCCCCCCCCCCTTCTAGTTTCTACAATTGGTATCAGAGCGATGGTCACTCAAGATCTTTGAAGTATATTGTACTTTAAAACTTGGATCGATCCATTGTCTCCTCAAATTAGAAGGTCTAGTTGTACTAAAGTTTCTCTTTGGTCAAAACTATGTTTTCTTTGAAAAATAGGTCTTTTAATTGATAACATTGCATCCCACTTAAGATTAGTAGCCTTTGTGCATTTTAGATATACTCTTGAAATGTATCTACTAGTTTGCATCTTGCTTTGTGTAGGTACTCATGAAGATCAATCACTTAATTGGTTGTGGATTGAGTTACTTGCACTTGTAAAAGAATCATTTTCATTGATCTTTAACATCTTTGAATGATGATACCAAGATGATTGGGAATGATACTAGTCCTTGAAGACTTAGTACTCATCATAGTCATTGATTGGGCATAGCACTTATTCCTTCATGGATTGCTCTTTGTGGCCAAGGTACGCTCTCGTTCTTCCACACACCCTTTGATCATTCTTTTGATCATTACTTGACTATGTGCTTGTTCTCGGCATCCTTGCCTTGACATTTATTTGTGGTTTGTGTTTCTTTTCTCTTATCCTCTCAAACCTTCATTGCTTGGATACTTGACTCACTATGGTGATGTAGAGTGAGTTAGTAGAAGCTTAAAGTATCAAGCATGATTTCCATGGTTTACACCCATACGGTTAGTAGGCCCTTTGTGGGAGAGAAAGTGAATTAATACTTTGCTCATATTTTGGTTTAGACTAAGACTATTATTGAAAGTGATCTTAGTTTAGACTTGAATAATTGCTTTGTGCTTATTCATTACCAAAGCCGTTTATCGTTTCGCCGGAAAAGCACGTCTTAAACCACTATATATGACACAAGCTCTTCGTTTCAACAACTTGAAGATTGTCATTAATCCGTTGAGCATTGATCCTAGTCTTGATTCACTTCTCTTGACTTCTCTCCACTTAGTCGTTTTGCTACGAGTAGTCGTTTGTCCGTTTCGGTTCTTTTCGATCTTGATTTAACTCGTAATCCTTCATTAAGGCATATTGCTTAGTGTTATGATGATCCAATGATATTCTAAAAGGCTCATGATTTAATTTTAAGTATTTTAGAAAAACTGGATTTTCAAAATTTGGCGTTTTTTAGAGATAGAAACCTGCCTCTATAGGCGGTTCCTTATCTCCGTGGCTCAAACCCGCGGTACCTTATCGATAAGGTACCGCGGGCAGTAACTTTTGTCAGAGCGCCAGTTTGTGTTTTTTATTCTTTTTCAAACCAAACTCTCTCTCTCCCAAAAACACACAGCCGACGGGTTTTACCTTTTCCACCATTGTTGAAGCTTCCAAAACCTTCAATCACTCAAATTAATTAATTCCAAGTTGTGGGTTTCACTCATCCTTCATCTAAAATCAATTAATTGTAAGTATTTTCTTTCAATTTCATCTATTTTGTTCTAGGGTTCATCCTTTCATAATTGGGGATTTTTAAAATTGAAATTGAATTAAAACCTTAATGGGAATGTGGGTTGACATGGTAATCTTACTATGATTCCTTAGGTTGATATTCATTAAGATTTCACTAAAACCCACTTATAGAACAAATCCGAATTTAGGCTAAATGATTTTGGTTGAATTATGGATTTGAGATGAACCCATGAACAAGTAGGTAATGACATTGTTAATGCTTACCTAAAAACCTTGTTTTGAAAAACCAATGATCTAATCCATTGTTGATCTAACATAGATCATGTGTTCTTGGTTAATGATGGAATAGACACATTGTGAACATGAAAATGATATGGATTCAATCCTATGTTTGTCAAGAAATTGATATAACACATTTTCATTTTTCGTTTTCCTTTTTTATTTTCATATGAGTGATTGGAGAAATATTGTCTTGTGTTTGTATTTAGGTACTTAATCATGCCTTCTCAATATCAAAAAGATCATCAATACACTAAAGATTATATGCCCGACATCTCCCAAACCTATGCTTCCCCCCAACTTCAAAACGCGTTTCCATCCCTTTCCACTCGTTGTTTCCATGAGGGTAGAGTCGTTGACAAGGAAATAACGGGTTATGTCTATATCCTATCTATGTTTGAGCTTTCGGGGTTTGATTGCTTGCTCAACATAGAAGAAGATATTTACCCCTTATTCCTTCTTGAATTCTTTAGCACCTACTCCATGATTGAATACAATGGACAAATCTTCATTCGTTTCGTATTGAATGATCAATTGATTCAATACTCTCTTGAAGACTTTGGTCAAATTCTTGGTGTGCCATATGAAGGCACTTGTCGTTTTACGGATAAATGGAGACTTGATGCTCTCTCGGAATCCTTCGATAAACCTCCAAATGACCACACCGAAATTGATCTAGAGTTCATTCTTGAAATCATCTCGAAAGAGCGTGATGGTAACGTTGTGAGAAGCCTTCATTCAAATGTACGAAATGTGAATCGATATGAAGTGCTCTCTAGCGACCTTAAGGATTTTATGGTTCAATGGGCCAATATCCTTAGGGAGAATGTCTTTTGTCTTGGTGGAAACCGAGATCATATCCCGGCGTGTATGGTGCATATGTTGAGTTGCATCTTTACATCCACCAAGTACAACTTGGCATTCTATATCGCTCGACGAATCAATTATGCCCTTTCGAAGCCCAAGACAAACCTTCCCTATGCTATGCTTCTAACTCGCCTTTTCAAAAGGGTTGCGCATGATTTTCCCCACCTTGATCTTTCTCGCTTCTACCCGGTTCATCGGGTTATGTTGCCCATTCAAGAGGCATATGCTAGAAAGACAAGAAGTGATCGAGGATCGAGAAAATATGTTCATCAAGAGATGGATGATGAGGACATGGACATGCCAACAAGTGATGGTGATGGCATAGGTACTAGTTATCATTTCCACTCTTCGAGTAATTCCCATCCATCCTCAAACCCATTCGAGGATGAATTTGAAGACTTAGCTCCTCCTCCTCATCATTCTAGCGAAGTATCGGAAGATCTCAATATGGAGCATCTTTACCGCGAAAACCTTAGAACTCGAGGGAAATTGCACGAACACCGGGTTGAATCAAGAAAATGTTTCAAGTTCTTGGGGAATATGATCAAGGGATTGGGGAAGAAGAGAAGGTGAAAGCATTGAAGCTTTTCTAAGAATACATGTTGGTAAACATGTATTGTTGAACAATTTTATTTTATCTTGGATATGTATTAACTTGTGATTGCATGTTAGAATTATTATTTACTTTGATCCTTTATGTTAATTATGCCTTCATGTTTGTGTTTTACATAGCTTTGTGCATGCCATATGATAGTTAGCTTATCAAATTATGATCTGTAGTTAACTTTGGCTTGTAAAACCTTTGGGAAAAATCTAGGTTTATCAAAAACTAGGATGGGAAATTTTTGAAAACCTTCTAGTCGCGGTTCCATATCGACACGTGGTTCCTTATCGATAAGGTACCGCCGGTCCTAGATAAGGAACCGCCGGCCACTGTGTACGACAGCATCTTTACTTTACACTGTTTTCTTAATTTTGTGTAAAACTTGCATGATTTTCAGTAATAAACTGCACATTTCCTAAACTAGGGTATCTAAATTCATTATTCACCTAAAATGATTTTAACCCATTACTAGTTTGGATCATCCCCTCACCCATTTAAACCCACCTTGTTTGCCATGTTCTTCACACATCAAACATACTTCCCTAAACCTTAAACCACCCTAATCAACCATGGTGTGTACCAAAACCTCAAACACTTCCAAGACCTCCACCCCAAGAAAAACACTTAAAATAAGGGTTAAGGTAGCTAAGCCTAACTCTTCACCTTTCCTCACACCTAAGAATGAGAATGCTCCTATCCTCATTTCTTCATCACATTCCCCACCTTTTGCACCTTGCAAGACCTCCTCCACCCATGGTACTAACCACTCCATTGGTTCTACCTCCTCTTCATTCAATTCTAGAATGAATGAGCTTTCTTCACCCTTCACTCCAAGTGCACCCTTGGAAGTGACCACACAACCTCAACCAATCAAAAGCATTCCTTTTGGGAATGACTTTGATGACATTTTGGTGACTTCACCATTTACCCCTCACAACTCACCCATTTCACCAACCTTGGAGGATTTACCTCCACACTCACCCTTTTCCCCTTTGGGGAACATGCCTCCACTTTCACCCACATCACCCTTGGAGAACTTGCCTCCTCCACCTCCACCCAACTCAAACATCCCAATTTTGGGTGTCCCACTTTCCCTCCTCTTGGGTGATCCTTACTTTGGGTTTCAACAAACTCATGGTCCTAGATGTCCATGTTGTCTCTACAACCACTTCCTCATCCAAAACCTAAGGATGGATATGTATGGACTACATAGGGGTTTGCAAGATTTCTTGCTTACTTTTTTCTCCATGCCTCCTCCTAGGAGATGAATGATGGAGTTGTCTTAATAAGAGTTTTCAACAAAACCAAGCCTAAGAAAACTACTTATCTAGATTTTATGATAAGCTAGCTATGTATTAGTTAGTTTTATTTATCTTTGTACCTGTTTCCTCATTAATGAATGTCTCATGTTGTTGTGTTATGGATTTAGCTTTGTGTGATTCTATCCTTTTGTGCACACTAATCAACTTTAATTTGAAATTAAAATTGAACCTAAATCTATCACAACCCCTAAACTTGACTAAAATTGGTTCAAAATGATATCTAATTATTTTGTCACCCTTTGTCAAGACATTCTTTGTGAATGTGTTGCTTTATGCAACCCTAGCATATTTTGGTTCTAATAGAGGTAAAATTCCAAGATTTGCAATTTTTTTTGAAAAAGTCTTAGTTTTTCTCAAAACCCAGGAAAAACATTGTTTAAAGTCCACTGGACGCGGTTCCTTAAGGACCCGCGGTTCCTTAGCGATATGGAACCGCCGGCCCATATAAGATACCGCGGCCAGAATGTGGCTTTTGACGAATTTTTGGTCAAAACCTTTAAACCCTATTCCCAGTCAAGATTCCTTGTTTACTCAAATTGACTAAACATTCCTTGACAATACGCATTTTGTATTCAAACTCTTACCTTGATTACATTTTACTTATACCCCAACCTTGAGATTTCATTCTCACACCTTCCCAACCTTGAGAATTCATTCTCACATTACCTTGAGATATCATTCTCACACTCTCACAATGCCTAACTCCTACATTCCTAACCTTGACATTTCTTTGTCACAACCCCACTCACCCAAAGCTTGCTCATCCAAGCTTTCAAAGAAACCGAAAATCTCGGTTCGACCCGTTTGGGTTAAGAAGAATGAACCATCTTCGTCCAAACCACCCAAAAACCCTACCTTCTCTCCAATCAAGTATTGGAATAAGACTTACACCATAAACCCCATCACCGGAGCAAAAGAACATGTTCCACCACCACCACAATCCTTCAATACCCCCCAACTCAATGACCTTTCCACCTTCCCAAACCTCACAAGGCATTGTGAAAACACTCCCAAACCCTTTACCCCACCACCACAAAACCCTAAGTTTGATGCCATACCCACATCAAACGATTTTGTGTTGCATCATGGATCCTCGTGTGATTGTTGCCGATTTCAACAAATTGAACTTGCTCATGTGTATGAGAAGTTAAATTTTCTTGAATTCCTCCTCACTTGACCTCCTATTCAAGTTTTCGTTTCGGTGGACAAAACTTCGAATGATGCATCGTCGTCTTTTTAGTTTTATTTTATTTTTAGCAATCTTTGAAAATATCACTATTAGTCTAGCTTATGCTTAGTGGTTTATTTTCCATATTTATTGCTTTTAGATACTCATACTATGTGTATGACTATCTTCTTTGTTGTATTATTTTTTTTAACTTTTGTGTTATTTGTGTGCTATCTAATTAATTCTATTTTTGAGTTGATTTTGGTTAAATTTTTACAATTGCTTATGGGTGATTCCATCAATTCTAAAGCTTTAACCCATTGACAAGCTTATCATCTTCATTTTTATTGAAGTTTGATTTTGTCAATTACCTCTTTGGACATACTTAGCAAAATACTTGCTTCTAATTTGAGATTTCTTCTCTTTCTCCCTCTCAAGTTACTTAGTAGGTAGTGATCATATATACATTGGTGTTTCTTCCTTTCTACTAACCTTTGTGTAGCATGTCACCTTAGCTCACAAACTTGGTGCCCCAATCAAGGGGGAGCAACCACCAAGGGGGAGCTACTAGCAAAGTTCGATGCACTTCAAAGACTTATGCTAACCTTTTTGCTACGACAAAGGGGGAGAAATGATAGTGATAAACTAGTTAATAATTCCATAGTTTGTGTTTATACGTAAATGAGTTTATCGTTTGTCGTAATCAAAAAGGGGGAGATTGTTAATGCAAGTAATGCCTAAAAACATTATTAGTGTTAACTAATCTTTCTTAGTTTTGATCACAACAAACCATACAACACATTTAGTGTAGAAACACAAAATGAATTATTTAACTAACACTATCATCAAGGTAATAATCATATCACTAACCTTTCTTAATCATACTTAGTGATCATCAAAATGATTATTCTTAAAACTCACTTTTGCTAATAAGACAAAAGACTTTTTAATAAACTTTCTTTTTTAGAAAATGTTTTATTAAAATGGAAAATGAAAATTTGAAAATGGCATATTCCAAATGTTGTTAGAATATCCTTTGAAGGGTTTAAATACCTCAGATATTCCCACCCCACTAAAAGACAAAAAACGGAGCGGAGTCTAGTGGCGGTACCTTAAGTACCTACGCGGTACCTTATCGATATGGTACCGCGGGGTAAGATAAGGTACCGCGCACAGTAGCCGTTATATATCTGTTGTAACTTTGTCTCCTTTAAATAGTGGGTCAAATCTCATTTTCCAGCAAGCCTCTTGGACGTTTTTCTCAGCCATTTTTCTATTTTCTATAGCATAATCATTAGTAAATGATCACTTAATTTGTTAAGGATGTTTACATATGATTATCCTCTTGATCCCCTCCTTTACCATGTCCAATGAGAAGATCACTCACTCACTAGTGTTGTGTTAAAGATGAATTTATGAGCTAGTCATATTCATCATGATACCTTTGTGTTTTAGGTCAATCCAATGTATTTATGAATACTTGGACTAGTTGTGTTCATCCAAGTTATTTGTGAATACTTGGATTTGTTGTGTACATCCATTGCATATGTGTTTGCTTGGATTTGTGTTGTGTAAATCCAAGCTACATGTGTGTACTTGGATAAGTCTAGTTGAGTTGTAATAGATTTGATTAGGAGTTCTCACTAAACTATAAAGTGATGTGGTTGTGTCTTGTGAGTTCTCACTAAACTTTAAAGTGACTAGTAGTTATGTTGTGTGAAGTTCTCACTTAGCTTCAAAGTGAAGAGTCGTGAAGATTGGTTCTACCTTTCGATTAGAACTCGACATCTAGCCTTGTGTCGTAAAATGGTGAAGTAGGCAACGTCGGGAAGATTGGTTATACCTTTCGATTAGAACTCAACATCTAGCCTTGTGTCGTTAAATTGTGAAGTAGGCAACGTCGTGTAGATTGGTCCTAGCTAAAGATTAGGTCTCGACATTTAGCTTAGTGTCGGAAAATAATGTAAGCAACGATGTAAGGTTTTCTCCGCCGAGAAGGGAGCTTGTGGATATAGTGGAAATCTCGAGTAGGTGTACTCGAGGAGTGGAGTAGAAACGAGGATAGAGCCTCGTTGTCGAACCACTATAAATCTTGGTGTCTTCCCACTAGGTTGTCTCCTTCCTTGCTCTTTACTTATTTCATTATCATTATACTTGCTTATTATTATTGCTAGTGCATTTCAATTGAACCTAACCATTATGCAACTTAGCTTTAAGTAAAAGATAGTTTTGATACAAACCAAATTGAAAGAAATTTTAATTTGGTCACCAATCGAAGAGAAACTATTCAACCCCCCTTCTAGTTTCTACAGATTCTAACGCACTTAGTTTCTTAAGTGGTTTATACGTGGATTGGTTCAAAGTTCTTGTGGGTTTACTAGTACTAATGGGCACAAGAATAGGCTTCCTAGTTCTAGCATTCACGCCATTATGATTAAAAGCACGAGCATCATGATTGAAAGTACGAACACATTTTCCACATTCAACACAAACAAATTCAACATTCGAGGTCTTAGCCTTTAAACCGTCATTACATTGCGGTTACAGACGTTTTATTCTTAGAAAACTTAAAATTCCTATGGTGGTCGTCTACTTCCATCTTATTCCCTTGACTATTGTTAGGCATGACTCTATCTTGAATTCTAGTGCTCTTAAGCTGTGGTCCGCTAACGCTAGTAGTGAGGATTACTCCTGTAGAAGAAGACACACATTGATCAGTTTTCCTAATATTCTGAGGTAACCGCGATGTTCCAATTTGAGTAGGCTTAGTGTTCATCTTATACATTCCTGGTGCTATCACATTTGTGGTCTTATCATTTCCTATCTTAGGCAAAGTCTGTGGGGATTTTCCCAAAATAGATGATTTAGGTCATTTAACCGCATTCGGTTGACGAACGACGGATGGTTTACCCAAAACAGACTTTCCTTTCATTTTCTCAATGAGTTTTTGTAGCTCACTGATGGTTATGTCCCTTTCTTGTAGCTGAGCTTTCAAATCATTTATTTCGAAACCTTTTTCATTTAGTTGACGAACCGAAGAAGCTGCCATTTGTTGACACTTTTTATGATTATGAGATTTCTCACCTTTTTGTAAAGTAAGTTCAAGAGAAATGGAGTGTTTCTCAAGTTGGGAAAAACTTTTCGAAAGTTTGTTATATGACTGAATTTGTTTCGAAAACTCAATTTCAATATTGTGACATTTTTCGTCCGTTTATGACACTAGACATGCTACATGACAATATTGATCAAGATCGGTATACACACCAAGAATAGCATTCATATGATCAGCATAAAAATATTCCTTCGAAAGTCGATCAATTTCGTTAGAAAGTTGGTGTTCTTGTGTCTTTAATTTGGTTTGAAGAAAATCAACTTTATCTTCAAGAGATTTAACATAACTTAAATCAGTTAACATTTCCTCAGTGAGAGCGTTATAAAACATTTCCACGTTTTTTGAAAGATCATCAATGGTTGGAACAATGCATTGTTGAATGACGACTTCTACTCGTGGGTTAGGTTTAATATTCCAAACGGTATCCGTAGAAACCTTTTCATAGTCGACTACACCTTTGTACAAATTTAAAACCCCTTTTTATAAACTCAAATTGCTGAACACTTTTGCTTTTCTCATCCCATTTACGTTTTTCATCCAAAATTCGCTTTTCTAACAAAGTTGATTGTTTTTTGAAACTCCTTTTTAAAGATACTTTCTTTTGTGGTTCATCACTGGGTGGTGGAACACTATTATACATCTTTTGAAAGTTCTTTTTGAGGGACAAACTTAATATGATTGTTAGAATCATAAAGGTTTATCAAATCACTTAAGTTCGATCGACTTTCTTCTTGATGACGAAGGATTTCGTCGCAGTTAGGGGAAAGCATAAGAGCAAGATTATCAACATAACAACCGATATCATAAAGATCAGGCTTTATAGATTGAACGTTCTTGAGATATTCAGGCTTAACAAAACTTGTTTTCATATTTCTATTAAGCATATTCATAGTTTGAATAGACTGACCCATTTTGTAAACAATGTTGTTTAACGTTTCGACTCTCTTTTCCAAATCAAGAATTTTTTCAATATCCTTTTCTTCACGAGTTTTATAAAGCTCAGTTTGTTCTTTATTAACCGACTCTAACTCAGTAATCTGGAGTTTATGTAGCAGTAGTTGTTCTTCAAGTTCCGATATCTTTTGTTTTGACATATGAATTTTGTGTGTTACTTAAGAACAATATTGTTTGTTGAGCACCTTACATTCATATACCAAACCATTAACTATTGCAACTCGTCGATCAGATTCTTTTACATAATCACACTCTTTAAGCCTGTCTATCTCCTCTACTAAGGATGTGTTTGCTTGCTTCAAACCCTTATAAGCTTCTTTGTTTTCATTAATTTCACGTTTTAAAGAATCAATAATAGACGCAAGCAAATCACGGCCCTCTTCCAAGTCAGTATCCTGAGTAGCATTTCCATCATCATTACACATATGCTGTGAATCCGTAGAGATGCTGCTATCCTCCGTGTCCATTACATATGTGTCATTGATGCTTTCGAGTTGCTCAGGATGCCGTCGTTCATTAGCAAACACATTATAGTTATCATTTGATGGTACCTTTTCGATTGGCTCAGAATCATAGATAGGTCCAGAATTGTCAGCACTATCTGGAATCACTTCTTGAATCTTTGCCATGTACACATAATGTGCCTCCAACTCTTGATCATTGGCTTCATCATCAATGTCATCACGCCAGTCAACTTCATCTGCTGTGAGTGGAATTCCTGCTTCTTCTTTCTTACACAACAACATCTTTTCCTTGTGATATCCTTAACCCGTTTTGGCTTCTTAATATTCATATTATCAAATATGTCGTTATCAGCATTCGCGTCATTACTGTCTATAGTGTCGATAGGTTGCACAGATAATTCAGTTAATGAAGCAGGCGGAGGACTTGGATTCTGAGAAGCCAACTTTGATTCTAAAAATATTATTTATTTCACAAAATGTTCTTTTTTCGCGTTAAAATCTTGAATCTTACGATCCAATTTTTGTTCAAGAACAACATTTGCTTTTTCAAGTTTTTCAAAGTAATCCTCAAATTTGTTATTTTTCTTTGAAAAGTCGAGTTTGGCATTCTCAAAATCTTTAGTCTTCTGAGCTAACATAATTTCAAGCTCGTGAATCTTAGAATCAATATCTTGAGAAGTCTCTCCTCCATTAGTACTCGTATCTGATGAATCATGTGTGGTATTGCTATCAACCTTTTCCACTAGATACGTGTCAAGAATGGGTTCATATTGCTCAGTGTGTTGAGGAACATCGTATTCAACATTTAAATGTACCATAGCCATTGGCTAATCATCATAAATGGGTCTGATATCGCATCATTGGTTGTTTGATCATTCCCTGAGTTGGTACTGATATGCTGCGTTTCTGATTCTGTCCCGCTGCTCTCTGTATCAACCGAAGAAGCATCCAATGCTTGATCTATATCGACAGTGCTCTCTTTCGTTTGCATCAGTCTTTGATTCACCCTTCTTTGAAAGTGCCTTTGATGGCGTGTTCTTTTAGAAATTGACTTCTTTATATTACTCATATGTTGAAGAAGTGTCTCTTTGAATGCTTGAAGATCTACGAGAGTATATTTGGTAAAGTATGTGCTTGTGAACTCTCGATCTTTTTTGGATAAGCCACTTGAGTCAATGAATTGCTGGAACTGATTGTTGAGAGCTAAAAGGACCTCCATGGATATAATCTCGTGAAAATCATCTCTGTCAAGTTCTTGTTGAAGATGGTCCATATTAAGTAGCATCGTTCTGATGAATGTCTCAACATCTTGACCAAATAGTTGAAAGAATACCCGTTTGAATCCAATTTCAAGACGAGTGCCTTTTAGGTCTTCTCTTGAAAGAACCTGAAGGTGTGACTGAAGCAACTTTATGTGTTCCATGCATCTTTCTTTTGCTTTCGACATCTTGTATTTGATTGCATGAACGGTTTTGGTGGTAGAATCCTTGTTAGAAGTTTTACTGATTGGAGTCTCAGTATTTGTTTGAACCTCTGGATTCTGCATCTTCTCTTAATTCATCTCAGTCATGGACGTTGTTGGTGTTGAATCCACGAAGATGTCCATTGAACGGATGTCTAGAATAGGATATGACGTGTATAGATTACGAATCTTAGTGGATGTGTTGTGATTTGATTGTGGTTGATAGTCCGAAAAATCCGATTTTTTTCCCAGTCCGACAATAATTTCATCAGTTCGACAAAACCGTAAGCCGAAAAACTTTTGAATAACTAAATTTTGAAATCGAGTTAGAAATAGCCAAAAACTAGTAGGGAAAAAAATTGATTTTACTAGACCTAAAAATTTTAACTCTTTTTTTTTAATCTTCGTGTAAACTATGATCCGAGACTAGTCTAGATAGTGGCTAAGTCTAATAAGTACTCAAACAAAATTTAGATGTCCATCGCAATACCCATCGTAACTCTTGATCGTGGTGGGTGATCGCAACTCTGATCGCAGTGGGTGATCGTAACAATGGATCGCAACCTTGATCGTAACGGTTGATCGTACTGGTGATCGCACTCCTTGATCGTAACGGTTGATCGCAACTTGTGATCGCACTCCCTGATCGTAACGGTTGATCGTACTGGTGATCGCACTCTTTGATCGTAACCTTGATCGTAGTCTTGATCGTAATGGTTGATCGTACTGGTGATCGCACTCTTTGATCGTAACCTTGATCGTAGACTTGATCGTAGACTTGATCGTAACGGTTGATCGCACTCTTTGATCGTAACGTTAATCGTATTAGTGGATCGCAGTCACTAGATCGCAACGTGGATCGTAAGCTGTGATCGTGATATTGGATCGCAAGTAGAAACCCTAGGTTTATGCGATCGCAATACACAGATCGTACCAAGGAATAAAAAATACCCCTTTTCTCGGATAGTACTAGAACACAACAAATTCGAGATTTTTAGCCTAAAAATGAATCAAGCACCCAAAAATTTGTGTTTTTAACCAAAGTAACAATACCAAATCACTACCAAAAGTACGTAGATGATTTGTATCAAGAATAAATCATAAAAACACAAAAAGAAATTTGGTACGTGAGTTTTAGATCAAAATAGCCACGAAAAATCAAGAACACAACACACAAATCATCAATCACCTATCCACTATAGGCTCTTGATACCAAATATTAATCCCATATTAATCCAAAACACAAGATTTAGTTGATATTTAGAGAGAGAAAGAGAAGAAAGTAGAGAGAGAAACAAGAGAGAATTTAGAAGGTTAAACACTTTAGAAAGAGAAAGTAAAAAGGTAACCAACACCCTGTTCCACACATGGAAGAGGGTATATATACCCTTGGCTTGTTGGGCCGTGGGTTTAAGTGACTTGTGTCGGGCTTGGCTTTGCTTGGGCTTACGCCCCTAACTTATACAATATTAGCTTAAAGTCCAAGCCCGGTTAACCTGACTAACCTATTACAATACAAGACGTTTAACGACTAAGATGACCTATTACATTCTTGTTCGACTATATAAAATATAAGGCTAACAAAGTAGATTTCCGAAAAGCCACTTCCAAATCCACATCACAAAATTGACCAACCGAGAATAAATTGTGATTCAGTCCCTCGACGTAATAAACTCGTTTGATAGTGAGATTTCCTTGAACCAAATCGCCATATCCAAGTATCGGTGCAAACTGATTATTTCCAAACCACACCGTACCCAGAAACTTCTCCACGAAGTTAATGAGAAGCTTGAGATTTCCCGTCATGTGCTTTGTGCACTCGGAGTCCATTATGAATAGGATGATTTCGACGAGCTGCTGAAGAATTAGAAGACACTGTAGCATTTGACAAATGGGAGCCCTTGATAGAAACGGGTTCCAAAATAGTAGTGGGCCTAGATGCAAAGTCTAGAGGCAAGCTGATATTCCTAGACCTAATTACTAAAGTGGTTAACTTAGGTACCCATTTGTATCCGGGTGGTGTAAATCTCGAATACCCCCGAGTACATGTCCTAATCATTTTCTCATAAAGCTTCTTTAACATGTTTTGTTTACGTAGAGTAGTGGATTCTAACGCACTTAGTTTCTTAAGTGGTTTATACGTGGATTGGTTCAAAGTTCTTGTGGGTTTACTAGTACTAATGGGTACAAGAATAGGCTTCCTAGTTCTAGCATTCACGCCATTATGATTAAAAGCACGAGCATCGTGATTGAAAGTACGAACACATTTTCCACATTCAACACAAACAAATTCAACATTCGAGGTCTTAGCATTTAAACCGTCATTACATTGCGGTTACAGACGTTTTATTCTTAGAAAACTTAAAATTCCTATGGTGGTCGTCTACTTCCATCTTCTTCCCTTGACTATTGTTAGGCATGACTCTATCTTGAATTCTAGTGCTCTTAAGTTGTGGTCCGCTAACGCTAGTAGTGAGGATTACTCCTGTAGAAGAAGACACACGTTGATCAGTTTTCCTAATATTCTGAGGTAACCGCGATGTTCCAATTTGAGTAGGCTTAGTGTTCATCTTATACATTCCTGGTGCTATCACATTTGTGGTCTTATCATTTCCTATCTTAGGCAAAGTCTGTGGGGATTTTCCCAAAATAGATGATTTAGGTCATTTAACCGCATTCGGTTGACGAACGACGGATGGTTTACCCAAAACAGACTTTCCTTTCATTTTCTCAATGAGTTTTTGTAGCTCACTGATGGCTATGTCCCTTTCTTGTAGCTGAGCTTTCAAATCATTTATTTCGAAACCTTTTTCATTTAGTTGACGAACCGAAGAAGCTGCCATTTCTTGACACTTTTTATGATTATGAGATTTCTCACCTTTTTGTAAAGCAAGTTCAAGAGAAATGGAGTGTTTCTCAAGTTGGGATAAACTTTTCGAAAGTTTGTTATATGACTGAATTTGTTTCGAAAACTCAATTTCAAGATTGTGACATTTCTCGTCCGTTTATGACACTAGACATGCTACATGACAATATTGATCAAGATCGGTATACACACCAAGTATAGCATTCATATGGTCAGCATAAAAATATTCCTTCGAAAGTCGATCAATTTCGTTAGAAAGTTGGTGTTCGTATGTCTTTAATTTGGTTTGAAGAAAATCAACTTCATCTTCAAGAGATTTAACATAACTTAAATCAGTTAACATTTCCTCGGTGAGAGCGTTATAAAACATTTCCACTTTTTTTGAAAGATCATCAATGGTTGGAACAATTCATTGTTGAATGACGACTTCTACTTTGTGGGTTAGGTTTAATATTCCAAACGGTATCCCTAGAAACTTTTTCATAGTCAACGACACCTTTGTACAATTTTAAAACCCCTTGTTTTATAAACTCAAATTGCTGAACACTTTTGCTTTTCTCATCCCATTTACGTTTATCATCCAAAATTCGCTTTTCTAACAAAATTGATTGTTTTTTGAAACTCCTTTTTAAAGATACTTTCTTTTGTGGTTCATCACTGGGTGGTGGAACACTATTATACATCTTTTGTTCTTTTGAAAGTTCTTTTTAAGGGACAAACTTAATATGATTGTTAGAATCAGAAAGGTTTATCAAATCACTTAAGTTCGATCAACTTTCTTCTTGATGACGAAGGATTTCGTCGCAGTCAGGGGAAAGCATAAGAGCAAGATTATCAACATAACAACCGATATCATAAAGACCAGGCTTTATAGATTGAACGTTCTTGAGATATTCAGACTTAACTAAACTCGTTTTCATATTTCTATTGAGCATATTCATAGTTTAAATAGACTGACTCGTTTTGTAAACAATGTTGTTTAACGTTTCGACTCTCTTTTCCAAATCAAGAATTTTTTCAATATCCTTTTCTTCACGAGTTTTATAAAGCTCAGTTTGTTCTTTATTAACCGACTCTAACTCAGTAATCTGGAGTTTATGTAGCAGCAGTTGTTCTTCAAGTTTCGATATTTGTTTTGACATATGAATTTCGTGTGTTACTTCAGAACAATATTGTTCGTTGAGCACCTTACGTTCATATACCAAACCATTAGCTATTGCAACTCGTCGATCAGATTCTTTTACATAATCACACTTTTTAAGCCTGTCTATCTCCTCGGCTAAGGATGTGTTTGCTTGCTTCAGACGTTTATTAGCTTCTTTGTTTTCATTAATTTCACGTTTTAAAGAATCAATAATAGACGCAAGCAAATCACGGTCCTCTTCCGAGTCAGTATCCTGAGTAGCATTTCCGTCATCATTACACATATGTTGTGAATCCGTAGAGATATTGCTATCCTCCGTGTCCATTACATATGTGTCATTGATGCTTTCGGGTTGCTCAGGATGCCGTCGTTCATTAGCAAACACATTATAGTTATCATATGATGGTACCTTTTCAATTGGCTCAGAATCATAGATAGGTCCAGAATTGTCAGCATTCTCTGGAATCACTTCTTGAATCTTTTCCATGTACACATAATGTGCCTCCAACTCTTGATCATTGGCTTCATCATCAGTGTCATCACGCCAGTCAACTTCATCTGCTGTGAGTGGAATTTCTGCTTCTTCTTTGCTACACAACAACATATTTTCCTTGTGATATCCCAAATCCTTAACCCGTTTTGGCTTCTTACATTCCCTAGTCATATGCCCAAATCCCTTGCAGTTGAAGCATTGGATCCCAGTCTTCTGCATAACCGGAGTGCCTACAGTATCTCTAGCCCCAACTTGATTCGGCATCCTCTGATTATCATACCTAGCATCACGATTATACCTAGGTGCATGATCAACTTCCTTATATCTAGCATTGGATGATGATCTGAGTTTGTTGTTGGTAGGTTTTTAGATCTTCTTATAAGTTGTGGTGAGTAAAGACATGAGTTCTTCAATCTTCTTGTCCCTTGAGTTTGTTCATCGTCACTGTCTCCATCTGACTCGGTGTCATACTTTGGAGGTGGAGTGGGGACAATTGCTTTTGCTTTGTTTCTAGAAGTAGCTAGAGGTTTGGTGGATGAGCTTGATGACCTTGAGGAATGTGTACGTGGTTGTTGACGGGGAACGGGTTTTGTTGAAGTAACAGCCACAAAAGCAATAAAGTTCGCAGATCGTTCTGCCTTTTCAGCCCTAAGTTCATTCACTTCATTCGGATGTTGTTTCAATATATCATAAAGTTTGTGGTAAGATATAGTCTTGATATCCTCCCTTTGTTTGACCAAACTCACAAACTTTTGCCATTCCGGTTTGAGTTGAAGTAAAAACTGAACATTGGCATGATGATTGGAGATGGTGCACTGATTTCTGACAAGCTCATTCATCATTTTATAGAATCTCGACTAATAAGATTCAATGGATTCACCATCTTCGGATGTGAATTTTCCAAACTCCCAAAGTAGATTAGTCTCGAGATCTTGAACATTTATCGACTCACCTTGCTTCAGTCGATGAATTGCATTCCACATTTCCATAGCATTAGGACATGCATCAGCCGTGGAATAGATATCGTTATCAATCCCAGTGAGTATGTAGTTAACAACATCGGCTTCAGCTTGGAGGAGTTTCTTTTTCTTAGCAGGACATGTGTCGAAATCCTCCATAGCTCGTGTAGTTGATGAAGTACCATCCTCTGCTTGTGTGGTAATTGGTCTGAATTCAAAAACTGGAGGTGGATTCTCAAGGCAATGACGAAGAGCGGTTCAGTTCTCCTTAGTGTCGAGAAATCTAAGTAAACGAGATCTCCACTTAACGTAGAAACCGGCAGTGAGCACAGGTGGATTACCATTGCCACCTTGTTCCAATCGAATTTGATTAGCCGTCGTATTGTTGTTGTTGTTGTTGTTAGACATGGTGATTACTTGTGAATGGATGAGGATCTTAGTGGATGTGTTGTGATTTGATTGTGGTTGAAATTCCGAAAATTCCAAAAAAAAAATCTCAGTCCGACAAAACGGTAAGCCGAAAAATTTTGTATCGCCAAATTTTGAAATTGAGTTAGAAATAGCCAAAAACTAGTAGGGAAAAAAATTGATTTTACTTGACCTATAAATTTTAACTCTTTTTTTTTAATCTTCGTGTAAACTATGTTTCGGGACTAGTCTAGATAGTGGCTAAGTCTAAAAATTACTCGAAAAAATATCCGTCGGAATGTCCATCGAATACATGTCGGAATGTCCATCAGAATACCTGTCGGAATGTCCATCGGAATACCTGTCAGAATGTAAGTCGGAAAGTTCTATCGGAATACCTGTCGGAAAGTACTTTCGGAATACCTGTCGGAAAGTACTATCGGAATACCTATCGGAATGTCTGTCGGAAAGTTCTATCGGAATACTTGTCGGAAAGACCGTCGGAATAACTGATCACCAAACCTATCGTAATACTTGATCGGAATACTTGATCAGAATAATGATCGGAATATGTAAACCCTATTCCGATGGAAGATATCAAAATATCTATCGAAAAGTGAAACCCTTTTCTGATGAAAACCTGTCGGAATAGTACCAAATTCCCACTTTTCTCGGACAAAACCTAACCAATTCGAGATTTTAAGCCAAAAAATGATCAAAACACCCAAAAAAATTTGTGTTTTTAGCCAAAGTGAATATACCAAATCTCTACCACAACGATGTAGAAGATTTGTATCAAGAAAAAACCATAAAACACAAAAAAATGGTTCGAATGATATGGATCAAAATAGGCACGAAAATCAAGAACACAAACACAAATCTTCAATCACCTATCCACTATAGGCTCTTGATACCAAATGTTAATCCCATATCAATCCATAACACAAGATTCTAGAGAGAGATATAGAAGAAAAGTAGAGAGAGAAACTAGAGAGATTTGGAAGGTTAAACACTTTAGAGAGAGAAAGTAAAATGGTAACCAACACCCTCTTCCACACATGGAAGAGGGTATATATAACCTTGGCATTTGGGCTGTGGGTTTAGTTTCCTTGGGCCGGGCTTGGCTTTGCTTGGGCTTACGCCCCTAACTTATACAATATTAGCTTAAAGTCCAAGCACGGTTTTCCCGACTAACCTATTACAATACAAGACCATTTACGACTAAGATGACCTATTACATTCTTGTTCGACTATATAAAATATAGGGCTAACACTAACAAACATGTACAACATACCCCGACTTAAAGTCGGGGTCCCTTTGGTCTCAGGTCTGAACAACAAAACCAACCGAGCCCCCTAATGGGTCTCGGTGGTGCCTCGGCTTCAATAACACCCGACAACAAACACACCCCGACCTTCGGTCAGGGTTCCTTGCTGCGTTTGAGCCTCACACAAACCAAGTCGAGCCCCTTGGGGGTCTCGGTGGTGGTGAAGAAAACAAGCCGAGCCCCATATGGGGGTGTCGGTGTCTCGGCCGAACCACACCCACACAACCAAACCCGTCCCATGTATTTAATTAATCCATTACATGTTTTATTTGTGTTCTTGATGATTAATTAAATTATTAACATGAGATCAAACGAATTAAAAAGAAAAGAAAAAGGGTTTGATTATACCAACGCGTGTAGAATGAAAAGATGATCACGAACAAATAAACAAGTAGCAAAATCGTCTGGTTTTCCCCTTTTTCTTGATGTAGGCCGGCGGCTATGGTGAGACAAGGCATCAAGAGGACAAAATTTTATAAACCTGAAAATAATGAAGTTATTTTCCCCTGGTGTTCTTGGGCCAAAAGGCCCACTTGGCCTCCTTTCTCTTGCTCTAGCCGCAGCATAGGGGCCCACTAAGGGTAACCCAAAGTTTTTCGTATGTTAAATAATTTATCGTGTATGCTCGTGATTTAATATTCGTGGTTTTGGTATTCGCGATCGTGTCACATTTATAATATTCTTGATTGTTCGTTATTTATTGTCGTGACACATGTATTAATATTATAAATGGAAAGTTTAAATTTTATCTTGTTTCCGTAAGTTACTATTCACATGTACTGTTCATAGGTTTTTAATGCGGGTTTTACAACTCTTCCCCTCTAAAAGAACAATTCGTCCTCGAATTGGAGAAACGTAAACTGAAAGAAAACATACCCGAATTAGAACTGGAAATGAGGGTAAGAAGTCCGTATAGACTCCTCCGTCTCCCAAGTGGCTTCCCGTTCAGGATGATCCCTCCAGAGGATTTTGACGAAAGGGATCGTCTTCCTCCGCATGACACGATCTTGTCGCTCAAGAACTCTCTCGGGTTATTCGACATATGAAAGATCCTCCCGAATCTGATCAAGTGGATACTGGACAACATGAACTGGATGATAGTTGTATCCTCTGAGTAAGGACACATGGAACACGTTGTGAACGTGTGATAGCTGAGGCGGTAACGCTAAACTGTATGACACTTCACCAACGCGTTCTATGATGTTGAATGGTCCGATGAAGCGAGGACTGAGCTTCCCTCTAATTCCAAAACGTCTAACTCCTCGTGCAGGTGATACCTTGAGGAAAACATGATCACCTACGTTAAAAAATACATCTCTACGACGTTTATCAGCATAGCTCTTCTGACGAGCACGAGCTTCCTGAAGCTTTGTCTTGGCGACAACGACCTTCTCATTGGTCACTTCAACCATCTCTGGACCCTCAAGCAGTCGTTCTCCCACCTGATCCCAGCAGATTGGGGCGCGACACTATCTACCATACAACATCTCGAATGGAGCACACTTGATGCTAGCATGCCAACTGTTGTTGTATGCGAATTCTACTAGGAATATATAGTCATCCTAGCTTCCTGACCACTCTAGAGCACACGATCGCAGCATGTCCTCTAATGTCTGAATGGTACGCTCTGACTGTCCGTCGGTCTGAGGGTGAAAGGAAGTGCTGAGCTTAAGTCTGGTGCCCCAAGCTTTCTACAGAATCTACCAGAAACGGATGTGAAACGGGGATCTCTGTCAGAGATGATTTCTGATGGAGTACCATGTAGTCTCATGATCTCCCTCTGGAATGTGTCTGCTAATTTGCTGACCGGATGCTCCTTGCGAATCGGCAGAAAATGAGCAAATTTAGTCAACATATCCACAATAACCCAGATAGCGTCGTTCTTTTTCTGAGTAACCGGAAGACCAGTAACAAATCCATGGATATTTTGTCCCACTTCTATGCTGGAATATCTAATGGCTGTAGTAAACCACTAACTCGTTGGTATTCGATCTTCACCTGTTGGCAGACCATACATTTAGAAATGAAGGTGGCAACATCCTACTTCATACCACTCTACCAAAAGTGTTGCTTGATGTCGTGGTACATCTTGGTAGAACCTAGATGTATGGTAAATGGAGAACTGTGAGCTTCAGTCAACACAGCTTCCCTGAGAGTAGAGTCATCAGGAACCACTAGTCTAGTGCCCTGCCATAAGATACCGTCGTCGTCAATATGAAACTCCGTCTGCTGATCAAGGTTCTGAATGATAGACCAAATCTCACCATCGTCCTTCTAAGCTTCCTTGATCCTAGAATGTAAGTCTGGTTCCACTCTAAGATTAGCCCACTAACCGTGTTGTCCTCGTACACAAAACTCAATGTCAGCCATCTCTAGGTCACGAATGTACTCCTTTACAATCCATATGTGTTGATGCAAAAGTTGGTTGATCCTTGTTAGACCCGAATTAGGCTTTATTCGGGTTGGCTGGGTACCAGTTCCTGCACCAAGTGAATCTTCTGGTTGGGATCCTGCACACTAAACAACGCGCGTTAGGCTTACCGTGGGAAGGTTTCCCACGATTAGACTCCAGCGTGAGAGTAAGTAATCGATTTAGAGTTATATGTGAGTTTAGAGAGAATTGTGATACCTTTGTGGAACCCTTGGGGGTTCCTTTTATAGGCAGTGAAACCCTAGTGGGCTTTCACTGATCCTTCGGCCCCAAGGAAAAGATAAACACCAGAATTAGAATGATTGTAATCTTCTAATTCTGGTAGTGAATATCCTCCCTTATTGGGGTAAAGATATCCCTAGACAGGATATTATTCTGTCTAACCCTATGTCGGCCGTATCGGGCCGTGGGCCGCACACGTGTGCGCGGTTACTGTTTACTCAGGCCCATAAACCTGACTGACATTATCCTACCCATACGTAATGGGCCGGATACGGGTAGTACCCTTGGGCCGGGTTAATGACCCGGCTGGGGACTATACGTCATCATGTCCCCCCAGTCTAGTTGTTACAACCGTAGGTGGAACCTCTAGACTACAAAGATGCTCCCGGACGTACCAAGGAATTCATAACAAAGGACAACGATGCTCGATACATAGTAGCCGAGACAAATTAAATATATCATTAAATGCCAAGTCTTACGTTAAAGCCGCATAACCCGACATGAACAACTGGTCACCTGACTTGTTTGACTGACAAAAGTGCAGACAATCAGAACATTGAGCAGTGCAAACGTGTGGATCAGATATGACCCGTAGGTCCCACCTGACGTTTCATTTGCCAGTTGCCCCCTAGCCACACGATTAAGAATAGTGGCCAACACGTGTCACTCATCCAACAGACTGTGACCCTCAAGGTAACCCTATAAATAAGCCACCCCTACGGCTGTGTGAAACACACAGTTCACAACCTCCATTTCTGCCATTAAAGCTTTCCTTTTATCTTGAACCAAGCGCGCACGGATCCCTTCACACGCAGGTTAGAATACCACGTCCTTAAACTCTTTTTTAGTAATGGCCAATAGAAACAGCCCTTCCATCGGATCCGTGCTAAATGTCATGTCCCAAGACCAGCTAAACCATTTTTGTACAAATTACTTCATCCCTTCCAACCTACACCCCTCACTTCCTGGCGTCGGGGACCTCATAACTGAGGCTCCAGCGGGTAAGATAGGCCTCTATACTCGCCTGTTTGATGCGGCGAATTACCGTATTCCTTTCACCCACTTTCTCGTAGATTTGTTAGGATATTACAATGTACACATTAGTCAGCTCCACTGCATAGGTGCCTGTAAAATTAGCCAATTCGAAATCCTTTGCCGTGCTAGGAGAATCCCCCCAACCGTAGAGTTATTTAGGTTGTTTTACACCCCAAACTTAGTGAACGGTTGGGTATCTTTCAAAAAACGAGCCTCCAACAGCCCACAATCACACAACAAACCGATGGATTCACTAAAAAACTGGTATGACCATTATTTTTTCATTGACGAAGTTGTATGGCCGGGTGATTTCATCATTAGGACCAGACTACCGCTCGACCCGAAGCCGCACGCCAGTACATACAATCCCCTTCACTCGCAAGAGTTAGATCTCAATAGGACTGGATTCCACAGAAACCTACCGGAATCATTCTTATGCTTGCTAGGAATTAGCCGCAATTACTTTGGTCCCTCCAATAGGTATCCTGTGTTTTGGAGAAGGCAGGGTGAAGGTAGGCTCACCATCCGTACGTCCATAAAAATGTATATGTGTTTGTATAACAACTAACATCTTTGGTGTTGTGCTGGACAGAAATGAACTTCTTTGGACTGTTGCGCCAGGGCGATCCAAAGCTTGTGCCGGAAGGTCTCCGCCCTCTCCGTGAAAATGAACAGCCCCTCCTGGAGCACACCCGACCAGTGACGGTTGCCTTGGAAGCCGTGCCTGATCCCCATTCTGATGAAGAACATGGAGACCATGGTGATGGTAATGACCAGATGAACCAAGGGGGAGCCGGGCCTTCCTCACCTCATAGAGAACAACAAGGAGACAACATCGAAACCGATTCCACCATTCGCCGACTAATGGGCGATGATGATGATGATGAAGTGCAACAGCATGTTAACTTGGACGAAGATGAGGAGATTGCTGAAATCGCAGCACAGCCCCTCACTAGGCGAACCCGGAAGAGGGGGAACCGTGCAGGCGAGACTGCATCGGCCGAGATTGGTGAACACAATGCTCCCCGCAAGAAGCTTCGAGAGGACCACCCTATGTATCAATCCGTTGGGAGTGCCACCCAGGGTTCCGAGGCTAACCGGGTCAGTCATGTCGATCCCGTCACCCAAATTGCCCCAACTGCTTCCGAAGGAGCAAGAAGAAATATGTAAGAAACCATCCAAACATGCAAGAATGTCTTCTCTTTTTTTTTAGCCATACTTAAGATATTCCATGATACTTATGTCGCAGGGACAACCAAGCTGAGGCCGCACCTCCTTCTGACACCCAAGTAAATAAGGAGAAAGGTAAAGCTGTCGAAGAAAATCCTGCGATCCCCACAAAGTCCGGCCCTGTTTTTGAAGATGGTTCACCCCTGCTTTCCCAAGACTTCCCCACATCCGGTGTTCCCCAACCTTTTAACCCTATATGGACCATTACCACAGCGTCGCGATTGAGGAGTGCTGAGGAGTGTCGTGAGTACCTTAACAACTGCATACCACCAAGCTTGGTGCAAGAGGTAAACTCACTAAATCATGCGGATTTGGCTGATGAGTATAATGGGACGCTTGTTCATCAAATGGCGATGGGAACCGCGATGAGAGTCAGGTTTGAAGCTGCCCTTGGGCACGTCGAATCCCTCAAGAGAAAAGTTGGACGGAGGGAAAAAATGATTGAAGATAATGAAGCCCTGATTGCTGACCTTCAATCCAAACTGGCGAATGCTGAGGCAACAATCAAGACACAATCGGCCCGTGCGAGTGAACATGATCAGCAAGTAGTCCACCTTGAGTCTCAATTAGATGCCGCAAACACCAAGGTACATGTCCGTGCCGTACCACCCATATATGTCAACAATGAATGTACTAACACGTCTTTCATTATAGGTAACCACGGCCGAAGCCTCTGTCCATTCTTACGCCAGCCAAGTAGATGATCTGAACCAGAAGCTGAAGGACGCGCATTTGGCCGTCCAAAACATGGAAAAAATGCAGACAGAACTTGCTGAGGAAAGGGCCATCACCCAAGAGCTGAAAGAGGCAATTGCCCAAAAAGAATTGGTGATGGATGCCCTGACCGCTGAGCGTGACAATGTACTGTGCCCTCAACTGCTAACAGCCATTGCGGGCCGTAGGTGGATGGTTGGGCATGGAGCACGCCTGGCCGTGACGAAGGTGCTAGAGGCCCCATCCTTTGTACAACAATTTGCCAATCTTGTCTCTGATGGCATCGACCATGGCCGGCACGAAGGAATGGTTGAGGCTGCTGAACTGATTACCAAAGGTGGGGACATCGCCCATCACACCTTTTTTAAGCCCGAAGCCGCCAGCAAGATGACTGCCTCCATGGCCGCGATGCAAGATCTGCATTACCCATTCCTGGATGAGCTAGAAGCCACCAAAGATGCCCCGAACACTGAAATCATGGAGAAGCTCAATCCTAGCATGCCTTCCGCTGCTAACTTCCCTCTAACCCTTCCTGTATATGAAGACGTAACCAGGGTCGTACTGGACGAGGAACCCTTAGACGTGGTGTTGGAAAGGATTGCAGCCCAAGCCCAGAAGCGGGGAGAGCGTGATGAATGGTTGCCGCGTCTGGTGGAAGAACAAGCAGAGATGGGTAAGTTTCTCCCCTCAATTTAGGATGCTTCTTTGTCCACAATCAAACACTTGTTATGTAATCTCTGAATATGTATTGATTCGTCCGTGTATGTACACGGCTAACAATTTTATGTTTTGTATATAAGTCCGTGGGTAACCACGGCGATTTTGATTTGTTTTTGAAAACCTGTGTATTTGTGCTTGTGTTCGAAACATTGTAGTTTAATACTGCGTGATATACCACGTCTTACTCACAAAGAAAATACATTCAAGTCTACAATATACTAGACGTGCGACGTGCGTCTTTATTATGCGGAGCATGGTATGGCTATAGCATATGAAACTTACCCCAACGTCTCGTGAGTAAGGTGTCTAGTAGGGATACGTGATCCGTGCGGCTGGGGTTGCATCCCTCTTACGCGGCAAGTTGAATTAGTAGGTTCACTTAATCCTCTTACCCCTCCTGGAGGCGTATAGTACATGTACGGTATTTCGAGAGAATGCATATGAAAGAAACATGGCATAATATAACACAATTAAAATTCATACGGCTAACAAAGAATCTAACAAAGAAGACAATAATTTGCACGAAACAGGCCGTGGAGCTAGCTAGGCACCACGGCATTTTATTAGAACATTTACATTTTTTGTTTGAACAACGATGACAAGTCCTAAAAAGGTCCGTAAAGGAAACTTAAACAAACATAAGAAAAACAAATAAGACAAATAACCCGCATGGTTCTTTATTAAGACCACCTATAGCAAAGTATCCATGCGGGAGCCGTAGCTTTCAAAGATAGCACCTTTTTAGATTGGCGATGTTCCATGTGCGCTCTAGGTCGCGGCCATCCATATCGCGTAGCTTGTACGCGCCTCGTCCCAAGGCTTCAGTGACTTCATACGGTCCTTCCCATTTAGGGCCCAGTTTTCCTGTATTTTCCACGCGACTTGCTTCGTTAGCACGATAGACATAGTCTCCCGGTCGAAAAGAAACACCTTTAACCTTGGCATCGTAATAAGCCTTCATCTTAGCCTTGGACTTAGCTTCATTGATGGCTGCTAATTCCCTTTTTTCCTCCAACAGATCTAGGTTGATTCGCAGCTGTTCATCATTTGTGACAGCATTAACCTCCGTCGTGCGGATGGTAGGCATCCCTATTTCTGCTGGTATAACGGCTTCAGTGCCGTAAGCCAATGCAAACGGAGTATCTCCGTTGGCTGTTTTTATCATGGTTCTATGTGCCCATAGCACATGCGACAATTCCTCGACCCATTTGCCCTGTCGTTCATCCAGCCGTGCCTTGATCCCATTCCCCAAGCTCCTATTTGCTCGTTCGACAAGGCCGTTCGTTTGTGGATGCTTGACAGACGCGAAGCGCCGCTTGATGTTCAATGATGCACACCAGTCTTTGAATGGGTTATCCGTGAACTGTTTGCCGTTGTCTGATATAATTTCTCCAGGTAGACCGAAACGGCATACAATGTGTTCCCACACAAACTTCTTGACCTGCTTACCCGTGATAGATTTTACTGCCTTGGCTTCTATCCATCGTGTAAAGTAATCCATTGCAACAATCAAGAATTTAACCCCTCCCGCAGCTACAGGAAATGGTCCTGCGATGTCAATTCCCCACTTGTAGAATGGCCATGGGGACGTGATAGGTGTAAGCTCCTGCTGTGGGTGCCGCGGTACTGGCCTATGTACTTGGCAATCATTGCACCTGCGAATCATGTCGCGCGCGTCTCTGTGCATAGTGGGCCAATAGTATCCTGTTCGTAAGGCTCGAGCTACCACGGATCGTGGACCTGCATGCATGCCGCACAATCCTTCGTGTATGTCACTAATCACATAGGCCGCCTGGCGTGGTCCAACACACCGCAGCCACGGCTGCAAGAAAGAGCGCTTATAAAGGATGCCTTCCCGGAGTTCGAAATATTGTGACTTCCTTTTAACGCGCCTTGCTGCTTTTTCCTCATCTGGGAGTGTTCCACTAGCCAGATAGTTGATGATTGGGGTCATCCACGTAGGTCCCTCTTCTTCAACTATAGCAGTCACTTCCCCTTCCGTGATAGACTTTTCTTTGAGTATTTCCACCAAAACCTGTTTAGACAAGTGAGCGAAGCTTGTGGACGCGATTTTACTGAGGGCGTCCGCTTTCTTGTTCTCGCCCCTTGGTACCTGCTTGATGGAAAACTTACTGAAAGTTGCGATTAACGTCTTGACTTTTTCCAAATACCTGACCATGTTGTCCTCCTTAGCCACATACCCACCTAGAATATGGTTCGCGACAAGCCGTGAGTCCACGTAGGCCTCAAGGTTGCGAACTCCCATTCTAGCGGCGATTTTTAAACCCGCAATTAATGCTTCATATTCCGCTTCGTTGTTGGTGGCCGTGAACTCAAAACGGAGGGCGTACGTGAATTCCATACCTTCTGGATTTGTAAGGATGAGGCCTGCCCCGGATCCGTCTGTGCATGAGGATCCGTCCGTGAATAGCACCCAAGGTTCCGATAGGGCCTCCTCTTGCTTAATGATTGGTTCTTCCTCATCCGGCTTCTCGATCAGGAAATCTGCCAAGATCTGGCCTTTAACAGCCGTCCTTGGTCTGTAAGATATATTATGCCCCCCTAGTAGGATGCTCCACTTTTCTAATCTCCCCGCCACGTCTGGCCTAGATATAACCTGCTTGATTGGCTGATCCGTAATCACGACAATCGGGTGCGCCTGAAAGTACCGGCGCAGCCTCTTTGTAGCAAATACTAGTGCTAGTACCAATTTTTCCATGGGGGAATAGTTCAGCTCCGCTCCTTGTAATGTTCTACTTATAAAGTAGACCGGGGTCTGTATTGTGTCTCTGTCCGTCATCAGTACCGCGCTTATTGCGCCATGGGTAGCCGAGAGATACATAACAAGCTCCTCCTTTGGGCGGGGAGCTACCAACATGGGGAGAGATGCGAGATGCTGCTTGAGTTGGGCAAAGGCTTCCTCGGCTTCCTTCGTCCAACGGAAGTCTCCCTTTCTAATACACTTCTTCAGTGTCTTAAATAGGGGCAGTGACTTCTCTGCGGATTTGGATAGAAATCTATTTAGTCCGGCTAACTTCCCATTCAGGGATTGCACCTCCTTCCGCGTCTGCGGGGACGGTAGCCGTATCACTGCGTCCGTCTTCTCTGGACAAGGTTTGATGCCGTTTGGGTCAATCAAATATCCCAAGAACATTCCTTCTGTTGCACCAAACGTACATTTCTTTGGATTTAACTTCATATTAATCCTTCTCAGCGTGTCGAATGTCTCCTGGACATCCCGGAGGAGTGCCTCCTCCGTGTGGCTTTTTATCACCAAGTCATCAACATATACCTCCAAGTTGCGTCCTATTTGTGATTCGAAAGCTTTATCCACCAACCGCTGATATGTAGCGCCGGCGTTCTTTAATCCAAACGGCATTTTCGTATAGCAATATACGCCCTGGCTTGTGTGGAACGCAGTTTTTTCTTCATCCTCCTCCGCCATCTGGATTTGGTGATACCCTTTATATGCATCCAAGAAGCATTTGAAAGGATATCCACACAAAGATTCTACTTTCCAGTCAATTTCTGGAAGCGGGTAACAGTCTTGTGGGCAGGCCTTGTTCAGGTCCGTGAAATCCACGCACATGCGCCAACTTCCGTCATGTTTCTTGACCATGACTGGATTGGATAACCACTCGTGGTAGTATACCTCGCGCATAATGCCTGCATCCACCAGTTTCCGCACTTCCTCCAATATAACTTGGCTTCTTTCGGGCGCCTGGCCGCGCTTCTTTTGCTTGATGGGTTGGTACCCTTGGCGGATCTGGAGCTTATGCTCTGCTATCGTACGTGGCACACCCGTCATATGTTTTGGCTCCCATGCGAATATGTCCAGATTTGCACTTAAAAGTGCACACATGGCCCTTTTGCCGCTATCTGAGAGTGCCCCTCCTATGGATACCTCCTGTTCCGGGTAGTCAGGGTGAATGGCCACCTTCCAATTGGGTGGTGGTGCCCCATCCTTGGGTGGTACAGGTGGTGCCGGTGTTGTCACGGTGTGACACTCGGATGTCGGCACGACTGTATTATAAATAGTAACGATTCCCCCATCAACTGGGAACTTAATCATTCCGTGTGCCGTAGAGGGTACTGCTCGGATAGCCAAAATGCCTGGTCGGCCTATGATTCCATTATAAGGGGAATGTGAACGTATCACCATGAAGTTCATCCACGTTGTAGTGGAATGTTCCTCATTCCCAATGGTGACAAGCAGGCGCAACTGCCCTATTGGCCAGATAGTATCTCCACTAAAGCCAGTAAGCGGCGACGTGGCCGGTACTAATTGGCTTCTTATTTCTGGGCATAACTGCACAAAGCAGTGTTCATATAATACCTCTGCTGACGATCCTCCATCCACATACATGCGGCGGACATTGTGCGTTCCAATGCTTATCTCAATAGTGAGAGGCGCATCAACCACGTCACTTGCTGTGATGAGAGGGAATGAGATTTCCTTGCCGCGGGAAAATTTTTGGCCAATTTTCTGTCTCGTGCGGCGCTGTCTGGATTGGATCATGTATATGGTAGAAGGCTTGTCCTTTTGGGGGTCCTTCTTATCATACTTCTTGTTGTTGTCCTTTCCGTCTTTCCAATCCTTAACCAGGTGCTTAAGCTTGCCTGATTTGATTAGCGACTCAATATGCTTCTTCAGCTGGATACACTCCTCGGTGCCATGTCCTTTGTCATTATGGAATTCGCAGAAGCGACTTCCCTGCCGACGTTCCGGGGGTGTGGTCATTGGGGGAGGCCTTGGAAAATTCGCCCCTTCAGTCAACAAGATCTCCCGGTAGGACATCTTTAGGGGGGTGAACTTGTCGTCTGACCGTCCGCCTTTGCTCTGGCTCTTATAGTCCGAGCCCTTGTTATTGTTCTGGTTGCCTTGACCACCCGACTGTCTCCGGGACTGGTCATTTGAGCGGTACCCATTTCCTCGGGATGGGTATGCTGCGGCCACCGCTGTCTCTCCCTCTATGAAATTCCTCACTCTCTCCATGAGGTCATCATATCTTTCTGGACGCTTGTCATTGAGACGCCTGATCAGTTCTCTGTCTGTTATGGCGTGCATGTAGTCCGAGATTTTCAGGAGCTCTGGCATGGTTCTCGTGCGTGTGCACTCATCATTGAAGCGCTCAGTGAAGGCTTCTGTGGACTCCCCCGGCCGTTGCTTAACGGTTGCCAATGAAACCGGATCCCTATTATACTTCTTCCTCTGAGTATAATTGTTTTCGAACGCAGTGCGTAGTTCCGTGAAACTATCGATGCTCCGTGGGGGGAGTGCCTCGAACCAGTCCCGAGCGTTACCAATTAAGGTCGAATTGAACATTTGGCACCATATGGGCATGGGCCATCGCTCAATTTTAGCCTGAGTATCAAATATTTTGAGGTGATCGACAGGATCACCGGACCCATCATACGTCTTGATACATGCCGGCATGCGACGTTTGGTGTCCTCAGAGTAGTTCCGTATGCGAAGGGTAAACGGATCTTCCCTAGGATCAGCCCATGGCCGTGTGAGCCTAGGGTCATCCCATGGTTCACACCACGGACGCGAGAGGTCCTCCGCTTCCGTATCCCTATAGTAGGGGCCACCATAATACTCGTCATTGCTTGGTGGTGGTGGCGTGCGCCTTGGCCGGCGGCGTTTGGGCGGATGGTCATCTGAGTCCTCCCCAGACGGATCTGGGGACGGCGGTGGTGCCCCGCCTTTCGAGTAGGGACCACTTTTTTGAGACGAGCCAGGAGCCTTCCTTCCTGTGTTCATCCTATCCCACACACTTGGGCGGCGTGTGGTTCTGGTCAGCTCTCGGTCTGGCCGCTCGGGTGAGCCATCCGACCTTTCCCCATCTTGAGGTTGCGTTAATTCTTGCATGATGCGATCCCCTATGCGTTCAAACACATTCCGGGGTTGAGGGTCTTCCTCAAAGGTTCCCTGCTCCCGAGGCTGAGTCCTCCTTTTTCTCTTATTTCGGGAAGGAGTGGATGGTCCACTGTCGCCAAAGTTGAGTCGGGCTTGGAGGTTCCTCCCCAGGCTCAATCTTGATGCGATCCCTGGGACGATCCTTTCAAAATTCTGAGTAAGAACTCGAGTGAGCTCGTCCTCGCTGAGTGGTTGAGCTTCCACTTCTTCCTCCATTAAGGGTCTACGTGGCTCCTTGTTAGGAGGGGCTGGCGCACTTCCCGGATCAGGGTTGTCCAGGGTTGAAGTGGGCGGGGGTGTCACCGAGATCGTGCTCGTCACCCCTGCGGACTGAAGACCGCTACGGTTACCTGGACCGCTTGCGAGGCGGCTAGGTGATTGGTTGGGAATAAGAATCCCTTCCCCTGAGGGCTTCCGATTCCCAGGATTCACGTTCCTGGGGTTAACTGGCGGATGCCCCTTCGTCATTGAAACAATCGAGATGAGGTTTTGTTCTAGCTTAGTGTTAAGGTCCCACGGATGGCGCCAACTTGTTGATGCAAAAGTTGGTTGATCCTTGTTAGACCCGAATTAGGCTTTATTCGGGTTGGCTGGGTACCAGTTCCTGCACCAAGTGAATCTTCTGGTTGGGATCCTGCACACTAAACAACACGCGTTAGGCTTACCGTGGGAAGGTTTCCCACGATTAGACTCCGGCGTGAGAGTAAGTAATCGATTTAGAGTTATATGTGAGTTTAGAGAGAATTGTGATACCTTTGTGGAACCCTTGGGGGTTCCTTTTATAGGCAGTGAAACCCTAGTGGGCTTTCACTGATCCTTCGGCCCCAAGGAAAAGATAAACACCAGAATTAGAATGATTGTAATCTTCTAATTCTGGTAGTGAATATCCTCCCTTATTGGGGTAAAGATATCCCTAGACAGGATATTATTCTGTCTAACCCTATGTCGGCCGTATCGGGCCGTGGGCCGCACACGTGTGCGCGGTTACTGTTTACTCAGGCCCATAAACCTGACTGACATTATCCTACCCATACGTAATGGGCCGGATACGGGTAGTACCCTTGGGCCGGGTTAATGACCCGGCTGGGGACTATACGTCATCAATATGCCAGCAATCATACCCGACCTTCGGCTTAGAGCATCTGCCACCACATTCGCCTTACCAGGATGGTACTGAATGTTGGTGCCGTAGTCCTTCAATAGCTCTAACCATCTCGTCTATCTCGTGTTCAGTTCCTTCTAGGTGAAGATGTACTTGAGACTCTTGTGGTCGGTGAATATGTCACATGATTCACCATATAAATAATTTCTCCAGATCTTTAACGCGAAAACAACTGCAGCAAGCTCTAAATTGTGAGTAGGATAGTTTTCTTCATAAGGTTTCAGCTGTTGTCACACCCCACCATGGCGGAATATGGGGCGCGAGTATGGATATCATCACAACATGGCGTGTCTATAGAGATAACTAAATGAAATAATAATGTCATAAAATGGTGACACAAATGTCATGACAATATCTCAACAATGCAGGAGTCCAGGCAATTAGGTAACAGTCCTACCTTTTACCCAAGACAAACAATACATAAACAAAGCAAACATATAGGTGTCAATAGTATCACTTATTAAACAAACAAAAGAAACTAAGAAGGAACGGGGATCTCCTTCTATATGCAATCCTAATGCCTCCAAAATTAGCCACTTCTATTCTCAAGCTTAACCACATTCTCACCTGAAAGAGACACTAAAACACGTCAACATAAAGTTGGTGAGAGTCATAGGTTTAGACTCCAACGCTAAAATCAAACCATAATCTGTGAACAACAACCACTAACAAATGAACATATGGACAATGTGATACAAACATGCATTAACAACTAATATTCAAGATTTAACAAATAACCACAAATCCAAGGCTCCCAGCCTTACCAAACACCATGGTACCATAGGCGCCCATACACCTATGTACCAATCCCAAGGCCCCGCCTTGTCATTATCCATTGGTCCCATAGATGCTCACACATCTATGTACCCCCCAAGGCCCCGCCTTGTCAACATCCCCTTGGTACCAAGTCAAAACATAAAACAATCATGAATCAACTAGCAGTTAATCACATAAGTATGCACAAGTCCATCACCAAACACAAAACATTCACAACATAATTTATAAAAACAAGACAGTGTCTCTTCCGTCCCATCTAGAAGTCAAAATCATTAGTAGACATGGGACTATGAAACTCACCTGATTGAGCTTCTCCCAATAATCCGTACACTAGCGAAAAGCTAACAAACAAAAACACAAAATCAAAACATGAACCAAACTCTAAAATGGCTCATCAACCTATGATGGACATCTAGCCTTCTCCCATATATGTTCCTCATTAATATGCTCTAAACACCCCATTACCCTTCCCTAACAAGTCCTTAACTTAATTTACTTCATAACCCGTCCCGTTAACATTTTACCCAAAACAGTCCCGGTTTTTAGGTCTCCAAACTATAAGCCAAACGCCCACCTAAACATACCCATGATCTATGTAAAGGAAACCCTATGCCCTTACATATTTTAGCTAACACCTCCCATTTTCCCCAACCTTAAAGCTATTTTTCAGGCCCCGATATATATATATATATATATATATATATATATATATATATATATATATATATATATATATATATATATATATATATATATATATATATATATATATACTTTTGTCTCTCCAGATTTTACTAATTTTGAACATACAAAAAGTTTGTTATGATTAGGGGGTCTTACCCTAACCCACATTCTTAGCCCCAATGCAGATACTTCCTATAATATATAAACCAACTCCCATGTTCGTTTGAAAGTCTCAATACAAACCTAAGTACCCCAAACAACCCAAAACATAAAAAGAAAACAGGTCGATTTCAAAAGTATTTTGATCTCCGACTGTTGTAATCTATTTTTGACCCACTTCCCGACCTCCAATTTAGTTCTCGTTTCTTGCATTTGAAAGCCACTTCAATTACCTTTCCAGGGATACTTGGATCGCAAAATAAGAGTTTGTAGAACTCCCTATATTATCAAAACAATGACACAAAAATTCTGCCCAGTTTTTAATGACGAATTTAATTAAACTAACCTAATTAATTACCCATAATTTATTTAATTACAATCCCTAATTATTCTAATCATTAATATATCATTAGAATACAGATTTTATAATTAAAACTAACCTAAATCCATCATATATTGATTATAAATACATTAAAAACAATTAAATTGAAAAGGGATTTTAAAGATTTACCTTTGATTTTTGAAAACCAAGATTTTTACTAAAGAACCCTAATTCCTTGTGAAACCCATGACTTTTCTTTGTCTCCAGGAGAAAAATAATGAATTTTTGGTTTAGTATAAACTTTATATAGAGTGTGGGTGAGCCCTAGTCCAACTCAAGCCCAACTCCCTTTTCCTTTTTCCCTTTTTCTCTTTTTGGTCCGTCCCAAACCGACTCCCCTTTAATATATATATATATTTTTATTACTTATTAATATATTATTAATAATACCTTAATTTACCTTAATTTATTTCAGCTCCTAAAGCCTCCGAAACCTCAAAACCGCAAAACTAGTCAAATTTACGCGTATACCCTAAAAGACGTAAAAATATACAGTTTTATAAAAACTCTTAGAATATAAAATAAACAAATTAACTAAGTCCTAAATGACTTAAAACTATCCTGAAAAATACTCCCGTGACTAAATACCTCTTCCGAGACCCCCTAAACGCAAAACCCTAAACCGTAAAAAATACGATTTTCTATAATACATATACGTATACGTAAACCACTAAATAACACCATCTCATTTCATAGTCACTACCATGTGAGCTCATGAACATGAAATCATCACACATCATTTCACTCACAAGGTACCCCGTACCGGAAACGATATCCAAACCACAACCTATACACACCAATTAGCACATAAACACGTAAAGACACGTAACTAGCACAAAATAAAACTAAGTGACGAACCTCAAAATCGCGGTTGTCACATCACTCCCTCCTAATAGAAATCTCGTCCCGAGATTTACTCCTTAGGATCAAACATACCATTAGCAAACAACTGAGGATACTTGTTCTAAATGAACTCATCTCATTTCCACGTGAACTTTAGTTCAAGTCTCAAATTACCAAATATACTAACCAACAATATTTAAATTCATTGCCAAACTCTTGACCTCACAGTCAATAAATCTCACAAATGACTCTTTGATAACACAAACTCTTATTAACACAAATCCCGAATAATCGTACATGCAAATATGCATTCTCAAACAGCATTTACCAATCTTAATACACGAAATATAACATGTATACCACTTATTTACCCCCAGGTAATTCTATGCTCATAAGCTACTGGTCTGATATTTCCAAAGATCATAAATGGACCTACAAAACTCTACATCAACTCTTCCATTTTACCAAAACATACCACCCGTTACTATGGGTGAAACTTCCTACATAACTTTGTCACTAAACTCTAGTGGTTTCCTCCTTTTCAACATAGCATCCCTTGTTGCTCTCATCGTTTCCACAAACACCATTACCACATTCGTAGCCTCTTTTACCAATTCTAGTCCACAATAGGGACAACTCACCATATCCTTTCATTTAGTGCCTCAAATGGCATTTATCGACTTCTAGTATGATAACTATCATTATATGAAAACTCAGCCATCGCTAAAGAGTTTCCTAACTCCCTCTAAATCAATCACTCATGCCCTCAGTGTAACTCCTAAGGTTGTATAAATATCTCACTTACCCATCCTTTTCCAGTTAGCTGGATATACTCATATCCAATCATGTTCATCAACTCCCTTTAGTCCGTACCCCAAACTACTTAAAAATTCCAATTTCCTTGCAAAGTGACCTATGACGGTCTTTCACATATCCATTAGTTCTTCTAATCCAAATCAACTTATGATCTATACACATCATCAAAAGGACGGTTATCTCAGTTAGTCTATCAACTGCCATCCAAACCCATGCTATAACTACTTCCATTAAATTTGGATAGCTCATTAGTAGCACCTATACACTTCTTTCTCACTTTTCTTCATGATTTTTTTTATACCCAACACTTCCTTTATACCTACACAATGTCCTACCTTCAAGGTCATATTGCTCCTCATCTTGTCTCAGTTAGACCAAGCCCTTCGTCCCTATGGCACATCACACCTATAACTCCTCATCTATTCGATTATCGATACTAAGCCTCCCAAACGATCAGTATAGGTCAGTGCAATTTCCTTTTCCATACTACGACAGTATTAGCCTGCGTTGTGCTTTATTCTACTCATTAAGCTCTACCAAAGTTTTACCTTCGGTTCCTATCTCGACCTATTTCATTCATGCTTCGCTTCTATACACGCTTCCTTCTTCTTCCTCAACTCCTACCATACATCACGATGTGAGGCTTCCCATCGTTTCTTCCCTTTCCATAATCCTTCATAAGGCATTCCATACATATTAGGCTAACTTTTACGCAAAACCCTCTATTCCATCACATCCGTACGCAATCCTTCCAACTTCTCAACTACGTGACTTCTCATTCCTCTTGAAATATGAGATGAATTAGTTAGTCTATCGACTATCACCCAAATCTCGTCGTACTTATTCCTCCATCCCATTATGTATCCCTTTCACCAATTTCGTCCTTACATTGCCCTTTCTAAGCTACTCCTATCTATGTAGGAAGTATAGTATACGTCCCTTTTCTCCATATGATTGTCCAAGCCACGCAACATACATGTTGACGCGTTCTCTGCTTTAGACAACTCAACTCGTGCAACCTACATCCTTCATCCAAACCACCCTAATACGTCATCCATATAGTTCAAGTTCGTCTCAGCTTCACTTCATTCTTCTTATTCCATGTCTCATCAACCATGATTGCCTTTCCCAGATGGTACTTGGCCTTGCAATTTTCTTTCATCACTTAACTCCAGCCATCACCTTTTCCAAATGTTCAATCAAGATGATTAAATATGTGTTGGAGACGTTCATGATCTGTATAGATCATTCTCTACGTCTCGTACCCCAAATGCCTCTAGCATTCTAGGCAGATATAACAATCCAGCTCCACTAACTAAGTCTATCTAGTCATCTATACGCCAAAATTTTCCAAGTAGCTTCACTTGTTTTTTTTCTCACAACCAGTTCTCCTACTCCCTCCTAATAGGTACAGACTAGAGTTTCATGTGATTCCATGCGGATCACACTCTCATCTTATACCCACATTAGTTTCCATTTGTCTACTAAGCCATATTTTGAATTCTTATTCAAATCTCATACTTCTACTTTGATCTTGCACCCAACATGAGGTATTTTCAATCATCATCTTCTAGGAATACTTGGTTCTCTCCTTCCATGGTTCTCCCTTATTCCTACACTATCCCGTCCAACAAAAATTCCATACTTCATTCATCAAATCTATGGAAATCACTAGTGCATTGGATAATGCATAACTGTCTCTTCCAAAGATCTTTCATAACACCTTCACAAAACCGACTCTCTAATCACTTCTCCACGAAACTTATTCAGCTCAGCTTCACTTCTCATCCCTCGATATTGATTGCCACAAAATTTCTATCCGCGTAGTCACTCGACTCCCCTTGTTACTTCCATGAGTTCTTAATCTCCCATGTCATGTATTCATTTTATCACGATCCACCGGTTCAGCTCTTTGTAGCTCCACTCTGATACTCGATCTGCCCTTCTTCTTCACGAACCATACGTAAATTTCCCATCATAGTGCTTGTCACCTTTCCAGTCCTCGCAACTTTTGTGACTCCTTCGAAATCTCTTGCATCCTTCTTGCAGCTGACACGTAGTCCTTTCAGCTCCTTGCTTCACGATGTAGCTCTTTACGCACTCCTTCTCGTCTCCATGATGTTACCTAGGAACTTCACACTACCAGTAGCTTCTAACTTCAACTCATCTACCACAATATTTCTATAAGTACTTCAACCCCTCGATGGCTCACTCTTCCTTACTTGTTGTACTTCACCGTTAATCTGCCTCCTACCAATCATTCTTTCACATTCCTGTTTTCCTTCAACACAACCTTTAAACCAAAACACATCTCTCCATTCTAATATCTAACCATAAGGAATACTACCCAACTCTATCCTCTCATCCTAACGTTTCCACAACCGCATAACTAAATCAGCCATGATGTGTAACAAAATTTTTGAAACAATCGTGTCCCAATAAAATATAGGGTAAAACGAACCCTAGCCAAAACAACTGAAAACAAAACAATGTAATCCGAAAGATCAATGGAGTGTGCCAACAACGAAAAATTTATACTCTTCACGATTAGTATTACCAAATCTCGATACCTTAGAAAATTTTTAAACTTTCGTCCCACTTAGTTACTTCTCATAAGAACCAAACTCCAATACTACTAAAATCAATCATACTTATTTTTAACCAATAACTCATCCTTTATCTTCATCATTTTATCAAGATATCAACTAGTTAGTATACTACAATCTTATTCTAACCATTATCTTGTTTACCCATATTAAACTTATTTTACTTGTTATTATGAAACCAATACATGTTTATAAAATACACTGTTTTTTTTTCATTTAGGTTGGTTATAACTAAACTACTACACGTTTACAAGGTGTGGTGTTATTATTATCATTACTATAATAAAATCTCCCTTTTTTTTACTCTTTCCGTCTTAGTTAAATTATTCTAAAATTTTAACTCCACTTAAGAAAATTATTGTAAAATTTCTTTACCCCTTTAAAATATATTATCACATGTTACATAGAAGACTAATCCAATTAATTTCAAGACAACTTTTTTATAACTTACTACTACAACTAAAAAAAATGTAAGTTACGATATCATACCATACACTTACAAATTATTTTCAAAACCGTTTCTTATAATTAGCCAGACTTAGTTGCAAGAAAATTTAGTAGTTCGCATTAATAAAAATACATACCCGAATGTAGACACACATCCAAAAGACTCAAAACGTCGTTGGAACTCCATCAAACTCCAGCACCATAAAACACGAACAAACACAAGGTACGTTTAAGTTATAATAACTAGTGAACGACCATATACCTTAACTTAACACATAGTAGTATATATACATCCGCATATATATACTTATTAAATCACCCAAAACATACTCGTTACCATATATGTCAGATCAATCAATCGCGTCATACACTCGTTTTTTTCTTCTCTACGAGTAACCACCATCTTACCACAAGGCATAAAACCCATCACTAAAACCAGTCCATATCGTGTGACCCCATAATCACACAACATGACTATAACACAAAACAATAACACACTAAAAAATATCCATATCGTAGGCAACCGTTACATAAACCCATATACTATACATATACCAATAATCCACATCTCATCATATACAAGCATGTACTAACCCTCTTTCATGCAATCATACTTAGGAACCCATCGAAGTTGTGGTACTTGTATAACTATGTTGGCCACCATACTTATACAATTACCCTTTCCCCAATGCACTCCCTCCTATGATGACACTTATAAGAATAAATACAACACATAACACATAAATCCTTCAACTCACCTAAGCACATAACCACATAAACAATAAGGTCAAAAACTCCAACTAATAAAATTACATAGTCAAACACTTGGAATACAGAATTCCATAGTCTAGCTAAAACAGCATAGACAAAATCCAAAACGAAAACATAATCAATTATAAGTCATGTCGCCCATAAGAGTGGAAACAGCTTAAAATCCTTCATATCCACCTACTCCTAATAACTCGAACCACCACATGATTCTTAGGGAACATGACTTAAACATCAAAAGAAAAATACTATACCTCAGGTACATAAAATAACCCAACAAAAGATAGAAACTACCATGTACCAAATTATGTACTATAATGTACAATTTAAGCAAAATACGACATTGACTAGCGTGGATGATTGTGGTTCAACCAGCACTAGTCACACCCCGAAAAGAAAATAACATGTGGCTAAGTATGAACCATAGTAGTTCATAACTTAACAAACATCACAAAAATAACATCCAAACACATCAATTATTATAAAATGCACACATACTCCTATGACGCCTATATGCAGGAACCCTTAAGCTATAGACTAGGTTACTAGACTAGGCAACCTAATTCTCTATAACCATTGTCTCTGATACCATTCTGTCACACCCCACCATGGCGGAATATGGGGCGCGACGTATGGATATCATCACAACATGGCGTGTCTATAGAGATAACTAAATGAAATAAGAAATGTCATAAAATGGTGACACAAATGTCATGACAATATCTCAACAATGCAGGAGTCTAGGCAAGTAGGTAACAGTCCTACCTCTTACCCAAGACAAACAATACATAAACAAAGCAAACATATAGGTGTCAACAGTATCACTTATTAAACAAACAAAAGAAACTAAGAAGGAATGGGGATCTCCTTCTATATTCAATCCTAATGCCTCCAAAACTAGCCAACTCTATTCTCAATCTTAACCACATTCTCACCTGAAAGAGACACTAAAACACGTCAACATAAAGTTGGTGAGAGTCATAGGTTTGACTCCAACGCCAAAATCAAACCATAATCTGTGAACAACAACCACTAACAAATGAACATATGGACAATGTGATACAAACATGCATTAACAACTAATATTTAAGATTTAACAAATAACCACAAATCCAAGGCTCCCAGCCTTACCAAACACCATGGTACCATAGGCGCCTATACACCTATGTACCAATCCCAAGGCCCCGCCTTGTCATTATCCATTGGTCCCATAGATGCTCACACGTCTATGTACCTCCCCAAGGCCCCGCCTTGTCAACATCCCCTTGGTACCAAGTCAAAACATAAAACAATCATGAATCAACTAGCAGTTAATCACATAAGTATGCACAAGTCCATCACCAAACACAAAACATTCACATCATAATTTATAAAAACAAGACAGTGTCTCTTCCATCTTATCTGGAAGTCAAAATCATTAGTAGACATGGGACTATGAAACTCACCTGATTGAGCTTCTCCCAATAATCCATGCACTAGCGAAAAGCTAACAAACAAAAACACAAAATCAAAACATGAACCAATCTCTAAAATGGCTCATCAACCTATGATGGACATCTAGCCTTCTACCATATATTTTCCTCATTAATATGCTCTAAACACCCCATTACCCTTCCCTAACAAGTCCTTAACTTAATTTACTTCATAACCCGTCCCGTTAACATTTTACCCAAAAGAGTCCCGGTTTTTAGGTCTCCAAACTATAAGCCAAACGCCCACCTAAACATACCCATGATCTCTGTAAAGGAAACCCTGTGCCCTTACATATGTTATCTAACACCTCCCATTTGACCCAACCTTAAAGCTACTGTTAAGGCCCCGATATATATATATATACTTTTGTCTATCCAGATTTTACTGATTTTGAACATACAAAAAGTTTGTTATGATTAGGGGGTCTGACCCTAACCCACAATCTTAGCCCCAATGCAGATACTTCCTATAATATATAAAACAACTCCCATGTTCGTTTGAAAGTCCCAATACAACCCTAATTACCCCAAACAGCCCAAAACAATAAAAGAAAACAGGCTGATTTCAAAACTGTTTTGACCTCTGACTGTTGTAACCTGTTTTTGACCCACTTCCCGACCTCCAATTTAGTTCTCATTTCTTGCATTTGAAAGCCACTTAAATTACCTTTCCAGGTATACTTGGATCGCAAAATAATAGTTTGTAGAACTCCCTATATGATCAAAACAATGACACAAAAATTCTGCCCAGTTTTTAATGACGAATTTAATTAAACTAACCTAATTAATTACCCATAATTTATTTAATTACAAGCCCTAATTATTCTAATCATTAATATATCATTAGAATACAGATTTTATAATTAAAACTAACCTAAATCCATCATATATTGATTATAAAAACATTAAAAACAATTAAATTGAAAAGGGATTTTAAAGATTTACCTTTGATTTTTGAAAACCAAGATTTTTACTGAAGAACTCTAATTCCTTGTGAAACCCACGACTTTTCTTTGTCTCCAGGAGAAAAATAATGAATTTTTGGTTTAGTATAAACTTTATATAGAGTGTGGGTGAGCCCTAGTCCAACTCAAGTCCAACTCCCTTTTCCTTTTTTCCTTTTTCTCTTTTTGGTTCGTCCCAAACCGACTCCCCTTTAATATATATATATTTTTTTATTACTTATTAATATATTATTAATAATACCTTAATTTACCTTAATTTGTTTCAGCTCCTAAAGCCTCCGAAACCTCAAAACCGCAAAACTAGTCAAATTTACGCGTATACCGTAAAAGACGTAAAAATATACAGTTTTATAAAAACTCTTAGAATATAAAATAAACAAATTAACTAAGTCCTAAATGACTTAAAACCATCCTGAAAAATACTCCCGTGACTAAATACCTCTTCTGAGACCCCCTAAACGCAAAACCCTAAACCGTAAAAAAATACGATTTTCTATAATACATATACGTATACGTAAACCACTAAATAACACCATCTCATTTCATAGTCACTACCATGTGAGCTCATGAACATGAATTCATCACACATCGTTTCACTCACAAGGTACCCCGTACCGGAAAAGATATCCAAACCACAATCTATACACACCAATTAGCACATAAACACGTAAAGACACGTAACTAGCACAAAATAAAACTAAGTGACGAACCTCAAAACCGCGGTTGTCACAGCTGTCGTGATGCGTATGCAATAACCTTCCCATGTTGCATGAGAACGCAACCTAAACCTTTTCCTGAAGCGTCACTATATATATGAAATCCACCTGAGCCAGATGGGAGAGTAAGAATAGGTGCAATCACTAACTTCTGCTTCAGATCTTCAAAGCTCTTCTCTCGTTCTTCCGTCTAGAAGAATTTCTCTCCTTTCCTCATTAGCTTAGTCAAAGGTAAGGCTAATCGTGAAAAGTTCTCTACAAACCTGCGGTAGTAGCCAGCTAAACCCAGAAAACTTCTAACTTCTGTTGCAGATGTAGGTCTCGGCCATTTAGTGATAGCTTCAACCTTTGTAGGATCCATGGTGATCCCCTCTACATATACAATATGGCCCAGAAATGCCACCTTGGTTAACCAGAACTCACACTTAGAGAACTTGGCGTACAGCTGCTTCTGACAAAGAATCTGTAAGACTGTACGAAGGTGTTCCTCATGTTCCTCCTTGGATTTGGAGAATATCAGGATTTCATCAATGAACACGATAACGAACTTGTCCAGAAACTCATGGAAGACACGGTTCATCAAATCCATGAAGACAGCTGGAGCATTAGTGAGTCCGAATGGCATGACTACGAACTCGTAGTGCCCATAACGTATACGGAAAGCTGTCTTAGAGATATCCTGCTCTTTAACCCGTAACTGATGGTAGCCGGACCTCAGATCGATCTTCAAGAAATGCTTAGCGCCCTGAATTTGATCGAATAGGTCATCAATATGCGACAAAGGGTAACGATTTCTGATCGTGATCTTGTTCAGCTCACGATAGTCTATACATAAACGCATGCTGCCGTCTTTCTTCTTCACGAACAGTACCGGTGCACCCCATGGTGATGCACTGGGACGGATGACTCCTCGTTCCAGAAGTTCCTGAAGCTGATCTTTTAGTTCCTTAAGCTCTATAGGAGCCATACGGTAAGGAGCTTTGGAAATCGGCTCTGCACCTGGTATGAGCTCGATTCCAAACTCGACTTCACGAACAGGTGGTATGCCCGGAAGTTCATCTGGAAATACGTCAGGAAACTCTGACACAATAGGCTGATCTTGGAGCGATGGAGACTCGGCAATAATGTCATGAATATTGGTTATGAAGCCCTGACAGCCGTGTGATAGCAATGCACGCGCCTCCATGGATGAAATAATCTGTACTGACCTCCCTGACAGAAAACCATGGTGTATGTACTCTGGGGATTTAACATCACCGAAGATAACCCGATAAGTGTAGTAGTCAATCGTGTCCTGGTGTTTGGATAACCAGTCCATGCCCAAAATCAAGTCAAAGTCGCACATGTCCAAAGGAAGTGCGTCAACTCTACGGATCTTGTCATCAATTTCTAGGGGAAGATCTCTGTACACCTGAGTGATTCGTACAGAGTCCCTAAGTGGCGTGGAAATGCATAAGGCATTATCTAATGGCATCGGGGAAATCCTAACACGTACAACAAAAGTAGTAGACACGACTAAATGCGTCGCTCCAGTATCAAATAGAACACATGCTTCCAAACCATTCATAAAGAGATTTCCGGTGATGGTACCTGAAGTCTTATTTGCCTGATCTCTAGTAGTAGTGAACACGCGACCAGAAGTAGGAGGTGGCTTGGTGTCGACGTGTCCAGAGGTGCCTTCTATCTCACTCTGGCGACAGTCCTTCTGCTGATGGCCTTGTTGGCCACACTTGAAACAACCACCAGTACCTCGGCGACAAATACCAGAGTGTCTGCGCGAACAAGTAGGACAGACAGGATGCGTGAATCCTCCAGCAAGCGTCCTAGTTAGCTGAGAGCCTGTTTAAGGATTACATGCATGAGAAATGATCATGGAAAATAAACATGATTACATAGAAGGTGTATCATTTACCAGATGAGGTAGAACGGTTAGGCTGTGAACCCCTACGGTCCTTATCCCTGCCGTTACCATTGAACCTGAATTAACAATTGTTGGAGTGTCAGAATACCATAACATAAAATAGTTGAACATGAAAGAAGGTTAATGTAGGGACCTGCTGTTGTTCGATTTATTAGCGTTGTTACGGTAACCATCGTTACCGCCACGCCTCTAAGAACCAGAATGGTCGTTAGTCTGACCGTTTCCCCTGGATGCTTGCTACTGAGCGGCCGCAGGCTTACGGTCGTCAGTCTTCTGCCTAGAATATATAATTTTGAACAGAGGATTATATGAATGAATAATACTGATGGAAATGAATTGTTTACAATTGGTGATTGAAGATACCTCTTCACTGCTCTGTCATCACCAAACTCCTCTCGTTCCTGAAGCATCTCGAGCTTAGGGGCTGCATCGGCCAGCTGTGCCACTGTAGTGAAAGTAGCACATACCAAGTTGTTGGCAACCAAAGTGCGAAGTGCCCAGCGAAACTTCTCAGCCTGCTCCGCAGCAGTTCCTGCGGCTGGACCAAGAAATTCTGCCAAACGGAGAAACCTTTGCATGAATTCATTGTTGTTTTCACCAGCAATCTGCCGAATGTTGTGGTAGTCCCTCTTTAGATTCTCTTGCTCAGCATGTGGAAAGTACTGATTAAGGAAAAGCTCCTTAAACCGGTCCCATGTCAGCTGTGCAACCCAACTGTCACCACCGTTGGACTGCTTGACTGATTTCCACCACTCCAGCACATCACCTTCAAACTTATAGCAAGCCAGTCTTGCCTTGAAAACACCATCACAGCCCTTTGCAACGAAAATCTTCTCGATGTGAGAAATCCAAGCTTCAGCCTTGTTGAGGCTGTCAGACTGCTCAAATGAGCGAGGTCGCTGTTTGTTGAATCTCTCCAACCAAGTCATAAGAGTAACCGATGGAGGAGGAGGTGGAGCATTGTGATTGCCATGAGCCTGGAATTCAACTTCATCTCTGATTTCATTACGAAGTTGGGGAAGGAGGGCTTGCAGAGTTGCATTGAGAGCTGATGTCAAATCTGGAGTATTGCGATTGTTCACCATCTGACAGTTTAAAACAACAAAATGCAACATAAATCATAAATCTAAAATGAGATAACATAAGAATGCATGAACAATGTCTAAATCAAGAAGCAGTTTATAATGCATGAAACAATGTAAAAATACATGATGCAGTTTATAAAACTTTTATATGAACGGGAGTGAACGCCTATGGTCAGTTCACTCAAAACAAAAGACATGGCGCGGGGACGCTAATGGGTTGGTCCCAAAGTTAAAAGTTTCGATAAAAGCATAAATAGGGCCAGTCCTGTACCAACAATTACTTAGTCATAAACCTGCTACAATGATATGAATGCATGAAATAAAAATGAAAATGAATGAATGCATGAAAACCAACTGTCAGTTCTAGGAAGACACTAGTAACTACCCGTAAGTCACAGGTCATGTTTTACAGAGCTACCACGTCGAAACCTTGTCTCTGATACCATAATTGTAACACCTCATTTTATAGGATATGATGCTACAGTAAATTATCGCGTATCATCAAAGCATGCAAGGTAAATGTCTAAACATTCATGACCATAAATAGAAATACAGGAATCAAACATCGGTAGTCTAGTAACTCACACACAAGCAATATAAGTATGGTAAATGGAAAGGACTAAACAATGTCCAAAAGAAAGTAAAGTATGATAAAGTAGGAATAAATTTATAAGGTAAAGAGGCCGGATAGCTTCCAATCCGAATGCACATACTCTGGAGTTCCTACTTGCATCCTTGGGTACCTGCCGTTTGGGAACATGGAAAAGTAAACGGCTGCGCATAACGCTCAGTGCACGGATATACAATAAAGCATGGAAAACATAGAATATGGAAGCATATACAGAATATAAAGCATGAATGGCAGCGGAAATGAATAAGTCTTTGAGAACCTAGTTGTCTGTCATGTTAACTGCTTTTAGTTCTGAAAACATAGCTTATGTTACTTATGAAAATCTGTATTAGTTAATGTACCATAATAGCCAATATAGGTCATGAGGTCAACAACGTGCATAAATACTTGGAGGGGAGACCTCGTCATGCAATTAGAGGGGTTGCCTCTAATTAATTGGTAAGTGGGTAGGAGGGATCATCTCCTTTTGAAGGATGCAAGACACACACCATATTCACCATGAAATCCTGACTAAAACATGTAACTAGGATGCACCCATATGCCCCACATGATAATATTATAATATAATGGCCAAATAACTGAAAAGGGACGCCACGAGCTATCACTCTGTCATGGTGAAGTCATAACACTAGTGCCTCTAGTGTTATGGTTATGGTACCTCCATAACTAGGTGAAACTGGTCATGCATGTATATGGTTAAGGTACCTAATAAACATAAGCATTTAATCTGTAACTACTGGGGAAAACAGTTGGCTGCATACGGGAAATCCTAATGAAGGAAGAGATTGTCCTTATTGAAGGACGGGAAATCTGTACCTTATGTCCAGTAGAAGCTAAGGAAAACGATGAAAACTAATCCGCCTCGACGGATAACATTATATAAGAAATATGGACGTGTATGAGTTGTCTGAATTTCATGTGTTTTATTGGTTTCGTGTATTATTAGCTTGTTATACGTATCATGTCATGTCTTACTGTTTACTGTGTTAACTGTAGTTATTATGATGTTCTGCTGATTATTATTCATGTATAAGTGTATTATAATACTTGTATTGTAATACTAAGTAACTTTCTAAAAATAGCAGGTTTCCATAAATAGTAAGTTTCAAAAAATAGAATGTTTCCAAAAATAGTAAGTTTCGATAATTAGAATAAGCTGGATTATAAATAATAGTTAAAGTTTAATTAGCACAATACAAGTCATGGTTATAGTCCTTTAATTAAATAACTGGTTAATTAATTAAACTATACGTTATATGATTTTAATTAAAATACATGTTTTAATTAAATAACTAAGTAAAAATACCTTAGGTTATACATGAATTAATTTAATAAATTAATTAACCTAAAGTTTAATATAACATGACTTATAAAAATTGTTTTCACGAAAAACCCAATCCCGAGCCCGTGTTTTATTTAAGCCGAATCAAATAAGCCAAAATCAAAGTCCCACCGAGACCTTGGAGGGGTCTCAGTTGACACTACTTAAACTAACAAACATGTACAACATACCACGACTTAAATTCGGGGTCCCTTTGGTCTCGGGTCAAAACAACAAAACCAACCGAGCCCCCTAACGGGTCTCGGTGGTGCCTCGGCTTCAACAACACCCGACAACAAACACACCCCGACCTTTGGTCGGGGTTCCTTGCTGCATCCGAGCCTCACACAAACCAATCCAAGCCCTTGGGGGTCTCGGTGGTGGTGAAGAAAACAAGCCGAGCCCCATACGGGGGTCTCGGTGTCTCGGCCGAACCACACCCACACAACCAAACCCGTCTCATGTATTTAATTAATCTATTACATGTTTTATTTGTGTTCTTGATGATTAATTAAATGATTAACATGACATCAAACGAATTAAAAAGAAAAGAAAAAGGGTTTGATTATACCAACACGTGTAGAATGAAATGATGATCACGAACAAATAAAAAAGTAGCAAAACCGTCCGGTTTTCCCCTTTTTCTTGATGTAGGTCGGCGGCTATGGTGAGACAATGAGGAAGAGAACAAAATCTAATAAACCTAGAAATAATGAAGTTATTTTCCCCTGTTTTTTTTAATAAAATAGATCTTGGGCCAAAAGGCCCACTTGGCCTCCTTTCTCTTGCTCTAGCCGCGACATAAGGGCCCACTAAGGGTAACCCGAAGTTTTTCGTGTGTTAAATAATTAATCGTGTATGCTCGTGATTTAATATTCGTGATTTTGGTATTCGTGATCGTGTCACATTTATAATATTCTTGATTGTTCGTTATTTATTGTCGTGACACGTGTATTAATATTATAAATGGAAAGTTTAAATTTTATCGTGTTTTCGTAAGTTACTGTTCACGTGTACTGTTCATAGATTTTTAATGCGGGTTATACATTGGTAGCAGGAATGAAACTCGAGAACTATTTAGTTACTGGTTTTAAAAGGTACTTGACATCTTGGAAGTGTCACGATGATCCATCCGCAGGTGTACATAGTAATAGGATAGAAACAAATAGGTATCCACGTATTTAAGAGGCAAGTTCGTGTCTGTTGCTGCTTTCACTTGTTTTTAGAACATGAGTCTTGGAAGTTGATTATTGAACATTCGTTGTTTGGGTCTTTACTCTTTATGATGTGGTCCATTGATGACGACATGTTTTGAGTCTATTTTAGATCCTTGAGTTGTGCTCAAACAATCCAACTTATTGGTAACTTCTTTGTAAACTATGAAATGTATACAACAGACAGAACTTACATGCTGGAAAATCAGAACAACATTACAATCGAATATGAAAATCATGGATTTTCCTTTTTTTTTAAATTCAGCAAATCAATCACCTTATGGATCGTCATTTCAATTGCGGTTGTTTTATAATTTGATTAGGGTTTTTTCTTGCGGAGGTTTGGGGGATTATTAGGTTTTAGGTGATGTTTTCAATAAACCAACTCTAATCAAATCAGTTCATTCTCAAAATCGCACATGTGATGTTCAACACCATGAAGGATTCTCGATTCGTTTTGATTTTTAGTGTTTTGGTCTGTCTTTGGATTTGTGGGTTTAAGAAAAATAGTAGTAGTTGGGTCCTATTCAAAAATTTGACATTTTAACCTTCCAAACTCTATCATGCGTAAATACACACTAAACTTTACAAACATACTTCCACTTTATTAAAGTTATTCTTTTTATACGTTTGACATGTATACTTTTATGTTCGTTTTTTTCTTAATCAAATATCTAGAAACGAATTTTTTATATTTTTTAGCATATTAAGAAATATTTAGTGTTTTTTAATTAAAAAGTTAAAAATTAAATGAAATAAATCAACTAAATATTTCCTATCAAGGAAACATTCTCTTAAAAAAGTCATCACTTTAAGTTTTGCTTTACAAAGAAAAAGATTTATAAAATACTTATTTTCAAGGTCGTCTTGTGTCTTTTGGAAGCCTAAAATGAATATACGATCTAGGACTTCCGGATATCTAGCGTTTCAAATTATGGTTTCGTATATTCGGATGGCCGAAACTAGGAATCCAAATATTTTGAATTTTTGTAAGATTTTTATATATGTTTCAAAGTGACAACTCATATATTCTTAATTTTGAATTAATTCCAATCAAATATTCAGATACCCGAATATATATATTTATTGACCGCATGGCGAGTGTAATGATAAATTTTATCCACTAAATACATAACTGGTCGCAGACTATAACTAAAAAAAAGCGTCGAAATGGATTCGTTGTTACATATATAGGTTCTGAGCAAGTGAGTAGATTAATATGTATCGAAACAATAAACACTACAAGAAAAATAAATTAAAGAAGCACCTTCATCTTCCTTCTTGCGCGCTGCAACCTGCAAAAAAAATACACACAAACATAAACACACTTACAAATCTTTCAAAAACTAAAAAACAACACACACAAATATAAACACACACAAAAAAATAAAAAAAATAAGGGTGGTTGGCGCTGGCCAGTGAGTTTGGCGCCACACCTTTGGCGCGAGGTCGGGTGTGGTTCGCCGAGGGTGAGTTCGCACCGAATCCCTTGGCGCCCGTCTGGCACGACAGTTCCTTAAGCTCTTAGAGATGTTTTGGGTACTCAAAAATAGGGGTGAGCATTTGGACCGTCGATTTGGGCCGGAGCAGACAAATTCGGTCTGGGGTTTTCGACCAGTTCGGTCCTCTGTCTCGTCCGGTCCGATTCGGTCTTAGCAAAAACCCGTCGATAATGCCCAATAGAACCGGACCATAACGAAGACTGAACCGACCCGAACATGACCGGACCATCTCGTTCCGGTCCTTAGTTTGGAGGTTTGGACCGTTACGGTTCTTAGTCCGGTCCGGACCTGATGCTTAGTCCTACTCAAAAGGACACTGCAAGTCTATGTGGCATTTCATCGAAATGATTCATATATATCATCTGAGATAAAATTATGTGTTTCAAATTTCGTAAAAGAGAAGTTATTGATTTTCGTCGACTTTAAACATTTACTATTTAATCTCGTGACTTTACCTTTCTACTTTCAATATCGTTTAGAAGTTACCAATTTGGTAACTTGTTACCGACACCGTGGCACGGTAATATCCACGTCATTATTTGATTTGCTTTTAATATATTCACGTCACGTCTCACTTCCATTATAGACCATGAAAGTTGACTTTTGGGTCATTATAAACATATGATTTACTATGTATAAAAGTCTCCTTGATCCATCATTCAACATCTTCAGCCAACACCATCATAAACCCGTCGATGACATCAAAACCCCAATCTCCAATCTTCATCAACAACATCAAAACCCATAAAAAACATCAAAACTCATAAAAACATCAAAACCCAAACCTATGGTCTTCATAATCATATTACCATATACTTAACATGGGCACTAGTCTCAAACAATGGTACAAACCCACTTGAAAAAAAGTAGAAGAATTTCAATAATCAGTTGTTATAAATGACCTTGTGTTCATCGAGAAGGTGGTCGATGATGGTCCCAATGGAGGTGATTTGGTTGATGAAAAGATGATCTCGGGAGAAAGGAAAGACGTGTGAGGAGGATATGATGCCCAACCTCATCAACTTTTTACTTTCATGTGTGTTATAGAGTGAGTCTTCTTGATGGGGGCGAGTAAATGGTCAAAAAGAAGACTTTCAAATGTGTATATTATAGATTTTGGAGCTCCTTGCTCTTTTCAGTGTGTTATATGTTTATTAATCAAAAGCAAGGGTCGTGTGTAGCTGTTTCGACCATTTGCCTTGGTTTTACTGTCGAAAACTTCAATGTGAATCGTATTTTTGATGGTTTATAACTTTGTAGCTTGGTGTTTTACTGGATCAGCCCATTTTTTCGAGTTTGATTTGGAATGGTATCTTTGTACTTTGTACTCGGTTTGTTTTCGGTTTAATTTGGGACTGTTTGGTTCAGTCTGCAAACAAGATGTCGCTTCAAAAGTGTAACATTTGATCTTAATAGTAATGAAAATCAAACAAGTTTTAACTGATAAAAGATAGTATTATTTTTTTTCTTTTTTATTTTCTTTCTATAGAGGCGTGTCTGTGAAGGCGCGGTGTTATAGGGAGGTGATGGTGCGTGAAACTTAAGACGGGCTGCAAAATGAGGTATATGTAGACCGGTGTCACTATCTCTATGTCACAACATCCCAAGCTATAAACAAAAATAACCCCATTGTTTCTCTTTTTAACCATGGAGAAGTAGACAAAATCATTTGAGGAATAAGAAGACATGGGTTGATAAAGTGAGAATGATATGTCCAGATTTTGAATTGGGTTTGGATTTTGGATCAGGTATGGAGCACTGGATAGGTCAAACTTTTTCTAACATCTATGTAGAATATAATAATTGATTTTTGATTTTTTTAAATAATTAATTTAGTGACATGTAAATGTAAATGGTCATAATGGTAATATTATTACAAAATAAACAAGTAGAATTATAAAGTTATGAGATTAAATAGTAAGTGTTTAAAGTCGCCACAAATAAACAAGTAAGGTGATATTTTATATCTTTTATCCTCTAATGTTTGTTTGGTAGTAATATCATCAGCACATCTCTAAAAAATTTGTTTGTGACATGATTTATGGTGGTGTTGTTTAATTTCGTATCAATTGGTTTTGTAGCCGATATAATTCTTTTAATTTTGTATATATAGGCTTAAAGTTTTATGTAATGTGCAGAGGATGGATGAGGAAGACAAATCATGTGTTTGAATGTATGTTATTAGAAAGAGATTTTTATGTGCGTGTTCATAATTTAGAAATAAAATACTATCTTTGTCTTAAAAATTATTATCTACGGATAAAAATCACATATTTAAGAAAAAAATTATCATTATAGGTTTCTTTCTCTTACTTTTTACAAAATAACAGTTTTATATTTAAGTAATTAATTTATAACTTTTTCGATGTTTGTAATAATTTAACCTAAAGTAAGAGTAATAGGGTAAATTTGAACTATTTTTTTTCTAATTTCTTATTTATTTTTTAAAACGGACAATTATTTTGAGACATCTCAAAATGAAATAGTGAACAATAATTTTGGAACTGAGGTAGTAATAAAAATGATGATTTTTAATATTAGAAAAAAAAGAAAAATCGAAAGAAAAATCAAATAGGAAGAAGACGATGGTATTTTTATCATTTTACTTTGATCAAGGACCAAAAGTGGAACCCAAGATTTGTCACAGGAATGATTTATGCAATTTTGTAACACAAAGGATCAAACATGCATTTTGATCAAACTACATGGATCACTTTTGCAATTCTCGCTAACTTTATCATTCATCACAATTTATAGAGTACAAATGCATAAATCTAACCTTAATGAATTCTAATCCTTTATTTTGGGCTTGAACCTAACTATCAGCTACTACCTCCGTCTCAAAATAAATATTTATATTTGATTTTTTAAGTCTTTCTTTTCAACTTTGATCTTAATTATTTTTGGGTACGTTAAATAATATTTTATGTAAAATATATAATCGGATAGAGTTTTAAATGTATTTTTTAGTGATATAATTTTTATCAAATATTATATAACACAAACAAAAATATTTACGGTTAAAGTTTCAAAAAAAAATTTCGAAAGTCAAATGTAAACACTTATTTTGAAACAGAGGAAGTAATATTTAAGAATATAAGATAAAAACTAGCAGGGTACCCGCGCGTTGCAGCTGCGGGTACCTGATAATTAAAGTTCGGACGCAAACAAAATAAAAATAACGATTTGATTAGCTGAAAAAAAGAAAATGATTAGAATCCGGTGTGATTCACCCGTTCTTCCCGTTTCTGGCCGGTCCAAAACCATTTAAACCAACTTAGCATATAAATTGCGTGAAGATATATAAGTTTTATTAGTTTGCAATATTTTTTTTTATTTTTTATTTTTTTATTTTTTATTTTTTTTGAACAAATTAGTTTGCAATATGTATAAGAACATAATATATTTTAATTTTTAAGATGTTTATATTAATTAGTGTATTAAACTAGTTTTTCTGGAAACTTATACTTTAATGTGTATTGCTTACATTTTTAAAATTTAAGAGACAGTTAATGGATGAAATATTTGTTAGGGGGCGTTTGGTTAATCTGAGGGGAATGTGAATGGGTAAGGGTAAGGGAATACAAATGAATGCAATGAACATTCCTTAGTATTATCATTACCATTGTTGGTGCTTGTTTAATATAAGACATTCTGGTGATTGAAGATGGTGACAACAACTATTAGGGTGATAGTCAGTGGTTGCGATGATGACGAGCGTCGTGGTGGCGTTGGGAGGGTGGTGGTAGCGACAATGGTGGTGGTCAGTGGTGGTGGTGGCGTTGGAGATTGGTGGTGGCATTAAGAGGTTGGTGGTAGCGAAAATCATGGTGGTCAGTGGTGGTGGCGGCGTCAGAGAGTGGTGGTGGCGTTATGAGGATGATGGTAGCGACAATGGTGGTGGCGTCGGAGAGTGGTGGTGTCAGAGAGTGGTGGTGTCGGAGAATGGTAGCGTTACGAGGATGGTGGTAGCGACAATGGTGGTGATCAGTGGTGGTGGTGGCATCGGAGAGTCGTGGTATCGGAGAGTCATGGTATCGGAGAATGGTGGTGGCGTTAGGAGTGGTGATAGCGACATTGGTGGTGGTCAGTGGTGGTGGCGGCGCTGGAAAGTGGTGGTGTCGGAGAGGGAGAGTGGTGGTGGTGTCGGAGAGTGGTGGTGACGTTAGGACGGTGGTGGTCAGTGGTGGTGGTGTCGTCAGAGAGTGGTGGCGTCGGAGAGTGGTGGTGGCGTTAGGAGTGTGGTGGAAGCGACAATGGTGGTGTTGAGTGGTGGTGGCGGCGCCGGATAGTGGTGGTGTCAGAGAGTGGTGGTGGTGTCGGAGAGTGGTGGTGGCGTTAGGAGGGTGGTGGTGGTGGCGTCAGAGAGTGGTGGCGTCGGATATTAGTGGTGGCATTAGGAGGTTGGTGGTAGCGACAATGGTGGTGGTCAGTGGTGGTGGTGGCATCGGAGAGTGGTGGTATCGGAGAGCGGTGGTGTTAGAGAGTGGTAGTGGCGTTACGAAGGTGGTGGTAGCGACAATGGTGGTGGTCAGTGGTGGTGGTGGCGTCAGAGAGTGGTGGTGTCCGAGAGTGATGGTGGCGTTACGAGGATGGTGGTAGCGACAATGGTGGCGGTTAGTGGTGGTGGTGGCATTGGAGAGTCGTGGTATCGGAGAATGGTGGTGGCGTTAGGAGTGTGGTGGTAGCGACAATGGTGGTGGTCAGTGATGGTGGTGATGGTCGGTGGAGACACATATACATACGTCTGCTATTACATTTATCCATTACCCTCAATTTACAAGGGAATGGTTCATTACCCATTAGTGGGTAATGATTACCTATATTTTTGTTAACCAAACACTATTAATCATTCCCTTTCCCATTCCTTACCCTTAATACCCTTAACCAAGCATACCCTTAGTATTAATTAAATTAAGTTTTATGCATTTATAGATTGTATTATATGTTTTAAAAATTGTATTATTTAAAATTAAATGAAAAGAAAGATAATAAAATATTTTATATGCAGTGTAGATAAAAAAAAATATTAATCTCACAGCGAAAAAAAAAAACCTTAAAAGTCATAGATCCATCGATACTTTTTGATATTTTTCTCTGAACTATCCTACTCGATACAAATAAAAAAATCTTTTAACTTTCACTTTATTATTGTTAACTTTAAATGGAAACGCGGCAACTTTGATTAGAATGCAGATCCCTAGAAAAAAGTCACTATCAAAATTATAAATAAATAAAAAAAGCAATGAATTATTAGTTCGAGGACACCACATCTTTCCAAAAAAAACAATAATATATCTCTCTATCTAACTTTTAAGACGTGGCGAAATCAATGGAAATCTCATTTAGAATACCTACCAATAAATGTAGCAAATTGATTGAATATTGCAAGAGCATTTAGTCCTGGAGCTTGAAATTGAACTGGAACCGAATCTCATTTGATATAATACCGATACTAAAAAATACTAAAGTAAAAAAAATTCGATATCATTAATTTGGTACGAGCCGATATCAAATCAAAAATTCCAAAAACACAAAGAAAACCTGATTTCTGAATATCGGTACTGATATCCAAATTTCGTTCGATACGATACCGATATCATTACCTTATACATATGAAAAAATTAATACAACTAATTTGATACGATATCAGTACCGTGCTCCTTCTAATTGAAACTTTGGATAAACTAAAAAACAAATAGATATAGACAGCAAGATTTTTATCACATATTTGGTTTGATAGTAAATTATGTCGACACATGCTGCTTTATTAAAGATTGTAACAAAATCATTGAAAACATTTTCTTTTTGGACAACTTAAAAATGATGAAAAAGAGATCACGTTAATAACATGATCAATAATATATAAGAAGCAAATTGAGTACATTTTCTGAAAATGTGCATATGAGATATGATTTCAATGTCTTTTATATAAGCTTTCATTGTTCACTATAAAAAATGATTATCTTTAACACAGAAGAGCATTAGTAAACATAAACCAAAATTTAAAAGGGGTGATTGAGATTGATTTTTGTTATTCTTCTTTAATTAATCAATTCTACATTATTATTTTGTTATGAGTTAAGTTTATATATTACTAATGTATTTTCATATTTTTACAAATCTAGGTAATCTACATAGTTGGTGCAATCTATACTAATTATAAAGGAAGGATCCCAATTGTTGAAAGTTGAAATTTTTCAACAAAGCTTTTCATGTAAGTTTCATTCTTATTGCATAAAAGGAAACTAACAAATTACTTATTGGAACACGTACATATTGTTGAAACGTAAGAAAAACAAGTTGAAAACTATATCCGGGAAGTGTATAAAATGCACTGGAACAAATAAAATATATATGGAAGATATACAGAATATAATTAATATACAAAAAAGTTGTAAAGTAAACAAAATACATTGGCAAGTTATTTTTGCATTTAATTAAAAGATACGAACTTGGCCTATATATAAACTAAACATGCCCATTCACTAAACCCAAACGATTTTAAACACCTCACAGTTATAGTATTATAATTCTGCATACACATTCTTCTTGCTACATACTACTTGTTAATTATCATCGGTTTGTCCACTTGGTTTTCAATCTTCTTTTGCCTTAAAAATCTTACTATCGATTGAACAATATTGTTGTCGATGTATTAGTATAATAAGATTGGTATTGTAACCTAACCTTACTTTGTTTGCTCTTGTTTCTTGCCGTTGGAGTTTCGATGAAGGCCCGAATGATTGAACAATGTTGTTTCGATGTATTAGTATGATGGACCTGAATGACTGTAAACTAAAAGACAGCAGTAGACAATGGTTTGAGAAATACAGTGGACAATGGTTGAGAAATACAGTGGCAATGAAGTGTGCCAATTTGCCATGAGGCCTCTAGCGTTTGTTATCATATTGATATATTATTAATCCTTATCAATGTCTTAAATTTGTAGGTGTTATATTTGTTTTACTAGCAGATTATACTAAATTCTTGATAATGATTTCTTTTTTCATGAACTTTTATTACGTATCATACCCAAACTGTTTCTATGATAAAGAATGGTTGTTTTTTCATGATTTCTTTGTAGTATGAATTCAAACAACTGATTTCTTTGTAGTATGAATTCAAACAACATGAATGATGGTAAAAGTCGTTGCTGCACTTATAAAATGTCAAACTTCTTGCATAGGCAAGTTTCAACTTTTATTCTTTAAAAATATTTGAATTAGTTCATCAGACAATAATGTGCTCTTTGGCTCACATTGGGTCATATTTCAATACGTTTGTATTGTACATTATTACAAAATGGGACTAATTCTATTAATCTTCACTTTGATATTACTTATTTATTTTAGCATAGTTACATTTAACACGTCTAAGTTTTTATACAAACATCAATAAGATGGTAACAACTTTTGTATATTGAACTAAATTAATGATAGATCAAAAATTAAAATTGCATAACTGAATGTAAATTATAAAGTTTTACAATACAAGCAAAAAAGAATGATAATAACTAGAGTTTAATAATTACATGCAAGTATGGAAATCAGAGTGGTATGATATGCCATTATGGCCATACATATCAGAAAGTGTAATAAATGGCAAATTAGATTTGGAATGCGTTTGCTTTGTTTTCAGATAAGCATAGCGACATAGTGGAAGGAGTTACTTGATAGCAATGAGAAAATATGCTCTATATTTCATGTAAATTCTTGGTTCTCTGTTTCTGAATGAAATATTTGGACTCGGTTTTCTCTATTTACTTGCTGATTATGGTATAATCGATCTGAACCACCTAGGCTGTTGGCTGAGTTGGAAAATAGAAAAGATACAAGTTTCCAAAATAGATTACGAGAAATGTAATTTATAGCGTGAGGCGTACTATTCTCATTTGAATAGAAATCGTGCATTTGTTAAAATTCAATGGAGATACTGAATTGCTATAAAAAATCAATTAACAATCATTAAAGTATGATATTTTCTATCTCCATTTTTAACTATCTTTACTATATATATACAAGGTCTATGTAATTATTGAAAACTTCAAAACGACCAACATTTCTAAATTGATTTCAAAATTGATTTTCCACCTAATTTATCAGGCTACGGGTTCGACAACGGGTCAACCCGATCGAATTTACGAGATCGATCATCGGGTCAACTCGATCAAGTCATCGGGTTAGATTTTTTACCATCGAGTGAATTTGGTCGAGTTATCGGGTCATGGAATCGACAATCGAGTTAATCCGGTCGAGTCACCAGGTCGCGAGATCGACCACTAGGTTAATCCAGTCGAGTCAGGGATTCGACCACCAAGCCAACCCGGTCAAGTCACCGGTGCACGGTTTGACCACTGGGTCAACCCAGTCGAGTCATCGAATTACTGACTGTCACCAGGTTAATCCGGTCGAGTCACCGGGTTACTGAATTAAACATCTGGTTATTCCGGTCAATTACCAGGTTACCAGTTCATCTATTTGGACAATTAGCATACCATTAAATATTTGTTGTTAGGTAATTTCCGCAGCTATGCGCGGGTATTCGTCTAGTTTATAATAATGTAGTTTGTGATTAAAGTTTATACATAGTCAGTGCAATTTATCATATGAAAAATAAACTTAGTATGGTCACAACCAGAGGTGGCAAAACGGGCGGGCCAAACGGACAACGTACAATTAATAAATAATAATATTTGTTTAAAAGATAGGGATAAAAACTAAATATAAAATATCCGTCGAATAACCTAATTAGTGTTTTACATGTGCGCCCATTGAGCCCATAAGTTTTTTACATATGCACCTGTTTATCCCATTAATAATAAAGTATAGGCAAAAAATGATATATCGCAAAAAGTGCTCATATTTATCAGAATGGGCAAGATTTGTCACCTCTAGTCACAACAAAAAGTTAAACCTCTATGTTTTTTAGACATTTATAGAAAGAAATTGTTTTGCAGAGTCAAAAAATTTGATTGAAACATTTCATTTTATACATTACATATTAAATTTTTAAATATGCAATCATCTTTTTTACATAAACGAATAAATTATGGTAGACTTATTAAAAGATTTATAAAATGACCAAATCTTATATTATCATTAATTTATAAACTCTTTTTATACTGTGAACATATATTCTCGTTATGGATAAAACTTTTTAAGTTTATATATTATTTTAAGTTTTTAACATAAATTAAATAATTATAAATTTTTAAACCTTTTTAAAATTTTAGACTTTTTCATGATATTTAGATATGAAAACAAAATTCTCTTCATAAATTTGTAGATCTATTTTCAAAACATTATCATACATGTTCTAAACCTCTAATTAGGGGTGAGCAGAAACCGTATCGCGAAGCATAAAATCGCAAAAAATTGAACCATAGAAAACGCATCACGACAAAAACCGACGGTTTAGTTTTAAGAAAAAAGAAAAACCGCAAATGTGGTTCGGTTGCAGTTTTCACCTGTAAAATCGAACCGCACCACACAATAATTATTCTATTCCGAAAAAAGTCACATAGACAATTTTATGCGAGTTATAAGACTTCCAATGTATATTATCATTGATATTCTTATAAATTATAAGTCACGTAATTGTTAAATTCATTGTATGCATTATTATAACCGAAAAAAATCAACATTTTAAATTAAAAACCGCAAAAATTCACAATTATTATATAAGTTACAAGTGATGGTGCGGTGCTGCTAAAAACAACAAAACCGTAAAAACTGCAAAAATAACCGTTAAATCGAAACCGGGTTTACGATGCGATGCGGTTTTTATCTTTTTAAAAACCCCAAGTGCGGTTATGTTTAGTTTTAGTAAAAAACCGCACAAAACCGCACCATACTCACCCCTACCTCTTATTGTCAAAATCAGATAAAATATATGTTACTCCCTCCGTCCCAAAATTATAGTCCCCTATACCATTTTGGGACGTCCCAAAATTATAGTCCCCTTCCTAAAATAGATGTAGGTAATGTAACAAGTTTACCGTATTGCACCTAGTGGTATTAGAAATTACAAGCTATATATAAAGTTTTAATTAATTGTATAAGGGTAGGAATGTCTTTTTGCAAAAAAGTAAGAGAGAGAATGCAGTGATAGTGATGTTTTCTAAAACAATGTGTTTTTTTGTCGGAGGACTATTAATTTGGCACGGAGGGAGTACTTAATAAAAGGGAGATGATTTGCACACTCAAAAAAGTTATTGGGACACTCACAGTACAGCAGATAAAGCACATCATAAAACACAGTACAACTTTGTAATGCACAACTTTGAGTGTCCCAATCAATTTTATGAGTGTGCAAATCAATTCCCTTAATAAAAGAATGTAACCGCAGGGTTAATGAATAAAGCAAGTAAATATGATTTTTAATATTATAATTAAAAGCGTTGAACGCGTGATGTAGTAATTTTCTCTTTATATACCAAACCAACCTAGAAAATAATACTACTACATACTCGTACAAAGAAAACATATCAACAAGATAAGAAAAAAAATGTCAACGATCAGTGTCCCTGAATGTGCTATCTCCGTATCCGATGATGTCGAACAGCTTCGTAAAGCTTTCTCAGGTTCATAAGTTTCATCTTACCTTGTTTCATATCATGTCATGTTTTATTTCATCTCATGTTATCAGTTGATCTATCTCACTTAAAGTTATAATGTTTTGATCTAAATTTATTTGATGTCATGTATGACATAACGCGTTTTGTGGTCTACTGCAAGTAGAATTCTTACAAACTTGCAGTTAAGAGTGTTTATGTGAGAGTAGTACTGGTCACGAACCACGTGACCTGTTGGCGAGTCCTCACATGAGGGCCACAACTTACGAGTAAAGCGGATAATATTGTGATCTAAATAGACGAGATGTTACAAAACGTACTAAGCCACCGATAAATAATGATAATAACTATATATGACTTGATATTTTTTATTTGAATTTATTTGATTTCATGTATGTGACCAGATCTGAATTTTTTTTTCTAAATCATCTACGACAACTTGTTTCATGATATATACACGTAAATCTATCTCACATGTACTAAATAGTGGTTAGTGGGTTGAGTCTGATCTACATTAATACTACTATATAGTAGTACTTTTTTAAGTGTGTAACTTGATCTTAATTAGTGTGTGATGTTTTGCGAACAAAATGATCATGTATATGATGTCGATTTAAGTTGACTTTACGCTTTTAAATCCGATATTATTTGATCTCACGTGTGTCACTTGATCTTATGGTGTTTGATTGTTTGGTGTTCAGGGGCAGAGCCAGGATTTTTAGTTACTTAAGGCAAAAGTTCAAATTGTTGGGAGGCTGAATCTAGAAAATAGTAGAAAAAGAGATTGTAATACACATAAATAATAAGCGAAACAGGTTGATTGGGGAGGCTCAACACCCACTAGTCCCCCTACTAGCTCCGCCCTTGTTGGTGTTGGATTCTGTTTTGATTTATAGTTGAGATCTTGTAGCGATTCTTTCATCGTGTGATTTTGTTACTTGATCTTAGTTTGTGTATTCATGTATGTAGATGCATTTTGTTTAGGAGAACAAGGTCAATCTATGGAGTTGTGATCGCATAATGATTGATTTCTGATCGTTTTGGCATTCTTGTAGGATGGGGAACCAATGAGGATTTGATCATCAAGATTTTAGCCCACCGCAATGCTGAACAAAAGAAACAAATCCGAGAAGCCTATGCTTCAACTTACAATGAAGATCTCCTTAAGGCGCTCGACAAGGAACTCTCTAACGACTTCGAGGTTGACTTTAATCTTATATAGTCAAAGCTAATACATATGACATCATAAACAGATTTTCTAATGTGGTTAATGTTTTATGATGTTTTCAGAGACTGGTTCATCTTTGGACACTTGATGCATCTGAACGTGATGCGTATTTGGCTAATGAAGCTACAAAGAGATGGACTAAAAGTAATTCAGTTCTTGTGGAGATCGTTTGTACCCGATCTGCTCATGATCTGCTTTTGGCGAAGAAGGCTTATCACAATTGCTATAAGAAATCCATGGAAGAGGATGTTGCTTATCACACAACCGGCGACTTCCGAAAGGTTCAATACATTTTTATGAAAAGATTTGTGTCCCACTCGAGAGTCTTTTTGTGTACCGTTGGATTTATACTTGTTATCTTCTTGTTGTAGTTGTTGTTGCCTCTCGTGGCCACCTACCGTTACGAAGGAAATGACGTGAACATGACTCTTGCAAAAACCGAAGCCAAGTTGCTCCATACGAAAATCAGTGAGAAATGTTACAACGACGATGATTTCATTAGAATCCTCGCCACAAGGAGCAAAGTGCAGATCAATGCCACATTGAACCAATACAAAAATCAGTTTGGAAAAGACATCAACAAGGTACGGATAAACTATCTTGGTTCACTAAGGGGGTGTTTGGATCCTGCTTAACTATACTTAAATGTTGCCAAATCGCACATCCAAACATCCCTAAGAAAGAAACCCGTATCTTGAAATGTAACTAAACCATTTTGATATTTCCAGGATTTGAAGGAAGACCCAAAGGACGAGTACCTTACACTACTAAGAGCGACCATCAAGTGCTTAACATACCCTGAAAAGTACTTCGAGAAGATAATAAGGCTATCAATCAACAAAACAGGAACAGACGAAACTGCACTCACACGTGTTGTTGCTACACGAGCTGAAATCGACATGAAGGCTATAAAAGATCAGTACCAAAAGAGGAACAGTATCCCACTTGATAAAGCTGTTGCCAAGGATACTAGAGGAGATTATGAAGACATGTTGTTGGCTTTACTCGGCTGTGGTGATGCTTAGATATGGTATTCATAAAGCAGAAGCCGCTGGTGTTTGTTATGTATCCAGTTGAGGTTCTTTTTCGGTATTTGTGAGATTGGTAAGATGTGTCGTATGTGTTTTTGTGAACTTACGTGCTAATAAACTCGGCCATCTTCATGTATTGAGTATGTGTGGCGATATATGATATTATAATCTGTTTGTTTTGATAAAAGATGTTCAAGAATTATCAACACAACCGACACCAGTCCACAACGAATAGAATGTGATTCAAATCACCGTATGTCCGATCAAACTAGCCGTCATAATCACGATCATATATCAACTTGGCCAGAGTGTCTACACCATTGAATAAAGAAGCAATTGTTGAGCCAAATCGTGCGCGAAAATCAATAATACAATGATATTAGGTCAATCTTTCCGGGATCTTGCTTTTTTGGTTTAAAAACAACTCAGTAAAACTAACCTGAACTTAACCAGTCCGAAGGCTTAACATCCAAGTGTTTTAAAATGCATGAAAGCAGCTACTCTTTCCGGGACTATCCATCGATCCAAGGGCTTTGTGACAGTGAAGTAACAACGATAAATTGCACATCCAATCATATTGGCGCAACTTGTTAACACAGCGTCACAGCCGACCAGCCAAATCATATAGGCACAACTTATGAACAGGTAATCCTAAGTTCTTAACCAGGTGTGTCATCAACCAGGCAACCGGTTTGGCAGTTGAGTCAACTAAGTTGTATTAACACTTATTTTGCTGTAAACAACAGCTTACAAACCAGCCATATATTTATTAACACTTATTTTCCTGTAAACAACAGCTTACAAACCAGCCATATATCTGCTGTTGGCACGGTTTGCTAAAGCCAGCAGGTTCTGGCCGGGTTACAGATAGTCAATAAAACAGTTCGTTATGGGTCAAACCAGGCTTTATAACATTGATTTTGACCAATAAACCATACTAACCAAATAAGGCATGCCTGAAGTGATAGTTTCCAGGTATCCAGGGTAAATTATAATAAAGTTTCAAAATGTTACATAATATCTCACATGGAAAGGGTTCTGAATTATATAAGATTAACACACACGAAAGCAATAAATGCTCGGTAACAACCATTATAAAAGCAAAGACAGTGACATGCGGCCAACATAATTTTTTAAAGTACTTTGGGGATGAACCGTTTCAAGAACGCACATCTCTTGTTTGAACTTCACCAATTTATTGTGCACGAAGGACTTCAATCTCAAAAATCAAAGTGGAGTTTGGCTGGATGCCCCATGCAGGAAATCCCCCAGCACCATAAGCGTAGTCAGGTGAGCACTGCAAAATTACATCAGTATAAGATATCAGGGTCAATGAGAAACAACAAGATTATAAAAGAAATTTGCTATTTTTTACCCTTAGCCGAGCAACTTCACCCAATTGCATTCCCAAAACACCTTCATCCCAACCTGCAGTGTAAACAGAGTCAAATACATAATCTAAGACGTATTTATCATATTTATATGAACCTGCTGTTTAAGTGTATGCTATATCGCAACAAAGAATGAAATAATAACTCGATAAACCCTCGCGTGTTCTCTAGCATTATCATATATAGATTTCATTTCCCTACTTAATATCATACCCAGTAGTATACACTCGTCAGATTAATTACCTTTAATAACTTGGCCCTGACCAATTTTGAAGGTGAATGGCTGCTGTCCTGGATCTTTTGTGCTAATGTTACCAAAACAAAAGTAATTTATAAATAAACATATAAAACATAGATGTATCAAAAACAAAAATAAAAATAAAATACAAGCTCTAACCTCCAGAACTTTTGCGTCAGATCACCATTTTTCCCTGAAAACACAATCATATCAAAAATTACAAAAACATACAAACATATATCCTTAAAACCACACGAATATGATATTAGTTTCACATCAGAATGAACATACAAACACAAAACCATACATGGTTCGCAAATTTTACCAAAAACTAAAGAGTGTCATAACATAAAAAGTGTTGATGTTTATGATTATAGTAATATGCAACTCACTTAGTCCTAAAATAAATGTAAACCTTCCTATTTTGGTAGGTTAACAAGTAACACGTCATACATTCAAATACACATTATCGCGAAAGTGCATCAAGTCAAGTATACAAAAGATGTGTATACAATAAAAAACATAAGATCAACAATCAAATTTAACAATGTATCAAGTCGATTTGACTAAAAGTGTGCCTTTGTCTATCAAACACATATGTTGCGATATCAGTACAAAAATTGTCAATAATAATACACCCTACCCTACGTCCTAGAATAAGTGTTCACATACAGAAGAGATACCAATTTAGATAATATTAAGTAGACATTTATTTAAAGATAACTAAGACAAAAAGTAAACTTATTTTAAGACTCAGGAAGTAATGTACTTCCATTTTGTAACCAATGTGCCCCCCCAACGGAAAAAAATTTAATGTAAATTTTTAAAATTTTTGAGGTATTTTCTTGAAGTGCCCCCCGCCCTAAAAGAACCGCAACTTAGGTAAGCATCTAATGTTAAGTAGCGTATTAAATCTAGCTTAACTAAGTCTGTTTTAGACTCATTTAATCTACCCAACGATAGGCTGAGCAAACGGACCGTTCGACTGGACCGGACATCTCTCGTCCGTTATACATGCTAAGAGGATTTGAACACTAGCCTAATAGGCTTGTATATTGAATTAAATGATAACAATACATAAAAGTAGTTCAAATATGCCATAACGGTACAAACTAACCAATCTCAGATAAAAATGAGTCTAAAAAGACTATGAAACAAGATCATTGTGTCTAATGAATTTTACTTTAGTGTATAACTGAAACTCGGATTGTAATAATGGTGTATAAACGAATATTGAGTTCAGTTGTACAAGCTGTAACTGATTTTATTTTTTTTACGTTTTAATCGTAGTCTTTTAACTTAGGCTGTATCATGTTCTTGATGTTTTCTTTTAATCAAAAAATAGTTTAGAGATGTCTTTTTACTTGGACTATATTTAAATCAATTAACTTAGGGTGTAGCTGCACTCTTTTCAGTTTCTTTGACCATTGATAATTTTTGCTATAAAATCAATCGTCCTTTTATTTTTTAACCACTTCCAAAATTATTTTCTTTAGATATAACTTTCATATTTCACGTCAAATAGCTTCTTCCAGTTCTTTGAAACGTAAATCCGTCTTCTATTATTCAAATGACATGAATCAAAACATGATCAGATTCCAAAACTCCAAGCGATGATAAATCAAATAATAATTCAAAATCCCTAACTCTCACTCTTGATAATCTTTTTGCAGCTAGCGGAGAGAAAAACATCGAGAATGTTATGAAGTGTTTCTTTGACCAAGAAATTGTAGAAGACGAGGAATTGGCAAATTATCTTCGAAAAAAAGTTACCGTGGTTGAAGAGGGTATTGCTAAGACAAATAGGTTGCTCTATGAGATGGATGGGAAGCGTAGGCATAACGCTTATAAAGATCCTATCTTTGAAAGTGTCGCACGTACGCTTCCCATCCATCTTATAGAACAACCTATTTGTCTTAGCAATATGATCTTCAACCACGGAAACTTTCCCTCGAAGATAATTTGCCAATTCCTTGTCTCCTACAATTTCTTGGTCAAAGAAACACTTCATAACGTTCTCGATGTTTCTCTCTCCTCTAGCTGCAAAAAGATCATCAAGAGTGAGAGTTAGGGATATTGAATCATTATTTGATTTATCATCGCTTGGAGTTTTGAAATCCGATTCATGATTAGATTCATCGTCATTTGAATCATAGAAGACGGATTTACATTTCAAAGAACCGGAAGAAGCTATTTGACGTGAAATATAAAAATTATACCTATTTTTTTTTTTTTTTTGGAAGTGGTTGCAAAAATAAAGGGACGGTTGATTTTACAGCAAAATTTATCAATGGTCAAAGAAACTGAAAAGGCCTAAGTTAATTGATTTAAATATAGTCTAAATAAAAAGACATCTCTAAATTATTTTTTTGATTAAAAGAAAACATTAAGAACATGATACACCATAAGTTAAAAGACTACGATTAAAACGTAATAAAAAAATCAGTTAAAGCTTGTAGAACCGAACTCAATATTCGTTGATACACCACTATTACAGATTTGAGAATAGAACCCCTGTTATAAATCCCAATCCCAGTTTCAGTTATAAAAGGGCTCTAAATGGATTCCATCTTCTAAAAAAGGGTATAGAGTCATGTTTCTTTGCACCATTATGGCATTTTTGAACTACTTTTACGTATCGTTGGCTATTGTTATCATAGACTTCAATATACAAGCCTATTATGCTAGTGTACAAGTCCTCTTAGCATGATTAATGAGTGAAAGATATACAATAAAGTAAAATTCATTAGACACTATGATCCTTTTTCATAGTCTCCATTAGACTCATTTTTATCCGAGATTGGTTACTTTGTACCGTTATGACATATTTGAACTACTTTTATGTATTATTATTATATAACTCAATATACAAGCCTATTAGGCTAGTGTTCAAATCCTCTTAGCATGTATAACGGACGAGAGATGTCAGGTCCGGTCGGTCCGGTCGAACGGTCCGTTTGCTCAGCCCTATCGTTGGTTAGATTAAATGAGCCTAAAACAGACATAGTAAAGCTAGAGTTAATACGCTACTTAACACTAGATGCTTACCTAAGTTGCGGTACTAATTCAGAAGTTAAAATTTTTAAATTTTTGAGGTATTTCCTGTGTTAACTGAAACTAAAAGAAGTAAAACGTGTATTTTGTGTTGTAATGGAGTTTTTTAAACCTTAAAGTGTAGTCTTAAAGTGTAGTGGTGGTGAAGAAGATGAAGTGGGTCGTGAAAGATGAAGAAGATGTAAACTGTATATCTCGGGTTCCGAGGTTAAGTCACGTGAGTTTTTGTACTTTCTCTTTAAATATTGTACACTATGCATTTGGCCAGATTTTCATGTACTGATAATATATTACTTATTTTTGGTCATTCATTTTGTGTTCCCATTTTAACAAGTTTACAAAATGAATATGGGTGTAGATAATATATTACAAAACATTGTCATAGACAGTGAACACCAATTATAGTAACACGCTACTCATTTTGGACACAAAATAATGTGTTATGATCCCACATCGGCCAAGTATGGGATTGGTTCATGGTTTATAAAGCCTAGGTGTCCCCTCCTCAAACAAGCTAGCTTTTTGAGTGCGATGCATCAATTACATATTCCTAAAAGATACATGACTTTTGTTTCTTGAACATATTTTGTGCTAAAAGGATTATAAAAAGTGTCGATCGTTGTAAACTACGCTCCCAAAGCAAGTGTCCATCATACAGAAGTCATGCATATGTAAGGAAAATGCAATTATTACACTGTTTTGTTAAACGTCCATTTTTACCCTTTGCAAGTACACACTACTTGAAGTAGATGACTAATGTAACTTTGTGATTCGACATTATGAATGGTAGATGAAATCTTGGTAACTTACCTTAAAAGTAGACAATTATTTTGAGACAGCTTATAAACAAGTGGTGGACATATATTTTCGAACAGACACACACTAATGTGCTTTCATTTCGCTACAAATTATAGAAACCATGAGCTACACAACAAAAATATTTACCTCTACGGATAATAAAAAAGACATAAGTTTATATGACTAATATAAACGTACAACTTTGATAACTTTACCTCTATGGATAAATTCCCTTTTAGCAATTTATAGGTTTAAAAAGTACATAACTCATATAATCCCCAAAACAAGGGGGTTCAAGGGATGTGCTAGTGGTACCATTGCACCGGGCCCCATATTTTTTTTTAGTTTTGCATATATATACTTAAAATATTAAACATATATTAGTCATATAATTCTGGTATACATGGAATTTGTCTTTAAATTACAAGGTGTAACGGGCCCCTTTGTTGTTCTTGCCTAGGGCCACCGAAAACAGCGAGACGGCCCTGAGTATCTTTATTAATATAAAGCTAAGAAATTATGTTACTTGATCTAGGCTTATAATTCATAAGCCCCAACTTTCCGGCTTATTTTGTGACTTCTGGGCGTATATAAGTTTATTAGGATATGATAAACTTATAAAATCCTCATAAGTCTCAAAATAAGCCACGAAAGTGGGGCTAATTAAAATATAAGCCCTAATCAAATAAGCTAATAAGCCCACATATAAGGCGAAACAAACACCCCCTAAACTCAGATCTAGGAAGCTCGCAGAACATACAATAAGCATATAAATAACAAATAAGCATATAAATAACAAATAAGCTACTACTAATTAACAAATTTTATTGTCTATGCAAGTAAATTAGGGTTTAAAACATTGGGTAAAAAGTGTATATACCAAATCCATACAGTTGAGGCTTATATTATATAAGCCGATAAGTCTCCAAATAAGCCACAAAATTGAGGCTTATGTTATATAATCCGAAATGGTCTTACATTATACAAGCCAAACCAAACACCCCAAAGCTAATAAGTCCACGTATAAGACGAAACAAACAACCCCTAAAGTAAAAGGCTATTTGTTTAAGCTTATTTGGTGACTTATAAGTTTATTACTACTTTATTACGATATAATAAACGTATATAAAGGCTCAAAATAAGCCAGGAAATTGGGGCTTATGAAATATAAGCCCTAATCAAACATATAAGCCGAAACAAACACCCCTTAAACTCAGATATAGAAAGCTCGCAAAACATACAATTAAGCATTTAAATAAATAATTAACAAAAATTAATGTTTATGGAACTAAATTAGGGTTAGAAAAATTGGGGGAAAATATACCAAATCCGGTACAGTGAACGGTGACGTTTTGGCCTGGGGAAGGTTTAGGGCCGGTTCCGGCACGGATTAGTTCCTTCTCGATTCCCATTTTTTTTTTTTAGGGTTTTGTGTGTGTTTTTTCACTGTGTGTGAATGGAGGTTAGTGATGAGGGGTTGGTGGTTATATAGTGATGGGACGTGTCAGGTTCGGTTAAAACAAAAGAATCATGGACGGTTTTGCATAAGATTGAACCGCGTCAAAATATCGAATTTGTTAAAATTGATTGGTCTGTGGTCTGGTTTCTAGGTCTGGTCTGTCATCTATTATGATTATGGTTGTAGCTAGGGGTGTCAGTATTTTTTATCCGACCTGATCCGAACCTGACCCGAGCGTATTCAGATCGGGTTACTCAGGTTGAAATTTTAATCCGAATTCGAAATTGGGTCGCACATCGAGTAAAATATTTATGTCTAATTCAGGTTCGGGTCAACCCGATTGACCTAAATAAGAATTTTTTTTATTTTTTCTTTATTTTTAAAATTTAAATTAAATATAAATTCTATTAAAACATTTTTAAAAAAAAAAATTATATTTTACCCGTACTCGGGTTGACCCGAATTCGAATAGACCCGACCCGAGTAGACCCGACCCGAACCCGAACCGAACCCGAGTTCAACTCAGGTCAGGTTCGGGTAAATTATTTTTACCCTCAACCCGAATTCGACTTACTCAAATAATCCGAACCCGATCAACCCGACCCGATTCCCACCCCTAATCTCAAATATAGACATAATATCGTATTTGTGAATATTGTTAAAACCTCTTATTTCTTTTCACCTCTTTCATCTTAGCAGTTAGCACTTCATCCTAAAAATACATCACTTCACCCTATAGTATAATAACATCTAACCAATTGAGGTTGACACAGTTGGTTAAGACACTAGGCTCCTTAACCAAAGGTCTTGGGTTCAAGTCTTGGGAATAGAAAAAATCCCATTTGGGAGGGATACTACCCATCGAGGTACCGAGCAAACTCCCGCGGGAGATTAGTCTACTCGTCCTAAATGCGGTAGAAACTCCTCGTAGTAGACTAAAAAAAAATATATATATAATAACATCTAAAATGCATGCACTAAACACATTTGATGCACAAGATTTAATGCCTAAAGTTTTTAACAATAATTCGAGATCTATCAAGTCTTTATAAAAAAAACATTTTAAAAGCTTTTATGATGTAATGATAAAAACTCAGTTTTTTTTAAATAGTGAAAATCATTCACAGTTTAACCAATTCTTTCTTTCTTTTCCAACCCATAAAAAACCATTTACCAACCAGCCTTGTCCCTCCATTATGGCCTTTGCGCGTGAAGCAAGTGCTTCACGTGTGCCGTGTGGTGATGATACACCGTAAAGCCTCGCCTAATGGCTCTGCTCATTCTGAACTCCTTACCAGAATCTTAACTAATCATTTTTCGGAATCTCAAGTAATCATTGACTCCGCCTTCATATATTTGGGTATCGTGTTCTTTTTGGAATTCAGTGGTTCCCAGGTAAAGATGCCAATCTTAGCTTAGTGCGTACAGAACTTCAGAATAAGCATAAGCTTTTTATAAAGATATGCTGTTGGATCAAGGAAAATGGTAATACGTAAAAGCTGTCATTAGACGTTATAAAGAGCAAATAGGGCTCATTTGGACGAAAAACGAAAGAGAAATATAAAGTTTCAGGACTGTGACCGGCAAGAAGTGCCCAGAAAGTGGTTTTCCATGTTTTGTGACGGGTCTCTCTCTAGTATTATAAAACAGCAATGTGGAATGTTTCACAAATTGTCGAACCGTCAAAATAGAAACATACACTCGACTCGATATTAAGCAGTTAACTAAGGAGAAACACATAATTATTAACATAACCAACCTACTCAGCCGAAAGTTGCACACAATTAGTCCATACACTATCATATACTCTAATGAAACAAGTGATAAAACAAAGCCACAGTACTCGAGTCAAATCCATATGAAATGTCATTGGCAAGTACCAACCACATGAACCAAAAAAAAAAAGAAAAACCGACCCGTGAACAATAATGTTGTAATACAAATGAGTTAGACCTACACCAACGCAATGCTACTCTCGCCACCTGGTGGCTTGCGAACACCACCTAGATAGTCTCTAGATTCTGCTTTCCCGTCAGCAAAGATGTTACTTCCGCTCATTTCACGAAGCTTTGCGGAGCTCAATGACTTTTCTGATGAAGGTGGAGGCTCGTCGCCTTTGAAAATATTGTTTCCTGAAAGTTCTGTGAATTTCTGGCTTGGGATCTTCTTTGCTGTTTTGACGAGTTCTTCGCCGTTTGTCTGAGAAATGTACGGTAAAGGTTAAATGGATCAATCATCGTTGGTACTAAATCCCACGTATGGCGTATACGATGCGAAATTGTTACTACGGCAACAATTAAAATGAGAACCATAACAAAGATACAAGAGAATAGAACGACGGTAAATTCAGGTTGACCCATTTCCATGATAAAATACATCCCTTTTATTAGTATATAGGTTAAAAGTGTCGCATGTGAGAGAATGAAACAAATAGTTGGAACCTTAAAGCCCCTTATTACCAAGTCGTCACATAGACGCATAGTATCGGACTTGATAAAAGTTTCATGGTCAAATTGCAAATTAAACATAAAAAAACGTGGTGAAATAATAGTAAAGAAACAGTTCTAAAACTTGGCGAAATAATGGTAATGTGTAACTTGGTGAAATAATGATGAAGAAACAAACTTTAACTATTTTTTTAGTTAGGAGTAAAGTGATAGTGAGCTGGTGCAAAAGCATAAACTGGTTCATACTTGGTATAACAAACAGGTTTTGTCGGGGCGTAACATGCTTTATCCAAGTACAATTCATTATGCAAGACAAATGCTTTAAACTCCAGGTGAAATAACAGTTATCGCAATGATTATATATAGCCAAGACAGAAGCCATGCAAACATCATAACTCATACGAACTCATTTAAAAAGGCAGAACCTTCAGCTACTTGTATAAATAGTTAAAAGGTCTTCAATACACGGTAACCAGATTGCACTCACGGTTAAAAGTGCAATTTCGACTCATTTACTTGTGAATGGGTCTAATTGGACTCGCTTTATCCAAATAGACTTGATATGAAAAAATAGCTGAAGGTGAACGTGAATTGAAAATCTATCCAAAGTTTGTTTTTTATATTGAACCTAAAACTGTTTCATTCAAAAAAATAGATGATTACTCCAACACGATTGTTTTTGTAATCACACGTTCGGTATGTGTCAACCAGGACCCACCCCGACGCATACAAAATCAACCCGTTTCGGCCAACCCCATTTGAACAAGTAACCAATTTTTTTTATTTTTTTTTAACAAAACAAGTAACCAGTTGACCTAATAAAATGTAAAATGGACAAAATTGTGTATGTATCAACCAGCAACCGGCCCAAACCCATTTCAACTTGTTAAGTCAAACATCAAATTAAAGAAACATGTAAGTGCCAATGTAGCATGTGTTCTTAATATGTTTAAGCATGTAAGTAAAGCAAGAGAGGAACGCTTACAGGTGGAGCAGATTCACCAATGCTTATACTTTCTCTCAATGCCAATGCACGGGCACCCAATGGGCGAGGTTTAATTTCAGGAGGTGGTGCAAATATGTCGTTTCCACTGAGCTCCTTGTTCTTTGCATTTGAAAACTGCTTCTTCAATTTTGCGTCTGCCTCGTTATCTAATGTACCACTTAGCTCCCGCTGCTTAGCTTCAGAAAGCGCCTTTTTAGGAGACACTGGTTCTTCTTCACCAAATGAAATGTGACTGATCCCAGCAACCGTTTGCTGATGAAAATAAAGCCCATCAGAATTATTCAAAGCATATTGAAACATCTATTCTAATAGGATGATATTTCAACTAAAAGAATGATAATCTAAATTAAAAAGGTTACTAGATCATTATTTTGTGCTCTTAAGACTATAAAAGGTTACCTGATACATTCGTACGCCAGTTTTACTGTTTGAAGTGGGGTTTGCAGCATCTGTTTCTTCCACATCATTCTCTCCACGAGCTGCGAAGATACCACTGCCATTGATCTCCTTTAACTTATACCCTGAAACAGGTTTCCTGGAATAACCAAGATAAAGTCCAAAGTTACTTAAAAAATATGACCCATTTGAAATGGTCGATCTCCCAAGAAACAAGGAAGAAACAGAATATAACATCGGAGCAATTTATTTTTTTGATGTCCGTTCCATAATGCAACGTGACATATATATAACCTAATGACAAATGCATGAACAAAACTAGTGAAGTCGAAATGTGGAAATAAGCAAACCGTGGAAAGAGAACATAAATGCAAGAGTGGTGGTCTAATTGAATCCTATAAACATGAAACTAAACATTAAGGGGGCGTCTAGGATTGCGCTATGGTGATGATTATCTGATTATTGAGTTTTGGAAACGCAGATAATCACTTTGCAGTGTTTGGTAAAACAAAATTGAAAATCGATTATTTGCGTTTTTGGGCCTTCAGAATGCGGTGTTGCTGTAGTAGGTCTCCCCCTGCTGCCAGAAAACGTGATTTTCTTTTGTCATAAAATACTAAATTAACCTTACCTCATTTCTTCCAGATGGATGAAATGTGCTAACGATATGAACTTTTCGTTTTAATAAACATTTAGGTATTTATTTTATCTCCAAGACGTGAAGTTACAGGTGGTACTTCACGGAGGTGGAGGCTATGATAGTTACTGTAAACTTGTAGAGGTGGAAGGGATAAAGTCATTAAATACCCTAAGAAATAAGTTGGTCTTCCACATAACCCAAGTAAATAAAATAACCGAACCCAAATGGTTTAGAAAATTTTGATTTGGCCGAGTTTCACTAATTTGTTATTTATATCGTTTAATGTGAATTCTGCACTTCACCTCCCCCACACCCTGCTTCGTCAGGATTGGGTATCGTTGTTGGTATTGTGTAAACATATGGTATACACGTCAAAATAAATAGCTTATTAATAGGAATGTTCTCTTTGGCAATTTTACTTAACTAAGATAATCTGATTTGCTGATAATATCAAACAGCGTAATCAAATCCATACACTACATTTTAGAATCAAGTTTTGCAACAGCTAATTACGAATTATCCATTTTTCATAACAGGTAATCTATTTCAATAAGCAACCCCCCCCCCCCCCCCCCCCCCTCGGTCAACATGCAAAGGACACAGTGAAGACTTGGTCTTAGATCACATATCGAAATATCTAGTCGAAAAGGGTTTGCTTGCCACAGGAGTCACCCATATTTATAAAAAACCAATTACACAAAAGATCCTTGCAGGCAATTTTTCATTTGGTGATGCCGGTTGTCAAAGTTCAAACAATCATTCAATGAAGCATAAAAAGTCTACGGTAAGTTAATAAGAAGATCTTCTAAAAAGCCAAACCAGACCCGCCATAGTTTTTATAATACAGTAATAACTTAAAAAGAAGCCTTGATCCCACTTTGGTGCCAACTATGTTATATTATACTAGAGGTTGCAAGACCGGGACCTATATCATTTCTTTAAATAAAGAAAACAGACTACACCCTAACCACAAAGAAGATACACTGTTAGTATCAAACGAGAAACCTTCCTGACGGAAGAAAAAAAAACTTGAAAAGGTGTCATCATCAACAAAATACATAAGCACTTTAATAGTTAAAAATCCTTTCCCCTTGCATGAAGCATATAAACTAAGTAAGGAGTAACATATGAAATCACGGGTTGAGCTACCACTTTTAAGTTTCAAATCTGGTTTGGAATTTCATAAATCTGGTCGAAAAGGTTTGCATGCCACACTACGATTCACCCATATAATAAAAAACAATTCCGCAAAAGATCCTTGCAGACCATTTTTCATTTGGTGATGCCGATTGTCTAAGTTTAAACAATCATTCAATGAAGCATAAAAAAAATCTTATATAACTTATTAAGATCTTTAAAAAAAAAACAAACTAGACCCACCCTAGATTCTATAATACTTAAAAAAGCCTTGAGGCCACTATCAACCACTTTGGTGCCGACTATGTTTCATTATACTAGAGGTTGCAAGACTGGGACCTATATCATTTCTTTAAAGAAAGAAAACCCTAACCACAAAAGAAGATACACTGTTAGTATCAAGCAAGAAGCCTTCATGACGGAAAAAAAAGAACTTCAAAAAAAAGAACTTCAAAAAAAAGCATTATCATAAACCAAAGACATCACACTTTACAAAACGTCTCTCCTAGCATCAAGCGTTCCAATGAAGTAACAGAATATCGCTTGAGTTGAGCTACCGGTTTAAAATTTTAAATTTGGCAATGTGTATGGCATTTATGTATCACATATTGATCCGCCATAATTTCATATCCGAGCAACACGACTCACAATTGAACCACCCGTCCTAGACAAATAGTCAGATTACCAATAGCTAGATCTACAAGTAATCCTTTGATTCCTTTCACAACGGATCTTAAATTCTACATATTAAACTAAACAAAACTGTTAATTTCACACACTAACAACATAAAACTAAAGTCACAAACATATAAACTAATCTACTTCACAAACATTCAACTCATAAAAAACAAACAATTTTCAAATTTTTGTTTCATTTCCGACTCGACATTGTGAGCACAACGGGGCTAATTTTCACTAATCTCAAGGCGACTACCCTTTTAAATAGCCAGAGGCGGCACAGGTAAACCTCTGTGGCCACAACGGGGCTAATTTTCTCCCCGTTGGATACGAACCCTTACCGATGGGTCGCCCCTCGTGGTTAACAATCTTCAATTTAAACAACGTGACTATAAGTTTTGAAAAGAAAACAAACAGAGATCTGGTACCTTTTGTTCAAACTCTCGACTTCTTCATCAGTAACCTGTCCTCCAAACACGACTTTACTGATTCCATCCGATGGCTGCAATTCAATCACGAATCATTTCAAACAAAACTTAACCACAATAACCTCAGTATTAAATAGATCAACAATTATATCGAAACAAAATTCGACCTAATCCGATTAAAAACTACGTAGTAGCTTCTAAATTAATTAAACATTTTTACTCAATCACAAATCATTTCAGACTAAACATAATCACCAAAACTCAAATCATTTCAATATACTCATTAACTAACTCACAAATCATATCATCAAAACAAAATCTAACCTAATCCGAGAAAAACAAGCTCGTTTTTTAAATAAAACACGTGATTTTGAAACATAACGAGAACAAGCTATAATTCATTCAATCATATATTAAACACCAAAATATAATCATTTTCACCTAATTTGACGAGAACAAGCTCTAATTCATTTAATCGCAAATTACGTCAAAATTATATAAAAATAAAACTTAATTAATTTGTAACAATTTTGAGCTGATTTATATAAAAAAAAATTAAAAATTAAAAAAAAAAAACAATATGTAACTGAATGAGTAACTTAAAAACTAAACATTTTACTCAATCGCAAATCATTTCAGATTAAACGTAATCACTGAAACTCAAGCTTGTTTCTTAAATAACACACACGATATCGAAACATAACGAGAATGAGCTATAATTCATTCAATCATATATTAAAAACCAGATTATAATCATTTTCACCTAATCTGATGAGAACAAGCTCAAATTCATTCAATCGCAAATTACGTCAAAATTATATAAAAATAAAACTAAATTATATAATTTGTAACAATTTTGACCTGATTTATATAAAAATAAATAAATAAATAAATAAAACTATATGAAACTGAATGAGTAACAAACATTATGATTTCAAATTAAAACAATTTGACCTAATTTATTCAAAATTGAACTTAATAATAATAATTAATATTTAATTTGACCTGATTTATATAAAAATAAATAAATAAATAAATAAAACTATATGAAACTGAATGAGTAACAAACATTATGATTTCAAATTGAAACAATTTGACCTGATTTATATATAATTCAAAATTGAACTTAATAATAATAATTAATATTTAATTTGACCTGATTTATATATATACCTTCTAAAAAAATTACAAATATCTCACGCACAGTTAATCGTTACGCAAAACAAAACATATCATCGCGACGGACGAGAATTAAATCATCTATCTATCGAATGACACATGTATATAATTTCGACCAAACTTTTTTTTTTTTTTTTTCAATCACGTTTGAGAAAATCATATATAATTCGTTATAAATAAAACTAATAATAATGATATTTTGTTAGTGAAAGATTAAAATACATAGTTGTTACTTTATAAAAACAAAATTTGATTTAATTTGACCTGATTTTTATATATATATATATACCTTCTAAAAAAATTATTAAATATCTCACACAAACTGTTAATCGTTACGCAAAACAAAACATATCATCGCGACCGAAGAGAATTAAATCATTTTTTATATTTTTTTCAATCATATATGATTCGTGATAAATAAAACTAACAATAACATTTTATTAAGAAAATTAAATCTAATAATAATGAATTCGTTACAAAATTGAAACAAGTTTGACTTAGTTTGACCAGATTTATTAATAGTACCTGATGAGAGCGAGCTGAAGAGCGGGGATTTGCCGGCGAATCTCCGGCGGGATTTTCCGGCCAGCTTAACAGATCTGCCGTTGGATTTCTCACCGGAGTTTTTTTTGACATTTTATTTTTTATTAAAAATAAATAAATTAATTTCTGAGATTGTTTGTTTCAACTAGTAGTAGTGAAGGATCTGATTCTGTTAGAAATGAGACGACGTCGTTTTATATATATTTGGGAACTTGAGAGCTACGATTAGTTACAAAGTAGCAGTGTGTGAGTTTAAAATTATTTGAAATTTTTTTATAAAAGTTTCTCTTTCTAGATAATCCACTACTAATCCTTCCTAAATCTAATTAACAACTTTTAATATTCTACTCAACTAGTCCTTTAACTTTCATTCTATGGGATCTTAACTTTTAATAAGGGTGGCTAAATATTTGGACTGGACGGGTATGGACAGTGGGCTAAATGGATGTTGGCCATGGACGTGGACTAAATGGACAATTTTTAATATTTGGACTAATTGGACTTGGACTAAATGGACATTGGACCAAATAGACATGGGTTAAATGGACAATATTAAAGGAGAAATAAATAGACTTAACTAAATGCTTTTATGTTGTCCAAATAGTCCATAATACCCATTTGTTTAACAAAATATTTTTTATGTTGTCCAAATAGTCCAACTAAAATAGAAGGAATACCCATTTAGACCATTAGTTCAAAAAAGGGTTCAAATAGCCCAAATTTAAGCATATGGACATGATTTGCCACCTCTAACTTTTAAGATAGCCATAGTTAGGGGGTCGAAAAAGTCGATTCGACCCGACCCGACCCGAATCAACTTATTCGGGTCGGGTTATTCTGGTATAAAAAAAACTTATTCGGGTCAACCTTGACCCAAGTTTTAAATAGGTCAGGTTCGGATTTATATTTTTTTATCTTTGACCCGACTCGACTAACACTTTTTACAATAAAAATATATTTAAATAAACCATTTTTAAATTTTTTTACTTATATTTAGGTTGACCCGAACCCGAATTGACCTGACGCGAATTAACCCGATCCAAACCCGAGTGACCCGAGTTCTGGTTAGACTTGGGTTCGGGTATGATATTTTTAGTCTCAACCCGAGTTGACCTGAACCCGACCGAGGCAACCCGAATCACACCTCTAGTTAGAGTTAGAGCTAAGGGTAGAAACGAGCTTCAGCTTGAGCTTGATAATGCGGTTTTGTGAGCTCGAACTCTATAAATTTTTATGATGTATTGTTAATTCTTTAGAAAAAATTGAATTTTTCATAATATATGTTAATTGCACTCGGTGTATAAAAATATATTTTTAGTATATTAAATTCTGATTTCGTCCATACTTTTCAGACTTGGGTAGAGACAAGATGAGGGCACGATGAACGCATGCCCTTCTCATACAAACAAATTTATTGTATAGTTTCTAAAAGTTAACATATGGTACATCATCAATCAAAACTTTTTAGCTTTGTCTTTCTGTCAGAGCTCGAGTACAACTCATTTACATATATGAAACTCGAGTTCGAGCACGGTTGGAGTTTCATATTTGAGCTCAAGCTTAGCTCGTAAATAATTTTATAAGTTCAGACTCGATTTATTTTTATGACGTGTTGAAAGAAATAAAGCTAAATGTAGCTCGGCTCGTTAAGAACAATAATCTAGTTCGTTTATTTCCTTTAAGATCTTTTATACAAGAGTAACGATACGTAACTATTCTGAAACGAGGTTTATATGTATTCACATGTATAGAATATAATTATGCATAAACATTGATATAGCTTTTTTAAGCTCGTGATCTGGTCGTTCTTCAACTATAAGAAACAGGCTCGAGCTCGTTTAAATTCGAATTATTTAAAAAATGGATAATTATCAAAAGAGTCCTTCAATTTTGAGCAATTCTTGATTGAGTCCAAAAAACATGTTTTTTCTGATAAGGTCCAGGGCAACAAAGAATATAGGGCAGCAACCGTTCAGATTTTCACAAGTGTAAAAAAAATAAGGCAATTATGATAGGATTGCCCCAAAAAATAGGACACGTGGCACCCAATTGCCCTATTGCCCCAAAAAATAGTCCTTTTCGGAAAAAATAAATTTTAGTATTTTTTAGGGAAAGAATAATGGGCAACAGATCATTTTGGTAATTTTCCCTTTAAAAAATTCAAATGTGTCATCTTTGTTATATTTTCTTTTCTTTTGCTTTACTTTCATTGACTTAGAAAGCTAAAGTTGCAGAAAAATGAGAAGTTTTCTAATAGTTTTTTAAGAAAACAGAAAACTTGATAAAAATAGTATTTTTTGAAAATTTTCTACTGAAAACAGAAAAACTGTTTTCTCATGTTATAACTAAGATTTAGAGAATTTGGGTTTAGGAGAAAAAAAGCTACTTCATTTTAAAAAATATTAAAGAAGAAAAAAAAACTTTCCAACAACTAAACGCAGCCTAAAGGTTTGTTGTATGATGATACAAAACAAAAATATAAGGACAAGAAATGAAAGTAGCAAATGAAGGTTGATTTGAATTATAATTGCGCCACTAATGAGGCTTATCGGGGAAGCATGTGCAGCTCATTGGAGTGTCACGTGCCTTTGCCAGATTTGTTCGCCCACATCTACACAACATTTTTAATCTCTAATGTGGCCTTAAAGTCCAGTTTTACAGAGTATAATCAACAACTACAATTTTGTATTCTAGATCTATGGATATATTGCCGATAACATTAATTCAAAGTTAGTAAAATCGATCGAAAATTGAACCGAATCAAAAACATCAAGTCAATTGATACCGAGCCGATTTTAATCGGTTCAATTTTTATGTATACATACGTACTTATGGCATGAGGGCATTCGGTTTCAATTTAGTGTAGTTCGGATCGGTTTAAATAAAAAAAAAACTTAAACGTTTAACCCGAGTCGAATCAGACCGATACGGATATTTTCGGTTCTCGACCTCATGTTTGTTTCAAAATAGGTTTTCAGCTTGGTTTGTTTTCAATCATTTTGGTTCGCATTTGAACCATCTAAAATTGAACCGAATCAAAAAATAAAGTCTAATTAAAATCGCGCTTATTTTTTATTGGTTCGTATTTTAGATTTACATACTTATGGTATTCGATTTCAATTTAGTTTGGCTTGGTTTGGTTCAAAGCAAAATCGAGAAAAACACATTTAAATCGTTGCTTTTTTCTAAATAAGTATTCGGTTCGATTTGATTTTAACAACCATTATCCATTACTAAATAAATGTCAACTATTTATTTTTTAAGTTATTTTCTTCAATTTTGACTTAAATTATTTTGTTTATTTAACAAGTAGTGAGTGTTAAGTAATTCATATTAATTATGGTTTAAGAGATGATTATCGTATGCATGTTAGGGTTTGTTTATTTTTTTTCTTTTTCATATGGAAGGTGGACCCTATATCCACTAAAACATCATAATGGAGGAGTCCGGTTATTTTGGAAACTTGTTTTTTGTTGGAATCCAAGGGACTAATCCTAGCCATCCATTACCTAATATTAAAAAAAACATGGAGGGACCATTTTTGCCAAAATGTCCAAAATTTGCAAAAAAGCGGCGGAAGGACTAAATTGTAAATATGACAAAAATTGGTTATCACAAGTGATATTTCGTTACTGATAAAAACAATGAAATATCACTAGAGATAAACCAATGAGATCACCAGTGATATTTCATTAACATAATATCCCAGTGATATTTCATTGTTTTATTAACAGTGATATTTCATTGATTTTCGCTAGTGAAATATCACTAGTGATAATTCATTACTCCGTCATATTTACAAATTTGGTACCTCCGCCCATTTTTTCAACTTTTGGACATTTTGGCAAAAATGGCCCCTCCGTGTTTTTTTTTAAATCTTAGGTTAATCTCTACCATTAGATCAAAACTAGATGAAAGGTGGGGATTTGTCCCTTGGTTTCCACCAAAAAACAAGGATGCAAAATAACTTTTCTCCATAATGGAGAAAGAGAGGTTTTAGTTGCCTTGTATATATGGAAGATTTAATAAATTTTTAATATTAAAATAATATTTGGTCCCACTTTTTTTCCCCACTCATGCAATTTAGTGGAAAAAGAAATACCTTCTTAATTCTATTATTATTATTTTAATCTGTGGTGTTAATGTTTTTAATAATTAATATTAATACTTCATTTTGCCTACACTTACTTATGAATCCATGTGTGATCTTAAAAAATTGAATGAAAACTTTTACGATACCTAACGTAAGGATAAAGTTAGCCACATCATTATCCCTGTTGTTACGTATCCCCCAAATGTAACGTAGATTCCTCCAAAATTTTATTTTAAAACATCTCAATTAACAAGAAATAATTTAATAAAAACCGAGTATTGACTTTTAAAGTGTTTATGTTTGATTTTTAATTTTTTTTTTTCAAAACTTAGATCATATATATTTGTTTATGGGGTAAATAGCATAAAAAGGTACTCATCTTTGGTTTAAATTCAATTAAAGGTACTCAACTTTTTTTTTCTCAATTTAAGGTATCGATCTTTTTTCTTGTTACAATGTTGGGATAATTAACGAAATTAAAAACGATCGTTTACTTTATAATTGCATCGTTAGTCCTTTATCTTGGCGACACTTTCTAATAAACTCAAAATTAATTATTTTATAGTTTTCGACCATTTTCTACGTTTTTCTTATAATTTTTACCAGTTTCGTCCATTTTTTACACTTCTCGTCAGTTTTTTGACGTTTTTGTTTTTTTTACCATTTTTTACTGGAAACGATAAAAATCAGACGAAAAAGGAAGATAACAGTCTAAAATTATAAAAAAACGGATTTTGAGTTTATTATAAAGTGTCGTTAATATAAAGGACTAACGGTGTAATAACAAAGTAAACGGTCGTTTTTAATTTCGTTAATTATCCCAACATTGCAACAAGGAAAAAGATCGATACCTTAAATTGAGAAAAAAAAGTTGAGTACCTTTAATTGAATTTAGACTAAAGATGAGTACCTTTTTATGCAATTTGCCCTTGTTTATGTAATACTAGCATAGTACCGGCATAATGCAGCGACGGGTAATAAGTGACTATTTTTTAACAATCAATTTAACGTTAAAATGTAAAAAAGTTAGAATTAAAATAAATAAAATCACTAAAAATGAAAAAAAAAAACAAAAAATTTGTAAATATATCAAAAAGGATGTTGAATTAAAGAGAACAAAATTTTAAAAAATATTGTGAAATTAGATTACGAAAAAAATAAATGTGTTAAAAGATACTAGAACGGTACCCGCGTAATGCGGCGGCGAGTACCTAATAACGAATTTTGAGACTAACAAATATTATCTTACTCATTGTAAAGTTCTATAAATCGAATTAAAAAATCCACTAAAATTGAAAAACACAAAAGTTAATAAAAATATATATCAAAATAGATATCGAATTGAAAAACACAAAATTTTGAAAAATATAGTGAAATTAAATTATAAAAATAATAAATAAATAAAAAGATTTTTTAATTTAAAAGAAAAAATGTTGTTATAAAAGGTTGTTACAAAAGGTTGTTTGAAAATGTTATAGTATATAATGTTAATGAAGATATCAACAACTTGCTTTATTTAGTAGGTAAAAAAATCTGAATTTTCAACCTTCCTATTTTTAGAAGGTCACAAATGATTTATATAGTAGTATAGATTACAATTTAAAAATAAAAATGAGTTTTTAATAAGTTGTTAAGAAGTTGTTACAAAAGTTTGTTACAAAAGAAATTGATGGTCAATATTTGAAGTTAAGTTTGAATTAAAAATGATCCAATAGTTAAGTTGTTAATACGTTTATCTTAATTTTTGGTTTAGAGTTAGGTTTGAAATTAAGATGTGTATATACATTCTTTATGGATAGTATAGATAGATAATATATGATAAAAATTATAAGAATGAGCTATATATAAAACTCTATTCATTTATATTTATATATTTTGCATAAAATAACCTATAAAACTCGATGAACTCTTAGTCGTTTAAATGGATGACCGAGTCTTAAAGTTATGTTTGATATTTTGATTTTTGTGTGCTGTATTTGTGTTTAGGTGATGATATTTTGATGATTAAATTGATTGTTTTATTACATTAATTTGATGAGAAAATTGGTTGTATTAAAAATAAAACCAACACAACGTCATCTTAGACTGGTGGGAGTGGGTTATAACCCACGAGTGACTTAAATAAACTAGCTTGTAACTTCCATTCCCCCATTATAAGTCGCGCGCGAGTTAGTAGCACTGAGAAAAAAACAAGGGCAAACTCATCTAGGGTGAGTTTAATTTTTGTAAGCCCAGGTAGTTTTATTTTTTGGGTTATATTTATTTGTAGGTGTTTTTTTATGAGTATGACGTGTTATAACTTTGATTAGTTTGATAAAACTCATAAGTCTTTTTCGTCAAAGTTATAATAATCATAAGCTACATCAAATTATGTTTTAAAATAAGTTTCAGCTTCTTGAACTTTTAGCTAGCTTTATTTATGTAGCCTATGTGTTTTTTGTCGGGATTATCAATTTGTGTATGGTTTCTCGTTTTCAAAAGTTTAAATTGATCAACACAACCTTCTTCGCAATCGAACTTTCAGGTCGACTATTTTAATATCATCACAAGAGCTCCAATGTTTTCGTAACTTCTTAGATCAACAGAGTCTTGCACTTTCAATTTTTCATCACTAGTAAACCTATCAAAACCTTAAACCACTAACATGATGGACTTTTGGTCTTATTTAGACTTTTGTCAATTATGGGTATGGGTATGTTTGGCATTCTTACTCGTTGTAACAAGTTGTTGGAAGTGGATGCTAGAATATGTAGCTTTAGCTTATTTTTACATGCTACTTTAACTAGGCTATGTTTGGCGTGTGAGCTTATTAGAGCTTATCGTAGCATGAGCTTATTATTTTTCAAAATATAAGCTACTATCGAAAATAAGTTTCGTTTGGTTGATAGAGCTTGAAGGAGCTTATTAAAAAAATAAGCTCGTAAATAGCATGTTAGTTAAAGTAGCATGTAAAAATAAGCTCAAGCCACATGCTCTAGCAGCTCCAGCAACCCGCTCTAACGATTCGCTCCAGCTCCTAAGAATGCCAAACATACCCCTAGCACGTCATTTACGAGCTTATTTTTTTAATAAGCCCTGTCAGTTAAACGAGACTTATTTTTAATAGTAGATTATTTTTTGAAAAACAATAAATTCATAATACGACAAGCTCTGATAACCTCATGCGCCAAACATAGCCTGTATGTCCCAAAAAAGATTAACCAATGACATGCAATAGTGTAAATAAAGGGTGAAAGTTACTAAAGTTTCTTACTTATAGGCTTTTTCCATCTAAAACATGTCCTAAACACGATTAGGTTCCTTAATCTCTTAATCTAGTCCTTATAGTAAGTACATTATATTCTCAGATTCCCAAATGCAAATTTCATAATGATGTTGCATTAGGTAGTCTATATTGTCCGTTCCTCGTCACTCGATTTTGATAATGACAACATTATCATATATGATATTTTACAGGTTGCTGAGTCGAATTTTATACTAGTATTTATTGGAAAGCCGAGACTTACGTTTGAATCATTAACTTGCACGAATCAAAAGTAGATAGCAAATCATGTTTAAGGTTATAAATTAACTTGGTGTTTGTTGATGTGGTCCTAAATTCTTAACCAATTAATTATGTAAAGAGCATCAAATCTAATATGGGATTAGTGGAGATGCTAGCATCATTATAGGAAAATTAACATCGTACCCGCGCAATACAGCGGCGAGTACCTGATAATAATATTTTAGTAAACAAATATTACAATTTTACTAAAATTTAAATTAAAGTTAAAGTAGTAAAATTAAATTAACTTAAATAAACTCATTAAAAACGAAGAAACTAAAATTTAATAAAATTATATCAAAATGTATGTTGAATTAAAGAGAACGAAATTTTAGAAAATATGGTGAAATTAAATTATAAAAAAATAAATATATCAAAAGATATTTCAATTTAAAGATAAAAGTTTTTTAATTGTTTGTTATTAAGGTTGTTACAAAAGTTTGTTATAAAAACATATGAATAGATTAGATCAATTTAACAAAATATGATCTAAGGGTTTAAATTTAACCTTCATATCTTAATTTTTAGGTTTTGAGTTAGGTTTGAAAATTTTAGGTTCAGGATTAAGATCGAAGTTAAGATCGGAGTTAACCTCTTTATATAATAGTATAGAAGTGTAGATATAATTTAAACAAGATTATGTGCCAGCATTTTTGTTTCAAATTTATCATCATGTAGGTTAAAAGTGTTGTTCAATTAGAGCATGTATTATGGACCATGAAATCATGAACTAATGACTTATGCATAGGACATTTTATGATGCACAATAACTATTTATAACTTCACATTGTTATTGACACTAGGTTTTGTGCCCGCGCTCCGATGCGGCAGAGTATGGGCGCTATATTGAGAGTTGCACAGGTTTAGCTCTAAACTGGTACCTCAATAACAAAAAAGGCGAGTGTTATATAGAGGTTTATATTAGGTTACAAAATACGAACCATTGTTTAGGTCGTTACACACTGCATAACAGTCATAGCATTACCTAGGATGTTACATATTAGTGATAGAGTTAACATAATTATTTTGATAACATAGATAAACGATTGCGAAAAGCAGCGGTATCCCATCTAGAGAGCAGCTATTGCGGTTTTTTGCTTCTTCGTGGATTCTTCTAGTTTGGGCAAAAGGTTTCTTTTTGCGCTGCTAGTTTTTCCGAAGACTTCTGGTTTTTAAAACGCCGAAACAATTGTGGTCGCAACTGTTTCCAGCACGTCCGCTGATGGGGTGCCTATTTACAATAATACAGTAAGTAAGCAGGTCAATATTTACAACAATTGTAATGGTAGTTACACAATTTTAAAATATATAATCCTAACGAACTTAAGGGGTGGAGGGGGGGGGGGAGATACGTACCTGGTTCAGGCGTTAGCAAGTCTCTGTCAGTGCCGACGGCTAAGGGTGCTTGCAGAGTACTAGAACTGGCCGATGTGACATCAGTTGCTGGTTGTTGTGGTGTATCTGGCATGGCACGACATGTTTAGTGAAACAAACTGTGAAAAAAATATGTGTGACTTTACTCTCAGAGGAGGTTACCTTTGGACAATGTAATTTCGGCGTCTCTGGTGACTCCTGGCTTGGCTTCCGATGCTTCTAATGGCTCGGCCGCTCCCAATTCAAGCAAGGGTTCTTTTTCTACGAATTTGTCGACGATAAACTCACTTGAGCCGGTTTTTGTGTTTGGAGAAAAACGGAATTGAAACTTCTGTGTTAGGCCAATTATGTTGGTAAGTTCAGCTGGAATGGTACGCCTGTCAACACCTCTGTATTTGGCTGCTAACTGAGGGCAAGAGTGGTCTGTTATCTACGTTCCAGCATCGTCGAAGAACGTGAAGATACCTTTTGCACTTCCGTCATGGACATCGGTTTTGAAAGTATACCTAGTAGGTGGCGTAGTAGTTGTTTTGTACTGTTATGGTATGCATATTAGCTAGTGTGGATATGTCTTAGCATATTTTCCCCATACCTGAAAAGATGTTCTTTTAGCTCACCGTCGTCTTCACAGACAAACGTACCATCAAAGTCATGTGGTCTCTTTTTGCATTTGTTTCATAAGACGTAGTACCAATTCCTGTTGCGTGCAACGTTTGTAATAGTCGCGTCCACGGTAAGTGCAACACCTTGAGTTAACACAGATGTTATTTAAGTGTGGTTGTGATACTCTATCTTGTATGATTGGGTAAATGGTCTTACCTTGTAACCGGCACAGTTGAGCACCAAAAAAGAAGAGAGGGGTTCAACGTTAGTTTTTTTTCTCTGCACCTGGTTCACAGTAGTGGGACATGGTCACTTGTAACATGGGAGTTGACTTAAAGCGTTCTATAAACATGTGTATCAGTGAATGTGATAGAACGTGTAAGAACGTATATAATTGTTGTTTGTTTGAGTAATGCTGGCTGAATAAACATAGGATCGTACGCTTTTCTCTCTTGTTGAACTGCAGGTGTATCAGGATTAAGGTACAGGAAAGTGGCGGACGTGCTTGAAAGTTCCAAACCTGCGATGGGCGAGAATAAGCACAAATGTTCAAGCAGTAGTCATCCTAAAAAAATAGTTAGGTTATAACAAACCATTGTATTCGGTAACACGGCAGCCTGCAACAGCAAGCATGACAGGAACCGGGAACTTTTCTGTTGCCTCTTTGTCAAATTTCACCGCGAGAGCGTCCTAGAGTGTCAAGTCAATAGAAGTTCCATTGACCAATTCCAACCATAGACAAAGAAGAAACGGAGGTCGGGTTATTTAAAAATAGGAAACGTAGCTGCAAATACATTAGTCTGTTACAAAAAAGAGAAAGGAATAAAAATTGCAGTCACTTTAAGTTTTCAAGAGTGATCTTCCCTCTAATAGGGCCCGACTAAATCAAGTCTCCTATTGACCTTATGCAACCTAGGAAATCTGTAAACATCAATATACCATTTGTTAGACACCTAAATATCGAATCATTAACAACAATAAACATTTATTTGTACCTGTGAGGCGAGGGTACACCCATCTGTTATATACATCTTTGAAGGGCAGTCTTGTACGGAGTTTAGCATGAGGAACGAAATCAAAAAAATGTTGAGGGTAGTTTTTCTCGTGGCCTTCTAAGTGTTAAAATTTAGCATTTTGCCAAATCTGAGCGTTGTTTGTCTTTCAAGTGTTTGTTGGTAAGGGTTTGTTTTTCACATAAAAAAATTGAAATCCGGTACACCTTTCTATAGCCAAGTTGAGTTTCAAAGTAGGTAGCGTTTATGACATCCATGTTTGCTTGAATTGCATCGCCCTGAAAATGAATGAGATGAGCATGTCAACCCGAAGTATTGTTTTAATTTTTGTAGGTGTTACGTGATTCGGAAATGCTACCTTGTTGTCGATAAGAATACAGTAGTAATTCAGGTCTTTAACGGTTGGGTCATTTTGTGTTGGGGTTGTTCTTACCATCCACCGTCTGTAGACCATTGCTTAGAGAACATACCCTCTTTTCTGTGGTGCCAAATCAGAAATTGGTGTTGATGTTGCCACCAACGCATCCGTACTTGCGCTAGCCATAACAAAACTTCAGCTGCAAAACAGTAGAAATACAACGTGTATTTAGCAATGACTACATCGGCTATTCTAAAAGGCCGTGTTAAAAAAAATACATGGGAAGACTAACAATTAGAAAAAGGACCTGAGGGGGCGCATTAACTAAAGGAAGCATATCCTACTGTTTTGTGATTTTTTTAAAGGAATTGCTTAAGTGTGAAAAAACATAATCTGTACACATAGCATCTAGAGCACGTATAACAAAAAAGCATTCAAGTTAGGTAGCAAAATGTATGCATGACATCTATCATTCTAACAGTATCAAAAGCATTGCATGAGTTTAGCATGTATGATTTTGGCAGTTCATAAGACTCATATGTGGTTTAGGAAATCTTTGTAAACAATGTTCTTTGTAGTGTTTTCAGGTTTGTTTTCTTGTTAATGGATGAGTTTTTTAAGCCCGTCCGACGAAGTGGCCCTTGACAGGGCAATATAAAGCTTGCCATGGCTGAAGATGGGGTCAGGTAGATAGACACCTATCTTTGACAGAGACTGACCTTGGCTTTTGTTGATTGTCATGGCGTAGCATATTTTAACTGGGAACTGCTTGCGTTTGATGGTGAAAGACAGGTTTGCGTCCTGGTGACCCAAAGGGATCCGATGTATGTAAACTTTTTCTCCAACGCGCGTGTCAGTAATTATCTGAGCTTGAATCAACTTTGACTTAAGCGAACGAACTATCATACGTGTCCCGTTGCACAACCCCCCCCCCCCCCCCCCCCCAGCTAAGTTGGTGTTCCTTAATAGCATAATAGGGCACCCGACCTTTAGTTGTAATTCATGTGGTGGGAAACCGGGAAATTGCAACGTGTTCAAGAATTCAGGAGAATATAGCATGTCTGTTTCAGAAGTATCGCCACCATTTGGGTATGCAGTATCGTTGCTCAAGTAAGTGGTTAGTTCTCCGGGTATCTGTGAGAGGATACTGTTATTGATGATGTCTGTAGTTTCGTTTTTGGGGCACACTATAGCTTTAGATTTATAGCAACTTGTAGTTGGATTTTTTAGAGTCGCATCGTCATATATACATCGTGTAAGTTCTTGAAGCCAGCATCGTCCCCGAAAACACAATATTGAGGAGGTATAGATATCCAGCTTGCGTTTTCTGGCTCTTCTTCGTTTGGTTCTCCGATTTCACCATTTCCAAGGGCAAGAAGCCATGTAGCAAAGGCTTGGGCCTTGTATTTCTGAGATGCAGTAAGGTCATTTCGCATTAGGCGCATATTCTCGGTTAGTGTGTAAACTTTAAAGTGTTTCCATAGAGTGGATTGTGAGATGGAGAGGCTTATTAATTCAAGGCTAGAGGCCCCTTTTTTAACCGGCAACGTTTGACGAAAATCGCCCCTGAGGATAACCGTTTTGCCACCAAATACAACATCAGGCTTACTCGTTAGGTCTCGCAGACTACGATCAAATGCTTTGAAACAGTGTCGATTGTTCATGGCAGATTCATCCCAAGTAATAACATCTGTGTCACCCAACAGACGCCCAAGCTGTGTGTTTTTTATGTGGCACATTGATTCGTCTGTTAGTTCAAGAGGTATTTTGAACCTGGAGTGTGCCGTGTAGCCAGCAGGGAGCAGGAGGGAGGCAATGCCAGACAAAGCAACGGTCAAGACAATATTTTCTTGTGATCTAAGCACTCCGATAATGGTTTTCCACATAAAAGTTTTCCCCGTCCCACCATGACCATACACAAAGATCAGTTCCTGGCGGTTTTCCGTGGATGCCGAAATGATAGAGTCGTAGATACTTCGCCGCTGAGCATTCAACTTCGGTAGGGCTTAGAGAGTTTCTTGTAACAACTGTGGTTGATTATAGTTTTTTTCCTCCATCAACAACTTGTTCTTAAGGTCATCTAGGAGATGCCTAGGAGGGTTTGGGAGGCCATATTCCGATAATTTTTTACCATAATCTGTCAATATACACAGTATGTTATACAAAATATACCCCTTTTTCTCGCCATCGTTGACAAATTAGGTTGGAATACCAACAGTCGCGGATACCCTCGAACCAATGTCATCAAACATATTCTCCCAATGTTTCTCCCATAGCTTACGCGGGTCCACAACCTCACAAAATAATAGCATCTGGGCAAACAAAGTTCTCGTTTCAGCCGAAGATGCATGGCCGACACTTTCTTCCAGAGCTATGTCCCATTCACGGTCATCTCCTAACAAACCTAATGCATCATAGGTTGCGCGGAAGGTGGAACATACTCGACCGTTCACGGTCCGGATCTCAGTTGGCGATGAACATCCTTTTCTGTGGGATAGGAGTATACGAAAATAGAAGAGCTCTCTCGCGCTTGGATGTACAAAAGCTAGCCTTCTGTACAAATGCTTTGTCAAAACAGTCCTATGTTTCCACTTTTTATTGTCTGCGTACCCCACAAATTCTGTCGGAAACTTTAAGTAAGTCAAATGCTTGCCATCTGTATTCGCTATGTTGTATGCATACCACTCAGTCAATGTAGTTTTCTTTTTCTCTGGCAGATTAACAACAACGAAGACGTCATCGCGCCCACGGAAATTAACCCGCTGCATATTTTCCAAGTAGACTGCAAGTATCTGTACAACGGGTTCTCGGTTGTGTATGGGAAAATCAAAAATACGCCAACAAGCTTCATGTGGACATATGTAACGACCGTCTACATAATCCTGGATCTCGCCGCGCGGTTTTGGTGGAGGCTGAGAGGAGGTTGAAGCTTCACCTATTGGTCGTGCGACTTTGGCAAATATTCGATAAGGGCCTTTGGAGATATATTTGAACAAATACTTGATGAGCATGCTCCACCCACAATATTCTACATTTATGTGCGCATTGAACATGAGCGATAGAGTACGGTTATATGGCACTACATTAGAGTTGTCGAGCTCAAAACCTCATTTGGTGACACATATTCCAGAGTCTCGTCGCCGATAATGGACATAACCTGTAACGTCAAAGAAGGTATGATCATTGTATTGTTTGGAAATTTTTTTGCTACATCCACCATCTTTCATGCACGGCGAAGACATGTTTGCCGCGCCACATGGCCCATGGAGCATCAGGTCAGAAACAATTGCAAAAGTTTCTGGGTCGGTGATCGGGTCAGGCAATTCGGCTGAAATAAGTAGATCAAGCTGTGCTGGGTCGACAACTTTGTCCTTATCATGAAGCCACAAAAGCGTATGACAATGGGGAAGGCCTCGCTTCTGAAACTCAATGGTATACAAAACTTCAAGATAAACGTAAAATAAGGTCAATAGGTGTATTAACTCGTGAGGGAAACCCTACGAAAGACAAAAGGAAATATACCTCCTGTTACAGTCCCAAAAAGCTGGGACTCCTTCAGAAACTTAACAAATTCGTTGACTTTTTGTTGAAAGATACGGCAAGCAGCGTCCGGCCTGTCTGGTGTAAACAAAAGAGGGAATTGAGTCATGAAGCGTTCTATCTCAGGCCATTTTGCGTTACATGTGAATGTAACAAAGAACTGTGGATTGCCCAAAGCACGAAATAGAGCAAGTGCTTCAAGGTAGTGACTATACATGTATCGTGGCCCCCGGTGAAAGACATTGGTAGAAGAATTTGTTGCCCACATTGGATCCCCTCAGTATCACCCCTTCATAAAGAATCATACAACCCTGCAAGGTAGTCTGACCGGATATCGTTTTGATGAAGTCTAACCTAATCGAGCCTAGCCTGTTCCAAAGAATAATACACAACTACAACATATTGTTGAAAAAGCCGACCTGGTCTAAAGATATGGCCATAGTCATTTGTGCGCTGATGCGGTTGGTACTTATAGTAACGGTTCATTAAAACTATTGACGGATCACGATGGCCATCGCGGCGTGGAAGAACAAAGTTAGGATGATAACCCGTCGGCCCAAATACAAACAACAATGGAAACTGAAGAGACATATAGGACTTGTGGAGCTTGTTAATACGCTGTAGTGGGTCAGCCCTTGGCTCTATAATAACATCATAATCAGTTCTACATGACCGGCCTGTTTGAAAAACTATACCGCCAATGTATCTTGCTGTCAGAAGCTCATACCCGCGCACACCACCCGTATTGTACAGACGGAGCCTAAAATCTGGAACATCTGCATCTCCACATTTATCCCTGGCGGTTCGAACCAATTGAACCAACGCGTCTTTTGGTCCAACACTTGTATGAGGTGCTGGACAATAGCAGGCTTTAAAGAGGTTGAAGATTCTCCACCAAAAGGGGCTAGTCGATTACCGACTTCGTTCTGAGTATCATAGATATACAACTACAGAACCCGGGGTAAATTTCCTGGTTCAGGGCAGAGCGACCCAATACGGTGGTATACTTGGCTAGAGATCTTGAACACATATGGCCCTGCAGACTGGTTGACACTTTCGTCGATCGTGGCACCAAAGGACGTCATTGTAAACATTTGGTTGTAAGCGCGGATGTTTTCCATAAAGTGTCTGTCTGCATAAAGCTGTTGCATTCCAACATGGGCGGTGGAGGTTTAGGCATGAACATCTTGCCACCACCACAACATGTGTGGTACTCCGACTGCCTGCTATAACGTGAGGACTTTAACCGTTCATTGTGCCAGAACAGTGCACCCAAAACTGGAAACGGTGAGTGCAGTCTCCCAAATCACTGTAAATGGTAGGTCCTGTTAAAAAAAAGAACGGCAAGAAGACACGTTAGAACCAAGGAGAACCAACAACAGAGAATGAGTAAACGTAGGTGTAAGGGAGATCACTTGCCCGCCTACTCGTGGACGATCCGAATATGAGCCTATGACGCGTGGTTGCCCTTGGGCGTGGCACATCTGTAGATTGCTGAGGTGGGTATTCATGGAGTTTAGGAGTGTTTGGGCCAGCTGGCACGGGACCCGAAAGATTTCCCACGGCTGTTGTTGTTACTGCATGGGAAGAAACCGTTAGCGGGCCGAAAACCGTTTAAACCTCCTAAAAATAAAGCGGATATCGTGAAGATGCTACTTAAAAGGCATACCATTCACTTGGAACACCTCTGGGCCTCCCAAGCAGCGGCGTTTGTTTGAGGCACGTGCCCTAGAACGCACCACAAGCGGGCATGGATGAGGCGTGGATGAACTTAGGGAAGGGCTGTTTACACCAACCGGGCTCACGTGTGGTGGGGTTGCTGTGCGAGAAGAAATTGTTAGCAAACCCTAAACCTTTAAAAAATCATAATAACTAACCTAACATAAGAAAATGAACAACCACATGTGTAAGGGAAATAACCTCCCCGACAGCCCGAGGGGGTACCGGCAATTGTAGAGCTCCCACGTGAATTTGTGGACATGGTGAATACCGGCTGGCAAATCGCACCTATGCATGGCCTTTTACCAGCTGGAGGTTACCGAGTCATCGCTGGCCATTTGTGTGACGTGGCTTGAAGTCGGTGTGTGCATACAAGGGTTTCAGGTGGCAACACCAATGAGTTTATCCCGCCCGGACATTGTTTTTTCCTAGCTGGAGATTGTTGATCCGAACCTGGCCGTTTCTTTGAGGCGCGTTGGTGAGGCGCAACAGGGGAGGGGAACGCAACGGAAGATGTTCCCATTATATCATCTGTGACAACCATGGTTTTGGGGTTCGTCACTTAGACTACAGTTTAGGGTGTTTTGTGCAAATATGTGCTTTTATGTGCTTATGTGTTTATTTTGTGTGTTTGGAGTGAGGTTTGGATATCGTTTATGGGTATATGGTACTCATAAGTAAATCGAGGAACGGTTATTTCATGTTCATTAGCCCACATGGTAGTGACTATGAAATGAGATGGTGTTATTTTGTGGTTTTACGTATACGTATATGTATTATAGAAAATCGTATTTTTACGGTTTAGGGTTTTGCATTTAGGGGTCTCGGAAGAGGTATTCAGTCACGTGAGTATTTTTTGGGATGGTTTTAAGTCATTTAGGACTTAGTTAATTAGTTTATTTCATATTTCAAGAGTTTTTATAAAACTGTATATTTTTACGTCTTTTACGGTATACGCGTAAAATTTGACTAGTTTTACGGTTTTGAGGTTTTGGAGGCTTTAAGAGCTGAAATAAATTAAGGAAAATTAAGGTATTATTAATAATATATTAATAAGTAATAAAAAGAAAAAAATATAAAAATACATATAATAGTCGGTTTTGGGATGCAAGAAAGAAAAAGAAAAGGGAAAAAAGGAAAAAGGGGAACCGGGCTTTTGTAATGGGCCAAGGACTTGTTAGAAAATTATATAAAAACTTTTTATTAACCAAAAACATTCATAAAATCCCTGGAGATCAAGCTTAAGGCGAAATCCATGGAGTCTATTTAGGGTTTTCATATTTTTCTTGTCTTCCATTAATTCTAAGGTAAAAATCTTCAATCTCTTTTTAATTAAATTGTTTTTAGTTCTTTCTTAATCATTATATGATGGATCTAGGTTAGTGTTTATTAAGAAATCTGTAATTTAATGTTATCACAATGATATAGACATGATTAGAATAATTAGGGTTAATGATTAAACATGATGAGGGTAATTAATTTGGTTAATTATGTTAAATTCGTTTTTAAAAAAACTAGGCAGAATTTTTGGGTCATTGTTTTGATCATATCTAGAGTTTTAAAAACTTTTAATTTTCGAATCTTATGTCCCTGGAAAGGTAATTGAGTTGGCTTTCAAATGCAAGAAACGAGAACTAAATTGGAGGTCTGTAATTGGGTCAAAAACAGGTTACATTAGTCGGGTGTCAAAACAGTTTTTGGATTAGCCTGTTTTCTTTTTATGTTTTGAATTGTTTGGGGTACTTAGGATTATATTGGAATCTTCAAACGACCATGAGACTTATATTATAAATTAAATAAAAGATCTGGAGGAGGTCTAAACAAATGGGTTAGGGTAAGACCCTCTGATCATAACAAACTTTTCATATGTTCAAAATCAGTAAATTCTGGACAGGTAAAAGTATATATATATATATATATATATATATATATATATATATATATATATATATATATATATATATATATATATATATATATATATATATATATATATATATATATATATATATATATATATATATATATATATATATATATATGGAAGCCTTAACAGTGTCTTCAAGGTTGCGGTCAAAGGGGAGAGTTAGTTAACACATGTAAGGGAATAGGGTTTATTTTACAGAGGAAGTTGAATTGGTTAAGGGGGTGTTCGACCCATAGTTTAAGGTATGAAAAACAGGACTATTTTGGGTTAAATGTTAACGGGGCGAGTTATGAACTAAACTAAGTTAAGGGCTTTATAGAGGGGTGTCATGAGATGCATATGGCATATAAATGGGGTTAAGTTATAGGACAAGGTTAGATATCTGTCACAGATTGATGAGCCATTTTGGTATGTGGTTCATGTCTTGATTGTATACGTTTGTGTGTTTAGATTTTGCTAGAGTGCGGGTACTTGGAGAAGCTTGTTCAGGTGAGTTTCATAGTCCCATGTTTTTATGAGCTATAAATGATTTGACTTCCAGATTGGATGGAAGAGACACTGTATGGTTTTGTAAATAATGCTGTGAATGTTTTTATGGTTTGTGATGGACTTGTGTGTACACTTATGTGACTAACTGCTATGTAATTCTTTATTGTTATTTTGGTTTGACTTGGTACCAAGGGGATGTTAACAAGGCGGGGCCTTGGGATTGGTTCATAGGTGTATGGGCGCCTATGGGACCATGGTTATTGGTAAGGCTAGGAGCCTTGGAAATTGTGGTTATTGGTAAGGCTTGGTGCCTTGAAATTGTGATTGTATGGTTAATCTTGAATGGTAGTTGTTAATGCATAATTGTAACACATTGTCCATATGTTATTTTATTGATGGTTGTTATTCACAGCTTATAACTATTTTGGGGTTGGAGTCTAAACCTATGACTCTCACCAACTTTATGTTGACGTGTTTTAGTGTCTCTTTCAGGTGATAATGTGGTTAAGCGTGAGAATAGGAGTGGCTAGCTGGGAGGCTTAGGATTGCATTAGAGGAACCCCCTTTCCTCGTAGTCTTTACTTATGTTTGAATAAGTGATACTTTGTAGACACATATATGTTTGTTATTTGTTAATTGTATGTCTTTGGTAAGAGGTAGACCTGTTACCTACTTACCTAGACGCCTGCATTGTTTGTGATATCTTCATGACATTGTGTCACCATTTATGATATTTCTATTTCATTTAGTTATCTCTATAGACACGCTATTGTTGCGATGATATCCATACGTCGCGCCCCATATTCCGCCATGGTGGGGTGTGACAGAATGGTATCAGAGACAATTGTTATAGATAATTAGGTTGCCTAGCCTAGTCTATAGCTTAAGGATCCCTGCATATAGGCGTCATAGGATTACGTGTGGTCTTGATTGTATTTTCCTAAATTTTATTTTTTGTGAATTTTGACTAGTATGAGTTGAACTGTAGTTGCCCATACTTAGTCACCTGTTAATTTTTGTTTTGCTTTTGATATATAAATTACTTTCACCATAGTAAGTTATTTGGTGTACCTAATGTATAGTATTTTTCTTTTGATGTTTAAGTCATGTTCCCTAAGAATCATGTGGTGATTCGAGTTACTAGGAGTAGGTGGATAGGAAGGATTTTAAGTTGTTTCCACTCTTATGGGCGACATGACTTATAACTGGTTATGATGTTGTGTTGGAGTTTGTCTATGCTGTTTTAGCTAGACTATGGATTTATGTATTCCAAGAGTTTGACTATATTATTTTAATAGATGAAGTTTTGGACCTTACTGTTTATGTGGTTATGAGCTTATGTGAGTAGATGGATTTATGTGTTATATGTTGTATTGATTCTTATAAGTGTCATCATAGGAGGGAGTGCATTGAGGAAAGGGTAATTGTATAAGTATGGTGGCCAACATAGTTATACAATTACCACAACTTCAATAGGTTCTCAAGTATGATTGCATGAAAGAGGGTTAGTACATGCTTGTATATGATGAGATGTGGATTTTTGGTATATGTATAATGTATGGGTTTATGTAACGGCTGTCTACCATATGGCTATTTTTGAGTGTGTTATATGTTTTAGGTTATACTCATGTTGTGTAATTATGGGGTCACACGATATGGACTGGTTTTAATGATGGGTTTTATGCCTTGTGGTAAGATGGTGATTACTCGTATGGAAAAACAAGTGTATGACGCGATTGATTGATCTGACATGTATGGTGACGAGTATGTTTTGGGTGATTTAATAGGTATATATATATACGGATGTATATATACTAGTATGTGTTAGGTTATGATATATGGTCGTTCAGTAGTTATTATAACTTGAACGTACCTTGTGTTTGCTCGTGTTTTATGGTGGTGGAGTTTGATGGAGTTCCAACGGCGTTTTGAGTCTTTTGATACGTGTCTACATTCGGGTATGTATTTTAATTAATGAGAACTACTAAACTTTCTTACAAATAAGTGTGGCTAATTATAAGAAAACGGCTTTGAAAATAATTTGTAAGTGTATGGTATGATATCGTGACTTACATATTTTTTTAAGTTTGTGGTAGTAAGCTATAAAAATAATTTGTCTTGAAAATAATTGGATTAGTTTTCTATGTAACATGTGATAATACATTTTAAAGGGGTAAATAAATTTTACAAAAATTTTCTCAAGTGGAGTTAAAACTTTAGAAGTATTTAACTAGACGGAAAGAGTAAAAAAGGAGATTTTATTATAGTAATGATAATAATAATACCACACCTTGTAAACGTGTAGTAGTTTAGTTATAACCAGCCTAAATGGATTTTATAAAATAATAATAATAATAATATAGAATAAAATGAAAAAAACACCGTATTTTATAAACATGTATTGGTTTCATAATAACAAGTGAAATAAGTTTAATACGGGTAAACAAGATAATGGTTAGAATAAGATTGTAGTATACTAACTAGTTGATATCTTTGATAAAATAATGAAGATAAAAGATGAGTTTATTGCTCAAAACGAGTATGATTGATTTTAGTAGTATTGAAGTTTGGTTCTTATGAGGAGTAACTAAATGGGGTGAAAGTTTAAAACTTTCTGAGGTATCGAAATTTGGTAATACTAACCGTGACGAGTCAAATTTTTCGTTGTTGGCACACTCCATTGAATCTTTTGGATTACATTGTTTCGTTTTCAGTTGTTTTGGCTAGGGTTCATTATGGTTGATATTTCGGTTTACCCTATATTTATTATGGGACGCGATTGTTGGAATTCTTTTGGTACACGTCATGGTTGATTTAGTTATGCGGTTGTGGAAACGTTAGGATGAGTTGGGTAGTATTACTTATGGTTAGATATTAGAATGCAGAGATGTGTTTTGGTTTAAAGGTTGTGTTGAAGGAATGATTAAGATTTGTGGAGTTTTGAAACTTAGATTGGTTACGGGAATAAGGGAGTAAGTAAAGTTATTTGACTGGTCGTGGGAACGAGATGTCATGCTACGAGAAGTTGGTTGAAGTACCATTAGGAGATTGATGAAAGTACTAGTGGATGTGAGGGTACATAAGAAATTTTCTACTAATGGAAAGATTGGGAAAATAACACGCAAGGGAATTGGCATAGTTATGGAGGCGGGGTAGTAGTAGACACGTGAAGGAAAACATGGATGTAAAAGAATGATTGGTAGGAGGCTGATTAATGGTGATTACAACAAGTAAGGAAGAGTGAGCCATTGAGGGGTTGAAGTACCTTTAGAAATATTGTGGTAGATGAGTTGAAGTTAGAGGCTATTGGGTAGTGTGGAGTTCCTAGGTAACATCATAGAGACGAGAAAGAGTGCGTGAAGAGCTATATCATGAATCAAGGAGCTGAAAGGACTACGTGCCGGCTGCTAGAAGGAAGCAAGAGATTTTGAAGGAGTCACAGAAGTTATAAGGACTGGAAAGGTGACAAGCACTATGATGGGAATCTCAGTATGGTTCGTGACGAAGAAGGACAGATCGAGTACCGGAGTGGAGTTACAAAGAGCTGAACTAGTGGATCGTGATGAATTTAATACATAACATGGGAGATTAAGAACTCGTGGAGGTAACAAGGGGAGTCGAGTGAGTACGCGGATAGAATTTTTGTGGAAATCAATATCGAGGGATGAGTAGTGAAGCTGAGTTGAATAAGTTCATGGAGAAGTGATTAGAGAGTCGGTTTTGTGAAGGTGTTATGAAAGATCTTTGGAAGAGACAGTTATGCATTATCCAATGCACTAGTAATAAGTGTAAAAACACTTATCCTTTTACCACTTATTTCTAATAATAACAAGACAAAAACGTGTATTTTATGTCGTAAAAGTCGGAATTATGCGTGGTTTGTGTTTTTATTGTGTTTTAGGACGAAAAGATGAAAAAGGAAGAAAACACGGGATTTCACGGACTTTTATCGAAGAAAACGAGAAAAGACGAAGTCAAAAGATCAAGAGTGCAAAAAGAACGAAAGTCCAAGGCCTATTCTGAAGATTTATCGAAGAAAAAGTCTAAAGACGGAAGTTTAATGAAGTCGAAGAACTCAAGTCTAATTATAGAAGGAAATTAGAAGACGAGTTCAATTTACATCGACAAATCCCGAGACGACGTCGAGAAAGACAAAGAATTTAGATTGAGTCGAGAAGAAAGAAAGAAAGAAGGAAGCACATGCACCTCCCCATCTCCTATAAATACCCCCTAATGACACATTAGGAGGGTGTTAGCTAGTTTATTTTCCTTTTTGTAGTTTTAATTTTAGAGAGAAAAAGTGTTTAACTTTCTCTCACTAGAACATCGTCTTTACTTCTTTTCATTTTAAGCTTTGATTTACTTTTGTATTTTTGAATCTTTAATCTACAAGTTCAAGTTAAGTTTTATTTCATCTTTAATCTTCTTCTACCTTTCTTTATTTTGATCTTGATTAGTGATAATCTTTGATTTTGTTACATCTTGATGCTTATGTGATTAAAAAGTTTATCTTTTTATTCATTTCTAAGTTTTAATACGGATTATGTTTTGAGCTTTTCATGCTTATTGACTTAGTTTGTGTTTAGCTTATTTACGTTTTAAGTTTTCTTAAAAGTTTAGTGTTTTTAAAGTTTGTTTTGAAAAGTTGCTTATTTAAAAGTTTAAAAAGTTCTTAATGTATGCTTATTAGTTCGGCTTATTATTAATTCGATCAAGTATTGGTTTGAGTTTATTAAAAATAGCTTAAAACTTGGCTTATTTTAGAATACATACCATCGGAAAGGGTAAACCCCTTTCCGATCTTACATTCCGGTTAGGCATTTATATTCCGATCAGCTCACTATTATTCCGATCACAAGTATCGGAAAAGGGTTTTGTTTTTCCGATTTGGATTCCGATTGGGATTCCGACGGGGGTGTTTATGTTGACATTCCGATACGGCTTGTTATTCCGACGAGGATTCCTATCTGGATTCCGACAAGGGTGTTATTTAATATTCCAATTAGCTTTGTTTTCCAACATTCCGACTGCATTCATTTTGCCATATTCCGATTACATTCCGACCATACATTCCGATTGTAGGGTTTCTTGGACATTCCGACGGGGTATTCCGACGGGATTCCGACCAGGCATTCCGACTGGGTTTAATTTCTTGTTTTTACAAAGTTTTCTAGTTTTTATTTTTAGAGAGAAAAAGTGACAGTTTTTCTATAATTGCTTTTAGCCTATTTTAATTTCGTTTCGCATTTACTTTTTAATTAGTTATAGACAATGACAACCTTTTTATTTTCCACCAAGAACGACTGAGTCGCACTTTCTACTAGTAATCAATTCGAAAAGATCGGACGATAACTTTTTATACTTGGAAATCCCTTGTATTAAATGGCGCCGCTGCCGGCTCTTTTCGTTAAGATTAACGGTTTTTAGTGAGAGACACGTTGGATTTTGGGACCCGTTCATTCGTGAACGTTATTTTCCTTGCTTAAAAATTTTCAAAAATCCATAAAATTTTTTAATAAATTTCAAAAATACAAAAACATTAAAAAATCATAAAAAGCATGTCTTTTCCAAAGTTTTGCACCAAAAAGATTTTATTTTTATTTTTACAAGTACATATATATTCTTTGTTTCTTTTGTATCTTTGTCTTTTTCTTTTGCAGGTGTATGCGTACTAGATCTTCAACTTATCCAGAGCCTGAGACTCGTGAAGATTTAGATATGGCTGGTGTGCACAACAACAATAACAACCCACCTCTACCCAATTTAAATAATAATAACAACAACAACAATGTTCCCCCACCCGACTTACGAACAATGGGGGAGCTTTGTCAGCCAACAATGAACGGACGCGGAGGACCGATTGCGCCGATGCAAATCACGGCTCCTGAATTTTCGTTGAAGCATCACATGATCCAGCAAGTTCAAAACGCTTATCCTTTTCGCGGATTACCGGATGATGATGCCAACAAACACCTCGACAAATTCATTACCGTCACCCAAAGCATGAAAATTCCCGGTGTTACTATGGATTTCCTTCGCCTATATCTCTTCCCACACACTTCATCCCACCATGCCGAAAAATGGTTTGATCTTCTTCCTAAAAACTCAATTCATACATGGAATGACATGACTCAACGATTTTTGTCGCGCTACTTTCCACCATCCATGGTCACTAGTCTTCGCAACCAAATCAGTGGATTTACTCAAGAACCCGATGAGTCGCTTTTCGATGCTTGGGAACGTTATAATGTCTTGATCGACCGTTGTCCGAACCATAACATGCTCCCTGTTACTTTGATTGATACCTTCTACAATGGTTTAACTTTTCGTGATCGTGATACGATTAATGCTGCCACCGGTGGTACATTCATGAAGAGAAGACCTGAGGAGTGTAGAGAGCTTATAGAGAACATGACCACTCACCACAAAAATTGGGATTCATCCGCATCCTCAAGATCAAACTCGAGAGTCAATGTTTTTTCTACTTCAGCAACCCCAGATATGACCGAATTCACTCACATGATGGCCGAAATGAACAAAAATATTCTACTTATAGCTACGAATCAACAACAACAAGCTAAAGCTGTAGCAACTTCTTGTGAGATTTGCAAGAATTCTCATTTATACACCGATTTTCCTTATACTCATGACAATCCGGAAAATATGTATGCCGCCAACGGTAACTTTTCTAAGGAGGCTATCAAGCACGTCCTCAAGGTGACCGCAATTTGCTTAGTTATCGTTCGAATAACTTTCTTTCACCACCCGGTTTTCAATCCCATAATAGACCACCACCACCTCCATTGAACAACACACAATACCCACCAAGGAACCAAGGCCAAAGAAGTAACTATCAAGGGAATTCTTCTAATAATCAAAGGAATTATAACTCAAATCAAGGGAATTTTCATAATCAAAATCAAGGGGCTTTTAATGGACAAAACCAAGGGTTTCAAAATAACAACTTTAACCAAGGTTTTAATAATAACAATGCTTATCAACAACAATATCCAAACCAAGGTTTTCAAAATCAAGGGCAAAACACGAATTCCCCTTAAATGGAATTGGTTCTTCAAAAGTTGACTGATAAGTTGAGTAAACATGAGAAAATCATGTCTGCTATGCAAGAATCGAGTGATAAGAAATTTATGCTAATGTTTCAAGCCATTAATCCCCAAGGCCCACCCCAAGGTACTCTCCCTTCTAACACCGTGAACAATCCTGGGGCCAATGTTAATGCCATCACTACTAGGAGCGGTAAGATCATCAGTGAACCTCCTTCTTCACCAACTAACCAAGGACCCGAGATTTATTCTACTTGTGATATACCACCCGTTATGCCTTCGTCTTCACCTTATGTCCCACTGATACCTCAAGTTTATACCACACCTTCGGTTCCAAAACCGGTTCCTCCACCTTCCACTTTTACCCCTCCACCACCCAAGGATGTGAGTGAGAATTCCATTCCAAAGCCTTCCTCTCAACCCAATATACCTTATCCCTCAAGGTTGAGGAAAGAGAAGTTGAAAAACAAGGATGATATTCAGGTTTCTAACTTTCTTAAAATGTTTAAACAACTGAATTTCACATCTCCTTTGTTGAGGCTCTCGCTCACATGCCTAAATATGCTAAGATGTTTAAGGATATTTTAAGTGATAAAGAAAAATTTCTCGACATCGCCAATACCCAATTAAATGAGAATTGTTCTGCCATTCTTTTGAGAAAACTTCCAGTTAAGTTAGGAGATCCCGGTCGCTTTCTAATCCCTTGCAACTTCCCCGGGGTAGAGAATTGTATGGCCCTAGCCGATCTAGGTGCTAGTATAAACCTAATGCCATTAAGTGTTTGGAAACAATTATCTCTACCCGAGCTAGTCCCCACACGAATGACTTTGGAATTAGCTAACCGTACGGTTGCTTATCCGGTGGGGATAGCCGAAGATGTCTTCGTCGGTGTCGATAAATTCACCTTTCCAGCGGATTTTGTTGTCGTTGAATACGAGATGGATCCCCGTGTTCCATTAATCGTTGGACGTCCATTCTTGAGGACCGGTCGCACTCTCATTGATGTAGCCGCGGGCGAATTAATCATGAGAGTTGGTGACGATAAAATCGTCTTCAACATGGGTAAGCTTTCTAAGCAACCTCATGAAAACGAGAGCGTTAATTTCATTGACGTTCTTGATGAGGCTTGTGAAGAACATTTCAAAGACGCTTGTAAAAGTGGTTCTTCTTCTCTACCCATTTTTGAGACCGTTGCCTCTATTGCTCCATCACTAACTCCATTTGGAGAAAGTGATCTCTTTTTGAAATAATTTGAAGCTACTTTGGGAGATGTGGACTTACAATATGACGATTCTCTCTCCAATTGGGATGAAGACATTCGTACCATTGAGAAACTTCTCAATGAGGACCATATTTCTCCACCATCTCCTATGGACATCTCTATCGATGAACCGAAATTGAAAACGCCTTCCATCGAAAATCCTCCGGATTTAGAGCTTAAGGATCTACCGTCTCATCTCGAATACGTGTTCCTTGAAGATAATAAGAAGTCACCCGTCATCATCGCAAAGGACTTGAAAGAGGATGAAAAGTCTCGACTTATCGACGTGCTGAAGAATCATAAGAAAGCGATTGCTTGGAAAATATCTGATATTCGTGGAATTGATCCTCACTTTTGCACACATAAAATTCTCCTGAAGGACGACTTTAAACCCACTATTCAAAACCAAAGAAGGGTGAATCCCAAGATCCATGACGTTATCAAAAAAGAGGTTATCAAACTTCTTGATGCGAGAATGATCTACCCTATCTCGGGTTCACCATGGGTTAGTCCGGTCCATTGTGTGCCTAAGAAAGGCGGAATCGCCGTTGTGCCCAATGAAAACAACGAGTTGATTCCTACTCGTCTCGTTACAGGGTGGAGATTTTGTATAGACTATCTCAAACTCAATGATGCTACGAGAAAGGATCATTTTCCCCTTCCTTTTATGTACCAAATGCTTGAACGTCTAGCGGGTAATGATTATTATTGCTTCTTAGACGGTTTCTCTGGGTATTTTCAAATTCCCATCGATCTTAAAGAACAAGAGAAAACCACATTCACTTGTCCTTATGGAACATTTGCTTACAAAAGAATGCCATTCGGCTTATGCAATGCTCCTGGGACTTTCCAAAGGTGTATGATGGCTATCTTCCATGACATGGTTGAAGAAACCATGGAAGTCTTCATGGATGATTTCTCGGTTTATGGTGACTCCTTCTCTTCTTGCCTTGCCAATTTAGAACGCATGCTTAAGCGGTGTGAAGACACTCGCCTTGTTCTAAATTGGGAAAAATGCCATTTCATGGTAAAAGAAGGCATTGTGCTTGGACATAAAATCTCAAAAGCCGGTCTTGAAGTGGACCGTGCTAAAGTTGATGTCATAGCCAAATTACCTCCACCTTCAACCGTGAAGGGTGTGAGAAGTTTCCTTGGTCATGCGGGCTTCTATCGTCGATTCATTCAAGATTTTTATAAAATTGCTCGCCCGATGACCCACCTCTTGGAAAAAGATACTCCTTTTATCTTTTCTAAAGAGTGTCTTGAATCCTTCAATCTTCTTAAGGACAAGCTAACTAAGGCACCGGTCTTGGTTACCCCTAATTGGGAGCTACCTTTTGAATTGATGTGTGATGCTAGCGACTTTGCTATTGGAGCGGTTTTGGGCCAAAGAGTGAACAAACACTTCCAACCAATCCATTATGCTAGCAAGACAATGACGGGGGCTCAATTGCATTATACCACTACCGAAAAAGAGCTTTTAGCTATAGTGTATGCTTTTGAGAAGTTCCGCCCCTATCTTGTCCTTTCCACCACCATTGTCTATACCGACCATTTCGCGTTGAAGTACTTGTTGAATAAGCAAGATTATAAGCCAAGACTTCTTCGTTGGGTTTTGCTCCTTCAAGAATTTAAAATTGAAATTCGTGACAAGAAGGGAGCCGAAAACCTAGCCGCGGATCATCTAAGTAGAATTGAGGATCCTTATCAAGGGGATCATCCGAATCAAGAGATCAATGACTCTTTTCCCCTTGAGGCCTTAATGTCTATCAACTCCAATATTGATGACACCCCGTGGTTTGCAGACATTGCAAACTACTTAGCGGGTGGTATTCTCATCCAAGGGTTAACATCCCAACAAAAGAAGAAGTTCTTTAAAGATGTTAAGACTTACTTTTAGGATGACCCTTATCTCTTGAAACAATGTGCTGATCTGATTATTCGTCGATGTGTTGATGGGCCGGCAGCTTTACTAATCCTTGAAGCTTGCCATAAAGGACCCACCGGTGGTCACTTTGGTCCCAACTACACCGCGAAGAAAGTGTTTGACTCTGGATTTTATTGGCCCACCATTTATCGTGACGCTCACGAAATGGTTAAGCATTGTGATGCTTGCCAACGACAAGGCAAGATCACACATAAAGATGAGATGCCTCAAAATTTCATACAAGAATGTGAAATCTTTGATGTATGGGGCATCGACTTTATGGTGCCATTTCCATCATCCAAAGGGAACAAGTACATCGTCGTAACCGTTGACTACGTATCCAAATGGGTTGAAGCTAAGGCTCTCCCTACGAACGATGCGAGGGTGGTTGTGAACTTTTTGAAGCAGCTTTTTGCTCGATTCGGTGTTCCTCGTGCTATCATCAGTGACCGCGGGACTCATTTTTGCAATGATCAATTTGCTAGAGTCATGGCTAAGTACGGTGTTAATCACCGTCTTTCCACCGCTTATCATCCTCAAACAAATGGTCAAGCCGAGATATCTAACCGTGGATTGAAGAGAATTTTAGAGCGGACTGTGGGAGAGCATCGTGCCTCGTGGGCCGATAAGTTAGATGATGCTTTGCGGGCTTTCCGTACCGCATATAAGACACCTATTGGTTGTACTCCATATCGTCTTGTGTACGAGAAGGCATGCCATCTCCCTATTGAGCTGGAACATAAAGCGTACTGGGCCTTGAAGTGGGCCAATTTTGACATCAACAAAGCCGGTGATCTTCGGAAGATTCAACTCAATGAGCTAAATGAACTAAGGAATGAAGCTTATAAGAACTCATTGATCTACAAGGAGAAGACCAAGATCATCCATGATGCAAGGATTAAGAACCAAGAGTTCCACGTTGGTGATTAAGTTTTACTCTTTAACTCTCAGTTGAAGATCTTCTCGGGCAAGCTGAAGAGCCGTTGGTCTGGTCCATTCACCGTCGCCAAAGTCTTCCCATATGGCACCATTGAGCTTTCTCAACCAAATGGGCCTAATTTCAAAGTGAATGGCCAGCGCGTGAAGCTGTACTTTGGTGAGGACATCTCTCATGAGGTGATTCTATCCCTCACCACGTTTCCCTTGAATTAGTTCTGGGATGAGTCAGGCTCGTGACTCGGTTAACAAAAACAAGCGCTTTTTGGGAGGCAACCCGATTATCTATCTATCTTTATCTGTTTTTTTATAATAAGTGTAGGGGGAGACCCTCGTATGTGTTTGTTGTTTTCCTTCTTATCATGTGCAGGGATTCGAGCTTTCAAAGATCCATTCTTGATGACTTTTGACGACCCGTGATTCTGTGTACCCGTCTTCCCGGTTCTATCCTAAACTCTTTTGATTCACTATTTTATATTCTTCAATGTTAAAATAGGAATCACTTTAGTTGTCCTTTCCTTAGCAAGATTTAAACAACGTGCACAATGTCCTAAGTGTAGGGGAGTTTACTCCCACATGCTTAAACATTGAGGACAATGTTTATATCAAGTGTAGGGGAACTTCTATCGAAGTAAGTGGTCTTTTCCATGAATTTGCCCTCATTTTAACCGGAAAATTTGATTTTTCGACATTTTTCAAAATTTTTAATCTATTTTGGCCTAGTAGTATAGTAGTATTTCCCTTTGTTATCGTTATTTACTTTCTGTGTTAGAATAAATTTTTAATAAAGTGGTTTTCGTTTTTCAACATTGTGAATATTCTGACTCAACCCAAGTTTACTTATCTAAGTTTACTCTAGCTAGTATCCTTAACGTGTTTAAGTCAAGTTTTGCTAGGCTTTTATATAGGGAGCTTTAAAACGCGAAAGTCTTAACTCTCACGGGTTAAGAACAAGAACTTTTCGCAAGTTCCTATGATTGATCCTAGAAAGTCGTTTATCAAGGGAACTTTAAAATGCGAGTTCTAAACTCGAAAGAGTAAGAATTTGCAAGATCCTATAGATGACTTGAAAACCCAAAACTTTGATTTAATAGGCTAAGCATCCACGAGTCTCATTCCTTGAGATTTTAAATTGTAGAGAACGAGAGATGATAGAGTCAATTATAAGTTTGGTATTCTTTCGTGAATTTATGTGAGTTGATTATAAGCTTTTTCTCCCATCACTTGTTAATAAATATATTTGCAATAAATAAGGTTGTACGATTTAAAAAGTTACTTAACTTCTAGCACAAGATCGTTTAAAAGTTGCTCGGATTAATTAGAGTTCATAGCCAAGGCATAATTTATTGAAGCGGGATGCGAAGATTGGCGAGTCCGAAAAGGCCCTAACAAGGCATGAGGGCTACATTTTGTTGCTAAAGATCCAAAAGTGACGTGAAGAATCATTTATCGAAAATCAATATGAAGGATCGAGACAAACGACGAAAAGAAAATACTCCCCAAAAGATCATGGAGAAGTCTATCCAAAAAGGCCCTAACAAGGTATGAGAATAAATAGATCCAAGTCCTAAAAGGAGGCGGATCGTTGTATATCAAAGTCCAAAATAAAGATTGGAGAGAAATGAAGAAGTCGTGGTCCAAATATGAAGAATCTGTCAAAAACTTCAAGTGAAGAAATTCCTATTATGAAGAGAAGACCATAATTTCAAGAACGTCTCCCAAGATTCGAAGTATGAAGTTGCTGCCAAATATCGGTCCGAGAAAGGTCTCAAATCGTGAAGCGAGTTATGCCAAGATATGAACTTTATGAGGTCCCGAGAAGCAGTTTTAAAAGATTTTGTCCTTTAGCTAACTATTGCTTAAATCATCCCACTTTATTTTCAGCCTAAATAACTATCGAAATAAGTCAAACAATGCATCCTCGTGATCATTCAAGACAAAATTAAAATATAAGAGATACACCTAGGAATATGGGAGTCTAAGTAAATAATTGACCCACATGAATTCGTGTTAGTTTGCTAACTTATAATAGCAATGATCTCGTTTTTAAGCTTGGTATGGGGAACATGAAACTTGAGGATGATGAACATTCATGACGGCCAAAACCCCAATGCAAGTCTTTGATTTCTATCTTTTTACTTTCCTTAAAGTTTAGTATTTAAAAAAGGCCAAGGTGGGTTGTTTATGATGAAAAATGTAAACCATGTTTTGAAATTAATGCATTGCATGAGGGCATTGCAATGGTCAAGTGTAGGGGATTTAATAAGTGTAAAAACACTTATCCTTTTACCACTTATTTCCAATAATAACAAGACCAAAACGTGTATTTTATGTCATAAAAGTCGGAATTATGCGTGGTTTGTGTTTTTATTGTGTTTTAGGACCAAAAGATGAAAAAGGAAGAAAACACGGGCTTTCACGGGCTTTTATCAAAGAAAACGAGAAAAGACGAAGTCAATAGATCAAGAGTGCAAAAAGAACGGAAGTCCAAGGCCTATTCTGAAGATTTATCGAAGAAAAAGTCTAAAGACGGAAGTTTAATGAAGTAGAAGAACTCAAGTCTAATTATAGAAGAAAATTAGAAGACGAGTTCAATTTACATCGACAAATCTAAGACGACGTCGAGAAAGACAAAGAATTTAGATCGAGTCGAGAAGAAAGAAAGAAAGAAGGAAGCACATGCACCTCCTCATCTCCTATAAATACCCCCCTAATGACACATTAGGAGGGTGTTAGCTAGTTTATTTTCCTTTTTGTAGTTTTAATTTTATAGAGAGAAAGTGTTTAACTTTCTCTCACTAGAACATCATCTTTTACTTCTTTTCATGTTTAAGCTTTGATTTACTTTTGTATTTTTGAATCTTTAATCTACAAGTTCAAGTTAAGTTTTTTTTTTCATCTTTAATCTTCTTCTACCTTTCTTTAGTTTGATCTTGATTAGTGATAATCTTTGATTTTGTTTCATCTTGATGCTTATGTGATTAAAAAGTTTATCTTTTTATTCATTTCTAAGTTTTAACACGGATTAAGTTTTGAGCTTTTCATGCTTATTGACTTAGTTTGTGTTTAGCTTATTTACGTTTTAAGTTTTCTTAAAAGTTTAGTGTTTTTAAAGTTTGTTTTGAAAAGTTGCTTATTTAAAAGTTTAAAAAGTTCTTAATGTATGCTTATTAGTTCGGCTTATTATTAATTCGATCAAGCATTGGTTGGAGCATATTAAAAATAGCTTAAAACTTGGCTTATTTTCGAATACATACCATCGGAAAGGGTAAACCCCTTTCCGATCTTACATTCCGGTTAGGCATTTATATTCCGATCAGCTCACTATTATTCCGATCACAAGTATCGGAAAAGGGTTTTGTTTTTCCGATTTGGATTCCGATTGGGATTCCGACGGGGGTGTTTATGTTGACATTCCGATAGGGCTTGTTATTTCGACGAGGATTCCTATCCGGATTCCGACAAGGGTGTTATTTAATATTCCGATTAGCTTTGTTTTCCAACATTCCGACTGCATTCATTTTGCCATATTCCGATTACATTCCGACCATACATTCCGATTGTAGGGTTTCTTGGACATTCCGACGGGGTATTCCGACGGGATTCCGACCAGGCATTCCGACTGGGTTTAATTTCTTGTTTTTACAAAGTTTTCTAGTTTTTATTTTTAGAGAGAAAAAGTGACAGTTTTTCTATAATTGCTTTTAGCCTATTTTAATTTCGTTTCGCATTTACTTTTTAATTAGTTATAGACAACGACAACCTTTTTATTTTGGGTTAATATACACAGAGGTTACTAAAGTTCGGTCAAAATAACGATTTTGTTACTAAAGTATAAAACCTTACATTTAAGTTACTATTGTATACAGGTTTGATTTATTTGTTACTAAACGTTCAGAAAAACTATCCCACCGTTACTCATTAGATAGGTTACCGGTTAAGCAGGTTTTAGTGGGCCCCATTTCTATTTTTCGCCAAACTTTAGCAACAAAATCGTTAATTTGACCAAACTTTAGTAACCTGCGTGTATATTAACCATTTACGTTTTGGTCAGTTTTTTCCGTTTTCGTTCGTACTTTTACGTTTTTGTCAGTAATTTTGCGTTTTCGGCAGTAAATTTATGTTTTCGTCAGTAATTTTACGTTCTTGTCAGTACTTTTATGTTTTCGTCGATAAATTTATGTTTTCGTTAGTAACTTTATGTTTCCGTCACTAAATTTACGTTTTCGTCAGTAATATACGTTTTCGTCAGTAAACTTACGTTTTCGCAAGTAAAATTACGTTTTCGTCAGTACTTTTACGTTTTCGTCAGTAAATTTACGTTTCGTTACGTTTTTGTTACGTTTTCTTCAACGTAAAATACTGACAAAAACATAAAAATACTGATGAAAAAAATGTAAATACCGACGGAGACGTAATAATACTGAGAAAAATGTAAATTTATTGAGGAAAATTTAAATTTACTGAAGAAAACGTATATTTACTGACGAAAACATAAATTTACTGACGAAAATGAAAGTGTATTGACGAAAACGTAATTTACGGACGAAAACGTAAATTTACTGACGAACACGTAAAATTACTGACGGAAACGTAAAAATACTGAGAAAATGTAAATTTATTGACGAAAACGTAAATTTAATGTATATTTACTGACGAAAATGAAAATTTACTGATGAAAACGTAAATTTACTGACGAAAACGTTAACTTACTCACGAAAACGTGAATTTACTAACGAAAACGTAAAATTACGGACGAAAACGTAACTTTACTGACGAAAACGTAAGTTTATTGACAAAAACGTAAGATTACTGACAAAAACGTAAATTTGCTGACGAAAACGTAAAATTACTGACGAAAAGTAAGTTTACTGACCAGCCGTAAGTTTACTGACGAAGACGTAAGTTTACTAACAAAAACTTATGTTTACTAACGAAAACGTAAGTACTGACGAAAATGTAACTTTACTGAAGAAAACGTAAGTTTAGTAACGAAAACGTAAGTTGGAGTCCACGTAGACATGCAACTTATAACTACGGGTAAAAACATTATGGGTAACTCGAAGTTCATGTAAACAATACATAAGTAACCCAAGTGTAAGGTTTTAAACTTTAGTAACAAAATTGTTACTTTGGTCAAACTTTAGTAACCTACGTGTATATTAACCCTTTTATTTTCCACCAAGAACGACTGAGTCGCACTTTCTATTAGTAATCAATTCGAAAAGATCGGACGATAACTTTTTATACTTGGAAATCCCTTGTATTAACTAGCGATTTCCATAGATTTGATGAATGAAGTATGGAATTTCTGTTGGACGGGATAGTGTAGGAATTAGGGAGAACCATGGAAGGAGAGAACCAAGTATTCCTAGAATATGATGATTGAAAGTACCTCATGTAGATCAAAATAGAAGTATGAGATTTGAATAAGTATTTAAAATATGGCTTAGTTTAGACAAATAGAAACTAATATGGGTATAAGATGAGAGTGTGATCTGCATGGGATCACATAAAACTCTAGTCTGTCCCTATTAGGAGGGAGTAGGAGAACTGATCGTGAGGAAAAACAAGTGAAGCTACTTGGAAAAATTTTGAGGTATAGATGACTTGAAAGACGGGAAGCATAACATCGTGATGTATGTCATGAGCTGAGGAAGAAGAAGGAAGTGTGGATAGATTCGAATCATGAATGAAATAGGTCGAGATAGGAACCAAAGGTAAAACTTTGGTATGGCCTAATGAGTAGACTAAGGCACTAAGCATGCTAATATTGTTGTAGTGTGGAAAGGAAATGGTACCGACCTATACTGTTTGATTGGAAGGCTTAGTATCGATAATCGAATGGTTGAGGAGTTATAGATGTGATGTGTCATGAGAGACGAAGGGCTTGGTCTAACTAAGACAAGATGAGGAGCACTATGACCTTGAAGGTAAGACAATATGTAGGTATAAAGGAAGTGTTGAGTATCAGGGAAAAAAAAAATCTTTCATGGAGAAAAGTGAGAAAGAAGTGTATAGGTGCTACTAATGATCTATCCAAATTTTATGGAAGTATTTGTAGCATGGGTTTGGATGGCAGTTGATAGACTAACTGAGATAACCGTCCTTTTGGTGATGTGTATAGATCATAAGTTGATTTGGATTGGAAGAGCCTCGTTGTGATAAACTAATCAATATGTGAAATATCATCATAGGTCACTTGTGTAAGGAAATTGGAATTTTTAAGTAGTTTGTGGTATGGACTAACGGGAGTTGATGAACATGATTGGACATGAGTATATCCGCCTAACTGAAAATGGATGGACGAAGTGAGAAATTGCTACAAGTATAGGAGTCGTGTTGAGAGCTTGGGTGATTGATTTAGAGGGAGGTGGGAAACTCGTTAGCAATGTTTGAGTTTTCATATAATGATAGTTATCATACTAGAAGTCGATGAATGCCATTTGAGGCACTATATGGAAGGATAGGGTGAGTTTCCCCTATTGTGGACTAGAATTGGTGAAAGAGGCTGCTAATATAATAATGGTGTTTGTGGAAAGGACGAGAGAAACAAGAGATGATATGTTAAAAAGGAGGAAACCACTAAAGTTTAGTGACAAAGTTATGTAGGAAGTTTCACCCATAGTAACGGGTGGTATGTTTTGGTAAAATGGAAAAGTTGATGTAGAGTTTTGTAGGTCCATTTATGATATTTGGAAAGATCAAACCAGTAGCTTATGAGTATAGAATTACCTGGAAGAACTGAGTGGTATACATGATATATATCATCTATTACGATTGGTAAATGTTGTTTGAGAATACATATTTGCATGTTCGGTTATTCGGGATTTGTGTTAATAAGAGTCTTTGTATTATCAAAGGGTCATTTATGAGATTTATTGGCTGTGAGGTCAAGAGTTTAGGAATGAATTTAAATATTGTTGGTTTGTATATGTGGTATTTTGAGACTTGAACTAAAGTACACATGGAAATGAGAGGAGTTCATTTAGAACAAGTATCCTCATGTGATTTGTTGTTTGTGTGTTTGATCCTAAGGAGTAAATCTCGGGACGAGATTTCTATTAGGAGGGAGTGATGTGACAACCAGGGTTTTGAGGTTCGTCACTTAGACTAGAGTTTAGGGTGTTTTGTGCAAATATGTGCTTTTATGTGCTTATGTGTTTATTTTGTGTGTTTGGAGTGAGGTTTGGATATCGTTTATGGGTATATGGTACTCATAAGTAAATCGAGGAACGTTTATTTCATGCTCATGAGCCCACATGGTAGTGACTATGAAATGAGATGGTGTTATTTTGTGGTTTTACGTATACGTATATGTATTATAGAAAATCGTATTTTTACGGTTTAAGGTTTTGCATTTAGGGGTCTCGGAAGAGGTATTTAACGTCTTTTACGGTATACGCGTAAAATTTGACTAGTTTTACGGTTTTGAGGTTTTGGAGGCTTTAAGAGCTGAAATAAATTAAGGAAAATTAAGGAATTATTAATAATATATTAATAAGTAATAAAAAGAAAAAATAAATATAAAAATACATAATAGTCGGTTTTGGGATGCAAGAAAGAAAAAGAAAAGGGAAAAAGGAAAAAGGGGAACCGGGCTTTTGTAATGGGCCAAGGACTTGTTAGGAAATTATATAAAAACTTTTTATTAACCAAAAACATTCATAAAATCCCTGGAGATCAAGCTTAAGTCGAAATCCATGGAGTCTATTTAGGGTTTTCATATTTTTCTTGTCTTCCATTAATTCTAAGGTAAAAATCTTCAATCTCTTTTTAATTAAATTGTTTTTAGTTCTTTCTTAATCATTATATGATGGATCTAGGTTAGTGTTTATTAGAAAATCTGTAATTTAATGTTATCACAATGATATAGACATGATTAGAATAATTAGGGTTAATGATTAAACATGATTAGGGTAATTAATTTGGTTAATTATGTTAAATTCGTTTTTAAAAAAACTGGGCAGAATTTTTGGGTCATTGTTTTGATCATATCTAGAGTTTTACAAACTTTTAATTTTCGAATCTTATGTCCCTTAGAGAACTAAATTGGAGGTATGGAAGTGGGTCAAAAATAGGTTACACGGTCGGGTGTCAAAACAGTTTTTGGATAAGCCTGTTTTCTTTTTATGTTTTGAATTGTTTGGGGTACTTAGGGTTATATTGGAACCTTCAAACAAACATGAGACTTAGATTATATATTAAATAAAAGATCTGAGGAGGTCTAAACAAATGGGTTAGGGTAAGACCCTCTGATCATAACAAACTTTTCATATGTTCAAAATCAGTAAATTCTGGACAGGTAAAAGTATATATATATATATATATATATATATATATATATATATATATATATATATATATATATATATATATATATATATATATATATATATATATATATATATATATATATATATATATATATATATATATATATATATATATATATATATATATATATATATATATATATATATATATATGTATATAAATATATATATATATATGGAGGCCTTAACAGTGTCTTCAAGGTTGCGGCCAAAGGAGAGAGTTAGCTAAAACATGTAAGGGCATAGGGTTTCTTTTACAGAGGAAGTTGATTTGGTTAAGGGGGTGTTCGACCCATAGTTTAAGATATGAAAAACGCGACTGTTTTGGGTTAAATGTTAACGGGGCGAGTCATGAGATGCATATGGCATATAAATGGGATTAAGTTGTAGGACAAGATTAGATATCCATCACAGATTTATGAGCCATTTTGGTATGTGGTTCATGTCTTGATTGTATACGTTTGTGTGTTTAGATTCATCTAGGCGACGCTTAGGCGGATTGGAATTTTATGCATATAAATATTATTATGTATGACATAAAAATATACTTCTAATTTCAAATCATTCGAATTTCTTGCAAAATAGACAAATAAAACATAACAATTTAAGTGCTTAAAACTTCAAACATGAACATATAATTCAATTTCCAGTTTCATACGAAAAATCCATTACTTTATGTTTATAATTATTCGTTTATCACTTATTTTAAGATGTTACGTTGAAATAAATATGGGCACCATATATTAAAAAGAAAACCCTTAATCTTTTGTAAAAAAATATTGACATTTTGTTGACTTTCTTGACTTTTTTAACCGCCTATCTCCTAGGTGCCACCTAGGCGGAGTATGACCGCCTAGCGCCTAGGCGGCCGCCTAGCCCTTGTTTTACAATATTGCCTAGAACGAACTTGGTCGGTCTGTTACGGCGACCAAGTAGGCGAAATCGACTTCCCTAATAGATCGTAGGCGCGACCTATTTGATAAACATGTCTCAGCTTTCTTCTTTCTTTTCTTTTTTGTTTTATATTTTTTTCGCTTAAATTTAATTAGTTTTAATTATATTTTAATTATATAAAATTTGTTGAAAAGTTTTCAAATTTTAATATATTGAGTTTTGTTTAATTTCTCACAACATATATTAATTTGATCATTTTTAGAGTTAGTTTTAGCTAATGTATTTTATTCCCTTTACTTCTAATTAAGTCTTTTTTAATTATTTTTTAACAATATTTAAATATAAATATTATTTTAATATTTTTTATTTTATTTAAATAATTATTAGAAAAAATATTTATATTAAAAAATTAAATTAGGTCACATTATCGCTTTGTTGGGGCAAATATGTCGCACTAGGTCCCAGGAGAAAGAACATGTCAAAGTCGCCTTAGGTCGCAGGAAAAAGAACGCTGACGTGTCAAGGTCGCACTAAGCTAGTTCCTTGTTGCATGTAGCCTAAGAGACCCTAATGGGTATTTCGATTATAAAAAAAACGACATAAACATAACAAGAGGTATCTCAAAAACCCTTGTCGTACTCGATAACCTAAAACATGTCTTCTTACTTTCACGCTAAAGTCTAATCGTGTGGTACGTCCAAACAGTAAAATTAACGATGTGTATTTTTGTGTGCATGATTTAATACATTCACTTAAACAATAACTTAATACAATATTCAAGCCATTCAAACTTAAACACCCTTTATACGAGTCGCTAGAGACTCAACCAAACTTTTGTATTAACATTTGTCATAATGAAAGGTCGACTTAAGAACATCGAGTGCAGTCACGTAACATTATCTCACAGCGTCAAGCTGGCGTCACCGTGTCTCCTCTTGCGTAATGTTAGATGTTTGACTGTTAGTCCTAAGGGTGTTTATGTAATTTTTGGTAAAAGGGTAGTTTGGTGTTTTCAGTACTTACTTAAGATGTAGGAAACTTTTATGTCGGTTTGTTTGATATAGATGCTTCCAGTTTTTTGTATCTCTGTAACATACTTTCACAGATAATGAAATAGCAGCAGTTTGTTTTCTGTCCCAAACACCCGTTTGAATTGTTCTGATGCCAACAACTTTGCATGGTGAATCATTGCCCATAAACACATTCCCGCCATCAAACTCTTCATATGTCACAAACCAATCCCGATTGGGACTCATATGAAAAGAACAAGAAGAATCCATGATCCAAGCAAGTGGTGTACCTTTATAGTCAACAACTGACAATACCACATCGCGTTCCGAACCTGAGTCATCTTTAGCAACCGCAACAACCTGGCCTTTCTCCTTAAGCTTCGGGCAATTGTTCTTCCAATGGCCTTTCTCATGGCAATAATGACAAGTGTCTCGAGGATTCGACCCTCGAGGTCTTGACTTCGATCTACTATTATATCTACCTTTTCCTTTGCCTTTTTGTGTTCGATGTCTACTTCTATCCTATTGATTCGTAACTGTCAAGCCAACGGGTTGAGATTCCAAAGTTCCCGATGCTTGATGGCGAAGCTCTCGGGAATGCAAACTCGATCGAACATCTTCCAAGGTAATAGTTTCTTTAACGACAACAAAGGAATTCACAAATTTCTCATACGAGGGAGGTAACGAAACAAGTAGAATAAGAGCGGCATCTTCATCATCAATCTTGACGTCAACATTTTTCAAATCCATCAAGATTGAGTTTAACGCATCAAGATGGTCTTTCAAAGCTGAGCCCTCTTTCATTCTGAGTGAAAACAAATGCTGCTTTAATAACAATTTATTCGTCAACGACTTGGTCATATAAAGCTTTTCTAGCTTCTTCCATACACCCGCAGCCGTTTCCTCATCAGCAACCTCATACAAAACCTCATCCGATAAAGATAGCAAAATAGTAGAATGCGCCTTTTCATCTAGTGTATTATATTTTGCATGATGGAGTTGTTAGAACGCTCACTAATGTTCGTCATGTTCCAGATCTTAAGAAAAATCTGATCTCGCTAGGTGTGTTCGACTCGAAAGGTTTCAAATACACTAGTGAGAATGGTGTACTTCGTGTTTCGAAAGGAGCTTTGGTGGTTATGAAAGCAACCAAAGGTACTTCTTCTCTTTACACTTTACAAGGTGAAACCATCACAGGTTCTGCTTCCGTCTCGTGTTCAGAGAAAAGTAACTCAGATTTGACGAGGTTATGGCATATGCGTCTTGGTCACATGAGTGAGAAAGGTATGGTCATATTGAGCAAGCGGGGACTACTTGACAACCACAAGGTTGCTAACTTGGATTTTTGTGAGCATTGTGTTATGGGAAAACAAAAACGGGTAAGTTTTTCGAAAGCAATTCATCAAACAAAAGGTACTCTCGATTATCTTCATGCTGATTGTTGGGGGCCTTCTCGAGTACCTTCTCTCGGTGGTGCTCGGTATTTTCTCTCAATCATTGACTATTTCTCAAGGATGACGTGGGTGTTTATGATGAAGCACAAGAGTCAGGCGTTTGAGAAATTTAAGCATTGGAAGATTTTGATTGAAAACCAAACTGGAAGGAAGATTAAGCGTCTTCGTACTGATAATGGTTTGGAATTTTGTTCGAGAGAATTTGAAGACTTTTGTCGAGATGAAGGAATTGCTAGGCATTATACGGTTCGTTACACTCCTCAACAAAACGGGGTAGCTGAACGAATGAACCGGACGCTGTTAGAAAGAACGCGATGCTTACTATTGAATTCCGGATTAGATAGAAGTTTTTGGGCTGAAGCACTCAATACAACTTGCTATCTAGTTAATAGGTTTCCTGCCACTGCTATTGATTGTAAGACTCCGATTGAAGTTTGGTCTGGGAAGCCCGGAGATTATTCGAAGCTTCGTGTTTTTGGATGCCCCACGTATTACCATGTTAGTGACGGGAAGTTGGACCCGAGAGGTAATAAAGGCATTTTCATGGGATACGGTGATGGGGTTAAAGGCTATCGAATTTGGTCACCATCTGAAAGAAGAGTCATTCATAGCCGAGATGTGACATTTGATGAGGATTACTTGTTTCGTGCAAAACAAGATCCGGTTGAATCGAAGCTTCAAGATGGTGTTTCCGAAAAGGTGGAGGACGTTCCGAAACAGGTGGAGCATGTTGTTCCCGAAGACATGGACCACAATGTTACTTCACCAAATGATCCACCTAATTCGCCGGAACACGGGCAAGAACGGTCTATAGCCCATGATAGACCTTGTAGGGATGCTAAAGCTCCTACTCGATTTGGTTTTGAAGACTATGTCGCATACGCATTGGAAGTAGCGGAAGAGGTGGAGTCCCTTGAACCGGCTACTTATCGGGAAGCTATTACTTCTAAAGAGTCTGATATGTGGAGTGCGGCTATGAGTGAAGAGATGGAATCTCTTCATAAGAACAATACATGGGAATTGGTGAAACTTCCTGAAGGAAAAAAGGTTGTTGATAGTAAGTGGGTCTTCAAGAAGAAAATCGGCTTACCGAGCTCAAACATCACATTCAAGGCACGTTTGGTTGCGAAGGGATATAGCCAAAAGGAGGGAATCGACTACAACGAGATTTTCTCCCAGTGGTACGTCATACATCTATTCGTGTGTTACTATCCTTAGTAGCACATCACGATTTGGAATTGGAACAATTAGATGTAAAGACGGAATTTCTTCACGGTGACCTTGAGGAAGAAATCTATATGAGCCAACCCGAAGGCTTTGTTGTTCAAGGCAAAGAATATTATGTTTGTAAGCTCCGAAAATCTTTATATGGTTTGGAACAGTCGCCGAGACAGTGGTACAAGAGATTTGATAGCTTTATGGTAAAGCATGGTTTTAGTAGAAGTGCTTATGATTGTTGTGTCTATCATAAAAGGGCACCATCAGGATCACTTGTCTACTTACTCTTGTATGTTGATGACATGCTCGTAGCGGCTAAAGATTTGGCGGAGGTTGAGAAGTTGAAGACTCTTCTCAACACAGAATTTGATATGAAAGATTTGGGAGCGGCTCGAAAGATTTTGGGCATGGAAATAATTCGAGACCGAAAACATGGTAAGCTTTTTTTATCACAGAAAAGTTATATAGAGAAGATTATTTCTCGTTTTGGCATGAGTTCGGCAAAATCGGTAAATACTCCTTCCTCGGCAAATTTTCGTTTATCTACTGCTTGTGCACCTCAATGTGAAGCAGAGATGGAATATATGTCCCGAATACCCTATGCTAGTGCTGTTGGGAGTTTGATGTATGCTATGGTTTGCACTAGGCCGGATATAGCTCACGCGATGAGTGTTGTGTCACGGTATATGGCTCATCCTGGAAAAGAGCATTGGAATGCGGTGAAGCACATTTTTCGTTATTTGAAAGGGACATCTGATGTTGGCCTTATTTACGGTGGTGAACGCGAATATTTGGTTGTCGGATACTCATATTCGGATTATGCTACGGATTTTGATGCTAGAAGATCCTTGACAGGTTATGTTTTCACTATTGGGAATTCGGTTGTAAGTTGGAAAGCTACATTACAACCATCTGTTGCTTTATCTACTACCGAAGCCGAGTACATGGCATTAACCGAAGCAGCGAAGGAAGGAATTTGGTTGAAAGGTTTGATTGAAGATCTTGGTTTCCCGCAAGATCAAGCGACCGTGTTTTATGATAGCATGAGTGCTATTTGTTTGGCTAAAGACCAAGTACACCACGACCGGACTAAACACATTGATGTTCGTTATCACTTTATTCGTTCCGAAAGAAGAATCAAAGTGAAGAAGATTGGCACAAAAGACAATCCTGCTGACGTGTTTACTAAACCGGTTCCTTTGAGCAAGTTTCGCCATTGTTTGGATTTGCTCAATATCGATAATTGGAAATATGGCGCTACCTAGGAGCTAAAGTCAAGGTGGAGATTGTTAGATGTTTGACTGTTAGTCCTAAGGGTGTTTATGTAATTTTTGGTAAAAGGGTAGTTTGGTCTTTTCAGTACTTACTTAAGATGTAGGAAACTTTTATGTCGGTTTGTTTGATATAGATGCTTCCAGTTTTTTGTATCTCTGTAACATACTTTCACAGATAATGAAATAGCAGCAGTTTGTTTTCTGTCCCAAACACCCCGTTTGATTTGTTCTGATAAATATGTTGCTGATCTTTGTGTGTGTTTCTGCACTTATATGACTGATTATCCACCTCTATTCCTAACACGTAATCTGCCGGTGATGGCAGTCGCTTGCGCTAAACGAGTATTTTTTAGTTCTCAAGTAAGTTTCTACTTCTCGAACTTTTAGCTGGTTTTATAAACATACATCTTGAATGTAGTTTATGTGTTTTTGGTCGGGACTATCAATTTGTGTATGGTTTGCCGGTTTCAAAAAACTTGAATCGACTAACCTCCCGTTTCGTCGACTCATTTAATATCCTCTCAAGAGCTCAACTTCTTAAATATAAAAGAATCTTACATTTTCATCACTAGTAAATCTATCCAAACACCAATATGATGGATCTTGGTCTCTTTGTCACATTATATGCTGCAAAAAGTTTGAACAATGACATGTAATAGTGTTACATGTCAATTTTCATCACCATTTCCTAATAATCCGGATTCTTTACTCGCGTTTTAGCGAGACTTTGATCACAGACCAATGTAACAAAAAAGATATGTTATTTTTTAGGGCCCATGTTTATGAGACACCCAGAGTAAATAAAGGGTGAAAGTTACTAAAGTTTCTTACTTATAGGCTTTTTCCATGCAAAGACATGTCCTAAACAAAATTAGGTTTCCTTAATCTCTACTAATTTCGTCCTTAAAGTACATTTATATTCTCGGATTCCCAAATCCAAATTTAATAATGATGTTCTCGTCACTAGATCTTGATAACGACTACTTTTTTATATTGCATGTATGTATTTTTTAGGTTTTGTTGTTGTGTCATTTTTTATATTGCAGGTTGTTGGGTCGAACTTTTATTATATTATATGAAAGCCGAGACTTACGTTTGAATCATCTATTTGCACGAATCAAGAGCAGATAGCGAATCATGTTTAAGTTTATAAATTAATTTGGTGATGGTTTTTGTGGTCCTAATCAATTATGTGAAGTCAGAAAGAACATCAAATCTAATATGGGATTAGTGGAAACAGGGTGGAGCTAGGGGGTTTCCGGGAATGCACATGAACCCGATGGAATTTTGTAGCGTAGTGTATATATTTGCTAAAAATATCTATTTTTTCAAAATGAAGTCGGTCTTAAAATTATTTACTATATAGATATTTATATTAAAAAATTGTGCACCCGATGACTTTATACTATAGCTCCGTCCCTGAGTGGAGATGTTAGCATCATTGTAAGAAAGAGAAATAGTAGTATTCAAACAGGATTATGCCGGTATCTTTGTTTCAAATTTATCAACCCAAAACGGATGTGGTTTTCTTAGTTTCAAATTTATCAACCCAAAACGGATAAACGGATGTGATTTTCTTATTCTGGAGAACGAGCTTTTTAACTCAGATATACACGTTTTTATTAGGTTAATCTCAAAATGTTGCGCTTCTTTCCTGGCCAGCCCAAATAATCACATCTAACGAGAACCACTAACCTCTTGTTTGAAATTCAAGAACTAACTAGGGTCGTAAACAAACCAGACGAACATAGACGGAGCTTTGTTCATGTTGTTCGTTTAATTTTAATCAGACAAATAAACGAACACGCTCAGTTAAACGAACGAAGTTTCTTGTTCATGTTCGTTTATTAAAAAATCAGGTTGTTCATCTTTGTTTACTTCATTTATTAAAATACTAAACGAACAAAAACGAGCGAACAGAAACGAACGAGCATAAAAAAACATAAAACTTACAAAGAAATACACAAAATTATGTTTTATCAGTGTAGTTTTGTTTAAATAAAGGATTTTGAATCAACATAACAAAAATTTACGAGACGAACATAAACATATATATGATCATAAACGAACTAGTAATCGAACGTTCACGAACATAAGTGAACGAACAAGACTTTTGTTCATGTTTATTTATTTAATTAAACGAACGTAAAATGTTGTTCATATTTGTTCATTTAATAAATAAATGAACATAAACGAACTTTTTATCAAACGATTCATGAAATGTTCGTTGAACGTTCAGTTCATTTACAGCCCTAAAACTAATCCATCAGACCATTTGATTGTGGTTCCAAATTCATCATCATAATTACGTAATTATCTATTCTAAAGCTTTATGAAAATCCAACTGTTAAGGTAGGTTGAGGTGTTGTTCAATCAGAGCATCTAATAAGGAGCATGAACTAATGATTTATGCATAGTACTTTTTAGGCTTAAAGTTATTAAATACATTTTCAAATTTTTTTGACTTTATTAACATGATGATAAAAATATCAATATCATCAACAAAACTTGCTGGTTACCGAATAATATTACAAACATCACCTGCTAGTATCGGTTCCGAGGGCAATTTGTCTTTTCAGCTTTGTATTAAATTTTTGTCTTTTATATCATTATTGGTTTCATGTATTATTTTCTCCTTTAAAAACACGATCACAGTAATTTAAAATAAAAAGTCATCCTTTTCTCTATCCACGATAATCATCATTTAACAAGCCCAGAGCTAAAAAAAACCTTCCTTGATCTGAGCACCACCGTTCAGAAAACCTGCAAGCACCAAAAACCGTTTGTTACCCCATGTAGAAGATCTGAGTACCACCATTATCACCATCACGTCAGCACCATTTTTTTTATTTACTACCCCTACCCATCAATCATCATCATCATGTAACAAACCAAGAACTAAATCTAGTGTATAAGGACACATCAATTTATAAAAACAAAAACCACCAATCCTTAGAATTATTAAATCTTTAAAAGATAAGATCTAAAAGGAATATAAAATGGGAAAATGATCTCTGCTTTTGAGCAGCAGATAAGTTGTCTGCAGCAAAGAACAAATTGTTTTTAGTTAGCCCATAAAATTTTCATTATATATAAAAAACACCCCCCTGCATTTTACATAATACCCCCTACATTTAACATGACAGCAACTATCTTTTCTGCAGCTAGCGGCATATATGACATCCCCATATAAAATACAAACAAAAAGTTGATTTGTGAAATCCATATAAACAAGCCTTATGTTCGCCGTGGAAAGATATAATTAACAACAAAATTATTGAATCAATATTGATGGCCTTTTGATTAATTTATCTTCGAAATAATTTTAGGGATTTTGATTTTATGAAAGTGTGAGGCTTTGATTTTTCAGTGGGGAAAAGATGGTTAGAAAACATGAGGTTATAGTAGTGATGAAGGACGAACATGTTTTAAGTGAGAAATAGACATTGAAAAGAGAAAAGACTGATATACCCTCATGTGTAAACCCCAAATACTGACGAATGGAGGATGAAAATGGCAAAGTTTTACAAAATATCATTACGATAATGGATTAACGACGCAATAATAAAACAAACAATCGTTATCATAACCGGTGCCACGTAGGACTAGCAGGTGATGTTAATAATATAAGTAAATAACCATCAAGTTTAATTGCTGATATTAATATTTTAGTCAACATATTGATAAAGTCAGAGAAAAAGAAAAGTCGCATTGATATTTAATAGCTTTAAGCCTATTTTTTATGATGCATATATGACTTATGATTTTCTTTTGTGATAATGAGAGGTCGACATAAAAAGATTAAAAAACAATAACAATTGTCCATTATGTGGTTTAAACTTGAAATTACAAGTCACAATACATTGAATCTTTCAAGAAAGTACGAGATAAGATGCTTAATGCTTGAAAATGCTAAAAACAGTTTGCCTACCAACAAGTAGACAATCCTCTCGTTTTTCTTTAGACACTGTTTTTGAGTTTTTAAACAATTAAAACAAAAGAAAATAAAAAAAATAAAAAAATGAAAATAAAAGGAAAATTAAAGAAAATATCGGTTGATATGTTCGTGAGATGAAGTAAAAGAAAAGAAAATAATAATAAATCATGTTTTTTAAAAAAAGGAAAAGAAAAATAATTTGTTAAATTACATGTATATCTCTTAGTTGTTATTAACAAATGATATAAAAATATATTTTAGTCATCATACAACTTATTATAATATTCTATTTTCTTTCCTCCCAAAATTGAGAAGAAAGTTTTATAAGCAAAACATCCTCTCATCTTCCTCTCTAAGTACTTTTATTTTCTTAAAAAATCTCAAGAAAACAAAAAAAAGTTCCTTTTTTTTCCTTAAATATAAACTCGAGAACAAAATGTTAGTTTGTCAGAAGAATTAACACATTTGTTTATTTTTTTCATATGTCGTGTTTAATCAATGGATGAATTAATGTAGAAACCATCTAATGTGAAAGCCTCATACTTGGTTACTTTTTATTCTATATCATTTATTTTGATTCATTTTTCCTCATTATAACTTAATAAATCAAGTTTTTGTCATATCAAGTCAATTAAATTATTTGCAAACACCACCATCATTGATTTAGATATGATAGTTTTGCGAGAAAACAATCACTTTCATAGTTGATCTAGTCAAAGTCGTACAACAGTTATGGTCATTGTTGTAACATATAAAGTTGTAAAAATAAAGATTCACAACATAAACAAACTCAGAAGATAATATCAAGAAAAACTGGATTATCAGCTATCGGAATAGCAAAGCTTCTATCACAAATCAAACTCATAGGAAACAACCCTCAATATCCAAGTCCTTTAAAATTTTAGAAATCTAAATAATCTCATAAGTAGATGATAAACATCTATACTCAGTCTCAACAGAGGACTTAGATATTTTTGCTTGCTTTTTACTTTTCCAAGATATAAGATTGTCACCAAAATACACACAGAAACCACAAACAGATTTTCTGGTTCTAAGATATGCAACACAGTCTGCATCTGAATATGCATACAAACTAAACTTCATATTTATTTAGAAATGAATTCCCAAACCGAATGTTTGTTTCAAATATCTAAACACTCTCAAACCAACAGTAAAATGAGACTAAAGTTAGGTAGGCATATACTGACTCAAAAAATGAATAATATAAGCGATGTGAGGCCTAGTAACAGACAAGTAGATTAACTTTCCCGCACACTTATGATCTTCATTCATGTTATCTAGCTACTTATCACCTTCACTCTCATCAAACTTAAGCACAACATTATATTCTATTAGAGTTGCAACATGCTTACTTTCTAACAACACATAATCATTCAATAACTTAAGACAATACCTCATTTGAAATAAACAAAAACCGATATGCTTTTCCAAAACTTCAATACCCAACTAGTATTTAAGAACTCAAGGATATTTAATCATAAATTTGGAACTTAATCAGTTTCACTTTGACTATTACTAGTTATAACAATGTCATCCACATATACAGGCAAATCAATGAATGAACCCTTCTTACTATTAACATACAAAGAATAATCATTTTTACTCTGAGTAAAACCATTATCAATCAAAACACACGTAAGTTTTTCATTTCACTGCATAGAAGCTTGTCTTAAACCATATAATGATTTGACAAGCTTGCACACTTTAGTTTTATTTTATCATAATATCCAGGATACAAAGACATATAATCTTCCTTATGTAAATTCTCACATAAGAAAGCATTATTAACAACCAATTGATAAAGGCGTCAACCATTTGACATAGCTAAACCAACAAACATTTAACAATAACTATTTTCACAACAAAACTAAAGGTCTCTTGATACTCAAGGCCTCCTCTTTCACTAAAACCCTTGTCCATTAAACTATCCTTATATCTATTAACCTCACCAAATGCTTTATAGTAATTCTAAAAATCCACTTACATCCAATAGCTTGTCTTCCCAAAGGAAGATAAGCAAGGACCCAAGTATTATTTCTATGCAAAGCTTCCATCACTTGTTTCATAGCATTAACTATCATCACAACATGCCTCATCATATGTTATAGGTTCAACAAACTTGTTATGGTAGTAGAGAAGCAGAAATTCATAGATGATAGTCGAGAATAAGAGACATACTTTTCAAGATCATACTTAACAATACTATTTATAACAAAATCATTTAACCTAACAAGAGAAATTTTGTTTCTAACAGATCTCCCACCTCTGTCTATGAAACCCCCTTATTCATACTAAAACCTTCACCATAGTTTATTCTTTGACTAGTTCCCTCATACTTTATTCTTTGACTAGTGCCCTCATAGTTTATTCTTTAACAAAATCATTTAACCTAAAATATGTATACACCATCAAAATTCCTCCATGCTCTATTTCTCTCCTACAAATGTTAGGCTAAAACCAAAAAAATACGTGCCCAAAATATTTCCTTTTTTATATTTGAAAAACATGACTAATAGCATTAAGGATTTGATTATCAGAATTAAGAAAAACACAAAAAGCATTAAAATTTTACAACAGATTTTGACTACACAAAACACTTTATAGTTCTTTTTCCACATAACTATTTTTGACCAGAACCTAAAACACACCTGGATTCTCTCTAGTTGGACCAACAAACTTATATACTTTGTGATAACTTTCTCCATGCAAGTCTCCAAACTCAAAAGTTCGAGTTTGTGTTATATATCAAACTTACCATCTTCCTTTGTTTCATTACACTTTAGCTTCTTCATTGCTTCAACTTGTGTATACATTAGTACAACATGCTCATTCATCTCTTCCTCTGAACTAACAAATCTTTCTTTCTCAATTTTAACCTTTTGAGTGTTCTCTATGGGCTGAACTTTCTTGGGTACTGAAAGTAATAATTTTACTAGTTAAAAAGTTCGTTTTTCTCGGTATCTAATTGAATTGATCACGGTTAAATATTTGACTCGGTCGTCTTTGATGAAATAAAGAAAATGGTTGTCGTTGAGGTTTTATCTAAAACATAATAAAAATGAAAACTTGGAAATATTAAACTAAAAATTAAGACTATAAAAATTAAATGACAAAAGCTTAAAACTTTAATAAAAATAAAATTGAAAATAAAATAAGATAAAATAAAATACAAAACTAACTACTTCGGAATAATAAACAATTTTCGAAAAAACATAAATTTTCGGAATAATGTAAAGTTTTTCGGAATAATAAAGATTTTCGGAATAAATGAAAATTTCGGATAAAACACCCTATTTAGGAAAAACTGCACATCTTCGGAATATCTAAAAAATTTCAGAAAAAGGAAATTCTTCGGAAAAGCATATAATTTCGGAAAAATAAAGGAATTTAAAGAAATACTATAAATTCGGAAAAACTGCCTATTTCGGATAAACACAAATTTTCGGAATAAATGATTATTTCGGAAAAACAAGAAAATTCGGATAAAAGCAATAATTTCGGAAAAAGGAAAATTTTTGGATAAATTGAATTGCCAAGAAAATTTTCGGAGTAACTAATCTTCGGAAAAAGGGGTGTTCTTCGGAATTTAAAAACCCTTTTCCGAAGATTGCTAAGAAATAGATAGACAGTAACATCTATATCTAAAAACAGGGAATAAGCTACGATTAAGCTAAAAACAAATAAGCAATCAACCAAAACTTAATCTAAACAAATTTTAAGAAAAGCTAATTAAACCACAAATCAAAAACTTGAAAAACACTTAATAATCTAAAAATTAAAAATCAACTTTTTATGAAATAAACTATTAAAAACACTTAATTAAAATTAAAACAAGCACACAATAAGCTATAAGATCAATAAGATAAAACAATCAAACACATAAAAACATAAAAACATAAAGATCAATCAATTAAGCATAACAATAATCAAATAAGCATAAAGATTAAACAAAACAAGAAAGGTAGAATGAGAATAATGAAAAGCTTGATTAAAGATTAAGATTCAATAACACAAATTAAAGACTTACTTGAATTACTTGAAAGGAAAGACAATTAAAGTAAATGACAAATATTAAGAGACAATTAATAAAAATAGAGAACTAATTTGTCAAATTAGCTAACACCTCCTGATGACACATTAGGAGAGTATTTATAGGAGGAGAGTTGGTAGGTGCTTCTTTCTTTCTTTCTTTTGTCTTCTCGTCTTTCTCGACGTTGTCTCGGGATTTGTCGATATAAAATGAACTCGTCTTCTAATTTTCTTCTTTTATTAGATTTGGTTCTTCGACTTCATTAAACATCCGTCTTTAGTCTTTTTCTTCGATAAAATCTTCAGAATAAGCCTTTGACTTCCGTTCTTTTTGCACTTTTGATCTTTTGACTTCGTCTTTTGTCTTTTTCTTCTATAAAAGCCCGTGAAAGCCCGTATTTTCTTCCTTTTTCATCTTTTGGTCCTAAAACACAACAAAAACACAAACCACGCATAATTCTGACTTTTATGACATTAAATACACATTTTGGTCTTGTTTTTAATTGTTTTAAGTGGTAAAAGGATGGGTGTTTTCACACCTATTAAATCCCCTACACTTGACCATTGCAATGCCCTCATGCAATGCATTAGTTACAAAGCAAGATTTACATTTTCTATCATAATTAACCCACCTTGGCCTTTATTAAACACAAGACATTAATGAAACTAAAAGGATTAGAAAATTACAAAATGGTAGCAGGAAGAACAAGTAAATAAATCAAAGACTTACATTAGGGCTTTGGTAGTAATGAATGTTTATCACCCTCAAGTTTCACGTTCCCCATACCAAGCTTAAAAACGAGATCAATGTTATTATAAGTTAGTAAGCTAACACTCACTTATGTGGCTCAATTATTCACTTAGACTCCCTTATTCCTAGGTGTATCTCTTATATTTTACTGTTGTCTTGAATGATCACGATGATGCATTGTTGACTTATTTCGATAATTTATTAAGGCTGAAAATAAAGTAGGACGATTTAATCAATAGTTAGCTAAATGACAAAATCTTTTAAAAGTGCTTCTCGAAACCTCATAAAGTTCATATCTTGGCATAACTCGCTTCACGATTTGAGACCTTTCTCGGATCGATATTTGGCATTGACTTCATACTTCAAATCTTGAGAGATGATCTTGAAATAATGGTCTTCTCTTCATAACAGGAATTTCTTCACTTGAAGTTTTTGAGAGATTCTTCATACTTGGACCACGACTTTTTCATTTTTCTCCAATCTTTATTTTGGATTTTGATATACAACGATCCGCCTCCTTTTAGGACTTGGATCTATTTATCCTCATACCTTGCTAGGGTCTTTTCGAATAGACTTCTCCATGATCTTTAGGGGAGTATTTTCTTTTCTTCGTGTGTCTTGATCCTTCATATTGATTTTTGATAAATGATTCTTCACATCACTTTGGATCTTTAGCAACAAAATGTAGCCCTCATGCCTTGTTAGGGGCTTTTCGGACTCTCCAATCTTCGCATCCCGCTTCAATAAGTTATGCCTTGGCTATGAACTCTAATTAATACCGAGGAACTTTTAAACGATCTTGTGCTAGAAGCTAAGTAACTTTTCAAATCGTACGACCTTACTTATTGCAATTATATTTATTAACAAGCGATGGGAGAAAAAGCTCATAATCAACTCACATAAATTCATGAAAGAATACCAAACATATAATTGATTCTATCATCTCTCGTTCTCCATAATTTTAAATCTCAAGGAATAAGACTCGTGGATGCTTAGCCTATTAAATCAAAGTTTTGGGTTTTCAAGTCATCTATAGGATCTTGCATCTTCTTAGACTTTTTCAAGTTTATAATTTGCGTTTTAAAGTTCCCTTGATAAACAATCTTTCTAGGATCAACTATAGGAACTTGTGAAAAGTTCTTGTTCTTAACCCGTAAGAATTAAGACTTTCGTGCTTTATAATTCCCTATATAAATGCCTAGCAAAACTTGACTTAAACACGTTAAGGATACTAGCTAGAGTAAACTTAGATAAGTAAACTTGGGTTGAGTCAAAAGATTCATGACGAGCCTAATATATCAAAGACATCTAAACTTATTAAAACCATTTTATTAAAATTTATTCTAATGAAAGAAAATTTAATGATAACAAAGGAAAATACTAATAGGCCAAAATAGATCAAAAATTTTGAAAAATGTCGAAAAATCAATTTTCCGGTTAAAATGAGGACATATTCATGGAAAGGCCCACTTAACTTCGATAGAAGTCCCCCTACACTTGATATAAACATTGTCCTCAATGTTTAAGCATGTGGGAGTAAACTCCCCGACACTTGGGACATTGTGCACTTTGTTTAAACTTGCTAAGGAAGAGACGACTAAAGTGATTCCTATTTTAATAATTGAATAATATAAAATAGTGAATCAAAAGAATTTAGGATAGAACTGGGAAGAAGGGTACACGGGATCACGGTTCGTCAAATATCGTCAAAAGTGGATCACTGAAAGCGCCAATCCCTGCACATCATAAGAAAGAAAACAACAAACACTTACGGGGCTCCCCCTACACTTATTATAAAAACGGATAAAGAAGGATAAATAATCGGGTTGCCTCCCAAGAAGCACTTGTTTTTGTTAGCCGAGTCACGAGCCTGACTCGTCCCCGAATTAAATGGTCCATGGGGAAGCCTCAAATGTAATACCAGGATCAAAGACCTTGTCCTCGTTCCCGGAGGAAAATAATAAAGGAGAGGCCGGAGGATAAGTCTTGAATGGCAGAAAAGTCCTCTCAACATAAGAAAAGTAAGTGAAGTCTTGATCCACGGGCGGTGGGGTGGGTAAAGGAGACAAATTGTCATCCCCCAAAGACAATGTATGGTCACTATTCGACAAAGCCGTAAAGTTATCAATCATAGAATGGTCAATGTCACCTCCCGGGTCAAAGCATTCATCCTCAGTAATGGTTTCTAAGGGATGGGATGAAAGGTGCTCGGGAGGAGGACTTGGGGTAGTATCTTCATGCATCAAAGTATCAAAAAGAACATCCTCCTCCGTGTCATCATCATCAATACCGGGAGGTATTGAGAGAATGTCGATTTATTCCATAGATGTGTCATTATTCTCAACGGGGGTAATAGACGGGGGTAAAGACTCAGAAATAGGAGTAGAATTCAACGCTTCAATTTCAGTAATAAGAAGATGAACTTTCAATAATTTGTTGCAAAGAATAACGTCTTCCACCTCATCTACAAGACCAAGTTCAGTGGTGAACTTCTCGTATGTCGGAGAGAATAAATCAATATCGCCTTCATCTTCTGGAGGAGATTGAGAAATTTAAAAAGTGAAATTCTTATAGCATGGAGAAAAATCATCATCATTAAGAGCGACCTCGTCCGTAAGCTCAGCAAAAGTAGGGACATCACAAACCTCCTCAAATAAGTTGTCGAGACCAAATTCACTAATCTCACTCTATGTATCACAATCCTTAGACGCATTTGGGATATCGAGAGAAGGAGGTGTAACTGCACTAGGACATTGAGCAACAAGATCATTCCAAGAAATAGTAGTCTCATCGTCATCATCATAATAATAGTATGGATGCACAGGATGAGGAGTATAAGTCTCGATATTCGATATTTGCTCTTGTCGGCTTGCCTTTTCCAAGATAGCTGGGAGGCGATCTAGAATTCTAGCCAAATTAGTGAGTAGTTCCGCACTCATTCCAAAAGAAGGTTGATGAACGACAGAGTATTGTGGGGGCTCAAAATTTTGAAAACTGGAATTATAGCACGGATGTGGCTCATAATAATTCATCGGTTGACAAGAAAAAGTATCGTGAGGGCCTCCACAATGATTGCAACATGGGTATTGAGAAAAACCCGATGCGTCTTGTGGATAGCTATTACCATTGTCATAATTGTAACCCGGTTCTTGCCCGTCATGAGACGGGTATCGAATCGGACACGAAACATGCCAATGAGAATTGCTTCTACAATATATGCAAGAGGTGGAAGTAAGTGCATTAGGAGCAAAGGATGAGTTAATCGAATTGTACGAGGGACAAAATCCAAATTGTGTATTGTCGATATTATTTCCGCACCGCTCACATGTACACCATTGACAAGTTTGATAACCATACAATGGTCTCCCACACCCTACGCAATAGACATACGAATCCATGAAGAATTAAAAATAAGAAGGGTTGAGAAAAAGAATTAAACACAATAGAGGTTTGAGAGGAATATTTTGGTGCAAAACTTTGAAAAAGAAATGCTTTTTATGAGTTTTTTAAATGTTTTTGGATTTTTTTTTTGAAATTTTTAGTTTTTATGGATTTTTGAAAATTTTTTGAGCAAGAAAAATAACGTTCAAAAGTGAACGGATCCCAAAATCCAACGCGTCTCTTACAATAAACCGTTAATCTTCACGAAAAGAGCCGGCAGCGGCACCATTTGAAAGTAAAGATTTTACTAGTTAAAAAGTTCGTTTTTCTCGGTATCTAATCGAATTGATCACGGTTAAATGTGTGACTGAGTCGTCTTTGGTGAAATAAAGAAAATGGTTGTCGTTGAGGTTCTATCTAAAACAAAATAAAAATGAAAACTTGGAAATATTAAACTAAAAATTAAGACTATAAAAATTAAATGACAAAAGCTTAAAACTTTAATAAAGATAAAAATGAAAATAAAATAAGATAAAATAAAATATAACTATTTCGGAATAATAAACAATTTTCGGAAAAACATAAATTTTCGGAATAATGTAAAGTTTTTCGGAATAATAAAGATTTTCGGAATAAATGAAAAATTCGGATAAAACACCCTATTTCGGAAAAACTGCACATCTTCGGAATATCTAAAAAATTTCGGAAAAAGGAAATTATTCGGAAAAGCATATAATTTCGGAAAAATGAAGGAATTCAGAGAAATACTATAAATTCGGAAAAACTGCCTATTTTGGATAAACACAAATTTTCGGAATAAATGATTATTTCGGAAAAACAAGAAAATTCGGATAAAAGCAATAATTTCAGAAAAAGGGAAAATTTCGGATAAATTGAACTGCAAAGAAAATTTTCGGAGTAACTAATCTTCGGAAAAATGGGTGTTCTTCGGAATTTAAAAACCCTTTTCCGAAGATTGCTAGGAAACAGATAGACAGTAACAGCTATATCTAAAAACAGGGAATAAGCTACGATTAAGCTAAAAACAAATAAGCAATCAACCAAAACTTAATCTAAACAAATTTTAAGAAAAGCTAATTAAACCACAATTAAAAAACTTGAAAAACACTTAATAATCTAAAAATTAAAAAACGACTTTTTATGAAATAAACTGTAAAATCCATGATTTTACCATGATTTTATGTAATGAAGTTTCACCCATAAATCTTAGAACACATACTCATGTGTTGTGTTTCTATAAGTTGTGTGTGAACTTGTCCATTATGTACTTATACTTTTACATTCATACTTGTTGTAATAAGTTTCATAATGTAAACCTTGTATATAAAACTAGGGAAAACAAGTAGTAAAATGTATAATCAATATTTGAAGTATACAACACTTAACAAAATAATTATAGCCGTGTATATGTGTGTATGTAGACTAGGAGTTTATTTAAACCCTTGGACTAGCCCAAGAATAGATATCATTTGTGTGCAAGCCTAACACAAAGCCCATGTCCAAAGCCCATCTTCCCCTTAGGTGAGTTTTACACGACACATAGGCTTGTGTGGAAGGAGAAGAGTTGCCTTGGAAAGGCAAGGGATGAAACTTGGCACAATATTTTTTACCAAGGTAAATCATACCTTTTGTCATTCCCTCTCTCACTCTTCTTTAAGTCGAAACACATACACACAACACACTCACATTCTCATTTCACATGCATCAAATCTAACTCTCCTTATTTCTCTCTCAAATCATTCGGCTTTAAGCCACAAAAATCCAAAGCTGTTCATTAAATCTACTAGATCCTTGTCCCATATTAACCACTAATCATTTGGTAGCATCATCATCTTTGGAATCACTATAACAAGCGCTAGCCGAAACCTTAAAGGTCACAGCTTGGTTATAGTTAGGGTTTCCTTCATCATTTTGATTAGATCTCTAATCTTCTTGATTCACCTAGATCTTCCTTGGTAACATTTAAGCAAGAAAGGTATACTCCTTATGTTTCTTCATTTTCACTTGCATGCATCATCATCCATCTATAAACACATGTAAATAACTTGTTAAAATCAAGATTTGGTAAATACCATGACCTTAAAGGTCACGACATATTTTTGTGCACCGTTAGTCATGGTTAAAAATATTTTTAATAAGAAACCTATGACTAGCACTATATGTTTTAGCTTGATTAAAATCATATGAAACATTTTATAAATTTAAATGTAGCATGGGTTACAAATCTTACTTTATGAGACTTTGGTTAACTAATAATCATAGATCTCATAAAATAAACATGTGTAACTTAATAATCATGAAAACCATGACCTAAAGGGTCACGGCATAATTAAATGGTTAACTAGTAATTTATGTACTAAGTTTTAATGATAGAATATGTAATATTACATGTGAAGTGGAATACTAAAAATCACTAAAATGATTTATGTGTACATATATAGCCGTGGGTTATATATGACCATGAATGGGTTTTAAATGTACATGCATGCTTATATAAGGCCTAGATCTAATGATAAGAGTTAACTTAACATGATGAACATAAACCAAGCTTATAAAATCTTATGGGAACATTAGGAGAAAACAATATAGCCGTGAGCTATATGTAGTTTTCTTAGAATAATTGTAACCTCGGAAACATGCATGAAACATAGATAATCATGTTGTGTTTTTATAAATATTTACAAGACATAAAACTAGCTAAAATGTTTATCTTGGAAATACCAAGATTTAAAATTATAACCGTGGGCTATATGTATGTATGTATGGACTTGTGACTTGGTTTCTTGATTTGTACATAGTTAGATCTTATTTTGGGGACACTTATAAGTACATGCAACCTTAAAATAAGTTTTGACTCATCTAATAAGCTATAATTAATTATAGCCGTGGGTTATAAGCTCATAATAGGGCTTATGACTTGCATGCAACCTTGTAACACATCTAGATCTAATTTGGTACATCACATAAAATAAACTATAAGTTTTATTCTTTTATTAAGATTTGAAACTATATATGGATAAGCTAATAATAAGCTTATAAGAAAATCCTAGACTAATACTTACATAAAATGAAAAGTAGTGTTAATGGACTAATTAAGCCCATGCAACATTAGTCCAAGACTTAATGGACCTAATAAGCCCATCTAATAAATCTTAGTGACCTAATGGACTTAAGATTATACTTGAACCCATTTAAAATGGTTAATGGACTTAAAACGTATTTAAGCCTAACAAATGTGTTAAAGGCCCATTTAACAAGTTAGTAAACTTAAAAATGTATTTAGGCCCACTAAAAGGCCCATTAGATGTTTAGCCCATTTAATGAGCCCATATAATGTTTGAATGTTTAAATAAAAGTTTTTATAAAGATATGTAACTTATAAAAACTTTTGGAGTAAAATGACAATTTATGAAACTTAAGGATTAAAAGCGGGACTTATGAAACTTGTTTTGATAAATTAGTAAACACAAGGACTGAAAATGTATTTATCCAAAAGTCTAGGGTTTAATAAATACCATCTGTGGCATATTAAACCCTAGGGACCATTTTGGGAAGTTTCTAAAAGTTATTTTGTCATTTTAAAACCCTAGGGACCATTTTGGTAATGAACCGAAACTTAAAGAAGCCATAGGGGCTCTTTTGGTCATTTTATGAAAGTTATAAAACCTAGATTTAACTAGGGGGACTAAATCTGCCATAAGCCGAAACTTTAACAAGCCCTAGGTACCAAATGTGTAACAATCCGAAAGTTTACTTTGTTTAAAATATGGAGGACTAGTTTTGCCATGTTCTGAAACTTTAACAAGCCCTAACCCTAACTCTATTTTAAACTTAGTAAAACTTAAACAAACCCAATACTATAAGAATTTATAATATAAATTCTTAAACTTGTAATTTATAAATTATTTTATAAATGTTAAATAATTTATGGGAACTTTTAAGTTAAATAAAATATTATATTTTATTTTTCAAAGATAAAATATTTATATTTTTGCTTTATGAAATAAATTGTATAAACAATATGGATATGTATTACTAATACATAATCTCGTATACTTTTAGGAAATAAAATTATATGAACGTTGAGTAAGTTGAATACAAATATTATAAGTAGAACACCTTGTGTTTACTTAATTACAGTGACGGAGCCAGGATTGTTCAGTCGAGTAGGCCAAAATAAAAAAAAGAAAAAAAAGATATCGAAAGTTACTATAAAAATTTTAAGAGTTATACACTAAATGTTTTTTTTTTCAACTGCACACGACGTTTTTTAGCACAAAATCATCTAAACACTATATAAACTAAAGAATTCTGCAATATTCTTTTCAATATAAAGTACTACTAAATTATTCAAAAAAATGCTTTGAGAAAAAAAATAAATCCAACTTTTTTTTTCGCCATTAATGTATACTATCTAGTAAATTCACGCAACCAAACACAAGTTTTGACCTTTCTTACTTTCTATGAGAATGAACTGCCTAAATCATAGTACTGATTAAAATTGAAAAAACATTTAACCATTAAAATTGGAAAAACATTTGACCACTGATTATGTATAGTACTAACTAGAAATTAAGTTCTATATATTTGGTTACTGATTAACAGTAAAACACCAAATGCATAAATTGGCCCAATTTTTTATACATATTTAGTAAAAGTAAATTAATAAAGAAAGAGTATCAGCCCTAATGATGAGATTGAAGGTTTGTTAACTGTGATCAAACTTTTTGTATTCTCCCCTGTTTTCCAAGCGGCTATCTTCTCCTTTTGTAGTAATTTGACCAAATATGATTATTTATTTGACTGGCTTTTTCAATTTGGGTGGGCCATTTAATATTTTATATCCAGATTACATAACAACATAATCGTATCACTAGTATTTATAGGAAAATTGGGGTTGGCCTTGGCCCACCCACATATAAACGTGTCTCCGTCCCTGCTTAATTATGAAACTTAATCGTAAGTTTAAATGGATGATTATAATACATGAACTATGAACGTAAACTAATATTAAGTAGAACATTTTTATGTTTACTTAATTATGAAACTTAATAGTAAGTTTAAATGGATGATTATAATACATGAACTACGAACGTAAACTAATATTAAGTAGAACATTTTTATGTTTACTTAATTATGAAAGTTAATAGTAAGTTTAAAGGAATGATTATAATACATCAACTGTGAACGTGAACTAATATTTTAAGTAGAACATTTTTGTGTTTACTTAACTATGAAACTTATATAGATAAGTTTAAATGGATATTGTTAATACTTGTACTACGGTTATTTAGATAAATGCCATAGCATAAATGAACTGACTAAAAATCTGTATAAGCATACACATATGTTCTTTGAACTATCTATTAAGACTGTACTATTTGATTAGGCATAACTTTTGGCATGAGCATTATTTGGATATTCGTGTTATACAGCTATTGCCAACTCCCAGGTGAGTTTACAGCCCCATATAAACTATTGATAAACTTTTCCTCTACGGGGGAGAAAGCATGCAACTATTTTAAAATGGACATAACTGAATTGTATAAACTTGACTATGATTGACTATTATAGAAACTGTTAAATTGTTGTAAATCGCCCGAATGTTATAAATAGATCTATTAGGGATTGACCATCCCCATCTGGGCGAGTCATGCTCACTGTGCCTTGGCCGGGACAACAAATGTATACCATGTTGGAACTAGGTTTGGGTGTCTTTTTGTAAGACAATACGTCCTCATCTGTTGAGGACTATGGAAGGTTAAGCTTCAGTTTCGAGTAATAGCAAATGTAATCTACTTTTTAGTAAGAATGCTTTGCACATTGTTACTTCTATGATTAATTTATGTCCAAACTAATTAATGTTAAAACCTGTTAATGTACCAACTTTATGTTGACCCTCTAAGCATGTTTATCTCAGGGAAATGAAGTTAGAACGGGATATGTGCATGGACTCAAGCATCTATGTGATCTGCATTGTAGGAATCGTCAAGGGTTCCATTTGGGAAAATGAACAAACTACTTATGACATGTTAAAGACAATTTTTATTTATTTGTTTAATAAACATGTAATCTGATTTGAATAACTCTTTATCTTATGCTCTATGGACTATATGCTATCGATCAACCCTTGTGACATCTCCGTTGATAATTCTGCATATTTTGACCCTACCCGGGGTGTCACAGAGAATGGTATCAGAGCATTAGTTATAGAGAACCAGATAAATTTTTAAATAAAATAAAAATAAAGTAATTTTTATTTTATTTAAAACTGGACTATAACTTTATAAAATCTTTTGGGATTTTTTTTGGGACCGTATTAGTTAAGCATATAGATCATAGGGCATTATGTGCTATGTGAACTAAGAGTATACTGATTGATAAATAAACTGGTTAAATGACTATATATATATATATATATATATATATATATATATATATATATATATATATATATATATATATATATATATATATATATATATATATATATATATATATATATATATATATATAAGTATTAATATATATAACCTTAAAAACATTGCGATGATTGTTTAAAAGGGATGTACTTCATAAAACTTGTAGCTGAAAATAATATTTTTCTTTGTTTGTAAGCATATATTTACTTCAAATTTAAATTAATATTATTTTCAAAGCATCATGACTTCACCTACTGCACCTCCGACTTTTCTACCAGTAGTAGCACCTGCTCCAGCTACCCGTTTGTAGCAATTCGTAATTTTCGGATCAATATTTATAACCCGACTGGTATTTATTATGTTTGTTTTTATAAAAAAATAATAATAATAAAATAAAATAAAAATTGAATTCACGGTCAATTGACAAGGTTATGGCTTAATGAATCAAATACGTGTCATTTATTATATATCGACAAAGTCTATGCCCGTCATAGACCGTGAGTATTCTCGTTATGAAATAAAAATATTTTCTATTGTCCTCGTTTTAAATTTTATTTTACGTGCATTTTTCGTAAATTTACGACAAACCTTTAAGCGTCATTCGTTTATATAGTGCGTTAACGTTTAATAAGTTATAAAACCTCTTTTATTTATCGAAATATCAACATTCTCTGAATGTCAAAAATTTTATTTTGTATTGAGCGTTTATTTTTCGTGCTCTGCGCATAACTTTCAAATCGCGTAACTTTTAAAATATCGGGCTTCGATAATACCCGCATTATCATATTAGGAGTAAATATATAAAATAAACCCCTTTGGTCTCCACACATGTACGCAACTTTCAAAAGGAACCATATCACCTACGTGTTTTGTTTTACTCAATATCTTAATGTTTCACATTTGCTATTTTCATGTATCTTTCTTTTATATACGACAAGTTTAGAAAATTAGATTATCAATAAAAACTACCGACACCACCTCATGGTAGAGTGGCTTCACATTAATCACCGAGACATGACTTGATCATAACAACGAATTCATCTTTTATATTTAGGTATTAGTTAGTCATCATTTTGGACACTACGTTTCACAAAAACTAAGCCACGTATCTTCATATCAAACTAGCTAACAGTATGAGTAACCAACTTGATATGTATCACGTTAATATGCATGGGTCAAAGAGCAATAGTCGGTCTAGAATGTCATTCTACATGATATAAAGAAGTTAGCTTGAAAATTTTATTTTTATATAGATACGTCAAATGCTATCCATCTCCTCAAAATCTTACAATTAATGTAAAAGAACTATATTCCAATCATACTTTTGAATGGACAAGGTAATATGAGAATGAGTGTTAGTTATGGGTTACGTTGTTTTTGGGTAATGATATTTCTTTGTCTCGCTCCATCATATGCCGACCGTTGGCGTCCGGTTTCAATCAACGAGTGATTGTTTTATTGTGAAGTCGCGTGTCGATTAGCGGACGTTTGTTCCTCGATCTTTGTGTAATTGCTACACCAGGTGAGTTCATAGCCTCTTTTTTAACTATTTAATTGTTTTATTAAACCCGCGAGGGGGGATACATGCTACTTTTTACGAATGGACGCAAGTACTTGAACTGTAAGCTTATTTTATCCCTTTTAGTCATGAACCGTTAATTACTTGGACCGGCTGTACTGGTCGAGTAAACACGAATGCTATGACTAGATCTATTGGGATTTACCTCCCCGTCCGGGTTTAACGGAAAACCGACTGGACGCATTGTATTTGAAACTTGAACGGAATAACGGATGTTAATGTTCGGTTTCATGAGCTAAATGCGATAACTGATGCTATCTGACTTTGGAAACTGAATACTTGAAGTCTTGTGGTCCACTAATTTTTACATAAAAACCTATGAATTCACTCAACCGTTGTGTTGACATTTTAGCATGTATTTCTCAGGTACTTAGGTTAAAGATCAGCTGGAGCATGGAGTCTCACTGGATATTTTTAAAGGCAATAAAATACTGAATACCATTTGATAAAATTCTTTAAACTGTTTATTATTATATTTTTGTTGGGACCTGTTTCGGTATGTAAACTCTGATTTTAAACTATCGAATGGATTAAGCTTTTCAAACGCCTCTTTTTGAGTCGTTCTCTTTGTGCATGTGCTTGTGATTATTAAGTAGTGCCCCAAAGTGGTATTCTACTGCGTTGTGAAATTAAGGGTGCTACAGATTGGTATCAGAGCACTTGTTATAGAGAACTAGGTCATTTTTATGAAACCTGGACTATAACAGCTCTATTGCTAAAACTATTTTATTGCCTCGAACATCATCTGTGCGCTCATGCTACCCGAAAGATGGTAAAATATGTGTATCGGTATATATATTTGCTTTTTGATAGTATGTTTATATGATGGGTTTATTTATATAAACATCGAGCTAAAAGACAGTGTGGGTGAAGCAATGGTCTTGGTAAAGTTTTTCATGACTTTTATGATAATTATTTTATTTAAGCGTGAACTCACCATCAAGTGCCGATTCCACTGTTTCTTTATCTTCTGGATTTGAGTTTGAATACTTATCTTGCTCTTAGAAATCATACATGATTATTTCACAGACCACCATTCTATAGTATCGAGTAAGACTTTGACTTATCACCTCGTGATGTGCCAATTTGGGACACCTATTTTTTTTGAAACACAATTTATTGTGTTACCTTGATTTTTTTATCACTCCGGATGATTTAAATAAATCATGCCACGAATGAGATTATTCCGTTCTATGGAAAATTTGATTTACTCTTCATCTCGTGCTTTGTGCAAACGTTGCTTAGGTAGGCTAATTTATAATTATTTTGTTGAAACGATCTCATCACTCGTTTGAAAAAGAAAATTATAAATTACTGAACCATGAGTTTCTAAATTTTAATTACATGGACATGACGACCCCATGTAATTACAAATTTGTAAATGAGTGGGCTTAAGCATGTGGCATTCGCACAAACTGTTTTATTTCGACTCGTAGTTTGATTGTACGGTTCATCTATTGTCTATCACTATTCTAATTCGTATCGTGATTATCTGGTACGAACGACTCTTTAATCTTTTTATATTTTTGATACATTTGTATGGATTATCACGAGCGTGTATCGACTCTTGTGAACTTAAAAGTACTCTGACTTTTTCTCGAACGTATCATGAACATGCAAAACAACCAAACTTTGGGACAAAGTTCTTTTAAGTTGGTTAGAATGTAGCAATTCGTAATTTTTGGATCAATATTTATAACCCGACTGTTATTTATTATGTTTGTTTTTATATAAAAAAAAATAAAAATAAAATAAAAATTGAATTCTAGGTCAATTGACAAGGTTATGGCTTAATGAATCAAATACGTGTCCTTTATTATATATCGACAAAGTTTATGCCTGTCATCGACTGTGAGTATTCTCGTTATGAAATAAAAATATTTTCTGTTGTCCTCGTTTTAAATTTTCTTTTACGTGCACTTTTCGTAAATTTACGACAAACCTTTAAGCGTCATTCGTTTATATAGTGCGTTAACGTTTATTAAGTTATAAAACCTCTTTTATTTATCGAAATATCAACATTCTCTGAATGTCAAAATTTTTATTTTGTATTGAGTGTTTATTTTTCGTGCTCTGCGCATAACTTTCAAATCGCGTAACTTTTTAAATATCGGGCTTCGATAATGTAATACCAGTGAAAGTGCCGTATGATGCTAAGTTATAGTTTCAAGAGCTGTTCAATATGAGCATCGTTCTTTAGTTGCGACTCACTTGAGGATGTGGTACCCCGAACCCAACGTCATTTATTTAATCCTATTTTACGAATATTTTTGAATTTTTTAAGAAATTTCGTTTGCTATATATTTGACGGTTTAAGTTGAAACCAACGTTTAAGGTCGTAATTTTAACATTTGACGATTTAAGAAGAACCGATGACGACTACGATGCCGAAGGATGCCCAAAATTTACCTTTTATTAACGATTGATCGATATTTGAGTTTTTCGAGATTTTATTTTTATTACGTGTTAAGTCGAGTCGGAACCATATGTATATTCGTTTTGTGTGCGTTTTAATCTTTGGAAAGTAATTTTTACAAATCCCGGCTCCCGCAATTTTTCTAAATCAACTAGTAAGACGTTTTCTGCTACTAACTTGTGTCGTTTAAACATGAGTCCAAAAGAATAACAAAATGACAAAAGGGGTCCCTCAAAATTTACAAAAAGGGGAGAAAGTAAAAACACACAACCAAACACTCCATAAAAATTTCTCTCCTTTCTCTCCCACCCCTCTCTTGGCCGTCGGCCATAAACACCACCACCACCACCAATAATTTTTCCCATTTGATTTTGAATAATCCAAGTTTAGACCACCTTCTCTTTATCCATTGTAAGTGTTTTCATACAATCAATTATAACATGCATTAACACAAATTTTCCAAGAATCAAAGGTTTTTCAAAAAATGTTTTGATGTAATTAAATCATTAATTTGTTTAATTGGTGATTGGGTAATGTTAATTATTCCATAAAACAAGATGGGGTATATGTTTTTGGTGTTCTACAGCCCCAAAACCCACGAAATGTGGGGGTGTTTGGTGGGTTCATGGTGTTTGATGAAATGTGTTGTGGGGTTGTGTTTAGAATGATGTTTCTAGTGTTTTTAAATGATTATAACCTAGTCCATGTATGATTTAGGATTGGGTTTTGATTAGTATTTGATGTTATTAGTGTTATAGGCTGTTTGGGATGATTGGGTATGATCATAAGTGGTTAGAAAAGGTCTAGGTAATGTTGGATTGGATTGGAATCAAGTGTTAGGGTGATTTTGAAGTAGAAAAATTTAGGCAGATTGTTCAAGCATATTTTTCGTGGGTTTAACTTTGTAAACAGGTCATAAGCATAGGATGTAGTTGTAGAGCTTTGTCTTAGCTTCGTTTCGGTATAAAGTAGAGCTTACGACTCCAAACGAGTCAAATGTTATGCGATTTTGAAAATACGTGTACCGGGAGATGAGAACCAACACAATCCGAATTTGTGTTTGGTTTTGGGTCAAATCCCGGGGACCATAGATAGAGTTTGGTAAATGATTGAAAGTTAATTTTTGGTTTTAAACCTGCATTTGTGAGTCTATTTTTAGACTTAGGTGTTGGATTGGTCAATGGTGTGTTTTAAATGGGTCAAACAAGTCCAACATGGTCAAAGTGCAAAATCAGTCCTAAATGTGTACGTCTAGTAATGTGATGTGTAACGAGTCATATAAGTGAAAACTTTTCATGGGATTAAATATGGGTTTCATACAGGTCATGAGGTATTTTTGTGAATTTTTTTGAAATTTATATAGGTGCTTAAGTCATAGCAAACAACCCGTACTTTCGGTAAGTACCGGCAAATCTATAAAATGGGAATCAACTTTAATTACGTAGGTAAATGGTATAAGTCTAGTAACAACTACTTGTTTGGTTTTGGCGTGAATTTTCATAAGCATTAAGTGTTTTCATATGAGTGTGTTTAGTACAATAATGTACACGGAGTGTTGATTTGGTTTACGTACCTTGATATTTAGGTCAAGTGTTTGATTTTTCCGGGCATCCACGTCGTCGGTGACATTTCTCGTTACGTCTTCGCTAGAACCACTACTACTACGCCAGGTGAGTCTATAGCCTCGCTCTTTACTTATTCCAAACGTTTTTACCCGATGCATGCTATTTAAATGAAAAGAACATAAGTCATGAATGATTGTTGGACCCGAATGTTGCCTTGAATTGTGTTGAGTACCTAGTTGTAAAAGTCCCTGAATTTGTGAACTATTAACTATTGTCTTGCCCTTGTCTGGGTTGGAGATAGCCGCTTATACAATTGATAGTACTATGGGGTTGACGACCCTATCCGAGACGAGAGCTAGTACGTTGAGTACCCTCTGCGGACGGATAACTTGTGATAAGAAATAAGGTATAATTACAACTAATGCCTTTAGAAGGGGCACTGGTTTCACTTAAATCATGCCGGTCTATGTACGCGGGTGATTGAGTTAACGGATTAGTGTCACGAGCTTAAACACAATTATTAGCTATTGCTAAAGATAATATCCTTGAATTCAATAGATTGTGAGTACGACAATGCTATTGAATGGTCATGATTGGTTTTTAATACTTATGTTCAACTTATGATTTGATAATCCTATAGATTCGCTCAACCTTTGTGTTGACGATTTTAAGCATGTGTTTCAGGTAATCAAGATTGATAGCAGCGGAGCATGCGAGGATGGAAGTTGTTGTGGCTTGGCGGTCTACTTTGTTTTTCCTCCCTTTTAGCACTTAAATATTTTATATTATGTCATGTGAACGAAAATGTACTTTTGGGTTGAGATTCAATGGGGACCAAAACACGACTCTTTTTTGTATTATCTTTGGGGTTTGGAAAACAGTAGACTTTGTTGTTTTAAACAATCTTTAACTTATGTTTAAATTTCTACGTCTCTTTGAGTCGTTCGAAATAGCTTATGTGTGATGATAACTGCCTAACACCCAAATGTTGTAGTTCCGCTGCGCATAGCATTTTATGGTGGTGTTATAGATTGGTATCAGAGCCATGAGTTATAGAGAACTAGGTCATTGTGAAAAACCCTAAACTATAACTTTTGGTGTCGTAAGAAATTGTCCAAGCACACAACTATCCTACATGGCTCCGGTAAGAATTCTTTAGCATTGCTTTATATTTTAGAAGTATCCCTCAAACTTATATGAATTCCCTAGTATTTAGTAAGTAAATACTACGATATATATTGAGATATATTGTTGTGTACGTGAGTACTTATCATCGTAATTTGCAAATTCTTGTAAGATTATTTTATATGTTGCATGTAATTGGCATACAGGCTACATTGCGTTACATGGCAACACTGCATTGTAATCCTACGTGTATGTAGGAATGATTGCATGTATAAGTATGTATATACTATGGTATTTAAAGGCATTGCACGTGAAGCAATGGTCCTTGCGTGATTATCGTACATGTTATAATGCGGTTTTGTTGAGAATTCGGCCTCACCGCTAATTATCAATCTTGATAATTAATTTATTGTTCGGATAACCGAGTATGAACCTCGTTTGATACTCTAGATACGTAAATAACGCTTCGTAACATATTGTATATTGACTAGATTGATCTCGATTGTCGTTATCGCACGTGATGTGTCATTTTGGGACATCTTCTTTTTGGAACGTAAATTACTATCGTATTACTGTATTTCCTTTATCCCTTATGGGTTTGATATATTAGTTCGTGTAACTATAACATAGCCGAAGTATAATCGACGATGCGTACAGCGTAGCGGCGAATCATATGTGTTTATTGTAAACCGTGGTTGAGGCGTATCACCATTTAATCGTTTTTGTCATTCTACTCGAATTTAAAGATGTGTAATAGACTAGCGTTGTGATCAATCGCGATAACTTGAAGTTTGGTTAATTTGTGTTAATTTTGTGGTGTACGATTTCGAGACTCGTCCGAGGACGATAACAACACTTAGTTGGCATACGTATTCTCATTTCGTTTATTTCATTTTGTTTTTGTTGTTTCATTATTTTGAATTCGATATTATACATGATGAGGTCTGATAATTGTGCGAGTTAAATAAGCATTAAACTTTGTTGATCGAATGATTTAAACATAAAGTGTTTTACATATTAAATAAATGGTGAATGAAACTTTTGGATAAAAATGACCTATGGTGTGTCTTATAACAAGTAGAAATTATATAGAGAATAAATGGATAAAATGAAATTATTTTTCCTACAACCTTGGTTGGTAAATCGTAATAAGTAATTTATATTACTCGTAAAATCCTTGTTTTTATATATTACTAATTTGATACTAGAAGCTAGTGATGGATTTGTTAAGAAATTGTCAAATTTAAATTTAAAACTAGGAGATTATTAATAAAGAATAACGATATGACTATTGAGTATATGCAACTTTGGATTTAATATGAATTAATTTAGGTCATTAAACTATGGACGTATATTGTAATATGAAACATGAGTAGAAGTATTGGCCACGTATTTTGGAGCTAGAGACTTTGTAAAACTAGTTTTATCTTAAACATAAGGTCATGTTATATGCATTGGTATAAACTAGAAGTCGTCACTCGTTGTAGTAAATAAACTGGGATAAAATCAGAATATACACTATAAGTGAGAAATTCTAACGCTTGAAACAAATTATTGAACATTGATGGAACGTTATTATATTCCACTGCGAGATGTGTTAATGTTAAAAATCGTTTGATAATGGGCTAAGGATTAAAAGTTGAATTTTATACATTTTGGAATTATTGAAATAAGCATTTTAATTATTTATTATATTATTATTGTTATCGAGATTCAAGTGTCGGCTAAAATCAGTAAGTTTTCCGAGATAATACTACGTGAAACCTCTTTAGCATTTGGGTCGTATTGCGCGAATATGATTTAACAAATCAGTTTTAAGGAACACATGTGCATAATAAAAAGTCAAAGGTTGATTTTTAAGAGTCAATTGGACTACTTTGAGTCGTGTTGGATAAGTGTATATATGTGATAAGGTAAGCCGTAATAATAATAACGTAAAACTTTGAAAATTCTTACTATGTACATTTTTGGTACTTAAGCTATGGATATTAATGAGATTTTAATACAAATATTGAGATTTTCAAACCAAATGATTTTATCGATTATGATGACCGAGTCACCGCATCTGCTAATGTTAATAATTTCCTAGAGATTGAAATTTTCCAGAAATAAAAACTTTGTAAAGATTGAAACATGAAAGGTATAAATTCTTTAATGGTGTAACACAAATTGAAAATGTGCAAATATTAGGTTTTACAATGTACAAGGTAACATTAATTAGAAAATGAAAATGGAGCACCCAACACACGCATACTTGTATTATTTTCTTAAGACGTAATATTTGGAGCCACGATGGTTCGATCGTACGGCATCCCTTCTTTGTTTTTGCGAGCCTGTATCTAAGCTTGAGTAGTCCTTTGATTTTTCGTTTTAATATTGTTTATGGTATGAGACCGTCCTTTATTTTGAATTGCTACTTCACTATTACTTGATAATGAGAGTATGTCACCCGGTGTATTTTTGTCCTCTTCATGGACGTTGTGACTTTTCTTCTTTAGGTTAATGGAACCTAAAATTATGTATTTACTTGAATGATGCTATAAATCTTCATTAAATTGGTTATTTATTTATATTGAACAAAAGCGAGGATGCGAAGCCGCTTTACCAGATTGTAGAGGTGAAAGAACTCGATTTTCCTGGTGAAATTGTTTCTATTCGACAAGGTGATTCTTCTCCTCTCCCCGTATACCCTTGGTGGAATGTGTGTGCAACTCGAGACGATGGGAATTATGATTGTTGTTCTATTTTTGACGCTTGTGTTGATATTCAATATTTACTTCATGTATTCGTAGATTGCTGTTGATTATTTTGAAACTCTTGTCATATCTTCAAAGTATCTTCATTTCTAATGTAGTTAATATCAGCTGGCAATTATATTGCTTGTTTACCTCATTCGATCTCATTGATTTTTGATTTTATTACTTGTTGTGCTTGCAATGATCTTTAATCTTTAACCACCTTATCGTTATTTTGTGAATAGTCTATTTTGAAAATATGTATGAGTGTGTCAAATGGTTCGTTCAACCAAATGCGAATGGTGTCGATTTATTTATTTATTTATTTTTCTCATAAATAGACAAAGTAATGTATGTTTCCAAAGTAGATGAAAAATGTTTGATGTGTTCCTTAAAACGATGGTAGCAATATTTTTCCCATTTCAAGTTTCACTTCAAACGATTTAATTATTTTGAAGACTAGGTCGAAAACTTTCATAGTCGTGTTTGGTGTGTAATAGTAATGTTTGTGTCGTCACTCGAACCTCAATTATGCACAGCTTAGCTAACAATGCATAATTAGGGAAGAGTCCTATTTTGTTCGTTGTCGTTGCTTGATCCTCAAGTATGCATGATCTAGCTAATTATGCATAGTTCAGGAAGAGCACTACCGTGTCAAATTAATTGGTCATCTTTAAAACCGGTAGTGTTTTGATAGATGTTTGGACGAGAACGTTTTTAAAATGGTGGATCCTTATGCAAGTAATCGTATTTTCTTTGATTCCTAAAGAAATTTTTTGAGTTTTCTTTTATTCCTTGAAATATTTTCTTTTTGTTTGGCATTGACTTAGTAAGTCACCGTGACCGAGTAATTTTGGAAAAATGTTTTTATGTGTTGTGTGTAACGTGTGAATTTTATCGGAATCGCTAGGGTGTTGATGAAATACCAAAGGAGCTCATACCGACACTAAGAAGAAATTTTAACAAGAATAGAAGACTGCCGAAGTAGAGGAATTTCGAGTTCAAGTAACTCTGATGGAAATGACAAAGACTTCTCCTACACCAAATTTACCGTACCTTAATTATTTTCTTTTCTTGTTCTTTTGATATGTCAAATGGCACGCGATAAACTGTTTAAGTTTACCAACTGTGCATCGGTAATTGGAAGACCATTCCAATTGTCGTCTTCGTTTATCCAAGTAAGGAATCCTCTTTTCTTGACTCGACCATATTTGATCATCGATGGTTAAACGACATATAGCCATAGTTGATGTTTATGTGCTAAATCCTTGCCTTTTATGTGTTTATGTTGTATGTGATCTAGTCGAGTGATCGAAAGTTGTGAGAACTTAAGACGACATTGTCCAATGAGGTCCGATCATGGAGAACACGTGCCATGTAATATATTTTTTTTTGTTAGGAACGACGATGCTTATTGAGATTTTGACCACGATTGGGACGAAAGTGAGATGGTGTTCTTGTATTATTATTATATATTTTTTTTTGGGTATGGATCCGTGTATGAGCACCCTACAATGACATATGTATGTATTTTCTTTCTTTTTATTGATATGCATCCACGGCTAGCAAGCTTGTGAACCTGCTTTAACTTGCAATTTCCTTTTGACCGGACTCATCCGAAAATCATGTCAATATTTCTTATTTTATCATGGCTTGGCTGATTAGCAAGCATGAGTTAACTTGATTAAACTGATTGGCTTGGCATGGTTTGGCTATGTTGCAAACATGTCGTAATGTGTTTTATTATGGCTTTTGTGTTTGATTGGATTGTGATGTTTTCGAGAGAGTTATGTATACGTCGGATGATTTCGTATCGATGAATTCGTTTTTGACGAAATAGGTTAGTATGTACGTAATATTGCAATAAGGTGATTTTGTATGACTAGTATTAATTACTTCGTCTTGTATATTCTGAACGTTTTCGATGGGGTTATGTGTGACCCGTGCGATTTTATTTTGTGAGTAATTATTTTTATGAGATGATGGACTAAGTGAAAGGATGATTCGAACGTTGGAAGACGTGCTCCGAGCGTGTGTGATTGATTTTGATAGCTGTTGAGACCGACACTTGCCGTTGGTAGTACCTTTGTACAATGACATTTACCATGTTAGCATTAAAGCTACATCATTTGAAGAAATATGTTGATGAAAATGTAGATCGCCAGTTGGATAGAATGAAGTAGGAAAAAGTCAGTTGAATGGACTTGAAATGATTCGAGAGGCTACGGAAGAGATGGTGTAGATTAAGAATCACTTGCTAACCGCGAGAAGTTGTGGGAAGAGAGGTGTTGATAACCGTAGGAAGAAATTGGGAAATTAAAGTGGAGATCACGGATCGAGATGTTAAGAGATTGAAGCAAGGTATAATACTCATTGTGATGGTGTGATGGAACCCGAGACATGAACCGAAGTCCACATCAGAACATGAAGACCCCTTTAGGAAGAAGTACCACCATCTTTCTAGCAGTACGAAATGCGAGTATAAGAACCAGAGAGCGTCGGGACGTCGCTCCATTAAGGAGGGGAGGATGTGATACCAGTGAAAGTGCCGTATGATGCTAAGTTATTGTCTCAAGAGCTGTTCAGTATGAGCATCGCTCTTTAGTTGCGACTCACTTGAGGATGTGATACCCCGAGCCCAACGTCATTTATTTAATCCTATTTTACGAATATTTTTGAAATTTTTAAGAAATTTCGTTTGCTATATATTTGACGGTTTAAGTTGAAACCAACGTTTAAGGTCGTAATTTTAACATTTGACGATTTAAGAAGAACCGATGACGACTACGATACCGAAGGATGCCCAAAATTTACCTTTTATTATCGATTGATCGATATTTGAGTTTTTCGGGATTTTATTTTTATTACGTGTTAAGTCGAGTCGGAACCATATGTATATTCGTTTTGTGTGCGTTTTAATCTTTGGAAAGTAATTTTTACAAATCCCGGCTCCCGCAATTTTTCTAAATCAACTAGTAAGACGTTTTCTGCTACTAACTTGTGTCATTTAAACATGAGGCCAAAATAATAACAAAATGACAAAAGGGGTCCCTCAAACTTTACAAAAAAGGGAGAAAGTAAAAACACACAACCAAACACTCCATAAAAATTTCTCTCCTTTCTCTCCCACCCCTCTCTTGGCCGTCGGCCATAAACACCACCACCACCACCAATAATTTTTCCCATTTGATTTTGAATAATCCAAGTTTAGACCACCTTCTCTTTATCCATTGTAAGTGTTTTCATACAATCAATTATAACATGCATTAACACAAATTTTCCAAGAATCAAAGGTTTTTCAAAAACATGTTTTGATGTAATTAAATCATTAATTTGTTTAATTGGTGATTGGGTAATGTTAATTATTCCATAAAACAAGATGGGGTATATGTTTTTGGTGTTCTACAGCCCCAAAACCCACGAAATGTGGGGGTGTTTGGTGGGTTCATGGTGTTTGATGAAATGTGTTGTGGGGTTGTGTTTAGAATGATGTTTCTAGTGTTTTTAAATGATTAAAACCTAGTGCATTTATGATTTAAGATTGGATTTTGATTAGTATTTGATGTTATTAGTGTTATAGGCTGTTTGGGATGATTGGGTATGATCATAAGTGGTTAGAAAAAGTCTAGGTAATGTTGGATTGGATTGGAATCAAGTGTTAGGGTGATTTTGAAGTAGAAAAATTTAGGCAGATTGTTCAAGCATATTTTTCGTGGGTTTAACTTTGTAAACAGGTCATAAGCATAGGATTTAGTTGTAGAGCTTTGTCTTAGCTTCGTTTCGGTATAAGGTAGAGCTTACGACTCCAAACGAGTCAAATGTTATGCGATTTTGAAAATACGTGTACCTGGAGATGAGAACCAACACAATCCGAATTTGTGTTTGGTTTTGGGTCAAATCCCGGGGACCATAGATAGAGTTTGGTAAATGATTGAAAGTTAATTTTTGGTTTCATACCTGCATTTGTGAGTCTATTTTTAGACTTAGGTGTTGGATTGGTCAATGGTGTGGAAACCTTGGTTTCCGGATCTTTGAAGCTACTAGGAATGCACCATGTTCATATGATTAGATAATCAAAGCGGAATTAGAACATGATACATTAACAAGGTGTTTAGGGCACAAGAACATGAATTAAAACAAAAGGATTGTTCATTATATTAATAACAAACAATCACTAGACGTGTATACATTGAATCCCACGTCTAGTCGACACACGCTTTAGGTTTACATTGTGAATATGAATGATAAATTAAACCTAAGACCCTTGGTTCCTTTTATAGTGTAAGGATTAGGGTTTTACAAGAGATAAAATCAAATAAACAAGTAAATCTTCTATTTAAATAAACTTATGCAGAATATATCTTGCATGTTTATCTAAATAGAAGCTTCCATAAGCTTCTTGTCTACGTTTCTATCAACTCTTGAATTACATGTGACAATGCTTAGATTGCACATGACAACTCTTGAGCCAACAACGCTTAGTTTGCTCTTGTCAACGCTTGGATTGCTCTTGACAATGCTTAGACAAAATCTTCATGTTTTCTTCGTTTTTGAGTTTCTGCCACATCAACTTTTTGACCCAACAATCTTCCCCTAGTTGATGTTGGAAAAACTCTATGTGTATCTCTTGTAAGTTGTACATGATCTTCAAATTGCTTCCCATCAAGTGTAGCATGTATTTCTTCCCCTTTTTGTCACATCAACAGGAAAGTAAACAATGTATGCAATCTTTGAAGATTCTCCAAATGTAGCTCTAAGTAATGATCTTGAAGAAAAACAAATATAATATTTTTGATGTAGAAGTAGAATAACCCAACCTTGTGTTCCATGTCTTGTACTATCCACGTGATGAAGAACTTATACTGATGATTAAATATAAGTAGACCTCGATCCCTTGTCAATATTCTCATCCTTTGTGAGACACTGAGCACGATAATGTAACTCCTTCAAGTGTTATGACAAGTCTTCGTCACCAACCATGTAGAGCACGAACAAGTTACCTTTAAAGTCACTAGTGCATGACTTTAAGATATGATAGAACACAAACTCGCGAAAATCTTCTTCAATCATCAAACTTACCATAAGAATCCTTCGCCTTAAGCTAACACCTCTTCATGAAGACTTTCATTACCTCACGAATTGTTGCTAACTCGCTTTAAAATCATTAATTCCGTTTAAAAATATCCGAGCCATAAATATCAACATGATATTCTAAATTAAAACGGAGATTCCATGTACCTTCGTGTGTATATACCACCTTTTTGTTTGCTAAAAACGTACCAATTTTCTCAACAGCAGCAATCCTTGTATTATCCGAGATCCTCCTTTATCCAATAAATCTGGAATGTGTATTGTCCAATATCGGACAATACTTGTCAACGTTTAACCATTTCTCGGACAACATTGTCAACGCTGTCAGCGTTTGACTTATTCTGTCAGCGTCCAAACAAAGCTTGTCAGCGTTTACTCCACTCTTGTCAGCGTCTTGTTTAAAATTTGGAATAAATCATGTCTAAATTCACATTAGACATCCCACATTTTTAAGATACTAAACAAGATAACTTCTGACCCTACCAATGTAAATTGTTGCATAAACATCACGTGAAGATATCAATTGAAAATGCCAATATACGTCCCTTTGTCACTTTCATCCAATCATATTGCAATCACCATGTGAACACAAACCTTAATCTTACGTCACTATCTTGACAATTTGATTAATAAATCCCTTGTGACCATATTGACCTTTCTGCTTTTCTCATGCAGACAACATTAAATAACAGAATCATGCGTATTTTCCCTTTCAACGTCACTGTTATTCTTTAATACTTGTTGCATCGTGTGAACAGAAGATGCTAGCTGCTCTTGATATCACGTGTGTACTACCACAAACAACAATCACACGTGAATAATAATGTGTAGCAGCCAAAGGGAATCAATCCTTCTTTTCTTCTCTTTAGGTTATCATGTCTGTATAAGTAGATCTAGGGTTTTGTGAGAAAAACCCTAAAACAAGAATTCTGTATTAAAAATCCATGATTACCAATCACATTAGGGTTCATCGTTAGTTTAAGAACCAACTCACCAAGGCTAACGCGATTATCACTAGCAGCAACGAACAATGATTCTAGGGTTTTTAACCAAAACCCTAAAAATGAACATCACCACTGCAGCCAACTTCGTCTTCCAATAAATTCATCTTGAGAGCTCAAATGGAAGATCCCTTCGGTGAGATCCTAGACACAAGTGCCAAGAATCTACAGTTCAAAAATCACGAAGATCCAACGGTTAACGAAGGAAAGATCATGGTTTGAACATGGCTGTTCACAGAAAACTGCATTCACTCACTGCTGACTTTGACGCTTAATAACTTTTTCCTGGGGATAAAACTCGACAATCCCTCTGGTGGATGTTTAGATATATGTATGTAGAACAAACATAAAAAATTTCATGACGACCCAACAGTTCAATCAAAATTTATGACCTTCTGAATACTGTTGCGCACACAAAAACGTCAAGAAAAACCCTCGACGGATTTTTCTTCTTTTCACCATACACGAACACCTTGTTGGTCCTAGCATCACGAGCCACGAGGCTCTGATACCAATTGTGGAAACCTTGGTTTCCGGATCTTTGAAGCTACTAGGAATGCACCATGTTCATATGATTAGATAATCAAAGCGGAATTAGAACATGATACATTAACAAGGTGTTTAGGGCACAAGAACATGAATTAAAACAAAAGGATTGTTCATTATATTAATAACAAACAATCACTAGACGTGTATACATTGAATCCCACGTCTAGTCGACACACGCTTTAGGTTTACATTGTTTATATGAATGATAAATAAAACCTAAGACCCTTGGTTCCTTTTATAGTGTAAGGATTAGGGTTTTACAAGAGATAAAATCAAATAAACAAGTAAATCTTCTATTTAAATAAACTTATGCAGAATATATCTTGCATGTTTATCTAAATAGAATCTTCCATAAGCTTCTTGTCTACGTTTCTATCAACTCTTGAATTACATGTGACAATGCTTAGATTGCACATGACAACTCTTGAGTCAACAACGCTTAGTTTGCTCTTGTCAACGCTTGGATTGCTCTTGACAACGCTTAGACAAAATCTTCATGTTTTCTTCGTTTTTGAGTTTCTGCCACATCAACTTTTTGACCCAACAAATGGTGTGTTTTAAATGGGTCAAACAAGTCCAACATGGTCAAAGTGCAAAATCAGTCCTAAATGTGTACGTCTAGTAATGTGATGTGTAACGAGTCATAGAAGTGAAAACTTTTCATGGGATTAAATATGGGTTTCATACAGGTCATGTGGTATTTTTGTGAATTTTCTTGAAATTTATATAGGTGCTTAAGTCATAGCAAACAGCCCGTACTTTCGGTAAGTACCGGAAAATCTATAAAATGGGAATCAACTTTAATTACGTAGGTAAATGGTATAAGTCTAGTAACAACTACTTGTTTGGTTTTGGCGTGAGTTTTCATAAGCATGAAGTGTTTTCATATGAGTGTGTTTAGTACAATAATGTACACGGAGTGTTGATTTGGTTTACGTACCTTGATTTTTAGGTCAAGTGTTTGATTTTTCCGGGCATCCTTGTCGTCGGTGACGTTTCTCGTTACGTCTTCGCTAGAACCACTACTACTACGCCAGGTGAGTCTATAGCCTCGCTCTTCACTTATTTCAAACGTTTTTACTCGCGAGGGGGATGCATGCTATTTAAATGAAAAGAACATATGTCATGAATGATTGTTGGACCCGAATGTTGCCTTGAATTATGTTGATTACCTAGTTGTAAAATTCCCTAAATTCGTGAACTATTAACTATTGTCTTGCCCTTGTGTGGGTTGGAGATAGCCGCTTATACAATTGATAGTACTATGGGGTTGACGACCCTATCCGAGACGAGAGCTAGTATGTTGAGTACCCTCTGCGGACGGATAACTTGTGATAAGAAATAAGGTATAATTACAACTAATGCCTTTAGAAGGGGCACTGGTTTTACTTAAATCATGCCGGTCTATGTACGCGGGTGATTGAGTTAACGGATTAGTGTCACGAGCTTAAACACATATATTCGCTATTGCTAAAGATAATATCCTTGAATAATAGATTGTGAGTACGACAATGCTATTGAATGGTCATGATTGGTTTTTAATACTTACGTTCAACTTATGATTTGATAAACCTATAGATTCGCTCAACCTTTGTGTTGACGATTTTAAGCATGTGTTTCAGGTAATCAAGATTGATAGCAGCGGAGCATGCGAGGATGGAAGTTGTTGTGACTTGGCAGTCTACTTTGTTTTTCCTCCCTTTTAGCACTTAAATATTTTATATTATGTCATGTGAACGAAAATGTACTTTTGGGTTGAGATTCAATGGGGACCAAAACGCGACTCTGTTTTGTATTATCTTTGGGGTTTGGAAAACAGTAGACTTTGTTGTTTTAAACAATCTTTAATTAATGTTTAAATTTCTACGTCTCTTTGAGTCGTTCGAAATAGCTTATGTGTGATGATAACTGCCTAACACCCAAATGTTGTAGTTCCGCTGCGCATAGCATTTTATGGGGGTGTTATAGATAATACCCGCACTATCATATTAGGAGTAAATATATAAAATAAACCCATTTGGTCTCCACACATGTACGCAACTTTCAAAAGGAAACATATCACCTACGTTGTAACACCCCCAAATTTATACAACTCAATACAGCGGAAGTCTCGTTGGTGTTACGGGATAGCACATTACTCACATCATAGACAACGCTTAAAAATCGCGTCGTTTAATAATAAAGCATTTCCATTCATAAATATCAAAGTTACATAGGTCCCAAGTCATTATATTTCATACAAAGTTTTACAAAGTATTTGAATGGAAAATATAGTTTAAGTGCGGGCCATGAATTCTTGTTGTCTTCCCGAGAATTACCTTCAAGTACCTGAGATAAAACATGTTAAAAGAAAAGGTCAGCGATAAAGCCGAGTGAATTCATAGAGTTTAATAAATTCCATCAATATAACTTTGGTATAAAACTAGTACCAAAAATCAATTCGTACAAATCATTGTAATAGGCCATAAAATAGCCAAAAATCATTTTATACAAATCTTTGTAATAGGCCATAAAATAGCCAAAGTCATTTTATATAAATCCTTATCGAAAATCATAATATAGGCATTTGCCTTAAAAATTATTATACGAGCCAATGTCGTAAAAACATCATACAATACGTCTTATGACGTTGTATGAAACCAAAAACTGTTATATGAATATGGTTATGAAAACCAAAACACAAACATAATATCAATAGTATGACCCTGTATTGCTAGTCAGGCAATACATCGTAATTCGGAGCGTCTATAAGTATTTCGTTAATTTTGGATTATTATAAGCCGCATGACATTGTTACCTTACTAAACCAACAACGGGTAGCTAACCCAATACCAATTTTGCCCATCTAAAGTAGCGTGTCGTCACAAAGGTCACGCTATGGAAATCTTCTCATACATAAATTCGCTTACCAATCAATGTGGCACGACGGGGATCAACCGTCAAGGCGCGAACTGGGGTGATCGTCCCCAAATAGTACTATTAAATGCATAAGCGTCTACCAAATCCCGGTAGTTCACAATTCATGCTAATGGGACTTTTAGTGACATAACCTAACTTTAATAATCCATTTAATTTCATCTATCGGGTCCTTTAATCATTTATCGGGTCATTCAATCATTCGGGTCCAAAATCAATAAACAAACATCCGGGACAAATGGTGTCCTATTTTATAAAAACTAACATGTTATCTCCCTCGCGGGTTTATAAAACATTTATAAAAACATTTAAAAGAGTGCGAGGCTATGAACTCACGTTGATGTGGGAAGGCGGGTTATCGGCAATTCGGATGTACGATACGTGCTTCAATCACGGAAACCTAGACAAATAATACTCGTCTTAGACTCATGTCAAATGACTTTATAAAAATAAAAATTATGTATAAATATGATGATTATTTATATATGATGATCAAGTGGGTTTACATATTCTCGTTTACTCATTCTAGTGTTATATGTCGATAACTTTTATACTAGTTTACTAGTTTTACCTATTTACACGTTTTAAGTCCAATAAACTTATTATAAGTTATTTAACTTGTTTTAATCCTTGTTATACTTATTTTATCAGTATGTATACTTTCCATGTTGGGCCCAAATGGGTTAAGCCCAATAAGTTCTTTTTATGAGTGTTTATCTTATTTAGTCTAATTATTAGCCCAAGTATTAATCCAAGTATTAGTCCAATATGTTTACTTAGCTTGTTAATTTCCGTATGCCCTATAGTTCGGGTTTTATCTGTTTTTACTTGTATTAGTTACCTATATATCAGTATATGACTTTTATAAACTTTACATTAGACGGGTTTGGTCGTCTAAGTTTTATTTGGCGAAAAACGTTATTTTACGGCGATAGCCGAAAAAGTCGTAAAAATCAAGTTTATAGTTTTTATTACTTATAAATATTATTTCACCACTATTTATATAATTTACCCATTTAATTAACCGTTTATATATTTATATAAATAAGTTTTATAAGTTAGTGGGTTTATATTTTTACATTTTATACATTATAATGTGAGTGCTTATATAATATTAATAAACATTATTTCCAAAAAATCTGATTTTTAACTTCACTTTCACCAAAACTACCATATCTTGAGTTCTATAAGGAGATAGAAGCTCAAATTTTTATCACATAAACTAAATGATATGTGCTACATTTAACTCTTCTATAGCTACTGTTGAATCATCTTCTAAATATTTTCTAAAAATCGTCCAAAACAGTGAACTCAGATTTGTACCTTAAACTTGTTTTGATCATATCTCACTCATGACTTTGATTCCATTGCATGGCCAACTCTCACATGTGTAAAAGACTCATAGCTTACTGTATATCAATTCTAATTCATCATTTTATCAGTTCATAACATGTTTCTTTACTGTTTTATACAGCCATGTAAATTAATCAAGATTTTAACCTTGTTTCTTATAGTTTTTCACCTTTTTAATCATATTTATCGACACCAAATCCCCACATAACATTTTTATCATCATATAATCATCATATACATATACAATAGGAAATAAAATACATGTTTACATAATCAAATTAACAAGAAGATGAGGAGGACAATCTTTATACCACCATGATGATGTAGGTTGATCAAAACATGGATTTTTGATGGAGAAACTTATGATGCACCAAGACCATCTTCAAGACCACCATTCTTCATAAACACCTTGGGGAAAATCAGCCTCAAGACACCAAGGAAACTCCTCCATGGATGTTATAATCACCACCATTCAAGAGAGCTTCAAGAGGGCTTCAAGATATGTGTATATAACATAAGATTTTGTGGTTAAATTTAATCAATGATGGATGTTTTTGGTGAATATGGGACGGCCAAGAATGGGGAGGAAGAGAGAAAACAAGTTGTTTGCATGAGTGGTAAGTGAACAAATGGTTTTTGGTTTGTGGTTTTGAGGTTGTGAGTGGAAAGTTGCTTAACTTGTAAGCTTAGCTTACAAGTGTAAGCTTTAAGCTAAAATTTTGGACACATCATGGGATGTGTGGCTACTTAGGCCGGTTTTGGAGTGGGGTGGGACAAGTGTCCCACTTGTCTCATCCCATTTATTTACGGGTACTTTTCGATTCTAGTTTCCTCGATTTGCGTGCCCCTGGGTCGTTTTACGAAAAACGTTTTTATAAATTATGAATCAACGTCACAAAACGAATCCAATAAAAATTGTCTCATCAAAAACGGAGTTCGAAAACGTAAATACGTAATCCTAGGGTTTCCGGTTTAGTCGTAAAGGACGTTAAAATAAAATCGTAAGTCCTAATCTCTTCTCGTAAATTTGTGAGTTTATGAACTAACACAAATTTAAAACTCCAAAATACTATTCATGGATAAATTTATTTTCTGAAATGTCGGACTGTCACCAAGGACGGTGTATGTAAACGTAAGCACGTAACGTTGAATCCTCCGGTTTAGACGTAGTCGATGCTACTCCAAGACGTAAATTCAAATTTTTTTTTCCAAAAATAAGTGAGTTCATATTGTATCATTAAAATAATATTTTAAAATAATATTTGAGAATAAAATATCAATCGTAAATTGACGGATTGTCACAGCATTTACCCCTAAACAGGATCTTTGTCCTCAAAGATCATCTTACCTTACTACTCACTTCTTATAGAGTTAAAGCCATGTGGGTATTTCCTCCACACTCGGTCTTTTCTCACAAGTGCAATTCATTACAATACGCGAGTTTCAGCAAACATAACTACGGGAATAAGATCAGGCTTAATGTTGACTTACTTTCTCTATCCATGATGTTCACGGGTTTTTGATGAATGCAACTTTTCGCCGATCTAAGCTCTACTAAGAATAATCAGATTCTCACTTGATAGATATTCCATCAAGTTCGATTTACGAAACATAATTCACGCAGTTCTTGAAGTCCTAGGGTAGATCCTGCTTATATGCCTTTCAAACCAATCTTTTACATCGTCTCAATGGTCCCATACAACGGGGACTTATATCCCATGATTTGTCAGATCATGAATTCATTTTTCCAAGGTTAAAAATTGTGGCATAACTTCGCTACCCATTTGGCACTTCAAGATCTACATTCCACATTCACTTAACCTCTTGCCCGCTACCGGCTGTCAATAATCAGATCCTAATTTCAGCAATCATTTCAGGTCTCGCGGGTAGGGTATTTTGTAAGGTTAGGTTCGCCATTATAGGAAACCTTAAACCTAAAAAACATGTCCAACTCACAATGGGTGTATGTCGGATGTCTTCATCTCAACTCTTGCTTACAGATGCTCTAATATTTAGATCCTAACAAGATTCGATCTCAATCCTAACACGATGATTATCAAAGATAATCTCTCCAAAGGAAAACGATTATACGGTCTATTACCAAAGGTCAATCATTCAAACATAAAACAACACTTATATTACTTTGTATCCTTAATTTACCTCGTCCCTTCGATTTGGGGTGGTACATAGTACTCTCATCAAGATTCGTTCTCATTGGTTCCTGAGCAAATCTCTAGAAATTCGATGCAAAGCGAGGATCTTGATAAAGATGTTCGATACAGGCACACTATATTTACATAACTCTTTTGCATTTATCATTAACGGGAATGATATTAGCAGATTTGGTCAGTCTGTCGACGATGACCCAAATCGAATCAAATTCAGATGATGACCTTTGCAATAGCTAGACGTTTACTAATGTATGAGGCGATGTCTGCCTTCATAATTTCCATCAGTACAACTTCTTCAGACAAAGATACTTTTAGTCATAAATGACATAAATAGAATACTTATACTTACAAATTCCAACATAACTATATCTCACAATCCTCCATATTTAGGCAACCATAAGTGGTCTTTAAAACATTTAGCGCTATCGGCTTCTCAATTTTAATGGTTCACATTAGCCGCGAACCACTTTTATAATCTATATTATCCTTTTTACGAACATTGTTTACTTTTATATCGTTCGGCAATTTATTTTGCACCTTCATTATTAAGGAACATGTCCTAATTGGTTCTTTATATTTTATACATAATGTGTCAGTATCTACATTCACTTTTCCAGATAAATAATTACCATGTCCACAATTCACTTAGATATTCTTTCTATATTATGCGTCAGTAATTACGTTCACCCTTCTTCATATTTCTAAGTTTCAGTTTCGTCTCATCTATCATTTTTATCAGTTTTTCTCAATCTGTGTTTAAAGCGTCGATAATTATTACAATTAATTAAATAATAAATAATTATTTTTTTTATAAAATGTAAACATAAAGATTTTAAATTTCTTAGTCCGTCTAATTATATAAAATAAATTTGAATTTAATTAACAAGATTTTTGTTGATTTATCGAAAATATTTAATAAGATTCGTAAACGTTCGAAAAAACCTTTGTTTATACTTTGGTCAAAGTTTTCTTAGTTTGAAAAGCAAAAAGTGTCGTTTCAAATTTTAAGTCATAAATTATATAGTTTCCTCAATTCTTCTTAAGTTGTCTAGAAGTATACACAAACATTTACCCCTAAACAGAAGTTTAGTTAAATGGTTTGTGTATAAGAGAATAATCCCTTAAAAATCCTTTGTTAAAACATTTGTCAAAATATAATTCCATTTCTTTTTGGTAAAATCCAAAGTCTTAAAGGGCTCTTAATTTTTGAAGAGTCTATATGCATACATCTTACCATTATTAATCCAACGGTCATTTTATGTAAAGGATTAAGTTTTTAATCCCTAAGCGTTAATGGTTCTAATTTTTGAAAAGTCAATATAGCTTCCATTATCTATTAATCACATGGTTAAATCATATAAAGGATTAAGTCCTTAATCACATGTTAAATATTTAAGGTACATGTTTTCATTGTTCGGCCAATTCAGGGCAATCTATAAATAATTATTAACTCATTGTTATTCTTATAAACAAACAAATGATCCTTAATGATCACAAGCATGAATTTATCGAATTACAGCCTACACACGTGATTCACCAAATTTATAAATGCTACATGTGCATTGGTCAATCCAAACGACATCACGTGAAACTCATAATGTTCATCACAAGTGCCGGATGTAGTGATTGGAATAGATAATCTTTTCCGCAGATGCGAAGTTGATGATAACCATGCCATGGATCAAATTGCTAGAACCTTGTAAATGATCGAACAAATCTTCCATTTCGAGTTATGGATTTCGTTTTCGATTGTCAATTTACTCAATTCACAGTAATCTATAAATATAAGGAATGATAACACCATAGCTCTTCAGGATGACAAGCTTGGTATAATAAAATCTTTCTCCGACAACTCTCTCAATTGTACGGTAATTCCTTAAATTCAGATGGTGCTGACGTACAGTGCACAAGCCACAAGTGCAGCACCAGAAATATAATCAATGTCAATTTCAACTTGCCTTAATGGCGAAAGTCTAGTTAATTCGTCAACAAATACCTCCTAAAGTGTCAGATAACAGAATTATCTTTTTAATAAATTCGTTTTAAGTTCATTCTAGATTATAATATTTATGACTAATTCACAATCATTCACAATATAATTTCAATTCCAAATATAGGATATCGTCATCTACCAAGATTTATTTATATCACTTTTGATAACCAACATCTTATCTTTTTAGGGGAATTCTACTCGAGTTCCCATCAATTAAGACAATATCGTCATGTCATAATCAATCAATCCATTCTACTGGCATTATCAACTTTTCAGTTTCATTGCCGTCGATAAGATGTGAACTTCTCAAAAGACTAATAATAACTCATAATCCTTCACAAATTCAAGGATATATGGAGACACAACTACCATCTAAAGAGTAAGGTCAACACATAATCTACGCGAGAGAATTTCAAATCAAATTCAGACGAAAACATTTAACGAATATGATTATATCCCATGTTTTCATGATTCGAGTACGCATTCGAAAGCTCCTCGGATCGTTACCTAGGTCATTCAAATGAAATCAAATCATAAGAAATGATAAGAACGTCAATACATCCAGTCGGGTATTAACACTCGGTAATCAGATACTTTTCCTAAGAATCTCACTACGGGAGAATTGGACAAGAACGGAATATCAATTGTCAAATAAGACAAATTCCACAGATGAGTAAATTCAACTCAGAAGAATAGATGCTACAGGCACATATGTAGGTGTCCCTAACAATATGTCCCTATTTCGCACTTTTTGCAGATCTCATAAATTTTAATCTTTCACAATCTTCAAAGAAAATTTAGTGTTTATTAATCAGTTTTATGGTGACTACTAATCAGTCTTGCATAGTCCATTCCAAATTGTATGTAGGCGCGCAACTATATACAATTTCAAGATTAACGATGCAATACTCAGTTCGTCAAAATTTTATCATCATGTCTATTATAAAAACATTTTCATGCTTAATTCTTAAATAAGAATCAAAAATATATTTACAAAGGTTTTCTTTGTTATGGAAATAATTAGGTTTCCAAGGCGTCTTATAGACAACCTCATTTCGTTAACAATCACTTATAAATCTTACTTTAAATAATCCTTATAGTAATGAAAATTCAATTTTTCTCAATGGATATTGTTTTATCTTATAAAAACAATGAGTGATCTGCAGAAGAGTGATGAAAGCTTGTTCACCAAGAATTAACTACGATATGATAAGAAATGAGCTTAGCAAAATAATCATGAGGTTCATGACCTCGATGGCACTCACGAAGAATGATTCACAACGTAACTCAAATCAAGATGAGTACTTGTTCAATGGTTGCATCACTAATACGAACATTAGGATGAAGCAAGAAAAGATAGATATCATCGATACATGTAGAATTTAGCAATCAAAGGTAGTCTTTTCATTAATCACAAACAAGTCAAATTGTACCGTAACTCATTACGTGTCACTATGTCATACAATTCTCGGAACTCATCCTACCAACTGATGTCACAGTTAAGTTAGGGATTATTTTTAAAAGATACCATAATGAATACTAATCTGCAAGAGTCATTAGGTGTTCCACCTGTCCCGGAAGATCCATCGGTCCCAATTCAGAAGAAGATTTCTTCAATTTACTTCTTGGACACTGGGCATCCTTGTTAGTGGACAATGGCTTAGGAACAACCTTTAACACAAACTAACAATTATTTAAAACCTTATAATTCAGTCACATAACTTAATAATTTCCTCTTAACAATCTCATATTCCATACAGGTTAAGTTTTACTTTATTCAAGTTTTTAACCAATTTTATACTCAATTCGACATGCTACCTTATTTTCCAATATTTACAACCTTATTCTCCAATACTTACAACCTTATTCTTCGGCCTTGTAAAGGCAATACAATCTCAATATGAATCAACACTTAATTTCCAATCCTATTAGCTCTTACAACAACAATTATCAAATGAGTCACTAATATGAAATGACTTGATCATTCAACTAGACTTCTCGGAAAGGTATTAGTGGCATGAGGCTTTTGGGTACTGGTTCCAATGACAACTCAAGTGCAACATTCACCCTTTCGATTTCAATTTAAGAATTGGATGACAACGAATCATATGACATCTTTCTAGGTGGTAATGTTTTGTCAAACTCCACTCTAGAAGAAAAGATCGTCATGACATCGATATCAGTTTTAATCTTGCCAATTCTTTTTCAATATCACAATCAACTAATATCTACATTTCTACGAATATCAACAATTTGTTGGGATCATAAAGATCCACAACTTGGTTTAGATCTAGGATAGCTAGAATTCCTACGAGAATAGCTTCAATTAATTTACTAGGGGATTTAGGGTTACTTGTGACAATCTACGTCGTATAAAAACCTCGTATAATTACAGAAATAATCATCAAACAATCATGTAATCATATTACATCATATATATAATCCAAGTAAATATATATTAAAATAATACTTCTCAGTCTGGCCTTGTCGGTAACTCGGGAATTCTTCGGCACCGTTAAGTCAAAAGATTTTTAGACATTTTTAGAAAAATGTTTTTAGTAAAAAGATTTTGAAATGTTTTATTCAAAACCTTGGTTTTAAAAATCTTTCGTTCTCTATAACGAGAGCTCTGGTACCAAACTGTAACACCCCCAAATTTATACAACTCAATACAGCGGAAGTCTCGTTGGTGTTACGGGATAGCACATTACTCACATCATAGACAACGCTTAAAAATCGCGTCGTTTAATAATAAAGCATTTCCATTCATAAATATCAAAGTTACATAGGTCCCAAGTCATTATATTTCATACAAAGTTTTACAAAGTATTTGAATGGAAAATATAGTTTAAGTGCGGGCCATGAATTCTTGTTGTCTTCCCGAGAATTACCTTCAAGTACCTGAGATAAAACATGTTAAAAGAAAAGGTCAGCGATAACGCCGAGTGAATTCATATAGTTTAATAAATTCCATCAATATAACTTTGGTATAAAATTAGTACCAAAAATCAATTCGTACAAATCATTGTAATAGGCCGTAAAATAGCCAAAATCATTTTATACAAATCTTTGTAATAGGCCATAAAATAGCCAAAGTCATTTTATATAAATCCTTATCGAAAATCATAATATAGGCATTTGCCTTAAAAATTATTATACGAGCCAATGTCGTAAAAACATCATACAATACGTCTTATGACGTTGTATGAAACCAAAAACCGTTATATGAATATGGTTATGAAAACCAAAACACAAACATAATATCAATAGTATGACCCTGTATTGCTAGTCAGGCAATACATCGTAATTCGGAGCGTCTATAAGTATTTCGTTAATTTTGGATTATTATAAGCCGCATGACATTGTTACCTTACTAAACCAACAACGGGTAGCTAACCCGATACCAATTTTGCCCATCTAAAGTAGCGTGTCGTCACAAAGGTCACGCTATGGAAATCTTCTCATACATAAATTCGCTTACCAATCAATGTGGCACGACGGGGATCAACCGTCAAGGCGCGAACTGGGGTGATCGTCCCCAAATAGTACTATTAAATGCATAAGCATCTACCAAATCCCGGTAGTTCACAATTCATGCTAATGGGAATTTTAGTGACATAACCTAACTTTAATAATCCATTTAATTTCATCTATCGGGTCCTTTAATCATTTATCGGGTCATACAATCGGGTCATTCAATCATTCGGGTCCAAAATAAATAAACAAACACCCGGGACAAATGGTGTCCTATTTTATAAAAACTAACATGTTATCTCCCTCGCGGGTTTATAAAACATTTATAAAAACATTTAAAAGAGTGCGAGGCTATGAACTCACGTTGATGTGGGAAGGCGGGTTATCGGCAATTCGGATGTACGGTACGTGCTCCAATCACGGAAACCTAGACAAATAATACTCGTCTTAGACTCATGTCAAATGACTTTATAAAAATAAAAATTATGTATACATATGATGATTATTTATATATGATGATCAAGTGGGTTTACATATTCTCGTTTACTCATTCTAGTGTTATATGTCGATAACTTTTATACTAGTTTACTAGTTTTACCTATTTACACGTTTTAAGTCCAATAAACTTATTATAAGTTATTTAACTTGTTTTAATCCTTGTTATACTTATTTTATTAGTATGTATACTTTCCATGTTGGCACAAATGGGTTAAGCCCAATAAGTTCTTTTTATGTGTGTTTATCTTATTTAGTCTAATTATTAGCCCAAGTATTAGTCCAAGTATTAGTCCAATATGTTTACTTAGCTCGTTAATGTCCGTATGCCCTATAGTTCGGGTTTTATCGGTTTTTACTTGTATTAGTTACCTATATATCAGTATATGACTTTTATAAACTTTACATTAGACGGGTTTGGTCGTCTAAGTTTTATTTGGCGAAAAACGTTAATTTTACGGCGATAGCCGAAAAAGTCGTAAAAATCAAGTTTATAGTTTTTATTACTTATAAATATTATTTCACCACCATTTATATAATTTACCCATTTAATTAACCTTTTATATATTTATACAAAAAAGTTTTATAAGTTAGTGGGTTTATATTTTTACATTTTATACATTATAATGTGAGTGCTTATATAATATTAATAAACATTATTTCCAAAAAATCTGATTTTTAACTTCACTTTCACCAAAACTACCATATCTTGAGTTCTATAAGGAGATAGAAGCTCAAATTTTTATCACATAAACTACATGATATGTGCTACATTTAACTCTTCTATAGCTACTGTTGAATCATCTTCTAAATATTTTCTAAAAATCGTCCAAAACAGTGAACTCAGATTTGTACCTTAAACTTGTTTTGATCATATCTCACTCATTACTTTGATTCCATTGCATGGCCAACTCTCACATGTGTACAAGACTCATAGATTACTGTATATCAATTCTACTTCATCATTTTATCAGTTCATAACATGTTTCTTTACTGTTTTATACAGACATGTAAATTAATCAAGATTTTAACCTTGTTTCTTATAGTTTTTCACCTTTTTAATCATATTTATCAACACCAAATCCCCACATAACATTTTTATCATCATATAATCATCATATACATATACAATTGGAAATAAAATACATGTTTACATAATCAAATTAACAAGAAGATGAGGAGGACAATCTTTATACCACCATGATGATGTAGGTTGATCAAAACATGGATTTTTGATGGAGAAACTTATGATGCACCAAGACCATATTCAAGACCACCATTCTTCATAAACACCTTGGGGAAAATCAGCCTCAAGACACCAAGGAAACTCCTCCATGGATGTTATAATCACCACCATTCAAGAGAGCTTCAAGAGGGCTTCAAGATATGTGTATATAACATAAGATTTTGTGGTTAAATTTAATCAATGATGGATGTTTTTGGTGAATAGGGACGGCCAAGAATGGGGAGGAAGAGAGGAAAACAAGTTGTTTACATGAGTGGTAAGTGAACAAATGGTTTTTGGTTTGTGGTTTTGAGGTTGTGAGTGGAAAGTTGCTTAACTTGTAAGCTTAGCTTACAAGTGTAAGCTTTAAGCTAAAATATTGGACACATCATGGGATGTGTGGCTACTTAGGCCGGTTTTGGAGTGGGGTGGGACAAGTGTCCCACTTGTCTCATCCCATTTATTTACGGGTACTCCTCGATTCTAGTTTCCTCGATTTGCGTGCCCTTGGGTCGTTTTACGAAAAACATTTTTATAAATTATGAATCAACGTCACAAAACGAATCCAATAAAAATTGTCTCATCAAAAACAGAGTTCGAAAACGTAAATACGTAATCCTAGGGTTTCCGGTTTAGTCGTAAAGGACGTTAAAATAAAATCGTAAGTCCTAATCTCTTCTCGTAAATTTGTGAGTTTATGAACTAACACAAATTTAAAACTCCAAAATAATATTCATGGATAAATTTATTTTCTGAAATGTCGGACTGTCACCAAGGACGGTGTATGTAAACGTAAGCACGTAACGTTGAATCCTCCGGTTTAGACGTAGTCGATGCTACTCCAAGACGTAAATTCAAATTTTTTTTTTCCAAAAATAAGTGAGTTCATATTGTATCATTAAAATAATATTTTCAAATAATATTTGAGAATAAAATATCAATCGTAAATTGACGGATTGTCACATACGTGTTTTGCTTTACTCAATATCTTAATGTTTTACATTTGCTATTTTCATGTATCTTTCTTTTATATACGGCAAGTTTAGAAAATTAGATTATCAATAAAAACTACCGACACCACCTCATGCTAGAATGGCTTCACATTAATCACCGAGACATGACTTGATCATAACAACGAATTCATCTTTTATATTTAGGTATTAGTTAGTCATCATTTTGGACACTACGTTTCACAAAAACTAAGCCACGTATCTTCATATCAAACTAGCTACAGTATGAGTAACCAACTTGATATGTATCACGTTAATATGCATGGGTCAAAGAGCAATAGTCGGTCTAGAATGTCATTCTACATGATATAAAGAAGTTAGCTTGAAACTTTTATTTTTATATAGATACGTCAAATGCTATCCATCTCCTCAAAATCTTACAAATAATGTAAAACAACTATATTCCAATCATACTTTTGAATGGACAAGGTAATATGAGAATGAGTGTTAGTTATGGGTTACGTTGTTTTTGGGTAATGATATTTCTTTGTCTCGCTCCATCATATGCCGACCGTTGGCGTCCGGTTTCAATCAACGAGTGATTGTTTTATTGTGAAGTCGCGTGTCGATTAACGGACGTTTGTTCCTTGATCTTTGTGTAATTGCTACACCAGGTGAGTTCATAGCCTCATTTTTAATTATTTATTTGTTTTATTAAACCCGCGAGGGGGGATACATGCTACTTTTTACCAATGGACGCAAGTACTTGAACTGTAAGCTTATTTTATCCCTTTTAGTCATGAACCGTTAATTACTTGGACCGACTGTACTGGTCGAGTAAACACGAATGCTATGACTAGATCTATTGGGATTTACCTCCCCGTCCGCGTTTAACGGAAAACCGACTGGACGCATTGTATTTGAAACTTGAATGGAATAACGGATGTTAATGTTCGGTTTCATGAGCTAAATGCGATAACTGATGCTATCTGACTTTGGAAACTGAATACTTGAAATCTTGTGGTCCACTACTTTTACTTGAAAACCTATGAATTCACTCAACCGTTGTGTTGACATTTTAGAATGTATTTCTCAGGTACTTAGGTTAAAGATCATCTAGAGCATGGAGTCGCACTGGATATTTTTAAAGGCAATAAAATACTGAATACCATTCGATAAAATTCTTGAAACTTTTTATTATTATATTATTGTTGGGACCTGTTACGGTTTGTAAACTCTGATTTTAAACTATCGAATGGATTAAGCTTTTCAAACGCCTCTTTTTGAGTCGTTCTCTTTGTACATGTGCTTGTGATTATTAAGTAGTGCCCCAAAGTGGTATTCCGCTACGTTGTGAAATAGAGGGTGCTACAGATTGGTATCAGAGCACTTGTTATAGAGAACTAGGTCATTTTTATGAAACCTGGACTATAACAGCTCTATTGATAAAACTATTTTATTGCCTCGAACATCATCTGTGCGCTCATGCTACCCGAAAGATGGTAAAATATGTGTATCGGTATATATATTTTCTTTTCGATAGTATGTTTATATGATGGGTTTATTTATATAAACATCGAGCTAAAAGACATTGTGGGTGAAGCAATGGTCTTGGTAAAGTTTTTCATGACTTTTATGATAATTATTTTATGTAAGCGTGAACTCACCATCAAATGTCTATTCCACTGTTTCTTTATCTTCTGGATTTAAGTTTGAATACTCATCTTGCTCTTTGAAATCATACATGATTACTTCACAGACCACCATTGTATAGTGTCGAGTAAGACTTTGACTTATCACCTCGTGATGTGCCAATTTGGGACACCTATTTTTTTTTGAAACACAATTTATTGTGTTCCTTGATTTTTTTATCACTCCGGATGATTTAAATAAATCATGCCACGAATGAGATTATTTCGTTCTATGGAAAATTTGATTTACTCTTCATCTCGTGCTTTGTGCAAACGATGCTTAGGTAGGCTAATTTATAATTATTTTCTTGAAACGAACTCATCACTCGTTTGAAAAAGAAAATTATAAATTACTGAACCACGAGTTTCTAAATTTTAATTACATGGACATGACGAACCCATGTAATTACAAATTTGTAAATGAGTGGGCTTAAGCATGTGGCATTCGCACAAACTGTTTTATTTCGACTCGTAGTTTGATTGTACGGTTCATCTATTGTCTATCACTATTCCAATTCGTATCGTGATTATCTGGTACGAACGACTCTTTAATCTTTTTATATTTTGATACATTTGTATGGATTATCACGAGCGTGTATGGACTCTTGTGAACTTAAAAGTACTCTGACTTTTTCTCGAACGTATCATGAACATGTAAAACAACCAAACTCTGGGACAGAGTTCTTTTAAGTTGGTTAGAATGTAGCAATTCGTAATTTTCGGATCAATACTTATAACCCGACTGTTAGTTATTATGTTTGTTTTTATAAAAAAATAATAATAATAAAATAAAATAAAAATTGAATTCTCTGTCAATTGACAAGGTTATGGCTTAATGAATCAAATACGTGTCATTTATTATATATCGACAAAGTCTATGCCCGTCATCGACCGTGAGTATTCTCGTTATGAAATAATAATATTTTCTATTGTCCTCGTTTTAAATTTTCTTTTACGTGCATTTTTCGTAAATTTACGACAAACCTTTAAGCGTCATTCGTTTATATAGTGCGTTAACGTTTATAAGTTATAAAACCTCTTTTATTTATCGAAATATCAACATTCTCTGAATGTCAAATTTTTTATTTTGTATTGAGCGTTTATTTTTCGTGCTCTGCGCATAAGTTTCAAATCACGTAACTTTTAAAATATCGGGCTTCGATAATACCCGCACTATCATATTAGGAGTAAATATATAAAATAAACCCATTTGGTCTCCACACATGTACGCAACTTTCAAAAGGAAACATATCACCTACGTGTTTTGTTTTACTCAATATCTTAATATTATGTATCTTTCTTTTATATACGGCAAGTTTAGAAAATTAGATTATCAATAAAAACTACCGACACCACCTCATGCTAGAGTGGCTTCACATTAATCACCGAGACATGACTTGATCATAACAACAAATTCATCTTTTATATTTAGGTATTAGTTAGTCATCATTTTGGACACTGCGTTTCACAAAAACTAAGCCACGTATCTTCATATCAAACTAGCTAACAGTATGAGTAACCAACTTGATATGTATCACGTTAATATGCATATGTCAAAGAGCAATAGTCGGTCTAGAATGTCATTCTACATGATATAAAGAAGTTAGCTTGAAACTTTTATTTTTATATAGATACGTCAAATGCTATCCATCTCCTCAAAATCTTACAATTAATGTAAAAGAACTATATTCCAATCATACTTTTGAATGGACAAGGTAATATGAGAATGAGTGTTAGTTATGGGTTATGTTGTTTTTGGATAATGATATTTCTTTGTCTCACTCCATCATATGCCGACCGTTGGCGTCCCATTTTCAATCAACGAGTGATTGTTTTATTGTGAAGTCGCGTGTCGATTAGCGGACGTTTGTTCCTCGATCTTTGTGTAATTGCTACACCAGGTGAGTTCATAGCATCGCTTTTAATTATTTAATTGTTTTATTAAACCCGCGAGGGGGGATACATGCTACTTTTTACGAATGGACGCAAGTACTTGAACTGTAAGCTTATTTTATCCCTTTTAGTCATGAACCGTTAATTACTTGGACCGACTGTACTGGTCGAGTAAACACGAATGCTGTGAATAGATCTATTTGGATTGACCTCCCTGTCCGGGTTTAACGAAAAACCGACTGGACGCATTGTATTTGAAACTTGAACGGAATAACGGATATTAATGTTCGGTTTCATGAGCTAAATGAGTTAACTGATGCTATCTGACTTTGGAAACTGAATACTTGAAATCTTGTGATCCACTACTTTTACTTGAAAACCTATGAATTCACTCAACCGTTGTGTTGACATTTTAGCATGTATTTCTCAGGTACTTAGGTTAAAGATCAGTTGGAGCATGAGGTCGCACTGGATATTTTTAAAGGTAATAAAATACTGAATACCATTCGATAAAATTCTTGAAACTGTTTATTATTATATTATTGTTAGGACATGTTTCGGTTTGAAAATTCTGATTTTAAACTATCGAATGGATTAAGTTTTTCAAACGCCTCTTTTTGAGTCGTTCTCTTTGTACATGTGCTTGTGATTATTAAGTAGTGCCCCAAAGTGGTATTCCGTTGCGTTGTGAAATTGAGGGTGCTACACTGTTCGTCTCCACGATCCGTGCAGTGCGGATGGTTATCAGCCTCTGATTCGGAGGATGATCAAACCATCGAAGCTGTACTTCCTAAGGACCCTTTTTCTGCTCCAGCATTAGTCATACTGGTCTCCACCTCTATGGAGGAGGACCAGGTGTCTCCAGACCTACCATCTTCTATACCTGCATCTTTACCATCGGGCCATTTTCCCGAGTCCGTACCTGACTCTACTTTTGAGATCGGGGAAGGCTCTAGGGTGGGACATGCTGACTCTGACCAGGCGCAGATCGTCGCACTGGCCGCACGCCAGGAGCGGGAGATATCTGACCTAAGCAGCCTGTTGACAGCTGGTCAACTAGGTTACACTGTCGTCCATGAGCGCATTGACTCCCTCGCTCATACCATGAGGGGAGAGGCACAGGCAGCCCGAGGCATCCATGCCAAGACTGAGGAGGCATTGTTGTGGCTTTGGGAGGAGAACTATCGTCTCCACCAGCGTATCCAGACTATGGAGAGTCTCTAGCACCAAACTCATGCTGCTCTATCTGCTTAGGAGTAGTCCCTGCCCATTTTCTTCGACCTTGCCACCGTCCGTCACGACGGAGTTACTGCAGAGATGACCTATCTTCGTGGGGCCGTCGACAGAATCAGGACTCAGCTGCTGATAGCATTCCGCATGCTCAAGGAGGCCAAAGCGACAGTTCAGACTTTATGGAACAACAGGAGAGCCCCTGCAGCTTCATCAGCCCCACCAGCCCCAGCCTCATCTAGCAGACCATCTAGGCAGGAGTAGGATAGATGTACTAGGTTTCTTGTACATCATGATTAGCCTATGGGTTTCACCCTAGCTATAATGGTATAAGACTTTTGTACCTATATTTCTTTTCAGCTTTCGGTGATGTAATCCTGTACTTTATATTTTATTTTCTTTTGGACATGTAACCTTGGGATGTAATGTTTTAAAGACTGTGTGTATCATTACCTTGGACAAGGCTAGACAAGCCTATGACTTGGATTTTGTTATGCTAGATGGATGTTAAATTTCTTATGGAAATAGCATGTAATCACTTTCTTTATTATGTTTGCTGTGCAATGTATTATATTATGAGATCTTGACAGGTTATCCAAATTTGTTATGAAATCAGTGCATGAATTTTCCCCGTGCAAATAATATAAAAACTGTACTAACGTTTGAACTAATAATCTCATTTTGTGTATGATCATAGACAAATGGTGATTACGAGATCAAATCCCAATAATGCAACTACTTCCAATGCTAATAATGCTGAATTTCCAGAAGCTACTCAAAATGTCACTGCCGCACAACTCCGGGAAATGATAAGTGAAGGCATTACATCAGCTATGGCAGCCAGAGGAGCTGATCTGAATGCAAACAATGATCCAAATATCAATATGCGCAGAAACAACACCAACAGGGGTTGCTCATACCCAGACTTCTTAAAGTGCAAACCCTCATACTACCGAGGAAAAGAAGGAGTTGTTGAATTGATGCAGTGGTTTGAAAGACTAGAGATAGTTTTCTGCATCAGTGGTTGTGCTGACGAGAACAGAGTTAAGTTTGCCACATGCACACTACTTGAGAGCGCCCTTACCTGGTAGAAATCTGTGGTCGTTACCCTTGGACATGACACTGCTTACCCTCTCACCTGGGCCAACCTCAAAGAGAGGATGACTGAGAAGTACTGTCCTAGAGGAGAAATGAAGAAGTTGGAGATAGAGCTGTGGGATCTAAAGTGTAAGAACAATGATATCCTTTGGTACAACCAAAGATTTCAAGAGTTAAGCTTGATGTGCACCAGAATGTTCCCTCAAAGGAGCGACAAGATTGAGAAGTATGTCAGCGGACTCCCTGACAACATCCATGACAGTGTGCTAGCTTCACGACCCACTACCGTTTCGTTGGTTAGGGTTTGGTTACTGTTCGACTTAGGGTTTCTTTTTTTGGGATGGATTCTATTGATTATGCGAGTTTGGATTTAAGAGGCAAGGCTGTTGCTATCAGGAATATGCAGTCCTGTAACATGGATGTGATTAGGAAGGTGTTTGGGGTGCAACTGGCAACTGCTAGCGACGTGCATGATTTTATGCGCAGCTTGAAGATGAATGAATATGACTTTTGGTCCTTGGTGTCTAGTGCTCGATCCCAAGAAGTATTTAATATGCTGTGCTCTTATGAATTTGGTTTGCTTGCGAAGGAGGGGATTGATCAGACTAGGGTTTCCTCAAACACGCAACCGGTTAGGGTTTCATACCCGTCATTTGATGTGCAACAACACGAGTTTGTTACTATGTCTTCTCCTATGGTTTCTCAATTCCTAGATGGGGATGATGGTTTGTTGGAGATGGATGGAAACCCTATTATGGGTTTGCATGAGCATGAGGGACCATCGTTTGCTGGTGAGGGCTTTGTGGTTCGGAAGGAGCATGATGGGCTAGGTTCGCAGCAAATAGATGAGTTTGTTAGTATGTCTGTGTCTATATCTAGTGAAGAAGGTGTCAGTGTGAGTAAGAATGTCCTATCGAAGGTTGATGATTTGCCTACTGGTCTGACTCTGGATGGTGCAAGTATATAGTCGATTGAGGATATTACCGCTGATTTTTCTAATAAAATGGATACGCTTTCTTCTACTTGCAGTCATGATACTAGTGCAAAAGAAAAGGAGCAGTCCGCAGATACTGGTAGTTTCCGTCACTTGGTGTCAAAAGATGTTTTTGAAGGTGTAAATGTCTCTATTCCTTGTAAAGTGGTTCAGAAGGTCAGTAATCGTCTTGAACATACTCTATATGGTTACTTTATTGGAAAGAGAATGGCTTTCCCGGTGGTGGATTATTTTGTTAGAAACAACTGGGTGAAACATGGGCTGACACGGATCATGATGAATTCTAAGGGTTTTTTCTTTTTCAAATTCAAGTCACTTGCTGGGCTAGAAGCTGTGTTAGAAGAGGGCCCGTGGTTGATTCGTAAATCTCCGATCATTTCTCAAAAAATGGTCGATGGATACTAGGTTGATCAAAGAAGAATTGACTCGTATTCCTGTTTGGGTAAAATTACATGATGTGCCTATTCAAGTTTTTGAGAAGATGGAATTAGTTTGATTGCTTCTTTCATTGGTAAACCTGTAATGCTAGATTCCTATACTAGTTCTATGTGTAAGGAGTCATGGGGTCGGAGTAGTTTTGCCAGATGCTTAATTGAGGTTAATGCTGAGGCTGATTTTGTAGATGTTGTTACAATTGGTGTCCCTTCTCTTTCGGGGGAGGGTTTTACAAAGGAAACTATCCGTATTGAATATGAATGGAGACCTCCTAGATGTGCTGAGTGTAAGACTTTTGGTCACTCTCTTGATAAATGCTCTAATAAGGTGGTTGTTTCTCCTATAGTTCCTACTGCTAGTACTGGTCCATCTACTTCTGTTACTATTCATGTTGTTGAGAATAATGATGGTTTCCAAACGGTAACCAAAAGAAAGAAAAAGACGAATATGCCGAATTCTATTAAGGGTGGTAAGTTTACTGGTCCATCGGTACAACCGAATGTCAAATTTGTGCCTAAAGCTACAATTAGTAACCCGAAGAAGGGGGTGACTAGTGTGAAGACTGGTTCTTTGCCCAAGTTGAAGTCTATTGTTACGTCATCGTCAGGTGCTGGTTTATCTACATCAAATACTTACTCTGTTTTGGATCATGATGATGAAGATGAAGAGGTTGAAATGGTATATGATGAAACAACCAATTTATTCTCTAAGACAAATGCAGGTGGAAACTCCTTCACGGCAGCTGTTAGCTAGTTTGGTTTGTTTCGTTGTGTACTAGGTGTTTTGTAAGTGTTTATGGCCTGTCATAAGCACTAGATTTAGGTGTTTATCAAGCTGTTTTTAGCTTGAGGTTAATGTGGTACTTTAGCTACATTCCATTTGTACTTCACTGTTTTTTGGTTAATCTATTTACCGGGGAAACCCATTACCAAAAAAAAGAATTTGTGACTAAGCTGATCAACAAGCGAGCCCGCAATCTGTCCGAAAGGCAAATGGACAACAAGAGAAAGTCAGATGAAAGCACTCGTAGCCAGCACCAGCAGCCTTCCAAAAGGCAAAACGTTGGGCAAGCTGATGACACTACTCCCACAACCCGCTCCAATAACTACTCAGGATCCAAGCCTAAGTGTTCAAAGTAAAACTATCTTCATGTTGCTGGTGGACAATTCCAAGGATGCTACAAGTGCGGCCAACAAGGCCATTTTGCTCATGAATGTCAAGCAAATGTTGCTACCCCGGGTCGACCCAATAACAATCCCGGAAACAGCAACAAAGGCAAGTCCAATGCTCGTGGGAGCAGAAGTGGGCAACAGGGAAACCGAAACCCCACAGGTGGAGGCAGCAGTGGACCAAAGAAAGTTGTGGTATGTTACGAGTGTGGAACCCCAGGGCATGTGAGACCCGACTGTCCAGAGTTGGCCAACCAGAAGAAGGACAACAAGGGAACTTCTTTGCAAGTATACATGGCTGGCAATGCCCAAGCCAATCCAGATTCCAATGTCGTCCCTTCTACGTTTTTACTAAACCAACGATATGCATCTATCTTGCTTGACACATGGGCAAACCAAAGCTTTATATTTACTAAATTTAGTAAGTAATTGGAATTCACTCCATTAGTTTTAGACCTCTACCATACGATAAAACTAGCCGACGAAAAAGTTGTGACGGTTGACACCGTCATTCGAGGTTGTACCTTAAACCTTTGCAATCACCCGTTTTACATCAATCAGATCCCAGTAGGTCCTGGTAGCTTTGATGTCATCATTGGCATGAATTGACTAGCAAGTATCATGCAGTTATCCTATGTGATCAAAAATTGGTTCGTATGCCTTGGGGAGATGAAACCTTGATTATACTAGGGGACGGTAACCCCGATATAGTCAACACTAGATTTAGTGTCATTTCTAGCACCGACAAGCCAGGGAATACTTGGTCAAAGGATGCCCCATTTTCCTAACCTCTTTTTCCTTGCGTGACAAGATAGGCAACTCTAAACCTGAAAGACACATCCAACTCACAATGGGTGTATTTTGTAGGGTTATATCCGTCACTTTAGGCAAACCTAAACCTGAAAGACACATCCAACTCACAATGGGTGTATTTTGTAGGGTTATATCCGCCACTTTAGGCAACCCTAAACCTGAAACACACATCCAACTCACAATGGGTGTATTTTTGTAGGGTTATATCCGCCACTTTAGGCAACCCTAAACCTGAAAGGCACATCCAACTCACAATGGGTATATTTTGTAGGGCTGTGTTCGACATCCCTCATAAAGAGATGTTGAATGTCCTATGTTTTTGGACATTCCCTTTTCCTCTTCGGGTCCAATTAGTTCGACAATACCATCATCCATTAGACTCTGGGAGATGTAATTTCCTCTCTTTAGAAGTAAAAATTTGTGCAAATTTTGAACCGGTAATGGTGAATGCATAACCGTTTTTGCAGCACCCCGCGAGGCACGCATTTATTTGTTCTTGGTATCTTTTTTTATTTCCACCATTTGAGGTACTTCTTTTCTGTGCCCCTCTCGCTCAGCCCCGCGTCGAATAAAGCAGATTCTTTGCAACTTCCTACCCAATCGCCATCAACAATAGTCTTAACCTCTCTACTGGGTAGAAGCTTTAGTACTATTAACTAATGTCTGTACCCCACAAGCTTGAGGTATAACTGCAAGTCTTTTGCGTGAAGCTGTTGACATAGGAGGGATTCTAGTTAAAATATTATTTTATTTTATTTTACCTTCAACCCCCAATTTTCACCATCGGGTGTGGAGATATAACCTATATCTCACTCGTGAAAAGGATGCAGAAGTAGTGCATCCCCAACTTTCCCAGCATATAAAACATGCTGGCGTGCCCTCCTCATAACAGAAACCATCTGCAATGGATTTCCCCTCCTAACTAAATCCACAACACCATTGGTCCTCTCTCAGATCCTGGAAGGATGTAGCTGCGACCCCCGTTGAGAAGCCCGCGTCTATCCATCCATAGCAGCAGTCTCCTTTACCGCTCAATCGGGTGTATAGTGCGATCCAGATAAAGATCTATTTGCATTTCTTTCTATCCATCCATAGCAGCAGTCTCCTTTACTGCTCAATCGGATGTATAGTGCGATCCGGATAAAGATCTCTTTGCATTTCCTTCTACCCATCCATAGCAGCAGTCTCCTTTACTGCTCAATCGGATGTATAGTGCGACCCGGATAAAGATCTCTTTGCATTTCCTTCTATCCATCCATAGCAGCAGTCTCCTTTACTGCTCAATCGGATGTATAGTGCGATCCGGATAAAGATCTCTTTGCATTTCCTTCTATCCATCCATAGCAGCAGTCTCCTTTACTACTCAATCGGATGTATAGTGTGATCCGGATAATTATCTCTTTGCATTTCCTTCTATCCATCCATAGCAGCAGTATCCTTTAATGCTCAATCAGATGTATAGTGCGACCCAGATAAAGATATCTTTGCATTGCTTCCTATCCATCCATAGCAACAGTCTCCTTTACTGCTCAATTGGATGAATAGTGCGACCTAGATAAAGATCTCTTTGCATTGCTTCTTATCCATCCATAGCAGCAGTCTCCTTTACTACTCAATCGGATGTATAGTGCGACCCGGATAAAGATCTCCTTGCATCACCTTCTGTCCACCCGTAGTAGCAGAAGCCTTCATTACTGCTCAACCGGGCGTATAAGAGTAACCTAGGTGTAGACCACTTCGCGTTAATGCCACCATCCGTGCCTGAGAGAGAGAGAGAGAGAGAGCCTGAAATGAACCATATACTTAGAACATCTTTCACTTAAAAGATAACTACGTTTTTAGTAGCTTTGAGGACAAAGCTAAAATAACGGGGTGGTGCTGTAAAATCCATGATTTTACCATGATTTTATGTAATGAAGTTTCACCCATAAATCTTAGAACACATACTCATGTGTTGTGTTTCTATAAGTTGTGTGTGAACTTGTCCATTATGTACTTATACTTTTACATTCATACTTGTTGTAATAAGTTTCATAATATAAACCTTGTATATAAAACTAGGGAAAACAAGTAGTAAAATGTATAATCAGTATTTGAAGTATACAACACATAACAAAATTTGGAAATATACTACATTAGGTAATTGTAGTCGTTTATACGTGTGTATGTAGACTAGGAGTTTACTTAAACCCTTGGAATAACCCAAGAATAGATACCATTTGTGTGCAAGCCCAACACAAAGCCCATGTCCAAAGCCCATCTTCCCCTTTGGTGAGTTTTACACGGCACATAGGGTTGTGTGGAAGGAGAAGAGTTGCCTTGGAAAGGCAAGGGATGACACTTGGCACAATATGTATTACTAAGGTAAATCATACCTTTTGTCATTCCCTCTCTCACTCTTCTTTAAGCCGAAACACACACACACACACACACAACACACACACATTCTCATTTCACATGCATCCATTCTCACTCTCCTTATTTCTCTCTCAAATCATTCGGCTTTAAGCCACAAAAATCCAAATTTGTTCATTAAATCTACTAGATCCCTGTCTCATATTAACCACTAATCATTTTGTAGCATCGTCATCTTTGTAATCACTATAACAAGCCCTAGCTGGAACCTTAAAGGTCACGACTTGGTTATAGTTAGGGTTTCCTTCATCATTTTGATTAGATCTATAATCTTCTTGATTCACATAGATCTTCCTTGGTAACATTTAAGCAAGAAAGGTATACTCCTTATGTTTCTTCATTTTCACTTGCATGCATCATCATCCATTTATAAACACATGTAAATAACTTGTTAAAATCAAGATTTGGTAAATACCATGACCTTAAAGGTCATGAAATATTTTTATGCACCCTTAGTCATGGTTAAAAATCTTTTTAATAAGAAACCTATGACTAGTACTATATGTTTTAGCTTGATTTAAAATCATATGAAACATTTTATAAATTTAAATGTAGCATGGGTTACAAATCTTACTTTATGGGACTTTGGTTAACTAATAATCATAGATCTCATAAAATAAACATGTGTAACTTAATAATCATGAAAACCATGACCTAAAGGGTCACGACATAATTAAATGGTTAACTAGTAATTTATGTACTAAGTTTTAATGATGGAATATGTAATATTACATGTGAAGTGGAATACTAAAAATCACTAAAATGATTTATGTGTACATATATAGCTGTGGGTTATATATTACCATGAATGGGTTTTAAATGTACATGCATGCTTATATAAGGCCTAGATCTAATGATAAAAGTTAACTTAACATGATGATAATAAAACAAGCTTACAAAATCTTATGGGAACGTTGGAAGAAAACAATATAGCCGAGAGTTATATGTAGTTTTCTTGGAATAATGGTAACCTTGGAAACATGCATGAAACATAGATAATCATGTTCTGTTTTTATAAATACTTACAAGACTTAAAACTAGCTAAAATGTTCATCTTGGAAATACCAAGATTTAAAATTATAGCCGTGGGCTATATGTATGTATGTATGGAATTGTGACTTGATTTCTTGATTTGTACCTAGATCTTATTTTAGGGACACTTATAAGTACATGCAACCTTAATATAAGTTTTGACTCATCTAATAAGCTATAATTAATTATATCCGTGGGTTATAAGCTCATATTAGGGCTTATGACTTGCATGTAACCTTGTAACACATCTAGATCTAATTTGGTACATCACATAAAATAAACTATAAGTTTTATTCTTTTATTAAGATTTAAAACTAAATATGGATAAGCTAATAATAAGCTTATAAGAAAATCCTAGACTAATACTTACATAAAATGAAAGTAGTGTTAATGGACTAATTAAGCCCATGCAACATTAGTCCCAGACTTAATGGACCTAATAAGCCCATTTAATAAATCTTAGTGACATAATGGACTTAAGATTATACTTGAACCCATTTAAAATGGTTAATGGACTTAAAATGTATTTAAGACCAATAAATGTGTTAAAGGCCCATTTAACAAGTTAGTAAACTTAAAAATATATTTAGGCCCACTAAAAGGCCCATTAGATGTTTAGCCCATTTAATGAGCCCATATAATGTTTTGAATGTTTAAATAAAAGTTTTTATAAAGAAATGTAACTTATAAAAACTTTTGGAGTAAAATGCCAATTTATGAAACTTAAGGATTAAAACCGGGACTTATGAAACTTGTTTTGATAAATTAGTAAACACAAGGACTGAAAATGTAATTATCCAAAAGTCTAGGGTTTAATAAATACCATCCACAACATATTAAACCCTAGGGACCATTTTGGGAAGTTTCTAAAAGTTATTTTGTCATTTTAAAACCCTAGGGACCATTTTGGTAATGAACCAAAACTTAAAGAATCCCTAGGGGCTGTTTTGGTCATTTTATGAAAGTTATAAAACCTAGATTTAACTAGGGGGACTAAATCTGCCATAAGCCAAAACTTTAACAAGCCCTAGGTACCAAATGTGTAACAATACGAAAGTTTACTTTGTTTAAAATATGGAGGGACTAGTTTTGCCATGTTCCGAAACTTTAACAAGCCCTAACCCTAATTCTATTTTAAACTTAGTAAAGCTTAAACAAACCCTAAACTATAAGAATTTATAATATAAATTCTTAAACTTGTAATTTATAATTTATTTTATAAATGTTAAATAATTTATGGGAACTTTTAAGTTAAATAAAATATTATATTTTATTTTTCAAAGATAAAATATTTATATTTTTGCTTTATGAAATAAATTGTATAAACAATATGGATATGTATTACTAATACATAAACTCATATACTTTTAGGAAATAAAATTATATGAACGTTGAATAAGTTGAATACTAATATTATAAGTAGAACACCTTATGTTTACTTAATTATGAAACTTAATAGTAAGTTTAAATGGATGATTATAATACATGAACTATGAACGCAAACTAATATTAAGTAGAACATTTTTATGTTTACTTAATTATGAAACTTAATAGTAAGTTTAAATGGATGATTATAATACATGAACTACGAACGTAAACTAATATTAAGTAGAACATTTTTATGTTTACTTAATTATGAAACTTAATAGTAAGTTTAAATGAATGATTATAATACATGAACTGTGAACGTGAACTAATATTTTAAGTAGAACATTTTTGTGTTTACTTAATAATAAGTGTGAAAACACTTATCCTTTTACCACTTATTTCCAATAATAACAAGACCAAAACGTGTGATTCATGTCGTAAAAGTCGGAATTATGCGTGGTTTGTGTTTTTATTGTGTTTTAGGACCAAAATATGAAAAAGGAAGAAAACACGGGTTTTCACGGGCTTTTATCGAAGAAAACGGGAAAAGACGAAGTCAAAAGATCAAGAGTGCAAAAAGAACGGAAGTCCAAGGCCTATTCTAAAGATTTATCGAAGAAAAAGTCTAAAGACGGAAGTTTAACGAAGTCGAAGAACTTAAGTCTAATATAAGAAGAAAATTAAAAGACAAGTTCAAATTCCGAGACGACATCGAGAAAAGACAAAGAATTTAAGTCGAGTCGAGAAGAAAACGAAAGAAGAAAGCACCACATATGTCTCCCACTTCCCTATAAATACCCTCCTAATCACATTAGGAGGGGGGTTAGCTAGTTTTTATTTATTAAGTTTTCTTTCTAGTTTTAGAGAGAGAAAGTTCCCAACTTTCTCTCACTAAGTTTTTCTTTGTTTTCAACTTTTAAATTTAAGCTTTCTTTAATCTTTGTATTTGGATTCCATTAATCAATTTCAAGATTAAGTTTTGTGTTCTTTAATCTCCTTCCACATTTCTTGGTTACTTTATCTTTGATCCAAATTACACATCTCATTCGTATGACTTGATGTTTTCGTGAGCAAAGGATTGATCTTCTTGGTTTACACATAAGTTCTTACACGTTTAGGCCATAAGCTCGTAATGCTTATTGGCTTATTTCGAGTTTAGCTTATTGATTTTCGGATTTTTCAAAGGTTTTAGTAATTTTAAAGTTCATTCCATAAAGTTTATAATCTTTCATGTTTTGGAAGTGATCGAATCTAAGCTTTTTGAGTTGGTTAACATTCGGACTAGATAGCTTATTGTACTTGCCTATTGAGTTTTACATTTTCCATCAATTTCGGATTAAGTATTGCTTCCCATCGCAATACAAGGGATTTTGTACACATTCCGACGGGCCTTAGTGTTTTGATCGCAATAACCCATTAGGGTTTTACTTTGTGATCGGGTGGCTATTCCCCCTTATCCCGATCTGGGTTGCGATCGCTCATTGCGATCGCACATTCCGACGGGATCAAGGTCTTTGCTAAGACGAAGTGCTGCCCATTTCTCGACAGCAACATTGCGATAGATACACATTGCGATAGTGGTTTTTACAACATTCCGATCTGAATCTTTGCGATCTGAAAACATTCCGATGGGTAGTAAATTTAACATTCCGATGGACCTTGTATTGAATATTCTGATGGCTCTTTCTAGTGATATTCCGATGGTTTTAATTTGGTGCATTCCGACGGAAATGAATTGTTATATTGCGATGAAACATGTTTTTCACTTTTAAAGTCTTTACTTAAAGTTTTTCTACATAGCTTTTAGTTTAATTCTTAAACACTTTAACTTTACTCAACGACACTTTAATTACTTGCTATTAGTCTAAATTAGACAAACAAACCAAACCATTCTCTTGTTCACCAAAAGAAGATTGAGTCGCACTCTTAACCATTAGTCAATTCAAAAAGATCGGACGATAAGATTTTATACTTGGGGTAAAAGCCAAGTATTAAATGGCGCCGCTGCCGGCTCTTTTCGTTACGATTAAAGGTTTTTAGTGAGAGACGCATTGAATTTTGGGATCCGTTCTTTGAACGTTATTTTCCTTGCTTTAAAAATTTTCAAAAATCCTAAAAAAATATAAAACTCTTCAAAAATACAAAAATACTATAAAATCATTAAAAGCAATTCTTTTCCAAAAGGTTTTGCATCAAAAAGATTATATAGATATTCTCTGTGTATATTTTTCTTTTGCAGGTGTATGCATACTAGATCTTCGAACTATTCTGAGCCCGAGACTCGTGAAGATTTAGATATGGCTGGTGTTAATAACAACAATAATAACCCACCTCTACCCAATTTGAATAACAACAACAACAACAATGTCCACCTACCTGATTTACGGACAATGGAGGAATTGTGTCAGCCTACCATGAACGGACGTGGAGGCCCGATTGCGTTGATGCACGTCACGGCTCAGGAGTTTTCGTTGAAGCATCACATGATCCAGCAAGTGCAAACTAACCCATTTCGTGGAATTCCGGATGATGATGCCAACAAACACCTCGACAAATTCATTACCATAACCTAAAGCATGAAGTGCTCCGGTGTTTCTATGGATGACCTTCGCCTCCAACTCTTTCCCCACTCGCTTTCTCACCATGCCGAAAAATGGTTTGACCGTCTTCCTAAGAATTCTATTCATACGTGGAATGACATGACTCAACGCTTTTTGTCGCGCTACTTCACACCATCCATGGTCACTAGCCTTCGTAACCAGATCAGTGGATTCATGCAAGACAATGATGAATCGCTTTTTGATGCTTGGGAACGATACAATGATTTGATCGACCGCTGTCCAAATCACAACATGCTCCCCGTCACTCTCATTGACACCTTCTACAATGGTCTCACTTTTCGTGATCGTGACACGATCAATGCCGCCGCTGGTGGTACCTTTATGAAAAGGAGACCGGAGGAGTGTCGAGAGTTGATTGAAAACATGACTACTCACCACAAGAATTGGGATTCATCCGCATCCTCAAGATATAACTCGAGAGTCAATGTTTCTTCTACTACTTCCAATCCCGAGATATCCGAACTTACCCGACAAATCGCGAGTATGCACAAGGATTTCATGTCCATAGCCACAAACCAATTTCAACAAGCTAAAGCCATTGCTATTTCTTGTGACACATGTGGTGGTCCTCATTCTTACAATGATTGTCCTTCTACTCAAGGCAATTATTCTGAAAACGTTAACGCAGCTTACGGTACTTATCCCACAGGAGGCTATCAAGCTCGCCCTCAAGGAGATCGTAGCTTGCTAAGTTATCGTTCCAACAATTATCTTGCTCCTCCCGGTTTCCCTCCTCAGAACCAAAACCAACAACAAAGCTATAACCAAAACAACCAATCCCAACCTCGTGCTAACAATCAATATCAATCCCAACGAAACCCATACCCACCTCAAGGAAATTATTAAGCCTACCAAGCTCCACCTCTAAATCAACCAATGTCAGTGAGTCCCGATGTCGAGACATTCAAGAAGACTAATCGGGAGATGGTGACGAATCTTCAGAGTCAAGTCCGCAACTTGAAGGGAGAAATGGCGAAACAAGGGAACGATATTCGAGCCGAGCTAAGGAATGACATGGCAAAACACAGCAATGAAATTCATGCAAACATGAGAGACTCTTTCAATACTCAAGCGGTTAACCTTCGTGATATGATTGGTTCGCTCATCCAAGGTAATCAACCCTCTTCTTTGGGTACTCTTCCGAGTAATACCGTTGCGAATCCAAGAGGGGAGATGAAAGCAATCACCACTCGTAGTGGAAAAGGTTATATGGAACCCGAGCTTCCTACACCTCCACCCGTGATTGTGAACAAGGAAAAAGAGCAACTTTCCTCACCTCCTTCACCTTCTATCCCCATTTACCCACCACCCGTGGTTGTGAGTGATCCTATTCCCCTAAAGCCTTCTTCTTCATCTAATATACCTTATCCTTCAAGGTTGAGGAAAGAGAAGCAAAAGAGAAAGGATGATATTCAGGTTTCAAACTTTCTCAAAATGTTTAAACAATTGAATTTTAACATCTCCTTTGCCGAGGCTCTCGCTCACATGCCCAAATACGCTAAGATGTTCAAAGATCTTCTAAGTGATAAGGAAAAGCTTCTTGACATTGCTTAGACCCAACTTAATGAGAACTGCTCCGCAGTGCTCTTAAGAAAATTACCCACCAAACTTGGTGATCCGGGTCGCTTCTTGATTCCTTGCAACTTCCCGGGAGTAGAGAATTGCATGGCCCTAGCCGATCTAGGTGCCAGTATAAACTTAATGCCTTTAAGTGTTTGGAAGCAATTATCTCTCCCCGAGCTAGTCCCCACCAAAATGACTTTGGAATTAACCAACCGTACGGTTGCTTATCCAGTGGGGATAGCCGAAGATGTCTTTGTTGGCGTGGACAAATTCACCTTCCCGACAGATTTTGTTGTCATTGACTACGAGATGGATCCCCGTGTTCCATTAATCGTTGGACGTCCATTCCTGAGGACCGGTCGCACTCTCATTGATGTAGCCGCGGGCGAAATAATCATGAGAGTTGGTGACGACAAAATTGTCTTCAACATGGGTAAGATTTCTAAGCAACCTTATTCATATGAGAGTGTTAATGCTATTGATGTTCTCGATGAGGCTTGTGAAGAACATTTTCATGATGCTTGCAAACGTACTCTCTCTTCTCTACCCAATGTTGAGACCGTTGCCTCAATTGCTCCGGCATTGACTCCTTTTGGAGAAAGTGACTTGGATGATTTCGAAGCAAGATTGGGTCCTCTTGATATTAAGTATGATAATTTGTCCACCAATTGGGATGAGGACATTCGTACTATTGAGAGACTTCTCAATGAGGACCCGTTTTCCCCTCCTTCTCCTAAAGAGGTGACTAATGATGATCCATCGTTAGTTTCACCATCTATTGAGGATCCTCCCACTCTTGAGCTTAAGGACCTACCCCCTCATCTTGAGTACGTTTTCCTTGAAGACAACGAGAAGTTACCGGTCATCATCGCGCAGGACTTAAAAGAAGAAGAAAAAGCCCGACTTGTCGCCGTGTTGAAGAAGCATAAAAGAGCTATCGCTTGGAAAATCTCCGACATTCGCGGAATTGATCCTCACTTTTGCACACATAAAATTCTCATGGAGGACGACTTTAAGCCCACAATTCAAAGCCAACGAAGGGTGAATCCTAAAATCCATGAAGTCATCAAAAAAGATGTTATCAAACTTCTTGATGCGGGTATGATTTACCCTATTTCGGATTCACCATGGGTTAGTCCAGTCCATTGTGTGCCTAAGAAAGGCGGCATCACCGTTGTGCCCAATGCAAACAACGAGTTGATTCCTACTCGTCTCGTTACTGGGTGGAGAGTTTGTATAGACTACCGCAAACTCAATGATGCCACGAGAAAGGATCATTTCCCTCTACCATTTATGGACCAAATGCTTGAACGTTTAGCGGGTAATGAATATTACTGCTTTCTTGATGGTTTCTCGGGTTATTTCCAAATACCCATCGATCCCCAAGATCAAGAGAAGACAACATTCACTTGTCCCTATGGCACATTTGCTTATAAAAGAATGCCTTTTGGGTCATGCGGGCTTCTATCGTCGATTCATTCAGGATTTCTCTAAAATCGCTCGCCCGATGACCCACCTCTTGGAAAAAGATACTCCTTTTATCTTTTCTAAAGAGTGTCTTGAAGCCTTCAATCTTCTTAAGGATAAGCTAACTAAGGCACCGGTCTTGGTTACCCCTAATTGGGAGCTGCCTTTTGAATTGATGTGCGATGCTAGCGACTTTGCTATTGGTGCGGTTTTGGGCCAACGAGTGAATAAACACTTCCAACCAATCCACTATGCTAGCAAAACAATGACGGGGGCTCAATTGCATTATACGACAACCGAAAAAGAGCTTTTAGTTGTTGTCTATGCTTTTGAGAAATTTCGCCCCTATCTTGTTTTATCCCCCACCATCGTATACACGGACCATTCCGCGTTGAAGTACTTGATGACAAAGCATGATTCTAAGCCAAGACTTCTTCGCTGGGTTTTACTCCTTCAAGAATTCAACATTGAAATTCGCGACAAGAAGGGAGCCGAAAACCTGGCCGCAGATCATCTGAGCAGACTTGAGGATCCATATCAAGGGGATCATCCGAACAAAGAGATTAATGACTCTTTCCCCTTGAGACCTTAATGTCTATAAATCTCAATCTTGATGACACCCCGTGGTTTGCGGACATTGCAAACTACTTAGCGGGTGGTATTCTCATCAAAGGGTTAACATCCCAACAAAAGAAGAAGTTCTTGAACGATGTTAAGACTTACTTTTGGGATGACCCTTATCTATTCAAACAATGTGCTGATTTGATCATTCGTCGATGTGTTGATGGACCGGCAGCTTTTGACATTCTCCAAGCTTGCCACAAAGGACCCACCGGTGGTCACTTTGGTCCCAACTACACCGCTAAGAAAGTGTTTGACTCTGGATTCTATTGGCCCACCATTTATCGTGATGCTCACGAAATGGTTAAGCATTGTGATGCTTGCCAACGCCAAGGCAAGATCACACATAAAGATGAGATGCCTCAAAATTTCATACAGGAATGTGAAATCTTTGACGTATGGGGCATCGACTTTATGGGGCCATTTCCATCCTCCAAAGGGAACACGTACATCCTCGTCGCCGTTGATTACGTTTCTAAATGGGTTGAAGCCAAGGCTCTCCCTACGAACGATGGGAGGGTGGTTGTGAACTTTTTGAAGCAGCTCTTCGCTCGATTTGGTGTTCCTCGTGCTATTATCAGTGACCGCGGGACTCATTTTTGCAACGATCAATTTGCAAGAGTCATGGCTAAGTATGGTGTCAATCACCGTCTTTCCACCGCCTATCATCCCCAAACCAATGGGCAAGCCAAGATATCCAACCGTAGATTGAAGCGAATTTTGGAGCGTACTGTGGGAGAGCATCGCGCCGCGTGGGCCGATAAGTTAGATGATGCTCTGTGGGCTTTCCGTACTGCTTATAAGACCCCGATCGGTTGTACACCTTATCGTCTTGTGTACGGGAAAGCCTGCCACCTCCACATCGAGCTGGAGCATAAGGCGCACTGGGCCTTGAAGTGGCTAACTTCGACATCACAAAAGCCGGTGATCATCGCAAGATTCAACTCAACGAGCTTAACGAACTGAGGAATGAAGCTTACGAGAACTCACTGATCTACAAGGAGAAGACGAAGATCATTCATGACGCAAGGATTAAGAACCGAGAGTTCCACGTTGGTGATCAAGTCCTACTTTTTAACTCTCGGTTGAAGATCTTCTCTGGCAAGTTGAAGAGCCGCTGGTCTGGTCCATTCACCGTCGCCAAAGTCTTTCCATATGGGACCATTGAGCTTTCTCAGCCAAATGGGCCCAATTTCAAGGTGAATGGCCAGCGTTTGAAGCTGTACTTTGGTGAGGACATCTCTCACGAGATGATTCCATCCCTCAGCACGTTTCCCATGAACTAAATTTGGGTCGAGTCAGGCTCGTGACTCGGTGAACAAAAACAAGCGCTTCTCGGGAGGAAACCCGTGATCTATCCTTTACTGCTTTTATAATAAGTGTAGGGGGAGCCCCGTATGTGTTTGTTGTCTTGTTTCTTGTGCTGTGCAGGGATTAAAGCTTCAAAGATCCACCTTGATGAATTTTGACGAACCGTGATACCGTGTTCCCATCTTCCCGGTTCTATCCTAAACTCTTGTGATTCAATATTTCATATTTTATATATGTTCACATTGAATTCACTTTAGTTGTCCTTTCCTTAGCAAGATTTAAACAAAGTGCACAATGTCATAAGTGTAGGGGAGTTTACTCCCACATGCTTAAACATTGAGGACAATGTTTATCTCAAGTGTAGGGGGGACTTCTATCGAAGTAAGTGGTCTTTTCCATGAATTTGCCCTCATTTTAACTGGAAAATTTGATTTTTCGACATTTTTCAAAATTTTTAATCTATTTTGGCCTAGTTGTATAGTTGTATTTGCCTTTGTTATGATTATTTTCTTTCCATTGCTAGAATAATTCTTCAATAAAGTGGTTTTAGATTTTTCTTAGTCGTGAACATTTTGACTCAACCCGAGTTTACTTATCTAAGTTTACTCTAGCTAGTATCCTTAACGTGTTTAAGTCAAGTTTTGCTAGGCTTTTATATAGGGAGCTATAAAACGCGAAAGTCTTAACTCTCACGGGTTAAGAACAAGAACTTTTCACAAGTTCCTATAATTGATCCTAGAGAGTTGTTTATCAAGGGAACTTTAAAATGCGATTTCTAAAACTTAAAAAAGTCTAAGAATTTGCAAGATCCTATAGGCGACTCGAAAACCCAAAACTTTGATTTAATAGGCTAAGCATCCACGAGTCTCATTCCTTGGGATTTTAAACTGTGGAGAACGAGAGATGATAGAGTCAATTATAAGTTCGGTATTCTTTCGTGAATTTATGTGAGTTAATTATAAGCCTATTCTCCCTTCGCTTGTTAATAAATTTATCTGCAATAAATAAGGTTGTACGATTTAAAAGGTTACTTAGCTTCTAGCCCCAGATCGTTTAAAAGTTGCTCGGTACGGATTAGAGTTCATAGCCAAGGCATAACTTATTGAAGCGGGATGCGAAGATTGGCGAGTCCAAAAAGGCCCTAACAAGGCATGAGGGCTACAGTTATTGCTAAAGATCCAAAAGTGATGTGAAGAATCATTTATCGAAAATCAATATGAAGGATCGAGACACACTACGAAAAGCAAATACTCCCCAAAAGATTATGGAGATGTCTATCCAAAAAGACCCTAACAAGGTATGAGGATAAATAGATCCAAGTCCTAAAAGGAGGCGGATCGTTGTATATCAAAGTCCAAAATAAAGATTGGATAAAAATGAAGAAGTCGTGGTCCAAAGATGAAGAATCTCTCAAAACTTCAAGTGAAGAAATTCCTATTATGAAGAGAAGGCCATTATTTCATGAGCGTCTCTCAAGATTCGAAGTATGAAGTCGCTGCAAAAAATCGGTCCGAGAAAGGTCTCAAATCGTGAAGCGAGTTATGCCAAGATATGAACTTTATGAGGTCCCGAGAAGCAGTTTTAAAAGATTTGGTCCTTTAGCTAACTATTGATTAAATTGTTCACTTTATTTTCGGCCTAAATAACTATCGAAATAAGTCAAACAATGCATCCTCGTGATCATTCAAGACAAAAATAAAATATAAGAGATACACCTAGGAATAAGGGAGTTTAAGTGAATAATTGGCCCACATGAATTCGTGTTAGTTTGCTAACTTATAATAACAATGATCTCGTTTTTAAGCTTGGTATGGGGAACGTGAAACTTGAGGATGATAAACGTTCATGGCTGCCAAAACCAATGTAAGTGTTTGATTTCTTTACTTATTTCTATCTTTTTATGTTTAGTATTTAATAAAGGCCAAGGTGGTTTATTTATGATGAAAAATGTAAACCGTGCTTTAAAGTTAATGCATTGCATGAGGGCATTGCAATGGTCAAGTGTAGGGGATTTAATAAGTGTGAAAACACTTATCCTTTTACTACTTATTTCCAATAATAACAAGACCAAAACGTGTGATTTATGTCGTAAAAGTCGGAATTATGCGTGGTTTGTGTTTTTATTGTGTTTTAGGACCAAAATATGAAAAAGGAAGAAAACACGGGTTTTCACGGGCTTTTATCGAAGAAAACGGGAAAAGACGAAGTCAAAAGATCAAGAGTGCAAAAAGAACGGAAGTCCAAGGCCTATTCTGAAGATTTATCGAAGAAAAAGTCTAAAGACGGAAGTTTAACGAAGTCGAAGAACTTAAGTCTAATAGAAGAAGAAAATTAAAAGACAAGTTCAAATCCCGAGACGACATCGAGAAAAGACAAAGAATTTAAGTCGAGTCGAGAAGAAAAAGAAAGAAGAAAGCACCACATATGTCTCCCACTTCCCTATAAATACCCTCCTAATCACATTAAGAGGGGGTTAGCTAGTTTTTATTTTTTAAGTTTTCTTTCTAGTTTTAGAGAGAGAAAGTTCCCAACTTTCTCTCACTAAGTTTTTCTTTGTTTTCAACTTTTAAATTTAAGCTTTCTTTAATCTTTGTATTTGGATTCCATTAATCAATTTCAAGATTAAGTTTTGTGTTCTTTAATCTCCTTCCACATTTCTTGGTTACTTTATCTTTGATCCGAATTACACATCTCATTCGTATGACTTGATGTTTTCGTGAGTAAAGGATTGATCTTCTTGGTTTACACATAAGTTCTTACACGTTTAGGCCATAAGCTCGTAATGCTTATTGGCTTATTTCGAGTTTAGCTTATTGATTTTCGGATTTTTCAAAGGTTTAAGTAATTTTAAAGTTCATTCCATAAAGTTTATAATCTTTCATGTTTTGGAAGTGATTGAATCTAAGCTTTTTGAGTTGGTTAACATTCGGACTAGATAGCTTATTGTACTTGCTTATTGAGTTTTACATTTTCCATCAATTTCGGATTAAGTATTTCTTCCCATCGCAATACAAGGGATTTTGTACACATTCCGACGGGCCTTAGTGTTTTGATCGCAATAACCCATTAGGGTTTTACTTTGCGATCGGGTGGCTATTACCCCTTATTCCGATCTGGGTTGCGATCGCTCATTGCGATCGCACATTCCGACGGGATCAAGGTCTTTGCTAAGACGAAGTGCTGCCCATTTCTCGACAGCAACATTGCGATAGATACACATTGTGATAGTGGTTTTTACAACATTCCGATCTGAATCTTTGCGATCTGAAAACATTCCGATGGGTAGTAAGTTTAACATTTCGATGGACCTTGTATTGAATATTCCGATGGCTCTTTCTAGTGATATTCCGATGGTTTTAATTTGGTGCATTCCGACGGAAATGAATTGTTATATTGCGATGAAACATGTTTTTAACTTTTAAAGTCTTTACTTAAAGTTTTTCTACATAGCTTTTAGTTTAATTCTTAAACACTTTAACTTTACTCAACGACACTTTAATTACTTGCTATTAGTCTAAATTAGACAAACAAACCAAACCATTCTCTTTTTCACCAAAAGACGATTAAGTCACACTTTAGACCAATAATCAATTCGAAGAGATTCGGTTCAACGAACTTTCCTACTTGGTTGCAAAGTTGAGTATTACTTAACTATGAAACTTATATAGATAAGTTAATGGATATTGTTAACTTGTACTACAGTTATTTAGATAAATGCTGTAGCATAAATGAACTGACTAAAAATCTGTATAAGCATACACATATGTTCTTTGTACTATCTATTAAGACTGTACTATTTGATTAGGCATAACTTTTGGCGTGAGCATTATTTGGATATTCGTGTTATACAGCTATTGCCAACTTCCAAGTGAGTTTACAGCTCCATATAAACTATTGATAAACTTTTCCTCTACAAGGGAGAAAACATGCAACTATTTTAAAATGGACATAACTGAATTGTATAAACTTGACTATGATTGACTATTATAGAAACTGTTAAATTGTTGTAAATCGGTCGAATGTTATAAATAGATCTATTAGGGATTGACCATCCCCATCTGGGTGAGTCATGCTCACTGTGCCTTGGCCAGGACAACAGATGTATACCATGTTGGAACTGGGTTTGTGTGTCTTTTTGTAAGACACTACGTCCTCATCTGTTGAGGACTATGGAATGTTAAGCTTCAGTTTCGAGTAATAGCAAATGTAATATACTTTTTTGTAAGAATGCTTTGTGCATTGTTACTTCTATGATTAATGTATGTCCAAACTAATTAATGTTAAAACTTGTAAATTCACCAACTTTATGTTGACCCTCTAAGCATGTTTATCTCAGGGAAATGAAGTTAGAACGGGATATGTGCATGGACTCAAGCATCTATGTGACCTGCATTGTAGGAATCGTCAAGGGTTCCATTTGAGGAAAATGAACAAACTACTTATGACATGTTAAAGACAATTTTTATTTATTTGTTTAATAAACATGTAATCTGATTTGAATAACTCTTTATCTTATGCTCTATGGACTATATGCTATAGATCCACCCTTGTGACATCTCTGTTGGTAATTCCGCATATTTTGACCCTACCCGGTGTGTCACATAAACTATTAAAAACACTTAATTAAAATTAAAACAAGCACACAATAAGCTATAAGATCAATAAGATAAGACAATCAAACACATAAAAACATAAAGATCAATCAATTAAGCATAACAATAATCAAATAATAATAAAGATTAAACAAAACAAGAAAGGTAGAATGAGAATAATGAAAAGCTTGATTAAAGATTAAGATTTAATAACACAAATTAAAGACTTACTTGAATTACTTGAAAGGAAAGACAATTAAAGTAAATGACAAATATTAAGAGACAATTAATAAAAATAGAGAACTAATTTGTCAAATTAGCTAACACCTCCTAATGACACATTAGGAGGGTATTTAAAGGAGGAGAGTTGGTAGGTGCTTCTTTCTTTGTTTCTTTTGTCTTCTCGTCTTTTAATTTTTTCGTCTTTCTCGACGTTGTCTCGGGATTTGTCGATATAAAATGAACTCGTCTTCTAATTTTCTTCTTTTATTAGATTTGGTTCTTCGACTTCGTTAAACTCCCGTCTTTAATCTTTTTCTTCGATAAAATCTTCAGAATAAGCCTTTGACTTCCGTTCTTTTTGCACTTTTGATCTTTTGACTTCGTCTTTTGTCTTTTTCTTCGATAAAAGCCCGTGAAAGCCCGTGTTTTCTTCCTTTTTCATCTTTTGGTCCTAAAACACAACAAAAACACAAACCACACATAATTCCGACTTTTACGACATTAAATACACGTTTTGGTCTTGTTTTTAATTGTTTTAAGTGGTAAAAGGATGGGTGTTTTCACACATATCAGGTACCTACACCATATTCTTGGGAGTTAGTTTATTGTGAAACTTATTTGTAGCTAGTCTCACTCTCTCTATGTACTTAGCCTTATCCTTGGAGATCCCATTATTTGTAGCTTTGCCTTTTTGAGGTGGTGCTTTGGTAGAGGGTTGTGACACAAAAGGTTTGGTTTACAAGGTCTTGTGTTAACAGAATCTACAGACCTTGGACTGTTGTTCCAAAAATTGAACACTTTGTTCTTTTGGTAAGAGTTTTGAGAACCAAAAGGTATTTTCTTTAAAGGAGGAACTTTGGACTGTGGTTGTGTCACATATGGTTTATGATTACCAAAGTATGGTCTTGAGTTGAAAGAATTCACAGACCTTGGACTATTGCTACCAGTATAAGATCTCAGGCTATCAGAATTAAATGTTCTACCAAAATTAACTGGTGAAGGTCTACAAGAATTAAAATGACAAGCATTATTAATTAGTTTAAGAACATCCCTAAGAAGTATTGACCTAGGGATCATCCTGGTATTGGGCTGATAACTATAATTACAACCCTTGTTCTTCTTCTTCTGATTGTTCCTTCCACATTGTGCCTGCAAATGTTCAAAACTACCACATATATAGCAAGCCTTATTCCTATTTTTATGAATCTGCTAGTTACTCATGTTTATTTGATTTCCCCTAGGTGTGATTGTCCTGTACATCTCAGCATACTTGACAGGCTTCTTAATAGGTTGGTACTTAAGGGTAATTTGGATTTAAGTCACTAGAATTAACAACATCTTTCTGTTATAGCTTATCCTTAATATGAGAATTTGTGTTCTTTGATCTAGATGGTTCAGAGATTACTTTCTCAGTCTGACTACCAGTACTAGTACTAGTAGTAGGATTGACCTGTGGAGTGTCACCACAGGCTTCATGAAACGCCCCTTTCCTAACACTAAAATTAGACCATATAGTGAAATTTTAGTCAAAACATAACCGTAATGGACAGGCTGGTACTCTTTTAAAAATTAACCAAAATATATAAATATTCAAACCTTGGATGTATTTTTAGATGAAACTAGACTCGAATACCTTTCCAACGATATAAAGAACGATGTCTAATTCTTTAAGGATCAAAAGATACGATCTTTCAAAGTTTGACAATTACTGAATAACTTTCTGAGGCCTTTTGGCCGCAGGCCGAGGTTCCCAGCCGCTGGCCGAGCTAGCCACAGGCCAAGGTTACTAGCCACTGGCCGAGCTAGCCATACGCCGAGCCTTCATGGCCGCCGACTAAAACTCTCTTAGGCTTTTTGGCTACTGGGCCGAGGGTCACGACTTCAGGCCGAGCCCAGTTTTGTCCCTTCAGTGGCCTTTAGCTACTGGCCGAGTGGCCACGGCCACAGGTCGCGCCCAATTTTTCCCTATTACAACATATTTCATACTTCCCTTCGAAATTGACTTACACAACTCAATACTTTACGAAACTTACCAGGAATTATTACTATAACATATCACATTAATTTCATGAATATTTTTGGTCTAAATGACCAGTACACACATACTTTAGAGTGTTTGCCAAACACCCATTTTGACCCATTTTCAATACAGCTTTCGCGTGATTCTACAACACACTTTAAGGTATCAACATAAAACTTAAAATCTGTAACGAAACACTAATGCACATGACTTTTTAAAACACCATGACTCGATGACTCATTTGGGGATTCAACATTACCATGAGCTTGGTATCTATATTAAGCTCATATATTAAAACCAAATGCTTCTAGTATGCACTTCTACTCTAAGCATTTCCTTCGCCGCAATACACCTACAATACATTTACATCTATAACATGTAAGCCTTACACGCTTAGTAAGTAAAACAAGCATAACACGTCATTATATATCATACAACATGTAACCTCATTACAATGAAATACCTTCTATTACACAAACCTCTACATCGATTCTATAACAACAAGCATCACATCACCGCAATCATCACGTTGCACATACATCTTCTATCACAATTCTAACATGACAATTGTTAAAGCATATTGACTATAACATGTTATAAACACCATAGCATACATGAAGTCAATATACAACACATGTTATGATCATCTTACTTACCTCACATCCAAGCTAGTAATTGTACCAAGAACATATTCTTCATTATTGCTTGACATCCTAATGCCATAATGATTATTACAATCATTATCATCACAAGGGTCCTAGCAAGATTATCACACCAAACTATTATCAGTTTAAAGCCATAATAATAACAAGGCTTATACAACCCATATGCTTCCCTATTGTAGAAACTAGAAGGGGGGGGGGGGGGGGGGTTGAATAGTTTCTCTTCGATTAGTCACCTAATTAAAATTACTTTCAATTAGGTTTGTATCAAAACTATCTTTTACTTGAAGCTAAGTTGCATAATGATTAGGTTCAATTCAAATGAATTAGAAATGGTAATAGGTAAATGTAATGATAATGAAATAAGGAAAGAGTAAGGAAAGAGAAAACCTAATGACAAGACACCAAGATTTATAGTGGTTCGACAACGAGGCTCTATCCTCGTTTCTACTCCACTCTTCGAGTACACCTACTCGAGATTTCCACTATATCCACAAGCTCCCTTCTTGGCGGAGAAAACCTTACATCGTCGCTTACATTATTTTTTGACACTAAGCTAAATGTCGAGACCTAATCTTTAGCTAGGACCAATCTACACAACGTTGCATATTTCACAATTTAACGACACAAGGCTAGATGTCGAGTTCTAATCTCAAGGTAGAACCAATCTTCACGACGTTGCCTACTTCACCATTTTACGACACAAGGCTAGATGTCGAGTTCTAATCCAAAGCTAGAACCAATCTTCACGACTCTTCACTTTGAAGCTAAGTGAGAACTTCACACAACACAACTACTAATCACTTTCAAGTTTAGTGAGAACTAACAAGACACAACCACATCACTTTATAGTTTAGTGAGAACTACTACACAATCTATTACAACTCAACTAGACATATCCAAGTACACACATGTAGCTTGGATCTACACAACATAAATCCAAGCAAACACATATGAAATGGATGTACAAAAAAAATCCAAGTATTCACAAATAGCTTGGATAAACACAACTATTCCAAGTATTCATAAATACAATGGATTAACATAAAACAAAAAGGGTAACATGATGAACATGAATATTTCATGGATTCATCTTTATCACAACACTAGTGAGTGAGTGGTCTTCTCTTTGGACAAGGTAAAGGAAGGGATCAAGAGGATAATGATATGTAAACATACTTAACACATTAAGTGATCATTTACTAATGATTATGCTATAGAAAAGAGAAAGGGGGCTGAGAAAAACGTCCAAAAAAAGGCTTGTTGGAAAATGAGATTTGATCCACTATTTATAGGAGACAAAGTGCAACGGCTAGCTGGGCGCGGTTCCTTAGCTAGCCTGGCGGTTCCTTATCGCTAGAGAACCGCCTAGCTATTTAAGGTACCGCCCAGTAGACTACGCTCCGATTTTTGTCTTTTAGTAGGGTAGGAATATATGAGGTTTTTTAAACCTTCAAAGGATATTCTTATGGCATATGGAATATGCCATTTCAAGTTTTCATTTTCCATTTTAATAAAACATTTTCTTTAAAAGAAAGTTTATTAAAAAATCTTTGGTCCTATTAACAAAAGTGAGTTTTAAGGATAATCACTTTGATGATCACTAAGTATGATTAAGAAAAGTTAGTGATATAATTATTACCTTGATGATAGTGTTAGTTAAATAATTCGTTTTGTGTTTTACACTAAATGTGTTGTATAGTTTGTTGTGATCAAAAATAAGAAAGATTAGTTAATACTAATAATGTTTTTAGGCATCACTTGCATTAACAATCATCATAAGGTTATCTTTGATCATAACGCCAAAATCACCACTTTGCTCTTAAATCATTAATTGGACATAACCTATTATCAACAACACCTTAATTCTTGCTTTAGAAATATAGTTATCCGAAACCCCCAAATTAGGTACATGAACCCTTATTCTTGAATTTATCAATTAACTAAAGAATAGACTTACATACTTTCATATGAGCATACTTGGGATTATCTTTTTAATTTGAGGCCTTAAAACTCCACCAATTTTATCTTGGAAATTCTCATCTTCTTCCCTCTTTTAGAATATCCCGACACATAGAAACATACTACACCATTAGAGAAGTGTGTAGAAAAATCTGAGATTTCATAATAGTTAAATTGTCACTTTATCCAAATGACAGAATAATTCCTTCAAGTATTATTCTTCATAAATTAGCCACAATAACTTATGTAGTACATTATCACTTGACAACTTTAGTCCTTTAAGTCACATTAGTTCGTAACTGTGATACATTAATTTTATAAACCATTTACATAATATTATATTGACTTATGTTTTGACTATCGGGTTGACTAGCCAATCACGTAACGAATTCACCTTTATAAAAGTTGAGTCAAACTAATTCAATGGCATTATCGTAAATAAACACATAAGACCCGGATTTCGTCCTCGAAATCTTCTATCTATTACTCATCATATCTTGGTTATATTACTCATACATTCTTATTACTTACCATTTCATTCGTTTAGTTTCGATGATCTACTTGACCTCGTAAATTCTAAGCATACTATAACTCAACTTTAGGTTTTAATCCATTCTATTATGCGCATACATCTATAACCATACAAATTTTAATAATAGTCATTATGTCCTCCGAGACATATCTTAACTAACATTAACATATAATTTAGTCAAATCTATTGCTCTTTAAATACTTTTCTATTGTACTTTACTTTCTCTTCTCCAATTTAAGAGTTGTACGCCAAGCCATATATTAATAAGCATTCTCATATTTTACATAAGAGTTCTATACATTCAAGTGATCATGATCACGCTTCATATTCAATCATACCGTAAGGCATACTATAACTTCATTTTAAATGTTCAAGTTTATCATTTCATTTTCTTAAGCATTCAAACCACATAAGACTTCGCTTATCTTGGTCTTTATATCATTTTTATAGACTTTTATCTTCTATCACTACTACAAAAAAGCCCTTAGAGACCCCCCTAAAGAGACTGGTTACGTGAAAACAAGTGTCTATGACCTAAAAATGGTGGGAAGGGAATAAATAGAAACTTGTTTTCTTAAAAAAAACCAGTCTCTATAAGGTGAATTCTAAAGAGACTAGTTTTGTAGGCTGCAACCACTCCTTTTATACACATAAAGACACTGGTTTTTACGTAACAACGTGTCTTTATGTGTTAATGTTAAGGACACCGTTTTTATCAAAAAACTAGTGTTTTTAAACATCTAAAAACACTGTTTTTTTTAACAACCAGTCTTTTTTATGTAAATAAATTTTGTGCTTAATTTTTTTAACTTACAATCATAAGGACTCAACGGTATCTACTTGTTTTTATAACATATTACGCTTTTAGTCTTTATAAACTTTATATGTGATTAAATTATAGGGACCAATAAATAAATAAAAAATTAAGAATCATAACTTGTGTAAAACTTATTTATAGGCACTTCCTGGTAATACATCATCTTCTTTTCTTTTTAATCTGATAAAAAAAGCAACATAGGGTCTTGAACCCTTGACCTCTCAACTTTCATCAGACGCAGCATCTCTCTGTTATGAGTGGTTAATTACCAAAAAGCTGATAAACAAAATAATATCTGAACAAAAAAAGTTGCACACAGCAGGTCTAGAACCCCAGACCTACACACAAACATCAAACTCAACATCCACGAATTAACCAACTGGTCTGTGGACTCTTTTTGTTTACATCTCATTATATTTTCTTTTTGTACGTTTTGTGTTTTTTTACAAACTGTTAATAGAAAAAATATAGTTCAAAAAGAGACCACTGTTGGTCTTGAACCCTTGACCCTGCACAACAGAAAGACGTAGCAAGAACCACATTTCACCATCTGTGCTCTCTTTACATTTTGTTTATATTTTATTTCGTACTCTCTTTTATTTTTATTTTTATTTTTTAGCTGACAATAAAAAGTAACAAAAGCGCCAGTAGTGGGACTTGAACCCGTGACCTGCTACTCAACAACCAGACTCCCCAACCATCTACTCTATGGTCACTTTTGGTTACTTGTTCCTTTTATGCTTTCTTTATACCTTTTTTTTATTTCAACTTATTTTTATATTATCAGCTTTTATAGCTTATTTCGTACTTTATTCTTAGCTTATTTTTAGGCATTTTATTTTTCCTTGGTTTCAAATAGAGTTTATCATTTTATATAATTTTTTAGAATTTTTATAAAATCGTTTAATATTTTTAAATCATTTAATTAGTTTAAATGGTTTTTAATTCATAAAAAATTATATAAAAGTCAAAAAAATATAATTCTTTTTCTAAAAAATTCCTTTTGTCATTTAGGATGTTGGAAAAATACATTTGCTTTTGTGGAGTTTAAATTTGATAAAAAAAGTTATGTCGCGTTTTTACTTTCATTACTTAATTTCGTGCTTTCATTATTTGAACTTTTTATAGCCCGTTTGTAGTTTTAAACTAGTTTTAATGAGTCGACAGGGTATCGTTTCACATGATATGAGTCGATTGGGTATCATTTCACATGCTATGAGTCGATAGGATATCGTTGTACACTATATGAGTCGATAGGGTATCGTTGTACACTATATGAGTCGATAGGGTATCGTTTCACATGATATGAGTCGATAGGGTATCGTTGAATATTATATGAGTCGGTAGGGTATCGTTTCACATGATAAGAGCCGATAGGGTATCGTTTCACATGATATGAGTCGATAGGGTATCGTTGTACACGGTATGGATCGATAGGGTATCGTTTCACATGATATGAGTCGACCGGGTATCGTTTTACAGGATATGAGTCGATAGGGTATCGTTTCACATGATGTGAGTCGATCGGGTATCGTTGTACACGGTATGGATCGATAGGATATCGTTTCACATGATATGAGTCGACCGGATATCGTTTTACATGATATGAGTCGACCGGGTATCGTTTTATAGGGTATGAGTTGATAGGGTATCATTTCACATGATATGAGTCGACCGGGTATCGTTTTACATGATATGAGTCGACCGGGTATCGTTTTACATGATATGAGTCGATAGGGTATCGTTTCACATGATATGAGTCGACCGGGTATCGTTTTACATGATATGAGTCGATAGGGTATCGTTTCACATGATATGAGTCGACCGGGTATCGTTTTACAGGGTATGAGTCGATAGGGTATATTTTCACATGATATGAGTCGATAGGGTATCGTTTCACATGATATGAGTCAACCGGGTATCGTTTTACATGATATGAGTCGATAGGGTATCGTTTCACATGATATGAGTCGACCGGGTATCGTTTACAGGGTATGAGTCGATAGGGTATCGTTTCACATGATATGAGTCGACCGGGTATCGTTTTACATGATATGAGTCGATAGGGTATCGTTTCACATGATATGAGTCGGAGTCGATAGGGTATCCTTTCACATGATATGAGTCGACCAGGTATCGTTTTACATGATATGAGTCGATATGGTATCGTTTCACACGATATGAGTCGACCGGGTATCGTTTTACATGATATGAGTCAATAGGGTATCGTTTCACATGATATGAGTACACCGGGTATCGTTTTACATGATATGAGTCGATAGGGTATCGTTTCACATGATATGAGTCGATCGGGTATCGTTTCACATGATATGAGTCGACCGGGTATCGTTTTACATGATATGAGTCGACCGGGTATCGTTTTATAAGGTATGAGTCGATAGGGTATCGTTTCACATGATATGAGTCGACCGGGTATCGTTTTACATGATATGAGTCGACCGGGTATCGTTTTACAGGGTATGAGTCGATAGGGTATCGTTTCACATGATATGAGTCGACCGGGTATCGTTTCACATGATATGAGTCGACCGGGTATCGTTTTACATGATATGAGTCGATAGGGTATCGTTTCACATGATATGAGTCGACCGGGTATCGTTTTACATGATATGAGTCGATAGGGTATCGTTTCACATGATATGAGTCGACCGGGTATCGTTTTACAGGGTATGAGTCGATAGGGTATCTTTTCACATGATATGAGTCAATAGGGTATCGTTTCACATGATATGAGTCGACCGGGTATCGTTTTACATGATATGAGTCGATAGGGTATCGTTTCACATGATATGAGTCGACCGGGTATCGTTTACAGGGTATGAGTCGATAGGGTATCGTTTCACATTATATGAGTCGACCGGGTATCGTTTTACATGATATGAGTCGATAGGGTATCGTTTCACATGATATGAGTCGACCGGGTATCGTTTTACAGGGTATGAGTCGATAGGGTATCGTTTCACATGATATGAGTCGATAGAGTATCGTTTTACATGATATGAGTCGACCAGGTATCGTTTTACATGATATGAGTCGACCGGGTATCGTTTTACAGGGTATGAGGCGATAGGGTATCGTTTCACATGATATGAGTCGACTGGGTATCGTTGTAAAGAGTATGAGTCGATAGGATATCGTTTCACATGATATGAGTCGATCGGGTATCGTTGTACAGGGTATGAGTCGATAGGGTATCGTTTCACATGATATGAGTCGATCAGGTATCGTTGTACACGGTATGGGTCGATAGGGTATCGTTTCACATGACATGAGTCGATCGATTATCGTTGTACACGATATGAGTCGATCGGTTATCGTTGTACACGATATGAGTCGAGAGGGTATCGTTTCACACGATATGAGTAGATCGGTTATCGTTGTATACCATATAAATCGATCGGGTATCGTTGTAATCGGTTTGGTTCTCGATTGTAAAATTTCTTTTATTCAATTTTAATTTTTGTTGGTTCAGATCGATTTCAGACTGATACTCACTCTTACATGTTAATAGTAATAAAATTCGAATATGTTTTCATTATTATTTAAAAATACAAACTAAATTTACAATCCCTCCAAAATAATGAAATTTTGTCTACCATTTCATTTGTGCCGCCCCTATTTTTCACCAAAGATTTAAACTACATCTCGAATACATCCAAATCTCAAAGCAACCGCCCCACTCTTCACCTCTCGATATTGACGCACAGTTTTTTCCAGATCCAGATAACACTTTCATACAAAAGCAAATCACAACAGATTGAGTACTATCCATATAACTTATCAATCATTCATGAACCTCTTGATCATTTCTACTCAATCGGATAGGAGAACCCAAACCTGTACAAGATCTCTTACTACGGTTTGAGGCAAAAAAAACGCGACATAGGGTATGGTGTTGGCGCTGTGGAGGCGACGTTTTCATCAAAACACACCGTACCATGAACTCTTAGGTTTCTTGATGATAATGATAAGGATAGCGGTTCACCAGCCATCGGATCGCCTTTGAGACTTGGTCATAATAGGAATGGGGGAAGGTTGTTTCCAGTTCCGGAGGAGGAATCCGGGTTTCATGAGGCCTCGGATAAACAGACGGGTCGGTTAGTGTTTTAGGTTGCGTTTGTTTGTTCACATGTTTATGTCTTATGTGAAAAATCATATTTCTGAGAGAAGAGGTAAATATGAAGCCTTATTAGATTCCAGAGGTGATAACGAGACAAATATATAATATGTCATGATAAGTTTATTACATGTTTTAAGCCGTTCGGTGCAGAATTTTGTGAACTGTTTGTAAAGTGACTTTAAAGGGCTGTTTGGTTGTTGAATAATTGTGTAGAAAAACAGCTTTAAAGGCTTGTTTGGTTGCTTAATTTTTATGCATAAAGATCAGATGAGAAACAACTTTTGAGGTCATTCATTCTTAGACTAATTATGCTGAATATGCACTGTCGAATTTTTCTGCTTTTAATCCTTGTGCTTTATTACTGTTATTAGGTCTTGTGCTTTTATCTGCTGATTGTGTTTAGTGCTAAATTTTGTATCTGTGACCGGTCAACTTGTGTATGATACGGAACCCCCTAACAGCTTATTTGTGCCAAAAGATTGGTAGATTTAGTTTTACAAATTTTAAGATCAGTGTAGAACATAAGATACAATGCAATGCATTAAATGTGAAAGAGATGTAGTTGCTTATATAGATCAAGTGACATTTGGATTGCGTCAGTTGATATTAAGAACATGAACAAAGTATAAATGTTATAATGTTCTCCACTAGACTCTCACAAGGTACACACGTTTCAGTAAACATTTGTGTAGTTAAAGCATTTTGAGATGTAGAGAAGCTTTTGATGGATGAGCTATGCTGTTAGGGTCATTGGAGATCGTATTGTATTTGACGTGGTTTTAGTGTGTGCTAGATCTGTCATGTATGTTTTAAGATTTTGTAACAATTAACTAGTTAAGGAGCAAAGTACCGAACAGAAGCTAGCACATGTACAATATATAGGAGCAACTGGACTGTGTTGCCTGTACTCTTTAGGTTTTTCTTAGCAGCGGTTACTGTTTCTGAATTATAATGTTATTTCAGGAAGATAGAGCTGTAGATATGACAGAGCCTCTAGTTGTAACCATACAAGGTGAACTTTCTGCAGGAGCGTTTGGTGCGGGCAGGAAAGAACACAGCAGGAGCGTTTGGTGCGGGCAGGAAAGAACACAGCAGAGTTGCCTCTAGTTGTAACCTTACAAGGTGAACTTTTTTTTAATTATCGTCAGTAATATCCATCAGAGTTGTCACATCTCCATATCTCAAACATTGCGCAGTCGGCAGATACCAGACTACTCGCACGACAACTGGAGTTACGAACCATCATTCTATACCAAATCAGATTGCATCAAAAGGAGGTGTATAATGCTCTTTACTCTATTAAATTTACAAAACTTAATTGTAGTTAAGGCGCATTTTACCCTTAGATTTACATATTAATCCATATAATCTTGTTTGTATATGGTTTTCATGTCTGCGTCTATATGAGGTTAAAAATTTAGAAACAAATTACGAAGTATTTTCTCTACCGCTTGTTGGATTTGGAAAATATTACGTCCAATATGTGTTTGATGTAAGTCCTGAACCAAGTTCAACTTATATATTCTAAGGTAACATCGAAAGGTGATAAAGTAATTAACATTATTGCTGTAAGGTTTTAGTATTTGAAGTTTACTAACGCAAAAGACTCACAAATTTGACCTGCTTGTCATTGATATGTCATATAGTTGCATTAAACAAATATGGAGCGAATAAAAGGCACTCACCAATCTGTATTGTCATAGACTTTTAACTGTGATGTCATTAGTAGTGTTTCCCTTTTGTTAAATGGCAATCTATGATCCAAATAGTCAAGGCCGGCTATCCACAAGTGCAGCACGTGCACAGGCACATGGCCACATTCATAACAGGGCCACCAAAATATGTTCTGCTATATATATACACTGTGTTTTAATTAATTATTCTTATTATGGTATCGTATAAAATACTTCTTATAAAAGATTGGCTTCGAGCTACAATTTGTGTTCTATGGCCCAAACTCCGAAAGTAAGGCCTTAGGCCCAAATCTCAATATTATGGTATAGAAATTGAAACGTGTCTCGTTGGTTAATCTAAATAAAAAGGAACCAACTGGTAATTTGTAGATATTTGAGGTTTTGTCATCAATCATCTGGTAATGTTGCAAACTTATTGTTTTACTTTTTATTAAGTTTTTTGCTTTTTAAAGTAAAAGTTTTAATCTTTTACGTTTTAAGTTTAGTTGCTAATTTTTTTAATCTATTTTTAATTATTTTTTACTTTCTTTTTAGAATTTAAGTTTTAGATAATCTAATTTAGATGTGATATAGTATAATGTGAGGTAGCACCGTGTGATTAACCATATATTTTTTGTTAATGTGTGTTTTAGAAATATTAGATGTTAAATAATCATTATCCAATTGAATTCCAAGATAAGTATTGGTTAAGGTTGGAGTATGAATTATTAGTAGTTTGAATTAAACTTACATTGGAACAGGTTAGGAAGTCGGTAGCACCAATGTTTGTTTCATTCAACATAGTATTTTCTTTCTTTCATTCATAATGATATTTGCCGCATTGAAAATAAATATGTAGTAATGCTTGCTAGCTTATATATTTGTTGGATTCTTTTTTAGTAGTCCTAAATCTTGCTAACTGCAAATTATGTTATCACTTGATTTGACGCTACAATTTAGTTAGTTTATCTTGAATAAAAAAAGAGAAAAACATAAGCAGTCTTTTGATCTTAATCAGATTTCGTCTTAGAAGCTGTCTTTTTGTTCTCTTGTTTATTTTTGCGATAGGGGTAGGGTATGTCAACATCTTAACTCCCCCTTTACCCGCTTTGGCAGAATTAGGTTTGTTGTATTGTCCTTAACCATGACATAGATTTTATCATGTGAATAATTCTTTAAACATCACTTTTACATAAAGTGGACTCTTAGGCATGGGAGATTTATGTTATCTGTCAACACTCTTGTAGTGTTTATTTCAATTTATTCATAACCACTTGAACATTTAAAGTGGTACTTTCATAGTTGTTTGCTTGTATTTATAAATTTGTAACTAACTTTATATATAATCTGTAGGGCATGATGAACGTTATTGATTTGTAAACCAAAGCATAGAGAGAGAGAGAGAGATCACATCATGTGTGAGGATTGATAGATGGTTGGGGAATGTACGTTGAAATGTAACATATGAACTTATAGAGATGCAATTTATGTAAATCCAAAGTGCCAAACAGTAGCTACACATTTTGATATATTTTTTTGGAATTGATAATTTGGAATGCGTGTTTAATGTTCTTTTACTTGTTATACACAGACATGAGAAGAGACGTGCAAGAAATTTATGTCGATGATGAAGCCAAGTTGACTCTTCATGGGCTTGTTCAGGTACTTTTACATGTCAAGCTTTATTGATATTTTTTAGAGTATCGTCCAGGGTTTGAATTTATTGTTTTACTGATATGTATTTCTCTTCAGCATTATATCAAATTGGGTGATATGGAGAAGAACTGCAAGCTGAATGACCTTCTAGACGCGCTGGACTTTAACCAATTAGTCATTTTCTTCAATAGTGTTAGCAGAGCTGCTGAGCTCAACAACATGCATACAGGTTAACTACTTCAATTTTCTAATTAGCCTTGTATGAATTGTTAATTTGCTTATTTTGTTTTCTAACTACTTTAAAGGTTTTATTTTGAATCCGCAAAAGGATTCACAAACTAATGAGAACTGTTACAGATTCGCTGGACTTGTGAACTCGTAAGTATTATTTAAAAAGTTTAATATTTCACATTTGTTGTTGTGTAATTTAACTTGCACATGTTCATGGACTTTTTAGTGTCCTTGGTACTATGGAGTGGGATTTTCCTCTAGTTAATCGTCAGCCGGAAGATTGGGAGTGTGGATATTACGTCATGAAATGGATGCATGACTTCGTCCTGAAATATCAAAACGATAACTTTCCAAACACAGTAAGTCTTTTTTAAACCGTGTATACATTAGTTAGATAAGTTGTTAGTATAGTTTAGGTTAAGGATACGCTAAAATTAGTATCAATAAGCTATAGTAGTTGTGTTAGTATCCGTTAGTAGCCTTTAACAACTCTTTCCACAAGCCAATGTTATAGCTTTTAATTCCCTTGGTTGGTCTGATTTGCATGTTGCTTTTATCTAGCTTATTGTGTTAATATGATTAAATTACTTGTAGGTACCGTGAAATAACGAGCGTCCGTTGGATAAGAAAGAGTTGAACGCGATTGTTGGAGCTTGGTTTACATTGTGGCGACAAGTTTAATAAAAACAAATTTGATTCGAAATATGTATTTGACAATTTTAATCCTTCCAATTAATAAAGTTCTCTTTATTTGCATACATTTGATGTTTATGACAATTCAAGTCCTTTAATTTAGTTTTTTATATAATTCTTGTATTTACGTTATTCTATTGTAGAGGGTTAAATTTGTAAAATTTGGAATTTAATAAAAATTACAAATTTTTTAAAAAAAAAAAACTAACTAAAAAGAGACTGGTTTTAAAAAAAACACATTTTTTTACTCCATAAAAAGACTGGTTAGATGCTCTTAAAAAGACTGCTTTCTGGATATTAGTATGGAGACCAATCTTTAAAAAGACTTGTTTTTATGAAGATAACTAGTGTCTATTCTTTTAATAGAGACTGGTTTCAAAACCAGTCTCTTTATGTTTTGAGCAAGGAGATCCTCCACATAGAGACGTCCTACAAAACCAGTCTCTATTGCCTTTTTGGACCAGTCTCCATGGACTTTTTTGTAGTAGTGTATTATTTTAGTCAAGCCATGTCGGGAACACATAAGCCCACTTGTCCACAACTCACTATTTACATGAAGAAGCGTCCCAATTTATGCAAATGTTGAATTATGAACTTATGGTTCGGCGACCTATAATTTCTTTATTCAAATGAAAAGGCGTCCCAATCCATTTATGTAAGGAGATTATAAATCATCCTACTCATGTACTTCCGATATACCAGTACCTCCTATATTACATGCTTTAACCTTTAGCTATAAAACATTTTATGCTTTTACTTTGATTGACCACAAGGTCATTTCCTTTCTCATTTTCACACTTTATTTTTCATCAATATTTCTCATTCTTTCAAGCTTGAATCCATTCTCAATATAATTATTCCTAAAAGGGACTTTAACGTCATCAGCCATTTCTCATAGGAATTCGCCACTATAACATCAGTTGCCCATTCCTTACAAGGATTCACCCTATAACACATTCCTCTAGAGGACAATATAACCATTACTATAACATACATCATAATTCGGATCCAAGCTATTAATATCTATTACATTTTACATTCATATACATCTCATCATTCATGTACTTTTTACCAAATACTCTTCTAATCTATTTTCTTATTGCCTTGCGCAATTTCCTCTCATTCTCATTTTCTCAATATTTTAGACAAGATTTATACGATGATTTTTGATTTTAGCTATAAAAAATTTTCATATGTATCTCCCAAATATATTTATCATCTTCTTATCAACCTCAAGTTGACCATTTATTTCATTTCTTATAATACACTCACTTTACTTTAACAACTTTTTCACATATGTAAACCTCTCATGTGTTTATCCTATAACACACACGTTAATTTCATATTATTCATTTCATAATATTAACATGATTCAAATCATGTTTTACCATTTCATTCTAGTGCATTATAAGTTATAAATTTCTTATCACTTTTAGCAAGATCATTATACATGTATGACCTTTATTCATCACTTTAATCATTATGATTATTTATCATATTTTCTATGTAACATGATTTCATCACCTTTAAGTACTTTAACTTCTTTATGTTTTAGTTATTTGCATTTAAGCAATACTAAGAAATCAATCTTTTACATGCTTTCATACTTTAATCAACTTTATCAATCCTTTAAACTTTCATATATTATATTATCTAACACATAACAAGTGATGTGACAAATTTATATATCTTCGTTCATCACGTAGTGCTATAACATTCCCTTTTACCTTTACATATATATACTTTTTGTGACACCCCAGGCAAATCCCACATCGGCTGTGGCCAGGAGAGATCTTGGTTCATAAGATAATATTCATCTTACCATCACACAACGCGTTTTGTGGTCAACTGCATGTGGGGTTCTTAGGAACTGGCAGTTAAGCGTGCTCATGTCAGAGTAGTACTAGCTTGGGTGACCATATAGGAAGTACTTACAAGAGGGCCACAAAGCAAAGCCGTGAGCCTGCAGGCAAAGCGGACAATATTTTAGTCTGAGTAGGCGGGATGTTACAAGTGGTATCAAAGCCACTTCTGAGCCGTTCAGGATGGTGGGGCAAACCTCATCGAGGAAGATGAGTCCTGAAGGGGGAGAGGGGGGGTGTGATTGTGACACCCCAGGCAAATCCCACATCGACTGTGGCCAGGAGAGATCTTGGTTCATAAGATAACCTTCGTCTTACCATGACACAACGCTTTTGTGGTCTACTGCACGTGGGGTTCTTAGGCACTGGCAGTTAAGCGTGCTCATATCAGAGTAGTAATAGCTTGGGTGACCAGCCGGGAAATACTTAAAAGAGGGCCACAAAGCAAAGTCGTGAGCCTACGGGCAAAGCGAACAATATTGTAGTATGAGTAGGCGGGATGTTACACTTTTACTTCAATACTTTAATTCGTTATCAACCCATCTCTAATACCATAATAAAGGTCAATCACTAAACCCGAAGTACTAATGACACCATATATTGGACATTAGTCATTACATAACTTTTACTCATTTCATTCAACATATACTCTTCATAATTCATAATTTATTCACCATACTTATATCAACCATACTATAACATACATATTCTAACTCACTTAGGTTTTAACCGGTTAAGCCATAAGGTGGGATTTATACAATTTGCAATCCTACACTTAACATTATCAATAAGGGTTCTAACATACCGATCACAATTTTTCTGCTTCTTTTAAATCTTCTATAACATAACATATAACATTTACATCTAAGCATTACTACTACTTCATCACCATGAGCACTTTACTACCTTATAATTAAGGCGTCTACTTGCATATTAAATAAACTTATGGCAAATGCATCTACAAATGGTTTAATTTTAGGCAACCTATCATGGGAACCTGTTTCTCTTAAATCAAAGCTCCGATACCAAGTTGAAACGCCCCTTTCCCGACTCTAAAATTAGACCATATAGTGAAATTTTAGTAAAAAACATAACCGTAACGGACCGGCTGTTACTCTTTTAAAAGCTGACCAAAATATATGAATATTTAAACCTTGAAAGTATTTTAGATGAAACTAGACTCGAATACCTTTCCAACGATATAAAGAACGACTTCTAATTCTTTACAGATCAAAAGATATGATCTTTCAAAGTTTGACAATTACCCGAATAACTTTCTGAGGCCTTTGGGCTGCAGGCCGAGGTTCCCAGCCACTGGCCGAGCTAGCCACATGCCAAGGTTACCAGTCGATGGCCGAGCTAGCCACAGGCCGAGGGTTCATGGCCGCCGGCTAAAACTCTCTTAGGCTTTTTGGCTGCTGGGCAGACGGTCACGGCCGTCGACCGAGCCTAGTTTTGGCCCTTCAATGGCCTTTTGCCAGAGTGGCCACGACCACAAGCCGCGCCTAGTTTTTCGCATTACAACGTATTTCATATTTCCCTTCGAAATTGACTTACACAACTCAATACTTTACAAAACTTTCTAGGAATTATTACTATAACATATTTCATAAATTCCATGAGTATTTGTGTTCTAAATGACCCGTGCGCACATACTTTAGAGTGTTTGCCAAACACCAATTTTGACCCATTTTTAATACAACTTTTATGTAACTCTATAACACACTTCAAGGTACCAACCTACAACTTAAAATCTTTAACGAAACACCAAAGTACATGACTTTTTCAAACACCTTGACTCGATGACTCATTTGGGGGTTCAACATTACCACGAGCTCGGTATCTATATTAAGCTCATATATTAAAACCAAATGTTTCTAGTATACACTTCTACTCCAAACATTTCCTTCTCCGCAATGCACCTACAATACATTTACATCTATAACATGTAAGCGTTACACACTTGGTAAGTAAAACAAGCATAACACGTCATTATATATCATACAACATGTAACCTCATTACAATGAAATACCTTCTATTACACAAACATCTACATTGATTCTATAACGACAAGTATCACATCATCAGAATCATCACGTTGCACATACATCTTATATCATAATTCTAACATGACAATCATTTAAGCATATTGGCTATAACATGTTATAAACATATAGCATACATGAAGTCAATATACAACACATGTTATGGTCATCTTACATACCTCACACCCAAGCTAATAATTGTACCAAGAACATATTCTCCATTATTGCTTGACATCCTAATGCCATAATGATTATTACAATCATTATCATCACAAGAGTCCTAGCAAGATTATTACACCAAAATATTATCACATTAAATCCATAACAATAACAAGGTTTATACAACCCATATGCTTCCCTATCATCATCATAAGTTTATCTTTGATCATAACGCCAAAATCACCACTTTGCTCTTAAATCAGTAATTGGACATCACCCATTATTAACAACACCTTAATTCTTGATTTAGAAATATAGTTACCCGAAACCCCCAAATTAGGTACATGAACCCTAATTCTTGAATTTATCAATTAAAAAAAGAATAGAATTACATACTTCCACATGAGCATACTAGGGATTATCTTTGAATTTGAGGCCTAAAACACCACCAATTTGATTTTGGAAATTCTCGTCTTCTTCTCTCCTTTAGAATATCACGACACATAGAAACATACTACACCATTGGAGAAGTGTGTAGAAAATTCTGGGATTTTATATTAACTAATTGTCACTTTAGCCAAATGAAACAATAATCCCTTCAAGTATTATTCTTCATAAATTAGCCACCATAACTTATGTAGTACATCATCACTTGACAACTTTAGTCCTTTAAGTCATATAATTTCATAATTGTGACACATTAACTTTATAAACCATTTACATAATATTATATTGACTTATGTTTCGACTATCGAGTTGACTAGCCAATCACGTAGCACCTTCATCTTTATAAAATTCGAGTCAAACACATTCAATTGAATTATCGTAAATAAACAAATATGACACGGTTTAGGGGTGTTACACTTCACTAGAAGAAAATTATACAAGAGGGGGTTCAACAACATGGTAATCATTGTTGTATCCTAGTCCTCACTTGCATTTATCATAGACTTAAGTATCAATCATTTTCTTCATATTCTTAGTTTCATTACTAAGACTCTTAAACATAAGTTCATTTTCAAGTTTAGCAATTTCACACTCCTCAAGTTTAGTGTTGAGCTCAGTCATGTCCCTACCTTGTTTAGCTATTTTCCTTTTTAAAAGAATAATAGAGTCTTTAAATACACTTTCTTGTTCCTTATAACACTCTATTTGTTCTTATAAAACTTTAAACCCCTTTTGTTAAATCACGGGTAGACTTATCATAATTTAACATAATAGTATCATTATAGGTTTCAAGTTCCTTATATGTTTTCAGGCATTTAGTAGTACAGTTTTTCTTACGAATTACCTTATTGTTTGAAAGTGCCATTAGTGCCATGTTAGTGATAGGTTCCTCATCTTTCATAAAGCTCCAGTCTACTACAACCTCTGATAGGTGTGAAAACACCCATCCTTTTACCACTTATTTCTTGCTAAAACGAGACCAAAACGCGTATTTAATGTCATTTCTTTGGAATTATGCGTGGTTTGTGTGTTTGTTGTGTTTTTAGAGCCAACCGGATAAATATTGAAGAAAACATGGGATTGCACGGGTTTTATCGAAGAAAAAGACGAAAAGACGAAGTCTATAGTCCAAGAGATGCAAAAGATTTGAAGTCAATGGGCCTATTTGAAGATTTATCGAAGAAAAGGACCAAAGATGGAAGATTTACATATGTCGAAGAACTCAAGTCTATTAAATGAAGAAATTAAAAGACGAGTTGAATTTATTCGTCGACAAATCCCGAATCGAAATCGAAAACGTCAACTTTTCTGAAAAGACGAGAACACAAAAAGAAAGGGAGAAAGCCCACTCACCAACCAAAGACAAGGCCTATAAATAGACCTTCCCTTCACAATTTTCAAGCTAGTTCATTTTCTGTTTTCTTTTCTTCCTGTTTCGTAGGAAACACCATCACCATTAGGGTGTTTGGTGATTTTTATTGTCTTTTAATCTTGTAAGTTTAATCCTTCCGTTTCATTGTTAAAACCTTAATCTTTCAATATAATCTGTTATTCAATCTTGTTCTTCCTTTTCTTATTGATTCTCAAGTTCTTAGTTTTTATTTTGTTGATTTTGATCTCCAAAAACATGTGGGTTTTGATTTTTTGTTGATTTGGTTTGATGTTTATCGTTAGTAAATGATTAGTGATTAAATTGGTTTAAGTTTTGGTTAAAAACTTGGTGGATTTTGGTTAAATTCGTGTTGTTAAACATCCCCTGTTCTTCGCATTTCTGTTTCATCTCCCCAGATTCCGAATGAAGTAATCATTCCGAACCAAGGATTTGAACAAAGTATTCCGAATCAAGGTTTGTAGTGAAATATTCCGGATGAACTAATAATTCTGGATGAAGGTTTTTTGTTTATTTTATTCCGGATAAATAAGTATTCCGAACGAGCATTGTTTTGTTTAAAATAATCCGAATCAATTATTCCGGATAAAGCACATTATTCCGAGTCAGTGACATTCCGAATAAACAGATATTCCGAATGAGTCCTTAGTTTTAAATTATTCCGAGTCAAGCTTTATATTCCGAATAAACATATTTATTCCGGACCAGTCATTATTCCGAATCAGGTTTTATTATTCCGAACCAGTAGATATTCTGGATCAAGCAACTTATTCCGAGTGAACCAATATTCCGAACCAAGGCCTTTCAATTTTATTCCGAATCAGTAGATATTCCGGATGAGCAATGTTTTCCGGATGAAGGTTTATTATTCCGAATAAAGGACATTCCGGATCAACACATTTATTCCGAATCAAGCCCTTTCCGAATGAAGCAAGATATTCCGGATGAGTTACCAAGAGTTGATTTATTCCGGATGAAGGTAGTATTCCGCATGAGTTGATTTATTCCGAATGAGCCAAATATTCCAAATATTCCGGATCAAGCAATTATTCCGAATCAGCTGTTTTTTCCAAGTTTAGGTATTTACTGTTTTGAGTTTAATTCCAGCTTTATTTTCATTAATTGCTTTTAGTTTACTTTTATTACTTCACGCGCTTACCTTTTAAGTAGATATAGATCAAAAGCTCCCCCTTTTAGTCACATATTACAACAATTCCACTTTGAACCGTGATCAATTCGAGAAGATACCGAGAACGAAACAACGACAAATATAAGTGGGTACGAGCAACACAAAGAAAGATCTTGCAACCAAACCTTTTTATTAACTAACCAAAAATCAGTTATTAAAATGGCGCCGCTGCCGGCTCTTTTCGTAAGGATCAACGGTTTCTTGTGAGAAAAATTGGATTTTGGGATCCGTTTATTTTCAAGCACAAAAAATTTCAAAAACCCATAAAAATATAAAATTTTCAAAAACACAAAAAAATTAAAAAAACATATAAAAACCAAAAATATTTTCTCTTGCATTTTCTTTTTAGTGTATGCGTACTCGGTCAACGTCTTATCCCGAGCCTGAGACTCTCGATAATTTAGACATGGCCGGTGTACACAACAACAATAATAATCCACCTCACCCAACATGAATAATCCACCCTTACCCGACCTACGAACCATGGAGGAGCTATGCCAACCTACGATGAATGGACGTGGAGGCCCGATTGCGCCGATGCAAATCACGGCTCAGGAGTTTTCGTTGAAGCATCACATGATTCAACAAGTGCAAATAAATCCATTTCGTGGATTACCGGATGATGATGAAAACAAGCACCTCGACAAATTCATTACCATGACTCAAAGCATGAAAATGCCCGGTGTTTCTATGGATGTCCTTCGCCTTCAACTCTTTCCACACACGCTTTCTCACCATGCCGAAAAATGGTTTGACCGTCTCCCAAAGAATTCTATTCATACTTGGGACGACATGACTCAACGCTTTTTGTCGCGCTACTTCCCACCATCCATGGTCACGAGCCTTCGTAACCAAATTAGTGGATTCATGCAAGACAATGATGAATCGCTCTTTTAGGCTAGGCGCAAGGCACTGCCTTTTTTCGGTCGGGGACTCGGTCGCGACCGAATCGTCGCGTTGCGGCGATTCGGTCGCCGGAGCATTTGTAGCACAACCAGACCTTGGTCACGACCTGTTCCAAAAGTGGGTAAAAATTCGACCGTTAGCATGTTACCGTTACATTTAAAAAAAAAAAAATTTCAAATTTTTTTTAAAACCTATATAATCAATACATCATTTCAATTTTTTTTACATTTCACACACAAATCTCTACACACATAAAAAATGTCTAGCAGTAGAACTCCCAAAAACAAAACCCCAAAATCCCGAGTTCGTCAAGAATCTGTTCCACATGTGACACCGGACTCGAATTTCCGATTATCCGGTGTGTCTCCACAATTCCGGTTTAGACCCACCGGTTTTGAATATCAATCACACCAACAACCTAACTATTCAAACAATCCTTTTATCCCCACAACCTAACTACGAATTGCCTTCGGGTGTGTATCGGCCTACTATGGATTCTTCCACTGCTTCCTATCCAAACCAACATTATTCTCCGATTAATCATTTTGAGGTTGATACACAATTTGAAAATATGATATACAACCAAGACAACTATGTGGGTGACGAGCCTAGCCAAGAGCAATCTATGGGTCAAGGTTCGGGACACGGGTCTTTTCATGGTGCATACAACCCTGAAGACGATGTGGAAGAAATGTCCCCAATCAAACCTAAGAAGCCCTCAAGACGTGCTGCGAAAGGCAAACAGGTTGATTTAACGGAGCCACCAAAAGAATGGACAAGTGATGAAGAGGTTGCGTTGTGCAAAGGTTGGTGTCATGTTTCCGAGAATTGCATCCAAGGAAACAGTCAAAAATCAAAGGGCTTTTGGCTAAAAGTAGTGAAGTACTATGAAACCGAGACGGGTTCTGCTAGAGGGTATGACGCGGTTCTGAGCAAATGGAAAAATAGGTTGCGTCCTAGTGTTGGTGCATTTTGTGGTATTATGAATAACATTGAGCGTACTCATGATAGTGGAGCAAATGATCTCACTGATTACCAAAAAGCTTGTTCTGAATACAAAGTGAGTTACAATAAAGAGTTTCAATACCAGGAGGCGTGGAAAGTGCTCAAAGATCACCCGAGTTGGATGGAGGTTGAAATGCCAAAGTTTACAAAGAAACCGTCTAGCAAAAAATCCAAGACTTCTGAAACAACTTCTGGTTCTGGACACGCTAGTTACATGGACGTGCACGATGATTCTGAAGACGAGCAAGAAGAGAAACAAGAAAATCGACCAATGGGTCGTGATCGTGCTAAAAAGAAGTCATCAACCTCTTCGTCAACTGGGAAGTCTTCATTTGTTGAAGCTGTAAGCACCAAATGGGAGAAGATGAAAGACATTGGATGGGGAAAGAAGAAGCAACAACAAGATTCCTACTTTGACTTGAAGCAACGGGAGTTGGCTTTGCAGGAGAAAACCGCGGAAATCAAAAGAGAAAAGCTCGAGTTACAACGTCGGGCTATCGAGCTTGCTGAAGCAAAGAAACGAGATAAAGACTTGATGTTCTACAACTCGGAAATCGACCCCAACTTGCCGATAGCCAAACAGCAAGCACAACAAGAAATGAGGGACAGAATCAAGGAACGTTATAATTTAAATTACTAGGATTATTGTAATGTTTTTTAAATTCGAATAATTGTGAAATGTGTTTTTTTTAAATTAATGTAATGTTTTTTTTAATTAAATTTATTGTGTTTTTAAAAAAAAAAAAAAAATTCAACTAGGTCGCACTAGGTCGCCGGGTTGTGGCAAATAGGTCGCACTAGGTCGCCGGCCGAAAAAACTAGGTCGCGACCCATTTGCGTTGCGCCTAGCCTTATGCTTGGGAACGATAAAATGATTTGATCGACCGCTGTCCAAATCACAACATGCTCCCCCTCACTCTCATTGATACTTTCTACAATGGTCTCACTTTTCGTGATCGTGACACGATCAACGCCGCCGCCGGTGGTACTTTTATGAAAAGGAGACCGGAGGAGTGTAGAGAGTTGATCGAAAACATGAATACTCACCACAAGAATTAGGATTCATCTGCATCCTCAAGATCTAATTCGAGACTCAATGTTTCATCTACCTCTTCCACCACCGACATGTCCGCCATGGAACGAGCCATTATCGAAATGAGCAAAAATATGCAAATTTTGGCTAGTAACCATACTCAACAAGCTAAAGCCGTTGCTAATTCTTGTGAAACATGTGGTGGTCCTCATTCTTACAATGATTGTCCTTCTACTCAAGGCAATTTTTGTGAAAACGTTAACGCGGCATACGGTACTTATCCCACGGGAGGCTATCAAGCTCGTCCTCAAGTAGACCGTAACTTGCTAAGTTATCGTTCAAACAACTATCTTGCTCCACCCGGTTTTACTCCTCAAAACCAAAACCAACAACAAAGCTATAACCGAAATAACCAATCCCAACCTCGTGCTAACAATCAATATCAATCCCAAAGAAACCCATACCCACCTCAAGGAACTTCTCAAGCTTACCAAGCTCCACCTCTCAATCAACCTATGGCATTGAATCAAGACATCGAGACGTTCATGAGGACTAATAGAGAGATGGTGACGAATCTTCAGAGTCAATTCATCAACTTGAAGGGAGACATGGCAAAACAAGGGAGTGATATTCGAGCCGAGCTAAGGAATGACATGGCGAAACAAAGCAATGATATTCGTGCAGACATGAGAGACTCTTTCAGCACTCAAGCGGATAACATACATGATATGATCGGGTCGCTCTTCCAAGGTAGTCAACCCTCTTCTTCGGGTACTCTTCCGAGTAACACCGTTGCTAATCCAAGAGGGGAGATGAAAGCAATCACCACTCGTAGTGGAAAAGGTTATACGGAACCCGAGCTTCCTACACCTCCACCCGTGATTGTGAACAAGGAAAAACAGCAACTTTCCTCACCTCCTTTGCCTTCTACCCCCATTCCCCCACCACCCGCGGTTGTGAGTGATCCTACTCCCCTAAAGCCTTCCTCTTCATCCGATATACCTTATCCTTCAAGGTTGAGGAAAGAGAAGCAAAAGAGCAAGGATGATACTAAAGTTTCAAACTTTCTCAAAATGTTTAAACAATTAAATTTTAACATCTCCTTTGCCGAGGCTCTCGCTCACATGCCTAAATACGCTAAGATGTTTAAAGATCTTCTAAGTGACAAGGAGAAGCTTCTTGACATTGCTCAGACCCAACTTAATGAGAATTGCTCCGCGGTTCTCTTAAGGAAATTGCCCACCAAACTTGGTGATCCGGGTCGCTTCTTGATTCCTTGCAACTTCCCGGGAGTAGAGAATTGCATGGCCCTAGCCGATCTAGGTGCCAGTATAAACTTAATGCCTTTAAGTGTTTGGAAGCAATTATCTCTCCCCGAGCTAGTCCCCTCCAAAATGACTTTGGAATTAGCTAACCGTACGATTGCTTATCCAGTGGGGATAGCCGAAGACGTCTTCGTTGGCGTTGACAAATTCACTTTCCCGGAGGATTTTGTTGTCGTTGACTACGAGATGGATCCTTGTGTTCCAATAATCGTTGGACTTCCCTTCTTGAGGACCGGTCGCACTCTCATTGATTTAGCCGCGGGCGAAATAATCATGAGAGTTGGTGACGATAAAATTGTCTTCAACATGGGTAAGATTTCTAAGCAACCTTATTCATATGAGAGTGTTAATGCTATTTATGTTCTCGATGAGGCTTGTGAAGAACACTTTCATGATGCTTGCAAAAGTAATCTCTCTTCTCTACCCAATGTTGAGACCGTTGCCTCAATTGCTCCGTCATTGACTCAATTTGGAGAAAGTGACTTTCTTTTGGATGATTTTGAAGCTATCTTGGGTCCACTCGATCTTAAGTATGATGATTCTCCTACCGATTGGGAAGAAGACATTCGTACAATTGAGAAACTTCTCAATGAAGACCCTTTTTCTCCTCCTTCTCCTAAAGAGGTGACTAATGATGATCCATCGTTAGTTACACCATCTATTGAGAATCCTCCTACTCTTCAACTTAAGGACTTACCTCCTCATCTCGAGTATGTTTTCTTAGAAGGCATTGATCAACTTCCCGTTATCATTGCTAAGGACTTCAAAGCCAATAAGAAAATTCGTCTAATTGAAGTTCTTAAGAAACATAAAAGAGCTATCGCTTGGAAAATCTCCGATATTCGCGGAATTGATCCTCAATTTTGCACACATAAAATTCTCATGGAGGACGACTTTAAGCCCACAATTTAAAGCCAACGAAGGATGAATCCTAAAATCCATGACGTTATCAAAAAAGAGGTTATCAAACTTCTTGATGCGGGCATGATTTATCCTATCTCGGATTCACCATAGGTTAGTCCAGTCCATTGTGTGCCTAAGAAAGGCGGAATCACCGTTGTGCCCAATCAAAACAACGAGTTGATTCCTACACGTCTCGTTACTGGGTGGAGAGTTTGTATAGACTATCGCAAACTCAATGATGCCACGAGAAAGGATCATTTCCCTCTTCCTTTTATGGACCAAATGCTTGAACGTTTAGCGGGTAATGAATATTACTGCTTTCTAGATGGTTTCTCGGGTTATTTCCAAATACCCATCGATCCCCAAGATCAAGATAAGACAACATTCACCTGTCCCTATGGCACATTTGCCTACAAAAGAATGCTTTTGGCTTATGCAATGCCCCCGGGACTTTCCAAAGGTACATGTTGGCTATCTTCCATAACATGGTTTAGCAAACCATGGAAGTCTTCATGGATGATTTCTCGGTCTTTGGGGATTCATTCTCTTCTTGCCTTGCCAATTTGGAACGTATGCTTAAGCGGTGCGAAGACACTCGCCTTGTTCTAAATTGGGAAAAATGCCATTTTATGGTCAAAGAAGGCATTGTGCTAGGACACAAACTTTCAAAAGCCGGTCTTGAAGTCGACCGTGCTAAAGTGGATGTCATAGCCAAATTACCTCCACCTTCAACCGTGAAGGGTGTGAGAAGTTTTCTGGGTCATGCGGGCTTTTATCGTCAATTCATTCAGGATTTCTCTAAAATCGCTCGCCCGATGACCCACCTCTTGGAAAAAGATACTCCTTTTATCTTTTCTAAAGAGTGTATCGAAGCCTTCAATCTTCTTAAGGATAAGCTAACTAAGGCACCGGTCTTGGTTACCCCTAATTGGGAGCTACCTTTTGAGTTGATGTGCGATGCTAGCGACTTTGCTATTGGAGCGGTTTTGGGACAAAGGATCAACAAACACTTCCAACCAATCCATTATGCTAGCAAGACAATGACGGGGGCTCAATTGCATTATACGACAACCGAAAAAGAGCTTTTAGCTGTTGTCTATGCTTTTAAAAAATTTCGCCCCTATCTTGTTTTATCCACCACCATCATATACACGGACCATTCCGCGTTGAAGTACTTGATGACTAAGCACGACTCTAAGCCAAGACTTCTTCGCTGAGTTATACTCCTTCAAGAATTCAACATTGAAATTCGTGACAAAAAGGTAGCTGAAAACCTAGCCGCGGATCATCTAAGTAGACTTGAGGATCCATATCAAGGGGATCATCCAAACAAAGAGATCAATGATTCTTTTCCCCTTGAGACCTTAATGTCTATAAATCTCAACCTTGATGACACCCCGTGGTTTGCCGACATTGCCAACTACTTAGCGGGTGGTGTTCTCATCAAAGGGTTAACATCCCAACAAAAGAAAAAGTTCTTGAATGATGTTAAGACTAACTTTTGGGATGACCCTTTTCTATTCAAACAATGCGTTGACTTGATTATTCGCTGATGTGTTGACGGACAGGCAGCTTTAGACATTCTCGAGGCTTGCCACAAAGGACCCACCTGTGGTCACTTTGGTCCCAACTTCACCGCGAAGAAAGTGTTTGACTCGGGATTTTATTGGCCCACCATTTATCGTGACGCTCACGAGATGGTTAAACATTGTGATGCTTGCCAAAAACAAGGCAACATCACACATAAAGATGAGATGCCTCAAAATTTCATACAAGAATGTGAAATCTTTATGTATGGGGCATCGACTTTATGGGGCCATTCCCTTCTTCAAAAGGAAACAAGTACAACCTCGTAGCCGTTGACTATGTTTCTAAATGGGTTGAAGCTAAGGCTCTCCCTACGAACGATGCGAGGGTGGTTGTGAACTTCTTGAAGCAACTTTTTGCTCGATTCGGTGTTCCTCGTGCTATAATCAGTGACCGCGGGACTTATTTTTGCAATGATCAATTTGCAAGAGTCATGGCTAAGTATGGTGTCAATCATCGTCTTTCCACCTCTTATCATCCTCAAACCAACGGTCAAGCCGAGATATCCAACCGTGGATTGAACCAAATTTTGGAACGTACTGTGGGAGAGCATCGTGCCTCATGGGCCGATAAACTTGATGATGCTCTGCGGGCTTTCTGTACTGCTTATAAGACCCCGATTGGTTGTACACCTTATCGTCTTATGTACGGGAAAGCATGCCACCTCCCTATCGAGCTGGAACATAAGGCATATTGGGCCTTGAAGTTGGCTAACTTCGACATCAACAAAGCCGGTGATCTTCGCAAGATTCAACTCAACGAGCTAAATGAACTGAGGAATGAAGCTTACGAGAACTCATTGATCTACAAGGAGAAGACCAAGATCATCCACGATGCTAAAATTAAGAACCGAGAATTCCACGTTGGTGATCAAGTTTTACTTTTTAACTCTTGGTTGAAGATCTTCTCGGGCAAGTTGAAGAGCCGCTGGTCTGGTCCATTCACCATCGCCAAAGTCTTTCCCTATGGCACCATTGAGCTTTCTCAGCCAAATGGGCCCAATTTTAAGGTGAATGGCCAGCGTTTGAAGTTGTACTTTGGTGAGGAAATCTCTCATGAGATGATTCCATCCCTCACCACGTTTCCCATGAACTAGTTTCGGGATCGAGTCAGGCTCGTGACTCGGTTAACAAAAACAAGCGCTCCTCGGGAGGCAACCCGAGTATCTATCCCCCCCTTTTCTGTTTTTCATCCAATGTGTAGGGGGAGCTATATAGGTTGCTTGTGTTTGTATGGTGATGTGATTACAGGGATAAGTGCACTCTTGGAATCTTTGAAGAACCGTGCTCCCATGTTATCCGCAATTCCGGTTCTATCTCTCAACTATCGAGATTCAATTTTCTTCATACTCACATTTGAAATTGATCACTTTAGTTGTCTCCTCCTTAACTTGATTTAACCAAGGTGCACAATGTCATAAGTGTAGGGGAGACTTTTTCCCACATGCTTAAACATTGAGGACAATGTTTATATTAAGTGTAGGGGAGAATTCTGTCGAAGTTTTAAGTGGACTTTTCCATTAAAGTGCCTTCATTTAACCAGAAAATTCGATTTTTCGACATTTTTAATCTATTTTGGCCTAGTTGTATAGTTGTATTTTCCTTTGTTATGTTTATTTGCTTTCCTTGCTAGAATAAAATTTCAATAAAGTGGTTTTAAATTTTTCAAAGTCGTGAATATTTTGACTAAACCCGAGTTTACTTATCTAAGTTTACTCTAGCTAGTATCCTTAACGTGTTTAAGTCAAGTTTTGCTAGGCTTTTATATAAGGAGCTTTAAAACGCGAAAGTCTTAACTCTCACGGGTTAAGAACAAGAACTTTTCGCAAGTTCCTATAATTGATCCTATAGAGTCGTTTATCAAGGGAACTTTAAAACGCAAATTCTAAACTTGAAAGAGTCTGAGAAGATGCAAGATCCTATAGGCGACTCGAAAACCCAAAACTTTGATTTAATTGGCTAAGCATCCACGAGTCTCATTCCTTGAGATTTTAAACTGTGGAGAATGAGAGATGATAGAGTCAATTATAAGTTTGGTATTCTTTCGTGAATTTATGTGAGTTGATTATAAGCCTATTCTCCCATCGCTTGCTAATAAATTTATCTGCAATAAATAAGGTTGTACGATTTGAAAAGTTACTTAGCTTCTAGCCCAAGATCGTTTAAAAGTTGCTCGGTATTAATTAGAGTTCATAGCCAAGGCATAACTTATTGAAGCGGGATGCGAAGATTGGAAAAGGCCCTAACAAGGCATGAGGGCTACATTTTGTTGCTAAAGATCCAAAAGTGATGGGAAGAATCATTTATCGAAAATCAATATGAAGGATCGAGACACACGACGAAAAGCAAAAACTCCCCAAAAGTTATGGAGAAGTCTATCCGAAAAGACCCTAGCAAGGTATGAGGATAAATAGATCCAAGTCCTAAAAGGAGGCGGATCGTTGTATATCAAAGTCCAAAATAAAGATTGGAGAAAAGTGAAAAAGTCGAGGTCCAAATATGAAGAATCTCTCAAAACTTCAAGTGAAGGAATTCCTATTATGAAGAGAAGACCATAATTTCAAGAACGTCTCTCAAAGATTCGAAGTATGAAGTCGCTGCCAAATATCGGTCCGAGAAAGGTCTCAAATCGTGAAGCGAGTTATGCCAAGATATGAACTTTATGAGGTCCCGAGAAGCAGTTTTAAAAGATTTTGTCCTTTAGCTAACTATTGATTAAATCGTCCCACTTTGTTTTCAGCCTAAATAACTATCGAAATAAGTCAAACAATGCATCCTCGTGATCATTCAAGACAACAATAAAATATAAGAGATACACCTAGGAATAAGGGAGTCTAAGTGAATAATTGGGCCACATGAGTTCGTGTTAGTTTGCTAACTTATAATAACAATGATCTCGTTTTTAAGCTTGGTATGAGGAACGTGAAACTTGAGAATGATGAACATTCATGACAATCTAAAACCTTAATGTAAGTCTTTAAATACTTTACTTGTTTTGTTCTTTTGGTTTCCTTAGTGTATAGAATTTAATAAAGGCCAAAGTGGGTTATTTATGATGAGAAATGTAAACCGTGCTTTAAAATTATAGCATTGCATGAGGGCATGACAATGGTTAAGTGTAGGGGATTTGATAGGTTTGAAAACACCCATCCTTTTACCACTTATTTCTTGCTAAAACGAGACCATAACGCGTATTTAATGTCATTTGTTTGGAATTATGCGTGGTTTGTGTGTTTGTTGTGTTTTCAGAGCCAACCGGATAAATATTGAAGAAAACATGGGATTGCACGGGTTTTATCGAAGAAAAAGACGAAAAGACGAAGTCTATAGTCCAAGAGATGCAAAAGATTTGAAGTCAATGGGCCTATTTAAAGATTTATCGAAGAAAAGGACCAAAGATGGAAGATTTACATATGTCGAAGAACTCAAGTCTATTAAATGAAGAAATTAAAAGACGAGTTGACAAATCCCGAATCAAAATAAAAAACGTCAACTTTTCTGAAAAGACGAGAAGAAAAAAAGAAAGGGAGAAAGCCAACTCACCAACCAAAGACAAGGCCTATAAATAGACCTTCCCTTCACAATTTTCAAGCTAGTTCATTTTCTGTTTTCTTTTCTTCCTGTTTCGTAGGAAACACCATCACCATTAGGGTGTTTGGTGATTTTTATTGTCTTTTGATCTTGTAAGTTTAATCCTTCCTTTTCATTGTTAAAACTTTAATCTTTCAATATAATCTGTTATTCAATCTTGTTCTTCCTTTTCTTATTGATTCTCAAGTTCTTAGTTTTTATTTTGTTGATTTTGATCTCCAAAAACATATGGGTTTTGAGTTTTTGTTGATTTGGTTTGATGTTTATCATTAGGAAATGATTAGTGGTTAAACTGGTTTAAGTTTTGGTTAAAAACTTGGTGGATTTTGGTTAAATTTGTTTTTTTAAACATCCCCTGTTCTTCGCATTTCTGTTTCATCTCCCCAGATTCCGAATGAAGTAATCATTCCGAACCAAGGATTTGAACAAAGTATTCCGAATCAAGGTTTGTAGTGAAATATTCCGGATGAACGAATCATTCCGGATGAAGGTTTTTTTTTATTTTATTCCGGATAAATAAGTATTCCGAACGAGCATTGTTTTGTTTAAAATAATCCGAATCAATTATTCCGGATAAAGCACATTATTCCGAGTCAGTGACATTCCGAATAAACAGATATTCCGAATGAGTCCTTAGTTTTAAATTATTCCGAGTCAAGCTTTATATTCCGAATAAACAGATTTATTCCGGATCAGTCTTTATTCCGAATCAGTTTTTATTATTCCGAACCAGTAGATATTCCGGATCAAGCAAATTATTCCGAGTGAACCAATATTACGAACCAAGGCCTTTCAATTTTATTCCGAATCAGTAGATATTCCGGATGAGCAATGTTTTCCGGATGAAGGTTTATTATTCCGAATAAAGGACATTCCGGATCAACACATTTATTCCGAATCAAGCCCTTTCCGAATGAAGCAAGATATTCCGGATGAGTTACCAAGAGTTTATTTATTCCGGATGAAGGTAGTATTCCGCATGAGTGTTGATCCCAAACTTAGATCGATTAAGCTTTGTGTATACGAGATTAGATCAAGTACTACACGTAGAGAAACCTTTGCTTATGAATAAAGTAACAAAGTGTTATGCGGAATTAACACTTGATCTAAAACACAAAGATGTTAAACAAACTTTCACTTGTATTAGAATGATCGTACTTGATTACAATGAAAGAGGTTTAACTTGCGAATACTTATGAAAACTGATAATTAACTTTAACCTAAAAGATCTTCTTTTATAGAACAAGAAGTCTTGTACAATAAGCTACGAATCAACTATTCTAGGTAAAGATAATAATGGAAAATACAATGTCGTGCTTATCTTTACCATACATAAATAAAGAAACAAATAAACAAAAAGATTCGTATGAAGATATTCCATCAGTGTCAATCTTCAAGGCTGTCAGCGTTGACTTCTTCAATGTCAACGCTTGGCTGTCAGCGTCCAATGTCATCCTATCAGCGTTGACATTCTTCTTATCAGCGTCTAGTGAACTGACCCATATTTTATTCCCAACAATCCTCCCCTAAACTTGATATCCATTCCAATGATCAAGTTTCTGAATAAAAACTTTAAAGTTTAGGAGGAATCTTGCAAAAACTTCTTATGTTGGTGATAAACATATCTGATCAAGTCTTTGGCCACGTCACTAGTATAATCAATCTCCAAGGGTGTCTCTAGCATCTTCTCCAACACTTCTTTGGACAAGAAATAGTCAGCATCCATAAGTAGATACTCTGAAACTTTGTAGAGCTCAAATGAAATACACCACAAGTAGAATAAAGCCTCCAATGAAGATTACTGAGATCATCTTCAAGATCCTTCCATATGGCAGGATCTGCTTCTCTTGGACCACACAAAGTCAAAAATGTGTTCCAAAGTCTTATTCCATTTGCTGAAGTAGGTGCTTCAGCTGTATACTTGGCCTCTATTAATCTCCATAGATGCACCAAGTCTTCCCTGTCTATGCTTGCAAAGATAGAAATAACTGAAGTGAAAGTATGTACCTCCTTTCCAAATCTGCCAATCTTCCAAAATCCACACTCATCTTCATCAAAACTGATGATTGGATTTCTGTCATCTAGAGGTACTACATTAACCAAATCTGAAGCTTCCAATGGAGAAAGCTTGAGATGCTTCCTTATTACACCTTCAGTTGGAAAATACACATCCATATCTTTAGGAAATTGGAAAGGATCTCCTTTCTTCACTGGTCTTTGAGCAATCCTCATTTCCTTTTGAATCTGCATTTCCTCAGCAAGCTCTTGTTTCCTTTCTTCTGAAAGAAACTGATAGACATTATTTTCTTGCACACTCCTCCAAATAGGATGTGCCCTATACTCTAGCTCCTCAAAGGATAAAGCCAGCAACTTCTTGGATGTCCAGTTAGGTTGATGACATCTAAGCAACTTGTAGTACAACTGCCTTCTATCTCTTTTGAGCCAAGTCTTGACCTCCTGTGCATTATACTTCAAAATCACCTTTATATCATCTTGTACCCTGAGAAGAACTTCCAACCCCCAAATTTGATCTGACAAGCTCATCCCTGGGTTGTCCATTACTTTGTCCTCCCAAGCATGGTACATTCTGGTGATTTCAGGAAGGTCCCAATCAATCTGATTCTTCAAATCACTCAACCTTTCCTTAGCTAACTCATCCCCATATTCAAGTCTTTCTGGATCTTCAATAATTTGAACACTTGAATCTGAGCTATTTCCTTCTTTATCATCACCACTCTCTTCTTCACTCTCAGAAGTAGCAACAAATGGTGATCTACCACTCCTCTTCAAATCTCTTTCCAAAAGTTGTGCAGCCAACTGTTCATCAAATGCAATTTGTGCTGCATCTTTCTTTGGAACATCTTCTTCAATCAGAATCCCCTTACCCTTGTCTTGTGGATCAATAATAGGTAAAGTAGAAGAAGAAACCTGCTTGGACACATCTTTGATGATTGCTGATGACTGGAATACATCTACACCACCTGTAACTTTGTCAGCGTTCAAGTTACCTCTATCAGCGCCACGATTACCTTTGTCAGCGCTGGATGTGTCAGCGTTCAAACCTGTATCAGCGCCCAATGTTTCTTTGAAAGATCCTTCCAAGTTTAAAGGTGTCACCTTGGATGTATCAATAACTGGGTGCTTCTTCAAATTGGTGAGTGCTTCAGCAACCTGTAAAGATTCACTAAATTGTGAACTCTTCTCTGAACTCTTCTCACTAGCTGTATGAATCAGCTCATCCTCTTCATCCTCTTCATCCTCCCCTTTGGAAGATTCCTCCATTAGACTCCTGCTACTTGGATTCTCCAAAACAGTTACCCGCTCCCTCAATACTTGGAGTTCACGGCCCTGTTTGTTGACAATTTGTACAAGGCTGACATTTTGCTTTTGCAAGCTAATGACAGCAGCCGTCAATTCAGTCATAGTCATAGGTTCCAATCTGCCCTCAGCTAGAATGGGGATTTGACCTCCCAAAATAGAATCATAGGGCATGGATGAGGTCTTAATGATGTTGGGACTGTCTTGACCAGCATCTAAGCCTGTGTCAATAGCCCCAGTCTCATCCATGGCACCAGCCACACTTGCGGAGGTGGTTCTCTCTGCTACAAGGCTAGGATCACTAGAGGAGAACACTCCAGTAACCCTTTGGCGTTTATTCAACCTAGATTGTAATGGGGTGGAAGATGAAGTAGATTGTGTGGGTGTTGGTCGGTTAAGAGGTGTTTGAGATTGTTCAGGGATGGTATCAGCGTCGGGATTGGCTGTGTTAGCGCCAACATTTTGAGTGTCAGCGTTGGGTTGGTCAATGTCCATGTGGTCTGGTGAAGGTAAAGGTTCATGAATAGCCTCAAGTTGGGGTTCAGGGTCTGGTTGTGGTTGTGGTTGAGCAGCCTGAATTACTTCAAGCATGGGTTGGGTAAGAGGTATGGATCTGTTTGTGGAGCTCATTTTAGCAAAAATGGTTTTCTGTTGTTTAGGGATCTCATAAAAAGTGTCATGATCCCTAGAACAATATTCTTGTAAATCAAAGACCATTTGCAAAAATCTTGGGTAAGCCAAAGTCATTTTACTCCCCTTATTTTTACACATCCCTTCAAAAATCATTTTTGAAAAATTATACTTAAGCCCACGTGTTATACAAACCAAAGCACTTGCAGTTGACCTGTTTATTTCATTAAAAGAAGTACATTTTGGACTTAAGCATTGGAGAAGGACATGTATCAAATATTTCCAGTCAGAGGGAAATTCCTACTTATGATATTTATTTAAAGTGACATCAGCAGGAATAGGATAACCCAATTCCCTAAGACCTTGTTCTATTGTTGCAATGACAAGGGTAGTCACACCATCAGCGTCATCAAGACACAAAGCTTGGCGAACCAAGGCTTCAGTGACCACCCATGGTCTTCCATGAACAGTAGATGTTAATGTGGTCACTCCATTAGCTGTTGTGGAACTAACATTATTCCAAAACTGTCTAATGTGTGCGACAGGGACTAATGGTGTATGAGAAAGTGCATACCTTATAGAGGATGCATTTAAAAATGCCACCATTTGTGAATACTGAGGGAACAAATCATGATCAGCAGTCAAGTAAGCTACCATATTATGTTGGCTCTTGAACTCCAATGTTAAATTCTTTGAGTTGAACTTGGGTGCCATGGTGAAAGCTGTTTAGGTTATGTGATATGGGAAAAATCTAGGAGAAAAATGTTAGACAAGAAAATATGAATACCCAGAATAAAAAGATTAGCCAAATTTATAGGAGAGATGCATGATTTTGATTGGTCAAAAATGAGGCAGTTATATTCAAAGAGCAATGATGAAAATATTGAATCAAATATAACTTATCTCATGCATTAATTAAAAGTAACAACTCCCCAAAATTACGGCCAAAGATTAGTCAAAAATTACAACTGGGTAGGGCCCACTAGGTGTCAACGGTCAAAAATAGCCCATCAGCGTCCAACGGCTATATTTTCTTGTCAGCGTTTGCCTAAAGCCTTGTCAGCGTCACGATTGGACGTAACAGCGTTTGGAGAAAAACTTGTCAGCGTCTAAAAATAAAAATAAAAATATTTTAAAAAGAAAAAGACCTTAACAAAGTAATTTATCCTAAGGGAAATATCTTACAAGTTGATAATAATTACTGGGCGGCAAGCACTGTCTATTTATGCACACTTGCTTAAGCAAGATAGACACAAATGTCCTCTAGAGTCCCTTGCTAACCAAAATACTTACCAACAAAGTTATTTCATAAAATTCTTTGTAACTCCCAGGTAAACCCATAACAAAACTATTCCCAAGTCTCCCATCAGACCACAACCAATTCTAGGCCAAAAAAATGTCTTGGCAGCATGCATAGGTTGTCACCTTTGCATGCTACAGTGCCTCATGGTTTAGTAAAACTAACCCATACTCACCTGTGGACACAATCTAGAATTGTGATGAGAGTATTATAAGAATACCCAAAAGTCCTAAAGGTTCCTTAAACCTCCCCTTAAACTATGATACATGAGTTCTCAAAATATATATGAACATTAAAAATTTATGTCAAGATAGGAATATAAATATTCCAACCATCATCCATAAACAAAAACATGTCCAAATAGCTCTTCAAAAATCCATAAGCAACTCTGTATCCAATGGCATAAAGCTACCACCTACCTACACATTTAGATGAAAACCACAAAACTAACATTTGTTGCTGACAGCGTCCCGACAACACTTATCAGCGTTGAAGGAACTCTTGTCAGCGTTAGACAATAATATTTCTAACAACGGCAAAATAACACTTATCAGCGTTACATGTACCTTTGTCAGTGTTAGAAAAATAAAGTGGAAAATCTAAATCATCACAAAGACCAATAACAATGCATTATCCTGTACATACTTTTACAAAAAGGTTCCAAAACACATATTAAGTGAGATTAACCATTCCAATATTTGTTACCAAATATTGAAATCGTCCAGCATCAAAAGGTTTAGTTAATAAATCAGCCACATTATCTTCTGTGGCTACCCTATCTGGTTGTATTAAACCTTTCTCAAAGCAATCTCTTATAAAATGATGTCTAATTTCTATGTGTTTGGTTTTAGAATGATGTACAGGATTTTTAATAATGCATAAAGTACTGTTATTGTCTACAAAAATCTTGGTATGCATAAAATTATACCCATAATCCAACAGCTGGTTCTGAATCCATAAGACTTGTCCACAACAAGCAGCTGCAGCAACATATTCTGCTTCAGTTGTAGAGTTTGCCACCACTGTTTGTTTCTTGCATTGCCAAGATATCAATCTACTCCCAAGAAATTGGCATCCACCAGTTGTGGATTTCCTATCAAACTTGTCACCACCATAGTCACTGTCTGAATATGCAATAAGGTCCAATGGAGAATCTTTTGGGTACCACAAGCCAAGATCTGGATAACATCTTAGGTACCTAAAAATTCTTTTCACAGCAAAAAGGTGACATTCTTTGGGAGTCACTTGATGGCGTGCACAAGCACACACAGCAAACATGATGTCAGGTCTTGAGGCTGTAAGATACATCAATGATCCAATCATTGATCTATAGTGCCTAACATCCACATCCTTTCCAGCTCCAATTTTTCCCCAAGGGTGTTGCCTATCCATAGGAGTGGAAGCATCCTTTCATGTGGAGAAAAACCATATTTCTTCAAGATTTCAGCTACATACTTGTCTTGGGAGATGAAGATACCATCTTCTTTCTGCTGAACTTGTAAACCTAGAAAGAAGTTCATCTCACCCATTGCACTCATCTTGAATTTATCTGTCATGAGCTTGGAAAAGTCCTCACTCATTTTTGGATCAGTAGACCCAAAAATGATGTCATCAACATAGACCTGCACAAGCAACACATGTTTTCCTTTCTTCTTTGTAAATAGTGTCTGATCTATGGTGCCCCTTTTGAAACCATTTTCCACCAAGTAGGTGGACAATGTACCATACCATGCTCTTGGGGCTTGATGAAGTCCATACATAGCTTTCTTCACTCTATAAACCTTGTCTGGATTCTCAGGATCTTCAAAACCAGGAGGTTGCATAACATATACTTCCTCAACAATTGTTCCATAGAGGAAAGCACTCTTCACATCCATTTGATAAACAGTGAAGTTCATGCAAGATGCATAAGCTAGGAAAATTCTGATAGCTTCAATTCTTGCAACTGGAGCAAAGACTTCTTCATAATCTATGCCTTCCTCTTGTGTATATCCCTGAGCTACCAAACGTGCCTTGTTTCTGACCACAATACCTCTTTCATCTTTCTTGTTCCTTAGAACCCATCTTGTCCCAATTGGTCTCACATATCTAGGACAATCAACCAGCTCCCAAACATCCTGTATAGCAAATTGGTGAAGCTCATCCTGCATTGCTTCCACCCAACTTGGTTCTTTGAGAGCATCAAAAATTTTCTTGGGTTCTTCCTGTGACAGAAAACAGGCAAACAAACATGCTTGTACAAGAGGGGTATCAACCTTCTTGTGTATATTGGCAATAAATCCACCAAGACTTTGATGGGATCTTCTTGTCTGAACTGGAGCCATAACATCACCAATGATCTGAGATGTGGGGTGATCCTTTGCTGTGGAAGTGAGAACTCCTCCTTCAAAAAGTCTGGTGTCCTCAACTTCACGCTCCATGTTGCCAATATCTTCTTCCTCAGATTCTCCTTGATCAACAGAAATCTCTTCATGGACATTGGAAGGTCCACCCTGTTCAAAATGGGAAGAGCAAAGCTGTGCAAAGGTGTCATCAAACTCTAAACCTTGCTTGTCAGCATTTGGGCTGACAGCGTTTGAACTGTTGTTGTCAGCGTCTGATCCATCAGCGTCTGAATTGCTCTTGTCAGCGCTTGATGTCCCTTTGTCAGCGCCTGAAGAACCATGCATGTTTGTATTTGGTGGTATTTGAAAACCACCATTATCCTTTCTAGCAGCAGCAGCAGCAGCATAATACTCATCTGTCCATATAGGAAGTGTAACATATTCTTGTGTGGGAGATGATTCAACTGCTGGTGGTCCATCCTCCTTAGCAACCTGTATACCTGAAACATTACCAATTCTCTTTTCCAAAACACTTGAAGTTACCTTCACAATGTCTGGATCAGTAACAGGCATATAATTTAAAGCTCTAGATAAAGGCTCTAAGTCAAACAACCAATTTGGACCACTTTCAGGATCACTAGGTTTACTTTCTAAAAACCTAACATGTACTTTTTCAAGTATACGTTTTTCCTTTTTAATGTAAACCCTATATCCTTTGCTCTGCACTGAATAACCCATGAAGTAGCCTTCATCACCTTTTGAATCAAACTTACCTAGGGCATCACTAGTTTCTAAAACAACTACATGACAACCAAAAGGCTTGAGAAAGCCAATATTGGGCTTTCTTCCCCAAAGTAACTCATAAGGTGTCTTATTATGTATTTTGTTGACCAATGCCCTATTTTGAACATAACAAGCTGTGTTAACAGCTTCAGCCCAAAAGGCTATAGGAAAGTGGGCATCAGCCAACATGGTTCTGGCTGCTTCAATAAGGGTTCTATTCTTCCTTTCAGCAACCCCATTTTGCTGTGGGGTTCTAGCTATGCTAAACTGCCTAGTAATCCCTTTCTTGGCACAAAAATCATCTAACAACTGATTTCTAAACTCACCCCCATTGTCACTTCTAATAATTTTGACCTCATTACCATTCTTCTTTTCAATCTGGGTAATGAAATTAATCAGACTTTGGGCAGTTTCACTTTTCTTGGCTAAAAAGAAAGTCCATGTAAACCTGGAATAGTCATCAGTGATAACAAAACAATATGATTTACCCTTCAAACTTTCTATATTAGTTGGACCAAAGAGGTCCATATGCAATAAGTGAAGTGGTTTAGAACTAGAGTGCACCTGTTTAGACCTGAATGAGACCTTGTGCTGCTTGCCCTTAAGACATGCAACACAAGTGTGGTCATTGTGGAAAGCCTTTTCAGGCAAACCATCAACTAAACCAAGCCTCACAAGTCTATTGATATTCTTAAAGTTTATGTGCCCCAATCTCCTGTGCCAAAGATTACTTTCATCTATTGAAGCTTTAGCATAAAGACATGACATCATTTTATTATTTACCTTAATTCCATTAAGATTCACATTATATATGTCTTTATGCCTTGGTGTTCTAAAATCTATGTACTTTTCCTCAGGGAGCTTATAATCTTTGCTTAACACCAAGCACTCAGTATCTGTGAAAAGAACCTTATTTTTGTTATCACACACTTGTGATACACTAAACAAATTATAATCCAGTTCTTTTACCAAGAAGACATTCTCAAACCGTAGATTGTTGGTGACAAGGGTTCCTTTTCCAGTGATGGTGCCGTAGCCCCCTCCAAAGTATACCTTATCACCATCTTGAATAGGAGTGAAGTTTGTCAGATAGTCCTCCTTTCCTGTCATGTGCCTTGAGCATCTACTATCCCAGTATCCATAATCATTGATCTTCTTCTGAATGCCCTGCACATAAAGAAAACACATTAGTTTTCTTTGGGAACCCAAGCCTTGGAAGACTTGGATTCATTTGGTTGTTCAACAAGAACAGACTTGGTTCTCATAACAACCCCATTTTCATCCCTGTTTGAATGAAATTCCCAGTTAACCCCAACTGGTGTTGACAATGCCTTTGAAATATAATGAAACCTGTTGCATGTCATAGAAATACCAGTAGAATTAGGGTTTTGGTCTTGTTTTGGTCTCCATGTTAAGCTAGTAGAAGCTTTAGACCTATTTCCCTGTGGTTGCAAATACCTAGGTTTGGCAGTGTATCTATCAGCGCTGAAATTGCTCTTGTCAGCGCCCCGATTCCCTTTATCAGCGTTGAACCTAGGGTTTGCTACAGGAACCCATTGCTTATTTGACCAAGTGTTTGACTTTTGAAAAGGTCTTAGGCCTTGTGTGTTAGACCCTCTAGAAAAGAATGGGGCTGGTCTAACAACTTGTGAACTTTTGTTCACAAAGGTATTGGGTCTGACAGTGTTTGACCTATGTTGACTTTTGTCAGCGCTGAAATGGTTCCTATCAGCGTTGACATTGGAAGCGTTGACACATTTGTATGCCAAATGTGAGAAACTACCACATGTGTAACAAGCTTTTCTAGACATAGTCTTAGGTCTAGAAGCAAAGAAGCCTGTTCCATGATTACTAACTTGGCTTTTTGGTGACCTAGTATTCCTATACATCTCTGCATACTTAACACTAGGTTTTCTAACAGTTTGTGGGCCAAAGTCAACAGCTTTGCCAGTGGTAGGGTGTGTGATCTTAATAGGTTTAGGATCAAGGCTCTTGATTGGTGTGGGCTCATTTGGACTTTCACACAACAACCCTCCCTTAACAAACAAAGTGTGGTTAGCTTTCTTCCACTCATCTAGGTCAGTCAGTTTTTGTTTGTATTCTTCAACTGGGGAAGTCACTCTAGGTGGAGGAATGAATTCCTCCTCTTGGCATTCTGGCAAGCCAGTCCAAGATAAGTCCTTTGATTGGACACCATAGAAATCCCCAGCTGGTGGTGGAACACCAGTATAATCCTTCATCCCAATCCCACTCATATCCTTAGAGTCTCTTTGTTTGCTAACACACTCTCCTAGGGATTGTGTGGCCTTATCAAATCTCTGGATTTTAAGACTCACATTATCTTTATTTTTGTTAGCCTCCTCTAACTGAGCTATCAAATCAAGATTAACCCTGTTCACTATATCTTGAATATCTTTACTTTGATGTAACTCATGTTTTAAGATATTTATTTGATCCTTTAAATCAAACTCCATTTTCTTATACTCAGCTACTGTCTTTTCTGTTTGGGTAAGAGCAATTTGATAATTAGATACTTTGCATCTTTCAGTACTTGCCTCATCTAATAATTTTACTATCTCTTGATTTAGTTTTTTAGTATTTAAACGACAACCCTTAGAACAGAAAGCATCATCATATACCTCATTATCTGATGAAGAGGAGGAGTGTGCCATGAGAGCATATTCAACATGCTCTTCTTTAACTTCAGCAACCAAAGCTCTGTCCTCTTCCTCATCCTTGGCCATCCAGCTCCAGTCCCATTCTCCAACGCCATCAATTTGTTGAACAGCAACCATGGCCTTGGGATCTTGGCTCTTAACCATTTGGCTTGAGGGCTTACCAGCATCAGATCTTCTTGGAGATCTACATTCCCTCATAAAGTGCCCCATCCGATGGCAATTGTAGCACTCAACCTTTGATTTGTCAAATCCAGCAACATCCTTTGCATTAAAGGTCATCTTCTTCTTGAACCTTTTATTAAACCTGTTTGCTCTTAAACTTACAAGAGCCATAGTCCACTTGATATCCATCTCTTCCAATTGCTCATCACTTATCTGCTCAAGATCTTCATATGTAATCCTTGAATCACTGGGCAAAGAAGCAATGAATGCACACACAGTATCTAGATCTAAACCAGCAGGTTTAATTCTATCAGCGCCAAAGTTGTGAGTGTCAGCGCTTGAGTATAAAGCGTTGACAGGATATGATCCAGCGCTGACAGACTGAGATCCAGCGCTGACACAATGAGATCCAGTGGCTGGATGTCCATAGAAGTTCATGGAATCAAATTGGCCTTCACTTTGTGAGAAGAAGGCCATGTTGCTACTGGAAGATTTATTATCACTGTCCAAAAGCCATTCATTCTCCAATAGTCTTAGTTTGTTGAAGATGTCATCAAACCTGGAGGTCTTGTGGGTGTTATTGACAAGAATGGATCTTGTCTCAATCTTCCATACATCACCAAGGCTTTTGAGAAAAGTAGCATTCAATTCAGGGTCATCAATCTGTGTTCCCATGAAGGAAAGTTGACTTGTGATGTCAAGAAGTCTACTTCTCACACTGCTGAGATTCTCATTAGGTTGAGCTTTAAAGACAGCATACTCATGCAAGAGTTGCTTCTTCTTTTCTTCTTTTGTGTCAGCATTGCCACCATGTGCTACTTCAAGAGCTTCCCAAAGCTCTTTTGCAGACTCAAAGCGTTTGTACTTGTGCTGATTTTCATGACCTAGGGCGTGTTTCATGATGTTCAAGATTTTCATGTCCACCCTTTTCTTGGCTATATCTTCAACAGATACAGCTCTTCCATCTTCAGGCTTTTCCTTCTTATCAGCTTCAGGACAATTAGGAAGAGCTACCCTTGCAGCAATAGCAGCAGCAATCTTTTGAGCTTTGTTGAATGTGTTCCCGTATTCAACAATTTCCCAAAGAGTGTAGTCATGGATGGCTATATATTGCTCAAAATTAGACTTCCATAGTTCAAAGTTCCTGGCATCAAACATGGGAATTTTGATACTAGGGTTTGTGGAGTTGTTTTGTAGCAAAGCAGAAGGCTGATTTGTGCCAGACATGGTGTTTTTAGGGTTTTGAGAGATTTAGGGTTTTTAGGGTTTGGTGTTTTAGGGTTCTTGCGTTACTTAAAGATCAAAAGTTTCTCAACAAGCTCTGATACCACTTGTTGATCCCAAACTTAGATCGATTAAGCTTTGTGTATACGAGATTAGATCAAGTACTACACGTAGAGAAACCTTTGCTTATGAATAAAGTAACAAAGTGTTATGCGGAATTAACACTTGATCTAAAACACAAAGATGTTAAACAAACTTTCACTTGTATTAGAATGATCATACTTGATTACAATGAAAGAGGTTTAACTTGCGAATACTTATGAAAACTGATAATTAACTTTAACCTAAAAGATCTTCTTTTATAGAACAAGAAGTCTTGTACAATAAGCTACGAATCAACTATTCTAGGTAAAGATAATAATGGAAAATACAATGTCGTGCTTATCTTTACCATACATAAATAAAGAAACAAATAAACAAAAAGATTCGTATGAAGATATTCCATCAGTGTCAATCTTCAAGGCTGTCAGCGTTGACTTCTTCAATGTCAACGCTTGGCTGTCAGCGTCCAATGTCATCCTATCAGCGTTGACATTCTTCTTATCAGCGTCTAGTGAACTGACCCATATTTTATTCCCAACAATGAGTTGATTTATTCCGAATGAGCCAAATATTCCGGATCAAGCAATTATTCCGAATCAGCTGTTTTTTCCAAGTTCAGGTATTTACTATTTTGAGTTTAATTTCAGCTTTATTTTCATTAATTGCTTTTAGTTTACTTTTATTACTTCACGCGCTTACCTTTTAAGTAGATATAGATCAAAAGCTCCCCCTTTTAGTCACCTATTACAACAATTCCACTTTGAACCGTGATCGATTCGAGAAGATACATAGAACGAAACAACGACAAATATAAGTGGGTACGAGCAACGCAAAGAAAGATCTTGCAAAAGCAACATTTTTAATTAACTAAAAAAAGACAGTTATTAACCTCATCAACAACTATCAATGCCTTGGTGGAAGGATTTTCAACAGAAACCTGATTTCTTGGACTTCTACACTCATTAGCAATATGTCCCTTCATGTGACAATTATAACATTCCACCTTTGACTTATCAAAGCTAGTTTATCACCAGCATTAAGAATGATCTTATTTCAAGTTCTTCTTAAAAACCTCCTTGCTCTCATGTTGAGAAAAGCAGGTTGGTTCTTTATCTCCAGTTCTTCTAGATCATCATCACTTAATTGTTGCAAATCATCTGTAACAATATCTGTTACATTTTCATAGGTGGACAAGAATGCAAAAATAGTTCCATCACTTAATACAGCAACACTAGTAGTTGATTCATCATAGTCATATAATGCACTACCAGTACTAAGAGATACACTACCAACATTAAGAGAACCTTTTGAGTTTTCTTTGTCGGCATGACTAGAAGTTGATATGAATGCCAAGTTAGTGTGATTGGAGACTAATCCAGTATTTTTCTTGAGTTTATGCTAAAACACTTTAAAGTGATTGTACAATCATCAATATTGACCTGATCAGTATCCTCTTTTTTTCCCAAATAGATACCTTTGTAGCCATTTTAGCAAGAATACTTCTTAGGAACTTAGCATTTATGTCCTCCTGTTTATCCTTTCCTAATTGAGTAATGATTTTTCTCACTATCGTTTGAAGTCTATTATAAATAGAGTCAAGAGATTATAATCCCTTAGCACTGAAGTTTTCAAACATTGATTTTAACAATGCTTTCTTGGCCTTCTATGTAGAGTCATTCCCACCAAACCTCAGAACAAAGGCATCAAACATAGATTTAGCATCTTCATATTGTTGGAAGGAAATAATATGCTCATTTGGTATTGCTAACATAACAATACTTCTAGCTTCCATATCATTAGACCTCTTGTTCTTTTCTGCAGGCAATATTTCAGATGCTTTCCCATCGACCAACACAGGCTTAGTGTGAGTATCCCCATGGACTATTACTTCCCACATATCCCAATTGTAAATATACACAAATTGAGTAAATATGAACTTATATTCCTCAAACTCCCCTTGTTTGAAGACTGGAACCTAATTCATACTGTTGGATAGTACGGTTTCTGACTCCATCTCTTCAGTAAAAGAGTTCTTGAATAACCTTCAAGATCAAAGCTTCCCAACAAGCTCTGATACCACTTGTTGATCCCTTAGAGCTTGTTAGTCTTAGCTTTAAGACTTAGCTTACACATGATGAATCATATATAGACTTAGTATAAACCTTAAATAATATCAAATAGCATGTGGAATCTACTCTTTGATATTATGAAGATTATATGTATATAGTATTTGACAAGAGATGTAAATTGAATACTTCAATATTAATAATACTAATACTCTTAACACAGAGTACTAGGGTTACAACCTTGAAGTAAAAATAAAATCCAGAGAGCTAATAATTTTTGTATCGCATAACCTAAACCTACGACCTCCTTTTATAGTGCAAGGAGTCCTTTACAAGAAAAAGATATGAACAAATAAATTTAAGAAGTTAGAAGATATAAGTGAATATCTTCTATCTTTAAGGAACACATCTTCTGTCTTTATCTCTAACTCAACACTAATATCCCTAACAGCACCAAGGTTTAACCACGTCTTACTCAGCATTAATGTAACCAGTACCAAGAATACTACTACCAACACTAATTTTATTTCCAACATGAACCATGGTGGTACTCCACTCGTCACACGAACCGTTTGACCTTACCCAAGCAACCCACGACCAAAACTCACACACATACCTTACATGTTTAAGTTTAAAGTATTCTAGATCTCAAAGTAACTTATATCATTGTGGTTCATTTACTTTACTAGTCTCATGTTACATGTATTTTTGTATACGTTCAGAGTTGATTTAATGGACGTGTGACATACACACGTTGTAACACACACTTACTTTTAGTCAAGTGTTTTCACAAGCGATATACTAGGACAAACTCTACTCAAGAAGTTTGGAAAATATAGAGGTGAGGAAAGGTGGATTTACCATCGAAGCATGAGATTACCACGAAAAAAATTACTACGAATACAAGGACAATAAACCACCACCCACGGTGAGCACTTTTTATAGCCCCGAACCAAAACTGTAACACCCCATTTGGTAAAATGGAATGTCACAGTAATATATGGCGTGTCATCAAAGCATGCAAGGTAAATGTCTAAACATTCATGACCATAAAAGGAAATACCGGAAACGAACATCGGTAGTCCAAATAACTCAAACACAAGCAAATATAAATACTGTAAAGGAAAGGACTAAACAACGTCCAACATGAAATAAAGTAAGATAAAGTATGATAAATGCATAAGATATAGAAGGCCGGATAGCTTCCATCCGAATGCACATACTCTTGAGATCATACTTGCGACCTTAGGTACCTGCCGTTCGAGAACATGGAAATGGAAAATGTTTGAGCATAACGCCCAATGCACGAATATACAATAAAGCATGGGAAGACATAGAATAATGAAAGCATATAAAGAGCATATAAAGCATGAAAGACAACGGAATGAATAAGTCCTAGGAAACCTAGGCGTATAACATGTTTACTGGTTTTAGTTCTGAAACATTGCTTATGTTTACTTATGGAAATCTTTATTAGTTTAATATACCAAAAGCCAATATAAGTCATGAGGTCAATAACGTGGATGAATACTTGGAGGGGTGACCTCGTCATGCAGTTAGAGGGGATGCCTCTAATTAATATGGTTTGGGTAGGAGGGATAAACTCCTTGTGAAGGATGCAAGGCACACACCACATTCACCATGAAATCCTGACAGAAACTGTAACTAGGATGCACCCATACGCCCATATGATAATATAATAATAATAAAGGCCAAATAAACTGAAAGGGACGCCACGAGCTATCACTCCGCCGTGGTGAAGTCATAACACTGGTGCCTCTAGTGTTATGGTCATGGTACCTCCATAACTAGGTGAAACTGGCATGCATGTATATGGCTAAGGTAACTAATAAAACATAAGCCTTTAAATGTGTAACTATAGGGAAAACAGTTGGCTGCATACGGGAAATCCTAATAAAGGAAGAGATTGTCCTTACTAGGACGGGAAATCCATACCTTGTGTCCAGTAGAAGCGAACGGAAACACTGAAGAACCTACTATGCATTGACGAATAATACTACATAAGAATAGGGACGTGTATGACTTGTCTGAGATACATGTGTTTTATTGGTTCTGTGTGTTCTTAGCTTATTATTCATGTTATGTCATGTTCTGTCATGTTCTGTCATGTTTTAACTGTTTTAAGTATTAACTGTAGTTATTCTTGTATTCTGTTGTTTATTATTCATGTAATAAGGTATTATAATACTTGTATTATAATACTAAGTAACTTTATAAAAATAGCAGGTTTCCTAAAATAGTAAGTTTCAAAAAGTAGAAAGTTTTCAAAAATAGTAAGTTTCCATAATTAGAAATAAGCTGGATTATTATGATAATAAGTAAAGTTAACTTACTAGTAAAAATGCAAGTCATGGATTAAAGATTATAGCTTATTAAATAAATAACATGGTTGATTTAATAAACTATAGGTTATATGAATTTAATTAAAATAATTGTTTAATTAAATTAAGCTAAGTAAATACTTAGGTTAGTCATGAAATATTAATTTTAATATCATAACATAAGTCATGTTTTTAATTAAATTAAATAGTCTTGGAAATAATTTAATTAAAATAATAAACTGCTTTTTAAAATATCCTGAGCCCGAACCCGTGTTCAAAGTTATCCCGAGCCCGAAAATGCCTAGTCGACACCACATAGACGTAGGCTAATGGTTGTCAGCCGACGGCTAACCCACGGACAGTGGCTAACCCGGCTAGCCGGTTGCCACTGCCTACACAAAAATACCCACCGACTATAGCCGATGGTTCCCCTTGCTCGCTGTCGGCTACCCACTGCCGAGCCAAAGTACACCCGGATTAAGCCGTGGTTCCCACTGTTGCAACCCCAGCCCCATCGAGACCTTAATGGTATCGGTTGACTCGCGGTACAAATCAAAACACACCCCGACTTCAAGTCGGGGTTTTCCCCTTGTGTGCGATCGACCCAAAACCAACCACGCCGAGACCTTGGGTCTCGGTGGTGGTGCGAACAGCAAGCCGAGAGCCTTGTAGCTCGTGGTGGTGTCTCGGCCGAACCAAAACCCGAAACCAAAACCACCCTTTTGGTTTTCTTGATTATTATACATGTTTTACTTGTTTGTTTTTAAGATTAAAACGCCATGAAATCATCATTCATAAAAAGAATTAAAAAGAACAGGTTATGGTGATTACCCGATGCGTGAAAGAAAAGGATTAATAACACGAACATGTACAACCAAATATCAAAGATTAAATCAAACCCGAACACCCTGTGTTCTTGTTTTAAGCCGGCGGCAAGAGAGAGAGACCAAATAGGGTTTCTTGATTTTTATGAAAAGTGATATTATGTTTATTTTCCCTGGAGATTAATTTGATATGGAGTAGTATTGGGTCATGGGCCAAAAGGCCCATCCCTTTTATTTTTCCTTGCTAAGCCACGACCACCATAGAGCCCAAAACCAAATTCGTAGCTTTTGTAAGTTAAATATTATTCGTGCGTATTCATTTTAATTTATCGTGAATTAACTGTTGTGATCATGATACATTTATAATATACGTAAATACATGTTATTTAATATCATGACACGTGAAATATATTATAAATGGAAAGTTTTAATTTATAAGTATTTTCGTGTATTTACAGTTCACATGTACTGTTTATGGTATTTTAATACGGGTTTTATAACTCTTCCCCTCTAAAAGAATAATTCATCCTCGAATTAGAGAAAACGTAACTGAAAGAAAACATACCCGAATCAGAACTAGAAATGAGGGTAAGAAGTCCGTATAGACTCCTTCGTCTCCCAAGTGGCTTCCCGCTCAGGATGATCCCTCCAGAGGATTTTGACGAATGTGATCGTCTTCCTCCACATGACACGATCTTGTCATTCAATAACTCTATCGGGTTCTTCGACATATGAAATATCCTCTCGAATCTGATCAGGCTGATATTGAACAACATGCACCAGGTGATAGTTGTATCCTCTGAGTAAAGACACATGCAACATGTTGTGAACGTGTGATAGCTGAGGCGGTAACGCTAAACGATATGACACTTCACCAACGCGTTCTATGATGTCGAACGGTCTGATGAAGTGAGGACTGAGCTTCCTTCTGATTCCAAAAGGCTTAACTCCTCGTGTAGGTGATACCTTGAGGAAGACGTGATCACCTACGTTGAAGGATACATCTCTACGAAGTTTATCAGCATAACTCTTCTGGCGAGCATGAGCTTCCTGAAGCTTCGCCTTGGCGACGACAACCTTTTCATTAGTCACCTCAATTATCTCTAGACCCTCAATCAGTCGTTCACCCACCTGATCCCAACAGATTGGGGTGTGACACTTCCTACCATACAACATCTCAAACGGTGCATACTTGATGCTAGCGTGCCAACTATTGTTATATGCAAACTCAACTAGATAGATATAATCATCCCAGCTTCCTGTCCATTCTAGAGCACACGCCCGTAGCATGTCCTCCAATGTCTGAATGGTACACTCCGAATGTCCATCGGTCTGAGGATGAATGGTAGTGTTGAGCTTAAGTCTGGTGCACCAAGCTTTCTACAGACTCTGCCAAAATCGTGATGTGAAACGAGGATCTCTGTCAGAGACGATTTCTAATAGAGTACCATGCAATCTCATGATCTCCTTCTGAAAAGTGTCTGCCAATTTGCTGACCGGATGCTCCTTGTGGATTGGCAGAAAATGAGCAGATTTTGTCAATCTATCAATAATAACCCAGATGGCGTCGTGTTTCCTCTGAGTCACAGGAAGACCCATAACAAAATCTATGGAGATATTGTCCCACTTCCATTCTAGAATATCTAATGGTTGCAGTAAACCACTAGCTCTCTGGTGTTCGATCTTAACCTGCTGGCAGATCATACATTTAGAAACGAAGGTGTTAACATCCTGCTTCATACCACTCCACCAGAAATGCTGCTTGATGTCGTGGTACATCTTGGTGGAACCAGGATGTATGGTAAATGAAGAGTTGTGAGCTTCAGTCAGCACAGCTTCCCTGAGTGTAGAGTCATTGATGACGTATAGTCCCTAGACGGGCTAGATATTCCGACTCACGGGTACTACCCGCATCCATCAGGAATGGACTGGATACTTGTGCGATGTGCGCACATAGTCCATAAGGCCCGGTAAGCCACTGTCACACAAGAGGTTGATTACTTAGTCAAGTCCTCGTTGCAGTGCGACAAGATCAGACCGAATATAACTTATATTATAGTTATATTCGCCTAAGGAAAAGGGATATACACTTTCCTTAGTTAGATAATGAAGATCAAGCTATTTCGTGTCATTATCTCTTCCTTAGGCCGCAAGAACAGGGAGCCCAGACTGGACTCTCTCGAGTATAAAAGGAACCCCTTCGGTTCCACAAAGGTACGATACACACAATACGCTGAACACTATTATACTCAAAACCGATTACTTACTCTTACACCGGATTCTAATCGTGGGCAACAAACCCACAGTAAGCCTAACGGTGTCTGTTTAGTACGCAGGATCCTAAAGCAAGTTTCACTTGGTGCGAGAGCCGGAGTCCACAAGACCCCAAATTAAGCCTAATTTGGGTTAAGCTCGATCTACCCCAACTTTTGCATCACCAAGTTGGCGCCATCCGTGGGACCCTTACTAAGCTCTAACAAATGACAAAAAGCGGTAATAATGAAGGCCATAAAGGATCCTCGACGGTAGATTGCCGTATCACATCAGTAAATGTTACCCCTGGATTTGCCAGCGAAGCAAACACTCGGGACGTGAACAATCCCCCAGTTATTAGAACGGGAGGACTGTTCTCAACTCCCCTACTCGTCGTGGGGGAAAAGATATCTAATGGGAGTCAACTCAGCCTCCTCCCAATAAACAAAAAAGAAAGACGCCCCAAGAGGAGAGACGGGAAGTCATCGCTACAAAGGCACGCATGATGGAGGAGTATGTAGCTCATAACTTACAAGCACTCATCCCTTGGTAGCAAAACATGAAAAGATGGTAGAGGAATCAAAGCGCGTGAAGCATACCTCATCCTTAGAAGGCAATATGTCAGGATGAAGTGATAGTCCGTCCGGAAAACGTATGCGCGCAAGTTATTCCTTGGAGGACCAAGTCTTCTCACAACCCTGGAGGAGAGCTAGGAAAAACGCCTTTACGGGAAGCATACAACATTATGGAGACACCAGAAAGCGCCGCATGCCATCAAGCGTGAAAACTTATGATGGCACGAAGGATCCAGAAGACCACTTGAAAGTCTTGAATCCTAGGCAGGTATCGAACAATGGCCAGAGCTCGTATGGTGTAATATGTTTAACTCTACACTCGTAGGGAACGCGCGGACGTGGTTTGATAGACTTCCGCCGATAACAGTCAATGGGTACGAAGTATTGCGAAAGGCGTTCAAAAGAAATTATGTGCAACAAAAAGGCATGATAGGAGTGCTGTATCGCTTGCCAGGGTAAAGCAGCACCAAGGCGAATACTTGGAAGACTTCCTGGAACATTTCAAAAGCGAGTGTCTTCAAATAAAGGACTGCCCAGAAATTTTGAAAGTATCATGCTTCATGGCGGGCATACGGAACAGTGACCTAATAAAGAAGCTTAATGAAAGAACGCCCGAAACCTTCGATGAAGTGCTAAGACGGGTAAGATCTTTCATTCAAGGAGAATCGGCTGCTTCTTGAAATAACATGAAGCACTTATGATCGCAAATCTATTCGCATGCCCAATGAAGGACCCAACAATCAAGGAAGATATCTAAGCCTTGATTACGAAGGAAGGAGAAGGCAGGGCGAGCTTATAACTCAAGGTTTACCCCCCTTAAGTTCACCCCCAAGAGAAATCCTAGTGTCAGAAGGTGCGAGTTTCACAAGGCCAACGCCAATGACCACCCCGGTCGAAAACGCGCCAGTAATAGATACTGCGAATACCACAATGAGAGAGGGCACGCTACGAACGCATGTATTCAGCTGCAAAAATATATCGATAATAGAGTAAAGAAAGGCGAGCTAAAACACCTTGTCAAGGAAAAAACGGAGGATGATAGACAAAAAGTCGCTAGCGCGAACATTTACATGGTGGAATCGTGGCAGAGAAGGACAAGGAAAAGGGTGAGCAAAAAATTCTCGAAGGGGAAAGACATTTCTTTCCCCCCACTCAATGCAAGGAACATTGCAGACGGCCCGCTAGTTATAGAAATAAGCATTGGTCAGCACATCATACATCGCATGTATGTGGATGGAGGTTCATCGGCAGAAATAATGTACGAGCACTGCTTTCTAAATCTTAGCGCAGAAATAAAGAGCCAAATGATGCCTACGAATTCCCCGCTCATCGGATTCAACGGAGAAGCGGTATGGCCCTTGGGCCAACTAGAGTTAAACAGTAAGAGTGGGAAATGATGAGCACTCGACGGAAGTCCCAATGAATTTTTTAATCATACGGTCGCCATCACAATATAACGGGATCATAGGACGACCAGCTATACTAGCAATGCGAGCGGTACCTTCTACGACTCATGGTATGATGGAATTCCCAGTTTATGGAGGGGTAGTAATGATATTCAACACGGTAGTTACACCCCCAGAATGCAATGCGATCACAGAACCACCTAGGGTCATGATGGAACCAAAGGTGGACTCACCACCAAACTTGAAGGTAGCAGTACATCCGCAGTACCCGGATCAGGAGATAACGATCGAAGGGACATTATCTGACAAAGGTAAGACAGATATGTGTCGCCTTTTGAAGAATAATCTGGATGTCTTCGCATGGGAACCCAAAGATATGACAGGGGTGCCAAGGTCGATAGCTGAACACAAGCTTCAGATCCGCGAAGGATACCCTCCAGTTAGGAAAAAGAAAAGAGGACAGACCCCAGAGCGCAACAAAGTAATACTGGACGAGGTAAAAAAGCTGGTGGACGCAGGAATCATGAGGGAAGTTTACTATCACGACTGGCTCGCTAACCCAGTAATGGTAAAGAAACATGATGGCAGCTGGCGCATGTGCGTTGATTTCACAGACCTCAATAAAGCTTGTCCCCAAGATTTCTACCCACTCCCGGAAATAGATTGGAAGGTGGAATCATTGTGCGGATACCCCTTCAAATGCTTCCTGGAGGCATAAAAGGGATACCATCAGATACAAATGGCAGAAGAAGATGAGGAAAAGTCAGTATTCCATACCAGCCAGGGTGTGTACTGTTACACAAAAATGCCGTTTGGACTAAAGAACGCAGGGGCCACGTATCAGCGACTGGTTGATAAGGCATTTGGAAGCCAAATAGGGCGACAATTGGAGTTGTATGTCGACGACTTGGTAATAAAGAGTCATACGAAGAGCGAGATCATTTGGGACATAGAAGAAACGTTCTCTACCCTCAGAAGGATAAACATGAAGTTAAACCCAAAGAAGAGCACTTTTGGAGCGACAGAAGGCATGCTCTTAGGATACATGATTGACCCCAATGGAATTAAACCCTGTCCGGAGAAAACAGACGCGGTCATTCAACTCCAGAGCCCAAAGACGAAAAAGGAAGTGCAGTCGCTAAATGGGAAGCTTGCAGGATTGAACAGGTTCTTGTCCAAGTCAGCAGAGAAGTCGCTCCCCTTATTTAAAACACTTAAAAAATGCATTAAAAAAGGGGACTTCAATTGGACGAAGGAAGCAGAAAAGGCCTTCGAGGAATTAAAGGCGCATTTAGCTTCCCTCCCCATATTAGTCGCGCCACGACCTAAGGAAGAGTTGATAATATATTTATCCGCAACGCATGGAGCGATTAGCGCGGTGCTAATGACGAACAGGGACAATGTGAAAACACCAGTGTACTTTATAAGTAGAGCGTTACAGAGCTCAGAGCTAAATTACACCCCGATGGAGAAATTAGTGCTCGCACTAGTGTTTGCAACAAAGAGGTTGCGCAGATATTTCCAAGCGCACCCGATAGTGGTGATAACGGATCAACCCATAAAGCAGGTGATCTCAAAATCAGATGTCGCAGGCAGGTTTCAAAAATGGAGTGTTCTACTGGGGGAAAACAATATTACCTACAGACCTCGCAATGTCGTTAAAGGATAAATTCTGGCGGATTTTATCATTGAAAAGCCAGAGTAGGGCGCTCAACTAGGTCAAAAGGAATAAGACCAAGCCCCGTGGATCTTGTTCACAAATGGGTCATCCTGCGCAGATGGATCAGGCGCGGGACTCATACTCACCAATCCAGAAGGAATGGAGTTCACATATGCATTGCGTTTTGAATTCACAGCCACAAATAATGAGGCAGAGTATGAAGCGCTGATAGCAGGGCTAAGAATCGCAGCAAGAATGGGCGTGCGCAATCTCGAAGAAAATGTAGGTTCTTGGCTGGTAGAAAACCATATACTTGGTGATTATGAAGCAAAAGAGGATAATATGGTGCAGTATTTACAAAAAGCCAAAGAATTGATTGAGGGGTTCAATAGATTTCAGATACGCCAAGTACCCAGGGAGGAGAACAAGAAAGCAGATGCACTTAGCAAGATAGCTTCCACCAGTTTTGCGCACTTATCGAAACAAGTCCTGGTGGAAATCCTCAAGGACAAGTCAATCAAAGAGCAAGAGGTCGCGTCGGTCGTAGAGGAAGAAGGCCCTACATGGATGACACCGATTATAGATTATTTAACGAATGACTCGCTCCCGCATGATGAAAATGAGTCACGGCAGGTGCGAAGACGTTCGAGGCAATTTGAAGTCAGAGATGGGATCCTTTACAAGCGATCATTTCTCCAACCATGGTTAAGATGTGTAGGACCACGACAGGCGCAGTATATCATTAGTGAAATACATGAGGGGTCATGCGGAATGCACGCAGGACCAAGGTCCGTGGTGGCCACAGCATTGCGCAGCGGGTACTACTGGCCAACTATGCATACAGACGCGCGAACACTCATTAACAAATGCAATGACTGCCAGGTGCACAGGCCAGTACCGAGGCAGCCTCAGGAGGAGCTCATGCCAATTACCTCCCCTTGGCCATTCTTTAAATGGGGAACCGATATAGCGAGGACCTTCCCTATAGCTGCAGGAGGAGTTAGTTCCTCATAATCGTGATGGATTACTTCACAAGGTGGATTGAGGCAAAGGCAGTCGCAACGATAACGGGGAATCAGGTGAAAAGGTTCGTATGGGACAACATAGTATGCCGTTTTGGACTACCCGGTGAAATAATCTCGGATAATGGAAAGCAGTTCGCAGAGAACCCGTTCAAGGATTGGTGCGCGAAGAAAGGGATACATCAATGTTTCGCATCGGTTGCCCACCCACAAACGAATGGACTTATGGAGAGAGCGAACCGGAGTTTGGGGCATGACATAAAAGCACGGTTGGGGGAACATAATAAGAATTGGGTCGATGAGTTGTCGCATGTTTTGTGGGCACATCGTACAATGATCAAGACGGCCACCGGTGATACCCCCTTCGCCCTTACATATGGAACAGAAGCAGTCATTCCAACTGAGATAGGACTGCAAACGCTCCGCATAGCAGAGGTAGACATGGTTACTAACAATGATGAGATGCGATTAAACCTAAACATAATCGAGGAGCGACGAGAGTTAGCAGCAATCCGCGAAGCTAAGTCAAAAGCAATGATGAAAGGTTACTATGATTCTAGGGTACGCAAGACCTCCTTCAAACCAGGTGATTTTATGTATCGCTCAAACGCGACAAGTCGCGTTGAGAATACAGGGAAGCTTGGACCAAAATGGGAAGGACCCTACATAGTGACAGATGCACTTGGAAAAGGTGCGTACCGACTGCGCGACATGGATGGTCGTGACCTACAAAGACCTTGGAACATATGCCTTCTAAATAAGTGCTACCTTTAAAGGCGAAACTTCCCTAGTGAATGTATTGTTTTTTCTTTTTATTGTTTGTGTTCAAAAATCTTGCAAGTATTAATAGCTAGTTCCACAGCGCATTCTCAAAACTTTTTCTTTATGTCATACATACTTTTTTCTTATTATATATTGCCTATTGGCGCACGCGCGTACAACGTTTCCGGGAGAAATAAGAGGAATGAGCCTACCCTACTAATTAGACTCGTCGAGTAAGTGGGATGCAACCCCCTTCGACCATGGATCGTGTATCCTTGTTAGGCCCCTTGCTATTAATGACGTCGTAGCAAGTTATGCAGCCAGTAAACTCTGAGACTGTTAAGACACACTTGTGCACACCTAACAATGGGTCAGCCTCACTTGACCGTCCTTATGGTAGTAGCGGTATACCACAGGTAATGAGCTTCTCAAACCCATATGGACCATTTATAAGTTTACATTGGCTTATTATGTGAAATTGTGCTATAAACATTAAATAGACTTTCTGTAACAAAAGAAGGATAGTGAAGGTCTACGATTTCTTAGGATTTGGTAATTGATGGATTAATCTATTGATAAGATGGTGGAAATAGGGAAGAAGGAGATGAGGTATAGAGAGAGAAAGGAGAGGAAAGAAAAGTAGAGAGAGAAAGTGATTTGATTAAATGAAATGTTATGAAATGAATGAACCACCCCTCCTAACATGCTAGGAGGGGTATATATAGCCCACCCTACATGTGGGCTATATGGACTATATTTACTACAAACTGGATCACGAGCCTAATACAATAATATATCGTTGGAGCGACCGATCCTTCATAAATACGTAAAAACGTATTTCCAACAATCTCCCCCTAAGGGAGGTCACTCCAAGTTACAATGTCCTAAATAGTCTATAGCTCGTGATCTATGCTAATAATGATGTGACCGAGACTTTCTTTAGGAAAACGTATTTCCAACAATCTCCCCCTAAGGGAGGTCACACCATTTTACAAAATCTTAAACCTAGCATCTATGCTTGAGTCTTCGATCTTGTTCTTGTGAATATGCTTGATGTGATCTTTGACTTTAGTCTTGAGCATGTTTCCTTGCCTTGACCTTGTGCATTCATCACTTGTGAAATTTGCCTCTTCGTGACTTCATGTTCCACATACTTATACCTTTAAATTCTTGAAAGCTTCAGAGTTTGATACAGCGGAAGACTTGACCTTCAGACTTTCTTGAATTTGTTGAAGTACTAAGTGTATGTAGTATAAGCATGTGGTGACGACTTCTTCTGGATTGTACACCGCAATGCCACCTTCTTGTTACGCTGCATAAGACAGTTAGCAACAAACAATATACACGGATGAAATGGCCTTGAACATTTCATTCTAATTCGGTAGCATTTTACCTCCGGTCGGTGAAGACCGTTGGACGATATTAAATATCGTACTTGTGGCAGGTAGTTTCAATTAAGAACCTCCTTGACAAGATTTCGCGGGTAAACCCGTTCTCTTTACTCGACCGTCCAAAGCTGACTGCGAACATAAAGAGTGAATCATTTGGATAATATTATCCGCATGATTTGAAGCCGTCAATTCATGTTCCTGGAACAAGTAAAGTTCAATTAAGAACCGCACCGTCGTTGCTTTCCAGTTGTCACTAGCTTGATTCATATAGAATCTTGCAAGTTACCTACCAAGTGCTGTTTGATGTTAACACTAGAAGGATTGCCATTCGTCATTGTAAATACTTAATAGTATTACTCTGAATGTTCTGGCAAGATCACTAAGATATTGCGTAGAGGCCTGGAACGTGTTTAAATTCATTTAAGAATTAAACCACTGTTGCTTTCCAGTTATCACAAGTTTGATTCATAAAGAATCGCACAAGTCACCTACCATGAGCTTTTTGATATTCTCTCAAGAAGGATTTCCATCTTCATTGTAAATACTTTCGTATTACTCGGATGTTCAAGCAAGATCATGAAGATTTTGCGTAGGACTCTTAATATCTTTCTTACTTTTCACATTGTGTGAACAAGCAAGTAAATAATGAAAGTGTGTCCTAATGAGATATTTGATGATCTCAAATGGCTCTAGACTCGATCGTGCATTTTGGATTTTTAGTGATCGGAGGCTGGAGAGGAGTGCCACCTTTTCAATACTAATTTATTCGGAGTGAATAAATCAATAGATAATGTGTTGTCTCCGTGTGATTAAAACAAATATCTTTTAACAGATATCTGAGTTAGCTGGGATGGGTTGTGCCTTGCATCACTGGGTCCATGATGTCTATCTTCAATATCAAGAATCATTAAAATGATCTTAATAGCATATGAATTGACCCGGTTTCTGCCTAAGTTGTAAGGAGGGCTTCTTTCTTTACACCCTTTATCTTTACAATTCTTTTTCATTCTTCAACCCCTTCAATGCTTAACAATACGTCATCACTAGCACCTTGTTGTGATTGTTCCAGTGCTAACTTAAGTACTTAGTCGGCATTCAGCTACGTTCACAATCTTTCTCCATCTTTCCTAAGGACTACTATTTCTAGCTATGGAATGTCCTTGGGAAGATTCCTCCGGTTCTAGAGAAATCATTAGACTTTAACCTATCCTACCATCCTTATGTCACCACAATCTTCATCGTCGTGAAATAAATGGGTTGCGGGTAAGTATAAATCACCATGAAATCCATTTTGAAGTGCAAATCCATTTTGCTCCCCCTTAACATATGCCACGATATCCGAAAACATTTCGCACATGTCGGGATGAGCTAGCACGTTAAGTCAAACCATTTGTGATTAATCATTCCCCATATTAAATCACATTTTCTCCCCCATATTAAAAATATTAACTCAATCAATGTTTTTAATATCAATTGATTTAATAATGTTTTAAGAAAATTTGGGAAGAAAAATGCAAATCCAATTATCTTCATGAGTTACACAAGCTCCCCCTCAAATTAATGATGGTGTGCTGAAACGTAAATTAAATACCTTTTAAACACAAGTGTAAGGTATTTATCACGTGCAAAGATCATATATGATAATGAATTCACAATATTAGCAAGTTACGAGGTTGGACCTGAATAATGGAGAACATCATATGAAAGAAGCACATGGTTCTTGTTCACGAATGTTGGTCACCTCGTCACGTCCCCGAGAAAATTAATTCCCGTTGTTGAGTCAAAGCTTTCCGGTGAAATGCTTGACTTGATTATGAAAAGCGGGTTGCTATCTGAAATAATAGCAAACCATTTTGAGCATGTTTTAAAAATTTGAACTTCTGCTCGAACTTTATTTACAACCCCGTGTCATTATTGAATGACATTTCTAGGTTCGTAAATATTATCGATTCCAGAAGACATGCTCGTTTTATCAAAACGTTTTGAACACACAATTTTGAAAGATTTAGAAAAATCTTTTGAAAAAATTCTTGAAAAATTGTGTTCCAAGTTTTGAAAGACAATTACTTGAGCTTAAGATGTTGAATATCTTACAAAACGAGCTCAAGTCCGAGAAGTTGTAAACTTCCCGTTGTTTAAGGATAAGTTACCATCGGCGATAAACTTTCCTTTTATCTAAAGGACGAGTCCTAAGCTGACATTTACTTAGAAGTCGTTTTCATGAGCTTGAAAACTTTGACTGTTTTAACGGAAAGCTCATGACCGAGAAAGGTTAATTTCTCGTTATGAGGAAAAGTTCTCTTATTTAAAAGATACACTTTCCTTTCTGAGCTTAAAACTTCGAATGTTTTAATACAAGCTCATGACCGAGAAAGGTGAATTTCTCGTTAAGAGGATAAGTTGTCATAAAAAGATAATCTTTCCTTTATTTTAAGTTCGAGTTACAGTCTGACATTTAACTGTAAGTCATGTACACGAGCTTAAAACCTTTGAATGGTTTTAACGTAAGCTCGTGTCCGAGAAAATTTAATTTCTCGTTAATGAGGATAAGTTTACCATTGGCGATAAACTTTCCTGCCTTTGAAGAACGGGTCATCGTCTGACATTTAACGATGAGCCATAATGCATGAGCTTAAAAACTTGGAATGTTTTTTATATAAGCTCATGCCCGAGAAAAAATAATTTCTCGTTGTTAGGATAAGTTTACCATCGGCGATAAACTTTCCTTTCTTTGAAGATCGAGTCATAGTCTGTAATGTGACTATAAGTCCTTTTTGCAGCTTAACCATGAATCCCCTGAGACATTTGTTTCTCTGATATCTGCTTCTTCAACAACCAAACTCTAAGAGTGTCCTTAGTTGAACGGTAAACAACGATTGGACCGCTTCGTTCTTTTGGAACATCAACTTTGGTACCTGCATTCTCATTAGGAATTTGCTTGCTTTGACATGGGTTAGCGATATCAATTTTAGAAGCACGTGGGGGTTCACAGTTGGCTTTACTTGTGTCAGAGGCGACCTGAGTAGATGATTCACTTATCTTAGCTGGAAAACGTTTCCTTTTATAGAAAACCTTGAGTTTAGGCTTAAGTGAAGTATCATCTTTATCAATTTCCTCCCTAGTAGTCTTAGTAGAATCGGAGACTATCCTAGTTAAAGGGCACTCGTTTCCTACAAGAGTGAAAGTTCTACCAGTGGGGCGCCAAACTTTACCAAAGGGTTTGATTTTAGCGACCCCCTGAGATTTAAGTCTAGCACGGGAGTTCACCTCATTAAGTAATTTCTTGATACAAGAATCATGATTTGCCGTAAAGACACATTTTCTACATGTTTTACAAGTAGCATATTTAATGTCCGAGTAAGATCTAGAATTCCTAGATGATTGATTGATGCTCCTAGGATGTGACATGCTACGGTTAGCAGTGTTGGGTAATCTAGAAGGCATCTGACTAGGTTGGACATAGCTATCTCTTACATGTGTCTTTTGAATAGCTTCCCTTTGACCAAAATCATGGCGCACATCAGTTGAACTAGTTCTAGACGTGTTCATTGAACTATTCTTAGAGAAACTAGGGGCAATCATGTGATCAGGTCTTGCTAAAACTGATTTAGTCACATTAGGCCTAGTTGGTGGAGTGACTGTTCTAGAAATATGACCCAAATCAACTTGGGAGGCAAACCGCGGTCTCGAGGATAGTGGTCGCTCGGATCTAAATGCAGTAGGTTGTCTGACAATCGGTTGTCTGACAAACTGATTTGTAGGCGGTTTCCCCAAGATTGATGGTTTTTCAAGCTTAGTGTCCACACTAGGTCCTCTAGTTTTCCTTAACTCGTTTTTCAACGCAGCTATAGCAAAAACCTTTTCCTGAACTTGAGCTTTTAAGGTCTCATTCTCTTTGAGCAATTCATCTTGGGATGCCAACTTAGATTCAAGCAACTTAATTTGTTTCAAAATATTATCCTTTTCAGCTTTAGAATCTAAAACTATTTGATCCAATTTTCGTTCAAGAACAACGTTTGACTTTTCAAGTTTTTCAAAATATGTTTCATATTTCTCCGTTTTCTTTGAAAATTCAATTTTGGCATCCTCAAGCTCTTTGGATTGCTGAGCGAAAATGGTTTCAAGCTCTTCAGTCCTAGACACAGAATTGGTTAATGAAGCAGTCGTAAAACTATTAGCAGGATTGTTAATTAGCGCATTCATTTCAGACAACATATGAAGAATATTATCTGTACCTGACATGCTACTTGGTTCCCGTTTTCCTCCTGATTCTTTTGTCTTGTGGCTGCTTCTTGTATCGTCTTGCAATATATGCAATTTTCCCTCTTAAAAACAGCCTATTCGGAAAAAAAAACAGCCTATTCGGAAAAAAAAAACAGCCTATTCGGAGAAAAAAACAGCCTATTCGAAAAAAACAGCCTATTCGGAAAAAACAGCCTCTTCGGAAAAAAAACAGCCTATTCGGAAAAAACAGCCTATTCGGAAAAACAGCCTATTCGGAAAAAACAGCCTATTCGGAAAAAAAACAGCCTATTCAGAAAAAACAGCCTATTCGGAAAAAAACAGCCTATTCGGAAAAACAGCCTATTCGGAAAAACAGCCTATTCGGAAAAAACAGCCTATTCGGAAAAAACAGCCTATTCGGAAAAAACAGCCTATTCGGAAAAACAGCCTATTCGGAAAAACAGCCTATTCGGAAAAAACAGCCTATTCGGAAAAACAGCCTATTCGGAAAAACAGCCTATTCGGAAAAAACAGCCTATTCGGAAAAAACAGCCTATTCGGAAAAAGATGCTGCTATTCGGAAAATCTTCTATTCGGAAAGTCTATTCGAAAAAAAAAATCCTACTATTCTGAAAATTCTCCTATTCGGAATATCTATTCGGAATGTTCTGGAAATATCAGTCCGAGACTTAGAAAACAGCTTTAAATCCGATTTTTTGATCAAAAACCACAAAAAGTTTTATGATTTTTACCAAAAAAAACTAAACCCAATCCTTATCAATCAATCCCAATAACAAAAACACCAAAAACAACAAGATTCAAGATTGATTTTTTTCTAAAGATCACTAATTGATTCAAAAACTAAAAAAGCAACACAATCCAAAAATAACTTTATAAAATTGAGAAAACTTTATAAAATTGATAAACTTGATAAATAACTTTATAAAATGGATAGATAAAAAGATGATAAAAAAAAGATAGACAATAAGAAAAGAAAAGATTTTTACCACCAAATCAAAAGATAAAAAGATATGCAAATCCTAAGATTTAACCATGGCTCTTGATACCAATTGAAGGTCTACGATTTCTTAGGATTTGGTAATTGATGGATTAATCTATTGATAAGATGGTGGAAATAGGGAAGAAGGAGATGAGGTATAGAGAGAGAAAGGAGAGGAAAGAAAAGTAGAGAGAGAAAGTGATTTGATTAAATGAAATGTTATGAAATGAATGAACCACCCCTCCTAACATGCTAGGAGGGGTATATATAGCCCACCCTACATGTAGGCTATATGGACTATATTTACTACAAACTGGATCACGAGCCTAATACAATAATATATCGTTGGAGCGACCGATCCTTCATAAATACGTAAAAACGTATTTCCAACAGATAGTGTTTATTACAAAGCAAACATTTGTAGATACAAAACATGAACATATGTTTACAAGTCTTTAAGGCGGTTGGAGAGCAGATGGGTCTCGGAGGAGGATCTCTTCAATTTTAGCAAATGAGGCAGTAAGCAGTAGTGCGGTGATCCTTCAGGCTTTTTTCCATCCGGTCCAACATGCGCGAATCCCTCTCAAGCAAGGGTGATGGCAACACAGGGATGGTAGGAGCAAGGTGGGCCGCACCAACGGAAGGCGCTGTTTCTATATTCAGCAGGGATTTCTTGGCAGCAACGCGGCTCTCGTGCGCTGCAAGGACCTCAGATAGTGGTACTTCCTTCTCAATCTTGATGGGATCAAGGATATCCTTGGGATGCGCGAATACTAGCACGGTCAACTGCTCCATAGATGGTTTTAGGTGAAAGTCTTCCAATGCTTTTGCGCCCTCTGCCTTATGGCGCGCCAAGGTGAGGCCGTCCATTACCACTTCAATAGGCACTTCATGATCCTTATCCTCCAAACCAAAAGAGGGCAGCGAACATACACTCATTTCTTTCATGGCTACAATGAGCTTGGCGTCGGCCTTCGGATCGTAGAAAGACACCTCTGATAGTTCTTGGTTCAGTAGCTTCTCCTTGTGTGCAGTCGCCAAACCTCTTGAAGTACCCTCATTGATGGCGGCTATGACAGACTTGGAGAATGAGGCTCGCAAGGTGGGGTCTTCTAGCATAACCATTGCGGCTAGGCGCAGACCATGGCGTACTAGCCACCGCTTCTCAGCTATCTCCTTCATTAAGCGAGGGTACAACTCCTCATCCAGTTCGATACTCAGTCTCTTCAGTTGGCAGCTGAGATCACTTACATCTTCCTTTAGCCTCGCACCTAGAGCATCAACATAAGAAACAAACCTATCCTTCCCCTCCTTAAAGGCCCCCATAGCCGCAACGTTGGAGGCCTTTATCTGGCGAAGCTGGGCGCGCTCTTCATCCAGGGCGGCAGATAACCTGTTCCTTTCTTGAGTTAAGGAATGGAGGAGGGCGACATCTTTTCTTCCTCTCTCGGCTCCTTGGTCTATCTTTTCTTGCATATCGCTGAGAGTGGAGGATTTTTCTTCAGTAACCTACCTCAACTTTTCCTCTGTCGTGTGGAGTTTGGCAGACAATCCCATGTATCTCTTCTTGAGGTGCGATGTCAACGTCATCTGCTGTGCTGCTAGATAACTTGCCTCATTGGCCAGGACAGAGTCACTCATCCCTTCAAGCACTACCTTTCGGCCAGGGGGCATGATGTTGTCTAGAAAGCTTGCGCAGTCAAATGCACTTGTAAGGTCGGATGATGCAGAAAGCTCCCATTCAAGGGCGGAGGTAGGATCCTGGGAAATGCATCCCCTCCCACTGATGAAGCCTCTTTGTGGGGGGAGGGTGTCGTCTTGACTTTTGCAGAAGATTTTTAATGTTCGTCGCTGCTGCATAAAAGTAATGGTTTGACGGACGTTTAAGGTATAATCACGTAGAGATGCAGCGAATAATGTATAGTTTACGCTACCGTATATAAGAAAACGGTTACCTCATATTGATGGTTGCGGAGGAGTGCGTGGAGGGGTCTTTGCAAGGTTCTATTCAAATTCTTCCTCTGTAGTGCTCACCCCTGTCCAGGAGGGACCAGCCCTGGTGCGTGCGACCTTGTGTGGAGATGATGGGGGGGCTTCTGCGTCTTTTTCCTAAAGAGATAATGTCCTCTTCCTCAAACTCAGCCGTGGTTTTTTCGGCATCTCTGGTATACTCATTTGAAGACAGCGAGGAGCTGAGAAAGGGTGGTGGTTGTTGTTGTACGGGTGGCTGCTGTTCCAACTGTTGATCTGGTGGAGATGACGGTGGTTGGTCAGCGCAAGTGCCTTCGCTCCCTTGGGCGATAGATGGCTCCTCAATCTCTAAGTCCATGGTATTCTTCTGCATACGATCACGAAGCGATTCTTCATTTTCCTGTTGAGGGCGAGAGTACACCAACAAATTTTCGGGAAACGCACCACGGACAAGGTCAAGAACATCCATAACTGCGAAAGGAAGCAAACAGAAAACAGGGGAAACATATTTTAGTCTCCTAATATGCGATGGTACTTACAGAAGCTTATGATGAAGGCGGGAAGGACCACTAACCCTGGCCACTCTCTCTGCGGAACGCTATTAGTGATGAGACTGCTTTTATACATAGTCTCGTCGTCCAAATCGGGCTTAAAATGCATTAAATATCATTAAAACTGCCAAATATATGCTCGTGTTTGTTGCTTGTGTATTTTAGGTGCGGATATTGAGGAAATGACAAAAAGATCACAAGAATCAATAAAAAACGAACACGGGAAACGAAGCCGCACAATGAACCGGGCCCAAGAATGGATTTTCCAAAAATGACCTTGAAGAATTGAAGAATGTCAAGTTTGGTCCCTCATCTTTGAAGACTTGTCACAAATGACCCTCCAATAGTCATTTGTACAAGAAAAATCCCTAAAGTTTGAGCATTGTACAAGAATGATCCTTGAAGAATGAGAAAAGTGCATGAATAGTCCTTATTTATGGCTTGAAAAGTTATTGTGCCAAATTTGCCAACTGCCCAAACTTATTTACAAAGGATATGGGATTTATGGCTGGTTTTTACAAAGTAAACAAGAAAGGAAACAATGGGGGCGAAAACTGCCAGACAACCAAACTCCCTCCCTCCACTCACATCCTGCCACGTCACCCACTCACACAAACCAGCCAATCACCTCCCATCCCCCTTCCATGTCACGAATCCACACACTTTATTTTTTATTTAACTTAAACTGGTTTAAGTTTTGGTGGCAAACAGAATTTTTAAATCTTATTAACCCCAAACGGATTAAACTCCCTCTAATCACCCTTTAAACCCTAAAAACCCCCAGACCCAATTGAACTAAAAACAAAGGGTTTTTGTTTCATCTTTTCCAGATCACTAATTAATAACTTTGTCACCAAAACCCACACAAGAAACGTGAACCCAACACACCCATGTGTTGGGTAGGCCCCTCCCCTGCCCCGTCTCTTTCACTTAAACCCTAGGAGGGGACAAAACCAACGGCTAGATGATGCTACTTGGACCACAAGCTCAAACAACCGTTCCTGATCATCTCAACACAGCTGGCTTGTCACATGCTTCATTTGACCAAGAGAATCAAAGGGCAAAATTGGAATTCTGCTTGTTAGGGTTTAGGATTTGAATTTCCTTCTATTATTTTATTCAAGCATTCTAGATTATTCTTCTAGCTGGTATAAATGAGACGTATGTGTCTCATTTTTCCTTGTTCCAGATTTTTTCCCAAGCACTTGTAATCCCTTTTTAAACATTTATAAAGTTGGTATTTTTGGTTAAATTGTAATTCCTTTTATTATTTTTAAAAGTTGGTGTATGCTTGAGATAAATCTGAGTTCCAATTTTGTGATTTAAGTTCAAAGATTTTCAAAATTCATTCTTGTTTTCAAGTTTCTGAAAAAGGTTGATTTTTGGTAAAATCTTGTTCCAAAGTTTTGTTTTCCAGGTTTGTAAGTTGTTTGGTGTAAGTTTTTTGAAAAGAAAAACATTTAATAAATTATCTGAAAGGATTGTGAAGAAGTTTTAAAAACAGATTATTTGTATTTGTGTGCATTGTTCTTAGCAGGAAAGGATTTAGAGATTTTGGCTAATTTTCCAAGGTTCTACTCAGGCCCCAGCCTGAAAGGAGGCGGCAAAGCAGCCATTGAGGGGCCTGGATGTAGGTCCCTCTAGGTAAATCCCTTGTTTCTATTTTTCAGTTTTCAAAAATTTGTGGTTTATGTGATTTGAATGGAAGTTGCATGTTTGTTTGTTATATGGTTTGATTGTGCCTATTTATGCCTTGTATGCATGTTAAGGTGTTTATAAATCAGTTTGGGTGTGATTTGAATTCATTTGCTTTGTTAAACTTCAATTTCAGTAATTTAAGGGGTGTTTGGATTTGAGTTTTAGCTAGGGACTATTGAGAGTTTTTGGTTTAAAAATCATCTAGACAAACTTAGGTTGCATGAGATATGTGTTTTTAGTACTTGGCTTTCATTTGGGTAGATTTTTAAACAAGTTGCATGCTAAAATTTTAGTTAATATAGCTAAAATCAGCAAGTACCCTTTTCTGCCTATTTTTGAGTGAATTTTGCCTTGAAATCTTGCAAGTTGTTAGAAGATAGGTCTAAGAAGGGATTGAAATCAGTTTTATGCTAGTTGGTACACTTGTATGCAAGATTTAAGGCTTTGAAATTCGTTTTTGTGCATGTAAAAAAGGGTCTACTGTTCATCAGAAACCTTCTAGCTTAATCAGAAACTTTCTCTGGTCATTTGTGTGAGATTTTGTGAAGTGACTTGCTAGTTTTTGTGTTTTAATTGACTCCCTATACTCAACTGAGTATAGGGGTGCCCCCTTGTCCAAAGAAAACCAATCCAACAAGCTTTCCTAAGCTCTAAGGTCACCAGACCTGATTTTTACACTAGCAGTGGGAAAAGAGTTACCCCTGCTAGTGTATTGGTTAGTACTGCTAAGCTAGCAGACAAAGCTTTTGACATGTCACTATCAGGATTTTGAAAATTTTGTCTTTAGTGACTAAAAATAGGAGTTAGGACTTCAAATTTGTTTCAATATTTTTCTAATTTAATTTTTGATTTTCCTGTTTAATTAGATTTTTTATTACTGTTCATTTAGTATTTTTTAGGTTAAATGGCTATTTTAAATACTTTTAATATTTCTGTTTTTGGCATTTAGTGCCAAAAATCTTTATTTTTTAGTTTAAACATTTTTCATAAATTAAGAAAAACATTTCAAGGTTTTTAGTCTAAAAATATTTTACTGTTCACTTTTTATTTATTTTTTAGAATTAATTTAGTTTAATTAGGGTTTTTATTAAAACTGTTTTTGTCCTTTAGTGAAAAATTTAATATTTTTCAAACTTTTTCATTTTTCTACTGTTCATTAGAGTAATTTAGGATTTTTAAAATTGACAAATTATTTTTGGCATTATTTAATTATTTTTTATGATTATTTTAGTTTTAAAATAGTTTTTAGTGATTAAAAAATAGAAAAATATTTTTTAAAATTTAGGAAAAATACTTTATAGTCTTTAAATAATATAAGTAACTTATTAGTTCAATAAAATAATATTTTGGACATTTTGGTTAATTATATTTAATTTTAGGGCTTTAATTAGCATTTAAAATTGAATATTTAATTAATAAAAGGTTTTAAAATATTTTTATTGGATTTTTATTCTTATTTATTTATCTAGACTTATTTTAGCTTTTAATTAATTTTTAGGTTTAAAATTTTTAATTTTGTAGTTTTTACGGTTTTACGTGAACGATCTTTTCGTCTTAGCTCGATCCGTCTTCGTAACCGTCATTCTCTTCTCATCCCATTTCTATTTTCTTTTTCTCAATATAATCTCAAACAAAAATCAATTCATTACACAACGCACTTGCCTCCTCGAGAACGAACTCACTTCACTTCATTTTTGGGTCATTTACACACGGTTTTCCTAAATCGTCGTGCTTACTTCCCTATTTTGTTGCTTTTTTTCCTAAAGGGTAGCAAAAACACTACATCAATTTTTGGCGCCGCTGCCGGGGAGGCGTGTTGTGTTTTGATTGCAATTGTTGTTTTTATATACTAACCATAATTAGTATTTGTATTAGTAGCACTCTACTAATACGTATTATCAGTTTTTCGTTTTTGTGTGAACACTATTACTATATTGTATACGTAGAACAATAAATTCACAAGTACTCCAAATACGTGAGCAATCACAACCTTGACTTGGGAGGTCATTACCCAATCATTGTATTCGAATCTCAAACCAAAGAAAAAGGAAAAAATAGATAAATACTTTCGTGAAGCTCGATTTTGAAAAATACAAACTATAAGGTGGGTATAAGGCGGTTGTATTTCACGACCTAAAGGAAAAAGGCTCTTAAGTGCTTCGCGCCGCCTCGTTTCCTCCGCTTGCTTGTGCGTATTTTGAGATTGTAAGCTAATCGAGGGTTTTGCCGCCCAAAGTATTACTAAGTATCATATATATTTTCTTGGTTTTCATTGATTAAACCCTCTTGAACGTTTTGGTGTTCCACCAATGTTCTAAAGTCATCGAAGGCGTTCACTTCACGTGATCGTTTTCATTCCTTGAGGCTTCTTTAATCAAGAGATTTCATTAAGGAGGAGATTTGTAGATTTGTGTCTACTTAATACATTCCACAAGATCCAAAAAGGTTAATACAATCAAAAACCACAAAAAAATTGAAAAAATACAAAACACCAAAAAGAATCTTCTTTGATCGTCCCCTCATTGTACGTGACGTTTATGCTAACTCGTAATCAAGCAAAACGTGCACGTAAACGCAAGAGCAAAACTCTCACTCCAAATCATTCTAGTGAGGAGTCTCCTATTGACGAACCCATTGTACGAGAAGCTCCAACCATGGTGAATCGAACTATGATGGAGTTACTTCAAGTACCCACCGAGGGTTATGGAGAAGCTATTGTGATTCCCGCTATCCTTGCGGAGAATTTTGAGGTGAAAACGGGTTTGTTGTCGATGATCCAAAACAACAAATTCCGTGGTGTAGAAACTAGAAGGGGGGGGGGTTGAATAGTTTCTCTCCGATTGGTGACCAAATTAAAATTACTTTCAATTTGGTTTATATCAAAACTATCTTTTACTTAAAGCTAAGTTGCATAATGATTAGGTTCAATTGAAATGCACTAGCAAGAATAATAAGCAAGTATAATGATAATGAAATAAGTAAAGAGCAAGGAAGGAAACGACCTAGTGGGAAGACACCAAGATTTATAGTGGTTCGACAACGAGGCTCTATCCTCGTTTCTACTCCACTCCTCGAGTACACCTACTCGAGATTTCCACTATATCCACAAGCTCCCTTCTTGGCGGAGAAAACCTTACATCGTTGCTTACATTATTTTCCGACACTAAGCTAAATGTCGAGACCTAATCTTTAGCTAGGACCAATCTACACGACGTTGCCTACTTCACAATTTAACGACACAAGGCTAGATTTCGAGTTCTAATTCTTAAGGTAGAACCAATCTTCACGACGTTGCCTACTTCACCATTTTACGACACAAGGCTAGATGTCGAGTTCTAATCGAAAGCTAGAACCAATCTTCACGACTCTTCACTTTGAAGCTAAGTGAGAACTTCACACAACACAACTACTAATCACTTTAAAGTTTAGTGAGAACTCACAAGACACAACCACATCACTTTATAGTTTAGTGAGAACTCCTAATCAAATTTATTACAACTCAACTAGACTTATCCAAGTACACACATGTAGCTTGGATTTACACAACACAAATCCAAGCAAACACATATGCAATGGATGTACACAACAAATCCAAGTATCCACAAATAACTTGGATGAACACAACTAGTCCAAGTATTCATAAATACATTGGATTGACCTAAAACAAAAAGGTATAATGATGAATATGACTAGCTCATAAATTCATCTTTATCACTACACTAGTGAGTGAGTGATCTTCTCATTGGACATGGTAAAGGAGGGGATCAAGAGGATAATCATATGTAAACATCCTTAACAAATTAAGTGATCATTTACTAATGATTATGCTATAGAAAATAGAAAAGGGGCTGAGAAAATCGTCCAAGAGGCTTACTGGAAAATGAGATTTGACCCACTATTTAAAGGAGACAAAGTTACAACGGATATATAACGGCTACTGTGCGCGGTACCATATATCACCCCGCGGTACCATATCGCTAAGGTACCGCGTAGGTACTTAAGGTACCGCCACTAGACTCCGCTCCGTTTTTTTTCTTTTAGTGGGGTGGGAATATCTGGGGTATTTGAACCCTTCAAAGGATATTCTAACAGCATTTGGAATATGCCATTTTCAAATTTTCATTTTCCATTTTAATAAAACATTTTCTAAAAAAGAAAGTTTATTAAAAAGTCTTTTGTCTTATTAGCAAAAGTAAGTTTTAAGGATAATCATTTTGGTGATCACTAAGTATGATTAAGAAAGGTTAGTGATATGATTATTACCTTGATGATAGTGTTAGTTAAATAATTCATTTTGTGTTTCTACACTAAATGTGTTGTATGGTTTGTTGTGATCAAAACTAAGAAAGAATAGTTAACACTAATAATATTTTTAGGCATTACTTGCATTAACAATCTCCCCCTTTTTGATGGTTGCGGGGGAGTGCGTGGAGGGGTCTTTGCAAGGTTCTATTCAAATTCTTCCTCTGTAGTGCTCACCCCTGTCCAGGAGGGACCAGCCCTGGTGCGTGCGACCTTGTGTGGAGATGATGGGGGGGCTTCTGCGTCTTTTTCCTAAATAGATAATGTCCTCTTCCTCAAACTCAGCCGTGGTTTTTTCGGCATCTCTGGTATACTCATTTGAAGACAGCGAGGAGCTGAGAAAGGGTGGTGGTTGTTGTTGTACGGGTGGCTGCTGTTCCAACTGTTGATCTGGTGGAGATGACGGTGGTTGGTCAGCGCAAGTGCCTTCGCTCCCTTGGGCGATAGATGGCTCCTCAATCTCTAAGTCCATGGTATTCTTCTGCGCACGATCACGAAGCGATTCTTCATTTTCCTGTTGAGGGCGAGAGTACACCAACAAAGTTTCGGGAAACGCACCACGGACAAGGTCAAGAACATCCATAACTGCGAAAGGAAGCAAACAGAAAACAGGGGAAACATATTTTAGTCTCCTAATATGCGATGGTACTTACAAAAGCATATGATGAAGGCGGGAAGGACCACTAACCCTGGCCACTCTCTCTGCGGAACGCTATTAGTGATGAGACTGCTTTTATACATAGTCTCATCGTCTAAATCGGGCTTAAAATGCATTAAATATCATTAACACTGCCAAATATATGCTCGTGTTTGTTGCTTGTGTATTTTAGGTGCGGATATTGAGGAAATGACAAAAAGATCACAAGAATCAATAAAAAACGAACACGGGAAACGAAGCCGCACAATGAACCGGGCCCAAGAATGGATTTTCCAAAAATGACCTTGAAGAATTGAAGAATGTCAAGTTTGGTCCCTCATCTTTGAAGACTTCTCACAAATGACCCTCCAATAGTCATTTGTACAAGAAAAATCCCTAAAGTTTGAGCATTGTACAAGAATGATCCTTGAAGAATGAGAAAAGTGCATGAATAGTCCTTATTTATGGCTTGAAAAGTTATAGTGCCAAATTTGCCAACTGCCCAAACTTATTTACAAAGGATATGGGATTTATGGCTGGTTTTTACAAAGTAAACAAGAAAGGAAACAATGGGGGCGAAAACTGCCAGACAACCAAACTCCCTCCCTCCACTCACATCCTACCACGTCACCCGCTCACACAAACCAGCCAATCACCTCCCACCCCCTTCCATGTCACGAATCCACCCACTTTATTTTTTATTTAACTTAAATTGGTTTAAGTTTTGGTGGCAAACAGAATTTTTAAATCTTATTAACCCCAAACGGATTAAACTCCCTCTAATCACCCTTTAAACCCTAAAAACCCCCAGACCCAATTGAAGTAAAAACAAAGGGTTTTTGTTTCATCTTTTCCAGATCACTAATTAATAACTTTGTCACCAAAACCCACACAAGAAACGTGAACCCAACACACCCATGTGTTGGGTAGGCCCCTCCCCTGCCCCGTCTCTTTCACTTAAACCCTAGGAGGGGACAAAACCAACGGCTAGATGATGATACTTGGACCACAAGCTCAAACAACCGTTCCTGATCATCTCAACACAGCTGGCTTGTCACATGCTTCATTTGACCAAGAGAATCAAAGGGCAAAATTGGAATTCTGCTTGTTAGGGTTTAGGATTTGAATTTCCTTCTATTATTTTATTCAAGCATTCTAGATTATTCTTCTAGCTTGTATAAATGAGACGTATGTGTCTCATTTTTCCTTGTTCCAGATTTTTTCCCAAGCACTTGTAATCCCTTTTTAAACATTTATAAAGTTGGTATTTTTGGTTAAATTGTAATTCCTTTTATTATTTTTAAAAGTTGGTGTATGCTTGAGATAAATCTGAGTTCCAATTTTGTGATTTAAGTTCAAAGATTTTCAAAATTCATTCTTGTTTTCAAGTTTCTGAAAAAGGTTGATTTTTGGTAAAATCTTGTTCCAAAGTTTTGTTTTCCAGGTTTGTAAGTTGTTTGGTGTAAGTTTTTTGAAAAGAAAAACATTTGAGAAATTATCTGAAAGGATTGTGAAGAAGTTTTAAAAACAGATTATTTGTATTTGTGTGCATTGTTCTTAGCAGGAAAGGATTTAGAAATTTTGGCTGATTTTCCAAGGTTCTGCTCAGGCCCCAGCCTGAAAGGAGGCGGCAAAGCAGCCATTGAGGGGCCTGGATGTAGGTCCCTCTAGGTAAATCCCTTGTTTCTATTTTTCAGTTTTCAAAAATTTGTGGTTTATGTGATTTGAATGGAAGTTGCATGTTTGTTTGTTATATGGTTTGATTGTGCCTATTTATGCCTTGTATGCATGTTAAGGTGTTTATAAATCAGTTTGGGTATGATTTGAATTCATTTGCTTTGTTAAACTTCAATTTCAGTAATTTAAGGGGTGTTTGGATTTGAGTTTTAGCTAGGGACTATTGAGAGTTTTTGGTTTAAAAATCATCTAGACAAACTTAGGTTGCATGAGATATGTGTTTTTAGTACTTGGCTTTCATTTGGGTAGATTTTTAAACAAGTTGCATGCTAAAATTTTAGTTAATATAGCTAAAATCAGCAAGTACCCTTTTCTGCCTATTTTTGAGTGAATTTTGCCTTGAAATCTTGCAAGTTGTTAGAAGATAGGTCTAAGAAGGGATTGAAATCAGTTTTATGCTAGTTGGTACACTTGTATGCAAGATTTAAGGCTTTGAAATTCGTTTTTGTGCATGTAAAAAAGGGTCTACTGTTCATCAGAAACCTTCTAGCTTAATCAGAAACTTTCTCTGGTCATTTGTGTGAGATTTTGTGAAGTGACTTGCTAGTTTTTGTGTTTTAATTGACTCCCTATACTCAACTGAGTATAGGGGTGCCCCCTTGTCCAAAGAAAACCAATCCAACAAGCTTTCCTAAGTTCTAAGGTCACCAGACCTGATTTTTACACTAGCAGTGGGAAAAGAGTTACCCCTGCTAGTGTATTGGTTAGTACTGCTAAGCTAGCAGACAAAGCTTTTGACATGTCACTATCAGGATTTTGAAAATTTTGTCTTTAGTGACTAAAAATAGGAGTTAGGACTTCAAATTTGTTTCAATATTTTTCTAATTTAATTTTTGATTTTCCTGTTTAATTAGATTTTTTATTACTGTTCATTTAGTATTTTTTAGGTTAAATAGCTATTTTAAATACTTTTAATATTTCTGTTTTTGGCATTTAGTGCCAAAAATCTTTATTTTTTAGTTTAAACATTTTTCATAAATTAAGAAAAACATTTTAAGGTTTTTAGTCCAAAAATATTTTACTGTTCACTTTTTATTTATTTTTTAGAATTAATTTAGTTTAATTAGGGTTTTTATTAAAACTGTTTTTGTCCTTTAGTGAAAAATTTAATATTTTTCAAACTTTTTCATTTTTCTACTGTTCATTAGAGTAATTTAGGATTTTTAAAATTGACAAATTATTTTTGGCATTATTTAATTATTTTTTATGATTATTTTAGTTTTAAAATAGTTTTTAGTGATTAAAAAATAGAAAAATATTTTTTAAAATTTAGGAAAAATACTTTTTAGTCTTTAAATAATATAAGTAACTTATTAGTTCAATAAAATAATATTTTGGACATTTTGGTTAATTATATTTAATTTTAGGGCTTTAATTAGCATTTAAAATTGAATATTTAATTAATAAAAGGTTTTAAAATATTTTTATTGGATTTTTATTCTTATTTATATTATTTAGACTTAGTTTAGCTTTTAATTAATTTTTAGGTTTAAAATTTTTAATTTTGTAGTTTTTACGGTTTTACGTGAACGATCTTTTCGTCTTAGCTCGATCCGTCTTCGTAACCGTCATTCTCTTCTCATCCCATTTCTATTTTCTTTTTCTCAATATAATCTCAAACAAAAATCAATTCATTACACAACGCACTTGCCTCCTCGAGAACGAACTCACTTCACTTCATTTTTGGGTCATTTACACACGGTTTTCCTAAATCGTCGTGCTTACTTCCCTATTTTGTTGCTTTTTTTCCTAAAGGGTAGCAAAAACACTACATCAATTTTTGGCGCCGCTGCCGGGGAGGCGTGTTGTGTTTTGATTGCAATTGTTGTTTTTTATATACTAACCATAATTAGTATTTGTATTAGTAGCACTCTACTAATACGTATTATCAGTTTTTCGTTTTTGTGTGAACACTATTACTATATTGTATACGTAGAACAATAAATTCACAAGTACTCCAAATACGTGAGAAATCACAACCTTGACTTGGGAGGTCATTACCCAATCATTGTATTCGAATCTCAAACCAAAGAAAAAGGCAAAAATAGATAAATACTTTCGTGAAGCTCGATTTTGAAAAATACAAACTATAAGGTGGGTATAAGGCGGTTGTATTTCACGACCTAAAGGAAAAAGGCTCTTAAGTGCTTCGCGCCGCCTCGTTTCCTCCGCTTGCTTGTGCGTATTTTGAGATTGTAAGCTAATCGAGGGTTTTGCCGCCCAAAGTATTACTAAGTATCATATATATTTTCTTGGTTTTCATTGATTAAACCCTCTTGAACGTTTTGGTGTTCCACCAATGTTCTAAAGTCATCGAAGGCGTTCACTTCACGTGATCGTTTTCATTCCTTGAGGCTTCTTTAATCAAGAGATTTCATTAAGGAGGAGATTTGTAGATTTGTGTCTACTTAATACATTCCACAAGATCCAAAAAGGTTAATACAATCAAAAACCACAAAAAAAAATTGAAAAAATACAAAACACCAAAAAGAATCTTCTTTGCTCGTCCCCTCGTTGTACGTGACGTTTATGCTAACTCGTAATCAAGCAAAACGTGCACGTAAACGCAAGAGCAAAACTCCCACTCCAAATCATTCTAGTGAGGAGTCTCCTATTGACGAACCCATTGTACGAGAAGCTCCAACCATGGTGAATCGAACTATGATGGAGTTACTTCAAGTACCCACCGAGGGTTATGGAGAAGCTATTGTGATTCCCGCTATCCTTGCGGAGAATTTTGAGGTGAAAACGGGTTTGTTGTCGATGATCCAAAACAACAAATTCCGTGGTGTAGAAACTAGAAGGGGGGGGGGGGGGGGTTGAATAGTTTCTCTCCGATTGGTGACCAAATTAAAATTACTTTCAATTTGGTTTATATCAAAACTATCTTTTACTTAAAGCTAAGTTGCATAATGATTAGGTTCAATTGAAATGCACTAGCAAGAATAATAAGCAAGTATAATGATAATGAAATAAGTAAAGAGCAAGGAAGGAAACGACCTAGTGGGAAGACACCAAGATTTATAGTGGTTCGACAACGAGGCTCTATCCTCGTTTCTACTCCACTCCTCGAGTACACCTACTCGAGATTTCCACTATATCCACAAGCTCCCTTCTTGGCGGAGAAAACCTTACATCGTTGCTTACATTATTTTCCGACACTAAGCTAAATGTCGAGACCTAATCTTTAGCTAGGACCAATCTACACGACGTTGCCTACTTCACAATTTAACGACACAAGGCTAGATTTCGAGTTCTAATTCTTAAGGTAGAACCAATCTTCACGACGTTGCCTACTTCACCATTTTACGACACAAGGCTAGATGTCGAGTTCTAATCGAAAGCTAGAACCAATCTTCACGACTCTTCACTTTGAAGCTAAGTGAGAACTTCACACAACACAACTACTAATCACTTTAAAGTTTAGTGAGAACTCACAAGACACAACCACATCACTTTATAGTTTAGTGAGAACTCCTAATCAAATTTATTACAACTCAACTAGACTTATCCAAGTACACACATGTAGCTTGGATTTACACAACACAAATCCAAGCAAACACATATGCAATAGATGTACACAACAAATCCAAGTATCCACAAATAACTTGGATGAACACAACTAGTCCAAGTATTCATAAATACATTGGATTGACCTAAAACAAAAAGGTATAATGATGAATATGACTAGCTCATAAATTCATCTTTATCACTACACTAGTGAGTGAGTGATCTTCTCATTGGACATGGTAAAGGAGGGGATCAAGAGGATAATCATATGTAAACATCCTTAACAAATTAAGTGATCATTTACTAATGATTATGCTATAGAAAATAGAAAAGGGGCTGAGAAAATCGTCCAAGAGGCTTACTGGAAAATGAGATTTGACCCACTATTTAAAGGAGACAAAGTTACAACGGATATATAACGGCTACTGTGCGCGGTACCATATATCACCCCGCGGTACCATATCGCTAAGGTACCGCGTAGGTACTTAAGGTACCGCCACTAGACTCCGCTCCGTTTTTTTTCTTTTAGTGGGGTGGGAATATCTGGGGTATTTGAACCCTTCAAAGGATATTCTAACAGCATTTGGAATATGCCATTTTCAAATTTTCATTTTCCATTTTAATAAAACATTTTCTAAAAAAGAAAGTTTATTAAAAAGTCTTTTGTCTTATTAGCAAAAGTAAGTTTTAAGGATAATCATTTTGGTGATCACTAAGTATGATTAAGAAAGGTTAGTGATATGATTATTACCTTGATGATAGTGTTAGTTAAATAATTCATTTTGTGTTTCTACACTAAATGTGTTGTATGGTTTGTTGTGATCAAATCTAAGAAAGATTAGTTAACACTAATAATGTTTTTAGGCATTACTTGCATTAACAATCTCCCCCTTTTTGATTACGACAAACGATAAACTCATTTACGTATAAACACAAACTATGGAATTATTAACTAGTTTATCACTATCATTTCTCCCCCTTTGTCGTAGCAAAAAGGTTAGCATAAGTCTTTTAAGTGCATCGAACTTTGCTAGTAGCTCCCCCTTGGTGGTTGCTCCCCTTTGCTCGGGGCACCAAGTTTGTGAGCTAAGGTGACATGCTACACAAAGGTTAGTAGAAAGGAAAGAAACACCAATGTATATATGATCACTACCAACTAAGTAACTTGAGAGGGAGAAAGAGAAGAAATCTCAAATTAGAAGAAAGTATTTTGCTAAGTATGTCCAAAGAGGTAATTGACAAAATCAAACTTCAAAAAAGTGAAGATGATAAGCTTGTCAATGGGTTAAAGCTTTAGAATCGATGGAATCACCCATAAGCAATTGTAAAAATTTAACCAAGATCAACTCAAAAATAGAACTAATTAGATAGCACACAAATAACACACAAGTTAAAAAAAATACAACAAAGAGGATAGTCATACACATAGTATGAGTATCTAAAAGCAATAAATATGGAAAATAAACCACTAAGCACAAGCTAGTCTAATAGTGACATTTTCCAAGATTGCTAAAAATAAAATAAAACTAAAAAGACGACGATGCATCATTCAAAGTTTTGTCCACCGGAACGAAAACTTGAATAGGAGGTCGAGTGAAGAGGAATTCAAGAAAATTTAACTTCTCATACACATGAGCAAGTTCAATTTGTTGAAATCAGCAACAATCACACGAGGATCCATGATGCAACACAAAATCGTTTGATGTGGGTATGGCATCAAACTTAGGATTTGGTGGTGGTGGGGTAAAGGGTTTGGGAGTGTTTTCACAATGCCTTGTGAGGTTTGGGAAGGTGGAAAGGTCATTGAGTTGGGGGGTAGTGAAGGATTGTGGTGGTGGTGGAACATGTTATTTTGCTCCGGTGATGGGGTTTATGGTGTAAGTCTCATTCCAATACTTGATTGGAGAGAAGGCAGGGTTTTTGGGTGGTTTGGACGAAGATGGTTCATTCTTCTTAACCCAAACGGGTCGAACCGAGATTTTCGGTTTCTTTGAAAGCTTGGATGAGCAAGCTTTGGGTGAGTGGGGTTGCGACAAAGAAATGTCAAGGTTAGGAATGTAGGAGTTAGGCATTGTGAGAGTGTGAGAATGATATCTCAAGGTAATGTGAGAATGAATTCTCAAGGTTGGGAAGGTGTGAGAATGAAATCTCAAGGTTGGGGTATAAGTAAAATGTAATCAAGGTAAGAATTTGAATACAAAATGTGTATTTTCAAGGAATGTTTAGTCAATTTGAGTAAACAAGGAATCTTGACTGGGAATAGGGTTTAAAGGTTTTGACCAAAAAATTCGTCAAAAGTCACATTCTGGCCGCGGTACCTTATGTGGACCGGCGGTTCCATATCGCTAAGGAACCGCGGGTCCTTAAGGAACCGCGTCCAGTGGACTTAAAACCAAGTTTTTCCTGGGTTTTGGGAAAAACTAAGACTTTTTCAAAAAATTGCAAATCTTGGAATTTTACCTCTATTAGAACCAAAATATGCTAAGGTTGCATAAAGCAACACATTCACAAAGAATGTCTTGAAAAAGGGTGACAAAATAATTTAGATATCATTTTGAACCAATTTTAGTCAAGTTTAGGGAGATTTAGGTTCAATTTTAATTTCAAATTAAAGTTGATTAGTGTGCACAAAAAGATAGAATCACACAAAGCTAAATCCATAAGTCAACAACATAAAACATTCATTAGTGAAACAAGTACAATGATAAATAAAACTAACTAATACATAGCTAGCTTATCATAAAATCTAGATAAATAGTTTTCTTTGGCTTGTTGTTGAAAACTATTATTATGAAAAGACTCCATCATTCATCTCCTAGGAGGATGCATGGAGAACAAAGTAAGCAAGAAATCTTGCAAACCCCTATGTAGTCCATACATATCCATCCTTAGGTTTTTGATGAGGAAGTGGTTGTAGAGACAACATGGACATCTAGGACCATGAGTTTGTTGAAACCCAAAGTAAGGATCACCCAAGAGGAGGGAAAGAGGGACACCCAAAATTGGGATGTTTGAGTTGGGTGGAGGAGGAGGAGGCAAGTTCTCCAATGGTGATGTGGGTGAAAATGGAGGCATGTTCCCCAAAGGGGAAATGGGTGAGTGTGGAGGTAAATCCTCTAAGGTTGGTGAAATGGGTGAGTTGTGAGGGGTAAATGGTGAAGTCACCAAAATGTCATCAAAGTCATTCCCAAAAGGAATGTTTTGGATTGGTTGAGGTTGAGTAGTCACTTCCAAGGGTGCACTTGGAGTGAAGGGTGAAGAAAGCTCATTCATTCTAGAATTGAATGAAGAGGAGGTAGAACCAATGGAGTGGTTAGTACCATGGGTGGAGGAGGTCTTGCATGGTGCAAGAGGTGGGGAAGGTGATGAAGAAATGAGGATAGGAGCATTCTCATTCTTAGGTGTGAGGAAAGGTGAAGAGTTAGGCTTAGCTACCTTAACCCTTATTTTGAGTGTTTTTCTTGGGGTGGAAGTGTTTGAGGTTTTGGTACACACCATGGTTGATTAGGGTGGTTTAAGGTTTAGGGAAGTATGTTTGATGTGTGAAGAACATGGCAAACAAGGTGGGTTTAAATGGTTGAGGGGATGATCCAAACTAGTAATGGGTTAAAATCATTTTAGGTGAATAATGAATTTAGATACCCTAGTTTAGGAAATGTGTAGTTTATTACTAAAAATCATGCAAGGTTTACACAAAATTAAGAAAACAATGTAAAGCAAAGATGCTGTCGTGCACAGTGGCCGGCGGTTCCTTATCTAGGACCGGCGGTACCTTATCGATAAGGAACCGCGGGTCGATATGGAACCGCGTCCAGAAGGTTTTCAAAAATTTCCCATTCCAGTTTTTGATAAACCCAGATTTTTCCCAAAGGTTTTACAAGCCAAAGTTAACTACAGATCATAATTTAATAAGCTAACTATCAAAAGGCATGCACAAAGCTATGTAAAACACAAACATGATGGCATAACAAACATTAAGGATCAAAATAAATTGTAATCCAAGCATGCAACACAAGTTAATAAACAACCAAACCAAAGTGTTAATAACCAAATGTTAAACCATCAAATCCACACTTTGACACAACTTCAAAGTCTTCACCTCCTTTTCTTTCCTAAACCCTTGATCATCTTTCCCAAATACTTGAACCCTTTTCTTGACTCCACTCGGTGTTCATGTAATTCTCCCCGGGTTCTAAGATCCTCACGATAAAGATGCTCCATATTGAGATCTTCAGGAACATCACTAGAAGGGTGAGGAGGAGGAGCTAAGTCTTCAAAATCATCCTCGAATTGATTTGAGGATGGATAGGAGTTGCTCGAAGAGTCAAAATGAGAACTAGGACCGATGCCATCACCATCACTTGGTGGCATATCGGTGTCCTCCTCATCCGGCTCTTGATGGTCGGATTTTCTCGAACCACGGTCACTTCTTTGCTTTCGTTGATACGCCTCTTGAATAGGCAACATAACCCGTTGAACCGGGTGAAAGCGAGAAAGATCGAGTTGAGGAAAATCTTGACCAATCCTTCTAAAGAGGCGAGTAAGAAGCATAGCATAAGGGAGGTTTGTTTTGGGTTTGGAAAGAGCATAATTTATACGTCGAGCGATGTAATATGCAAGATTGTACTTGGTGGAAGTAAATAGGCAAAACAACATATGCCCCATGCAAGCCGGGATATGATCCCGGTTCCCACCAAGACAAAACACATTTTCCCTAAGGATGTTTGCCCATTGGAGCATATAATCCTTAAGGTCGCTTGAGAGCACTTCATACCTATTCACATTACGCACATTTGTATGAAGGCTTCTCACAACGTTTCCACTACGCTCTTTTGTGATGATTTCAAGGATGAAATTTAGATCAACTTTGGTGGTGTCATTTGGAGGTTTGTCGCTTGACTCCAAGAGAGCATCTAGTCTCCACTTATCCGTGAAACGACAAGTGCCTTCAAATGGCACACCAAGAATATCACCAAATTCATCGAGGGAATATTGAATGATTTGACCATTCAACAAGAAACGGATAAAGATTTGGTCGTTGATTTCAAGCATGGAGTAAGTACTAAAGAACTCAAGAAGGAACAAGGGATAAATTACCTCGTCTATGTAAAGCAAACAACCAAACCCAATTAGCTCGAACATAGAGTTGATATAATTATCTCCTGCTATTCTTGAGTCTACAATCCTACCCTCATGGAAACAACGAGAGGAAAGGGATGGAAAAGCGTTTTGGAGTTGAGGGGAAACAAAGGTTTGAGAGATGTCGGGCATATAATCTCTAGTGAATTGATGATCTTTGTGAAATTGAGAAGGCATGATTAAGTACCTAAATACAAACACAAGACAATATTTCTCCAATCACTCATATGAAAATCAAAAAGAAAAACGAAAAATGAAAATGTGTTATATCAATTTCTTGACAAACATAGGATTGATTCCATATCATTTTCATGTTCACAATGTGTTTATTCCATCATTGACCAAGAACACATGATCTATGTTAGATCAACAATGGATTAGAACATTGGTTTTTCAAAAACAAGGTTTTTAGGTAAGCATTAACAATGTCATTACCTACTTGTTTATGGGTTCATCTCAAATCCATAATTCAACCAAAATCATTTAGCCTAAATTCGGATTTGTTCTATAAGTGGGTTTTAGTGAAATCTTAATGAATATGAACCTAAGGAATCATAGTAAAATAACTATGTCAACCCACATTTCTATTAAGGTTTTAATTCAATTTCAATTTTAAAAATACCCAATTATGAAAGGATGAACCCTAGAACAAAATAGATGAAATTGAAAGAAAATACTTACAATTAATTGATGCTAGATGATGGATGAGTGAAACCCACAACTTGGAATCAATTAATTTGAGTGATTGATGTTGGGAATAAAATATGGGTCAGTTCACTAGACGCTGATAAGAAGAATGTCAACGCTGATAGGATGACATTGGACGCTGACAGCCAAGCGTTGACATTGAAGAAGTCAACGCTGACAGCCTTGAAGATTGACACTGATGGAATATCTTCATACGAATCTTTTTGTTTATTTGTTTCTTTATTTATGTATGGTAAAGATAAGCACGACATTGTATTTTCCATTATTATCTTTACCTAGAATAGTTGATTCGTAGCTTATTGTACAAGACTTCTTGTTCTATAAAAGAAGATCTTTTAGGTTAAAGTTAATTATCAGTTTTCATAAGTATTCGCAAGTTAAACCTCTTTCATTGTAATCAAGTACGATCATTCTAATACAAGTGAAAGTTTGTTTAACATCTTTGTGTTTTAGATCAAGTGTTAATTCCGCATAACACTTTGTTACTTTATTCATAAGCAAAGGTTTCTCTACGTGTAGTACTTGATCTAATCTCATATACACAAAGCTTAATCGATCTAAGTTTGGGATCAACAAGTTGTATCAGAGCTTGTTGAGAAACTTTTGATCTTTAAGTAACGCAAGAACCCTAAAACACCAAACCCTAAAAACCCTAAATCTCTCAAAACCCTAAAAACACCATGTCTGGCACAAATCAGCCTTCTGCTTTGCTACAAAACAACTCCACAAACCCTAGTATCAAAATTCCCATGTTTGATGCCAGGAACTTTGAACTATGGAAGTCTAATTTTGAGCAATATATAGCCATCCATGACTACACTCTTTGGGAAATTGTTGAATACGGGAACACATTCAACAAAGCTCAAAAGATTGCTGCTGCTATTGCTGCAAGGGTAGCTCTTCCTAATTGTCCTGAAGCTGATAAGAAGGAAAAGCCTGAAGATGGAAGAGATGTATCTGTTGAAGATATAGCCAAGAAAAGGGTGGACATGAAAATCTTGAACATCATGAAACACGCCCTAGGTCATGAAAATCAGCACAAGTACAAACGCTTTGAGTCTGCAAAAGAGCTTTGGGAAGCTCTTGAAGTAGCACATGGTGGCAATGCTGACACAAAAGAAGAAAAGAAGAAGCAACTCTTGCATGAGTATGCTGTCTTTAAAGCTCAACCTAATGAGAATCTCAGCAGTGTGAGAAGTAGACTTCTTGACATCACAAGTCAACTTTCCTTCATGGGAACACAGATTGATGACCCTGAATTGAATGCTACTTTTCTCAAAAGCCTTGGTGATGTATGGAAGATTGAGACAAGATCCATTCTTGTCAATAACACCCACAAGACCTCCAGGTTTGATGACATCTTCAACAAACTAAGACTATTGGAGAATGAATGGCTTTTGGACAGTGATAATAAATCTTCCAGTAGCAACATGGCCTTCTTCTCACAAAGTGAAGGCCAATTTGATTCCATGAACTTCTATGGACATCCAGCCACTGGATCTCATTGTGTCAGCGCTGGATCTCAGTCTGTCAGCGCTGGATCATATCCTGTCAACGCTTTATACTCAAGCGCTGACACTCACAACTTTGGCGCTGATAGAATTAAACCTGCTGGTTTAGATCTAGATACTGTGTGTGCATTCATTGCTTCTTTGCCCAGTGATTCAAGGATTACATATGAAGATCTTGAGCAGATAAGTGATGAGCAATTGGAAGAGATGGATATCAAGTGGACTATGGCTCTTGTAAGTTTAAGAGCAAACAGGTTTAATAAAAGGTTCAAGAAGAAGATGACCTTTAATGCAAAGGATGTTGCTGGATTTGACAAATCAAAGGTTGAGTGCTACAATTGCCATCGGATGGGGCACCTTATGAGGGAATGTAGATCTCCAAGAAGATCTGATGCTGGTAAGCCCTCAAGCCAAATGGTTAAGAGCCAAGATCCCAAGGCCATGGTTGCTGTTCAACAAATTGATGGCGTTGGAGAATGGGACTGGAGCTGGATGGCCAAGGATGAGGAAGAGGACAGAGCTTTGGTTGCTGAAGTTAAAGAAGAGCATGTTGAATATGCTCTCATGGCACACTCCTCCTCTTCATCAGATAATGAGGTATATGATGATGCTTTCTGTTCTAAGGGTTGTCGTTTAAATACTGAAAAACTAAATCAAGAGATAGTAAAATTATTAGATGAGGCAAGTACTGAAAGATGCAAAGTATCTAATTATCAAATTGCTCTTACCCAAACAGAAAAGACAGTAGCTGAGTATAAGAAAATGGAGTTTGATTTAAAGGATGAAATAAATATCTTAAAACATGAGTTACATCAAAGTAAAGATATTCAAGATATAGTGAACAGGGTTAATCTTGATTTGATAGCTCAGTTAGAGGAGGCTAACAAAAATAAAGATAATGTGAGTCTTAAAATCCAGAGATTTGATAAGGCCACACAATCCCTAGGAGAGTGTGTTAGCAAACAAAGAGACTCTAAGGATATGAGTGGGATTAGGATGAAGGATTATACTGGTGTTCCACCACCAGCTGGGGATTTCTATGGTGTCCAATCAAAGGACTTATCTTGGACTGCCTTCCAAGAATGCCAAGAGGAGGAATTCATTCCTCCACCTAGAGTGACTTCCCCAGTTGAAGAATACAAACAAAAACTGACTGACCTAGATGAGTGGAAGAAAGCTAACCACACTTTGTTTGTTAAGGGAGGGTTGTTGTGTGAAAGTCCAAATGAGCCCACACCAATCAAGAGCCTTGATCCTAAACCTATTAAGATCACACACCCTACCACTGGCAAAGCTGTTGACTTTGGCCCACAAACTGTTAGAAAACCTAGTGTTAAGTATGCAGAGATGTATAGGAATACTAGGTCACCAAAAAGCCAAGTTAGTAATCATGGAACAGGCTTCTTTGCTTCTAGACCTAAGACTATGTCTAGAAAAGCTTGTTACACATGTGGTAGTTTCTCACATTTGGCATACAAATGTGTCAACGCTTCCAATGTCAACGCTGATAGGAACCATTTCAGCGCTGACAAAAGTCAACATAGGTCAAACACTGTCAGACCCAATACCTTTGTGAACAAAAGTTCACAAGTTGTTAGACCAGCCCCATTCTTTTCTAGAGGGTCTAACACACAAGGCCTAAGACCTTTTCAAAAGTCAAACACTTGGTCAAATAAGCAATGGGTTCCTGTAGCAAACCCTAGGTTCAACGCTGATAAAGGGTATCGGGGCACTGACAAGAGCAATTTCAGCGCTGATAGATACACTGCCAAACCTAGGTATTTGCAACCACAGGGAAATAGGTCTAAAGCTTCTACTAGCTTAACATGGAAACCAAAACAAGACCAAAACCCTAATTCTACTGGTATTTCTATGACATGCAACAGGTTTCATTATATTTCAAAGGCATTGTCAACACCAGTTGGGGTTAACTGGGAATTTCATTCAAACAGGGATGAAAATGGGGTTGTTATGAGAACCAAGTCTGTTCTTGTTGAACAACCAAATGAATCCAAGTCTTCCAAGGCTTGGGTTCCCAAAGAAAACTAATGTGTTTTCTTTATGTGCAGGGCATTCAGAAGAAGATCAATGATTATGGATACTGGGATAGTGGATGCTCAAGGCACATGACAGGAAAGGAAGACTATTTGACAAACTTCACTCCTATTCAAGATGGTGATAAGGTATACTTTGGAGGGGGCTACGGCACCATCACTGGAAAAGGAACCCTTGTCACCAACAATCTACGGTTTGAGAATGTCTTCTTGGTAAAAGAACTGGATTATAATTTGTTTAGTGTATCACAAGTGTGTGATAACAAAAATAAGGTTCTTTTCACAAATACTGAGTGCTTGGTGTTAAGCAAAGATTATAAGCTCCCTAAGGAAAAATACATAGATTTTAGAACACCAAGGCATAGACATATATAATGTGAATCTTAATGGAATTAAGGTAAATAACAAAATGATGACATGTCTTTATGCTAAAGCCTCAGTAGATGAAAGTAATATTTGGCACAGGAGATTGGGGCACATAAACTTTAAGAATATCAATAGACTTGTGAGGCTTGGTTTAGTTGATGGTTTGCCTGAAAAGGCTTTCCACAATGACCACACTTGTGTTGCATGTCTTAAGGGCAAGCAGCACAAGGTCTCATTCAGGTCTAAACAGGTGCACTCTAGTTCTAAACCACTTCACTTATTGCATATGGACCTCTTTGGTCCAACTAATATAGAAAGTTTGAAGGGTAAATCATATTGTTTTGTTATCACTGATGACTATTCCAGGTTTACATGGACTTTCTTTTTAGCCAAGAAAAGTGAAACTGCCCAAAGTCTGATTAATTTCATTACCCAGATTGAAAAGAAGAATGGTAATGAGGTCAAAATTATTAGAAGTGACAATGGGGTGAGTTTAGAAATCAGTTGTTAGATGATTTTTGTGCCAAGAAAGGGATTACTAGGCAGTTTAGCATAGCTAGAACCCCACAGCAAAATGGGGTTGCTGAAAGGAAGAATAGAACCCTTATTGAAGCAGCCAGAACCATGTTGGCTGATGCCCACTTTCCTATAGCCTTTTGGGCTGAAGCTGTTAACACAGCTTGTTATGTTCAAAATAGGGCATTGGTCAACAAAATACATAATAAGACACCTTATGAGTTACTTTGGGGAAGAAAGCCCAATATTGGCTTTCTCAAGCCTTTTGGTTGTCATGTAGTTGTTTTAGAAACTAGTGATGCCCTAGGTAAGTTTGATTCAAAAGGTGATGAAGGCTACTTCATGGGTTATTCAGTGCAGAGCAAAGGATATAGGGTTTACATTAAAAAGGAAAAACGTATACTTGAAAAAGTACATGTTAGGTTTTTAGAAAGTAAACCTAGTGATCCTGAAAGTGGTCCAAATTGGTTGTTTGACTTAGAGCCTTTATCTAGAGCTTTAAATTATATGCATGTTACTGATCCAGACATTGTGAAGGTAACTTCAAGTGTTTTGGAAAAGAGAATTGGTAATGTTTCAGGTATACAGGTTGCTAAGGAGGATGGACCACCAGCAGTTGAATCATCTCCCACACAAGAATATGTTACACTTCCTATATGGACAGATGAGTATTATGCTGCTGCTGCTGCTGCTAGAAAGGATAATGGTGGTTTTCAAATACCACCAAATACAAACATGCATGGTTCTTCAGGCGCTGACAAAGGGACATCAAGCGCTGACAAGAGTAATTCAAACGCTGATGGATCAGACGCTGACAACAACAGTTCAAACGCTGTCAGCCCAAATGCTGACAAGCAAGGTTCAGAGTTTGATGACACCTTTGCACAGCTTTTCTCTTCCCATTTTGAACAGGGTGGACCTTCCAATGTCTATGAAGAGATTTCTGTTGATCAAGGAGAATCTGAGGAAGAAGATATTGGCAACATGGAGCGTGAAGTTGAGGACACCAGACTTTTTGAAGGAGGAGTTCTCACTTCCACAGCAAAGGATCACCCCACATCTCAGATCATTGGTGATGTTATGGCTCCAGTTCAGACAAGAAGATCCCATCAAAGTCTTGGTGGATTTATTGCCAATATACACAAGAAGGTTGATACCCCTCTTGTACAAGCATGTTTGTTTGCCTGTTTTCTGTCACAGGAAGAACCCAAGAAAATTTTTGATGCTCTCAAAGAACCAAGTTGGGTGGAAGCAATGCAGGATGAGCTTCACCAATTTGCTATACAGGATGTTTGGGAGCTGGTTGATTGTCCTAGATATGTGAGACCAATTGGGACAAGATGGGTTCTAAGGAACAAGAAAGATGAAAGAGGTATTGTGGTCAGAAACAAGGCACGTTTGGTAGCTCAGGGATATACACAAGAGGAAGGCATAGATTATGAAGAAGTCTTTGCTCCAGTTGCAAGAATTGAAGCTATCAGAATTTTCCTAGCTTATGCATCTTGCATGAACTTCACTGTTTATCAAATGGATGTGAAGAGTGCTTTCCTCTATGGAACAATTGTTGAGGAAGTATATGTTATGCAACCTCCTGGTTTTGAAGATCCTGAGAATCCAGACAAGGTTTATAGAGTGAAGAAAGCTATGTATGGACTTCATCAAGCCCCAAGAGCATGGTATGGTACATTGTCCACCTACTTGGTGGAAAATGGTTTCAAAAGGGGCACCATAGATCAGACACTATTTACAAAGAAGAAAGGAAAACATGTGTTGCTTGTGCAGGTCTATGTTGATGACATCATTTTTTGGTCTACTAATCCAAAAATGAGTGAGGACTTTTCCAAGCTCATGACAGATAAATTCAAGATGAGTGCAATGGGTGAGATGAACTTCTTTCTAGGTTTACAAGTTCAGCAGAAAGAAGATGGTATCTTCATCTCCCAAGACAAGTATGTAGCTGAAATCTTGAAGAAATATGGTTTTTCTCCACATGAAAAGGATGCTTCCACTCCTATGGATAGGCAACACCCTTGGGGAAAAATTGGAGCTGGAAAGGATGTGGATGTTAGGCACTATAGATCAATGATTGGATCATTGATGTATCTTACAGCCTCAAGACCTGACATCATGTTTGCTGTGTGTGCTTGTGCACGCCATCAAGTGACTCCCAAAGAATGTCACCTTTTTGCCGTGAAAAGAATTTTTAGGTACCTAAGATGTTATCCAGATCTTGGCTTGTGGTACCCAAAAGATTCTCCATTGGACCTTATTGCATATTCAGACAGTGACTATGGTGGTGACAAGTTTGATAGGAAATCCACAACTGGTGGATGCCAATTTCTTGGGAGTAGATTGATATCTTGGCAATGCAAGAAACAAACAGTGGTGGCAAACTCTACAACTGAAGCAGAATATGTTGCTGCAGCTGCTTGTTGTGGACAAGTCTTATGGATTCAGAACCAGCTGTTGGATTATGGGTATAATTTTATGCATACCAAGATTTTTGTAGACAATAACAGTACTTTATGCATTATTAAAAATCCTGTACATCATTCTAAAACCAAACACATAGAAATTAGACATCATTTTATAAGAGATTGCTTTGAGAAAGGTTTAATACAACCAGATAGGGTAGCCACAGAAGATAATGTGGCTGATTTATTAACTAAACCTTTTGATGCTGGACGATTTCAATATTTGGTAACAAATATTGGAATGGTTAATCTCACTTAATATGTGTTTTGGAACCTTTTTGTAAAAGTATGTACAGGATAATGCATTGTTATTGGTCTTTGTGATGATTTAGATTTTCCACTTTATTTTTCTAACACTGACAAAGGTACATGTAACGCTGATAAGTGTTATTTTGCCGTTGTTAGAAATATTATTGTCTAACGCTGACAAGAGTTCCTTCAACGCTGATAAGTGTTGTCGGGACGCTGTCAGCAACAAATGTTAGTTTTGTGGTTTTCATCTAAATGTGTAGGTAGGTGGTAGCTTTATGCCATTGGATACAGAGTTGCTTATGGATTTTTGAAGAGCTATTTGGACATGTTTTTGTTTATGGATGATGGTTGGAATATTTATATTCCTATCTTGACATAAATTTTTAATGTTCATATATATTTTGAGAACTCATGTATCATAGTTTAAGGGGAGGTTTAAGGAACCTTTAGGACTTTTGGGTATTCTTATAATACTCTCATCACAATTCTAGATTGTGTCCACAGGTGAGTATGGGTTAGTTTTACTAAACCATGAGGCACTGTAGCATGCAAAGGTGACAACCTATGCATGCTGCCAAGACATTTTTTGGCCTAGAATTGGTTGTGGTCTGATGGGAGACTTGGGAATAGTTTTGTTATGGGTTTACCTGGGAGTTACAAAGAATTTTATGAAATAACTTTGTTGGTAAGTATTTTGGTTAGCAAGGGACTCTAGAGGACATTTGTGTCTATCTTGCTTAAGCAAGTGTGCATAAATGGACAGTGCTTGCCGCCCAGTAATTATTATCAACTTGTAAGATATTTCCCTTAGGATAAATTACTTTGTTAAGGTCTTTTTCTTTTTAAAATATTTTTATTTTTATTTTTAGACGCTGACAAGTTTTTCCCCAAACGCTGTTACGTCCAATCGTGACGCTGACAAGGCTTTAGGCAAACGCTGACAAGAAAATATAGCCGTTGGGCGCTGATGGGCTATTTTTGACCGTTGACACCTAGTGGGCCCTACCCAGTTGTAATTTTTGACTAATCTTTGGCCGTAATTTTGGGGAGTTGTTACTTTTAATTAATGCATGAGATAAGTTATATTTGATTCAATATTTTCATCATTGCTCTTTGAATATAACTGCCTCATTTTTGACCAATCAAAATCATGCATCTCTCCTATAAATTTGGCTAATCTTTTTATTCTGGGTATTCATATTTTCTTGTCTAACATTTTTCTCCTAGATTTTTACCATATCACATAACCTAAACAGCTTTCACCATGGCACCCAAGTTCAACTCAAAGAATTTAACATTGGAGTTCAAGAGCCAACATAATATGGTAGCTTACTTGACTGCTGATCATGATTTGTTCCCTCAGTATTCACAAATGGTGGCATTTTTAAATGCATCCTCTCTAAGGTATGCACTTTCTCATACACTATTAGTCCCTGTCGCACACATTAGACAGTTTTGGAATAATGTTAGTTCCACAACAGCTAATGGAGTGACCACATTAACATCTACTGTTCATGGAAGACCATGGGTGGTCACTGAAGCCTTGGTTCGCCAAGCTTTGCGTCTTGATGACGCTGATGGTGTGACTACCCTTGCCATTGCAACAATAGAACAAGGTCTTAGGGAATTAGGTTATCCTATTCCTGCTGATGTCACTTTAAATAAATATCATAAGCAGGAATTTCCCTCTGACTGGAAATATTTGATACATGTCCTTCTCCAATGCTTAAGTCCAAAATGTACTTCTTTTAATGAAATAAACAGGTCAATTGCAAGTGCTTTGGTTTGTATAACACGTGGGCTTAAGTATAATTTTTCAAAAATGATTTTTGAAGGGATGTGTAAAAATAAGGGGAGTAAAATGACTTTGGCTTACCCAAGATTTTTGCATATGGTCTTTGATTTACAAGAATATTGTTCTAGGGATCATGACACTTTTTATGAGATCCCTAAACAACAGAAAACCATTTTTGCTAAAATGAGCTCCACAAACAGATCCATACCTCTTACCCAACCCATGCTTGAAGTAATTCAGGCTGCTCAACCACAACCACAACCAGACCCTGAACCCCAACTTGAGCCTATTCATGAACCTTTACCTTCACCAGACCACATGGACATTGACCAACCCAACGCTGACACTCAAAATGTTGGCGCTGACACAGCCAATCCCGACGCTGATACCATCCCTGAACAATCCCAAACACCTCTTAACCGACCAACACCCACACAATCTACTTCATCTTCCACCCCATTACAATCTAGGTTGAATAAACGCCAAAGGGTTACTAGAGTGTTCTCCTCTAGTGATCCTAGCCTTGTAGCAGAGAGAACCACCTCCACAAGTGTGGCTGGTGCCATGGATGAGGTTGGGGCTATTGACACAGGCTTAGATGCTGGTCAAGACAGTCCCAACATCATTAAGACCTCATCCATGCCCTATGATTCTATTTTGGGAGGTCAAATCCCCATTCTAGCTGAGGGCAGATTGGAACCTATGATTATGACTGAATTGACGGCTGCTGTCATTAGCTTGCAAAAGCAAAATGTCAGCCTTGTACAAATTGTCAACAAACAGGGCCGTGAACTCCAAGTATTGAGGGAGCGGGTAACTGTTTTGGAGAATCCAAGTAGCAGGAGTCTAATGGAGGAATCTTCCAAAGGGGAGGATGAAGAGGATGAAGAGGATGAAGAGGATGAGCTGATTCATACAGCTAGTGAGAAGAGTTCAGAGAAGAGTTCACAATTTAGTGAATCTTTACAGGTTGCTGAAGCACTCACCAATTTGAAGAAGCACCCAGTTATTGATACATCCAAGGTGACACCTTTAAACTTGGAAGGATCTTTCAAAGAAACATTGGGCGCTGATACAGGTTTGAACGCTGACACATCCAGCGCTGACAAAGGTAATCGTGGCGCTGATAGAGGTAACTTGAACGCTGACAAAGTTGCAGGTGGTGTAGATGTATTCCAGTCATCAGCAATCATCAAAGATGTGTCCAAGCAGGTTTCTTCTTCTACTTTACCTATTATTGATCCACAAGACAAGGGTAAGGGGATTCTGATTGAAGAAGATGTTCCAAAGAAAGATGCAGCACAAATTGCATTTGATGAACAGTTGGCTGCACAACTTTTGGAAAGAGATTTGAAGAGGAGTGGTAGATCACCATTTGTTGCTACTTCTGAGAGTGAAGAAGAGAGTGGTGATGATAAAGAAGGAAATAGCTCAGATTCAAGTGTTCAAATTATTGAAGATCCAGAAAGACTTGAATATGGGGATGAGTTAGCTAAGGAAAGGTTGAGTGATTTGAAGAATCAGATTGATTGGGACCTTCCTGAAATCACCAGAATGTACCATGCTTGGGAGGACAAAGTAATGGACAACCCAGGGATGAGCTTGTCAGATCAAATTTGGGGGTTGGAAGTTCTTCTCAGGGTACAAGATGATATAAAGGTGATTTTGAAGTATAATGCACAGGAGGTCAAGACTTGGCTCAAAAGAGATAGAAGGCAGTTGTACTACAAGTTGCTTAGATGTCATCAACCTAACTGGACATCCAAGAAGTTGCTGGCTTTATCCTTTGAGGAGCTAGAGTATAGGGCACATCCTATTTGGAGGAGTGTGCAAGAAAATAATGTCTATCAGTTTCTTTCAGAAGAAAGGAAACAAGAGCTTGCTGAGGAAATGCAGATTCAAAAGGAAATGAGGATTGCTCAAAGACCAGTGAAGAAAGGAGATCCTTTCCAATTTCCTAAAGATATGGATGTCTATTTTCCAACTGAAGGTGTAATAAGGAAGCATCTCAAGCTTTCTCCATTGGAAGCTTCAGATTTGGTTAATGTAGTACCTCTAGATGACAGAAATCCAATCATCAGTTTTGATGAAGATGAGTGTGGATTTTGGAAGATTGGCAGATTTGGAAAGGAGGTACATACTTTCACTTCAGTTATTTCTATCTTTGCAAGCATAGACAGGGAAGACTTGGTGCATCTATGGAGATTAATAGAGGCCAAGTATACAGCTGAAGCACCTACTTCAGCAAATGGAATAAGACTTTGGAACACATTTTTGACTTTGTGTGGTCCAAGAGAAGCAGATCCTGCCATATGGAAGGATCTTGAAGATGATCTCAGTAATCTTCATTGGAGGCTTTATTCTACTTGTGGTGTATTTCATTTGAGCTCTACAAAGTTTTCAGAGTATCTACTTGTGGATGCTGACTATTTCTTGTCCAAAGAAGTGTTGGAGAAGATGCTAGAGACACCCTTGGAGATTGATTATACTAGTGACGTGGCCAAAGACTTGATCAGATATGTTTATCACCAACATAAGAAGTTTTTGCAAGATTCCTCCTAAACTTTAAAAGTTTTTATTCAGAAACTTGATCATTGGAATGGATATCAAGTTTAGGGGAGGATTGTTGGGAATAAAATATGGGTCAGTTCACTAGACGCTGATAAGAAGAATGTCAACGCTGATAGGATGACATTGGACGCTGACAGCCAAGCGTTGACATTGAAGAAGTCAACGCTGACAGCCTTGAAGATTGACACTGATGGAATATCTTCATACGAATCTTTTTGTTTATTTGTTTCTTTATTTATGTATGGTAAAGATAAGCACGACATTGTATTTTCCATTATTATCTTTACCTAGAATAGTTGATTCGTAGCTTATTGTACAAGACTTCTTGTTCTATAAAAGAAGATCTTTTAGGTTAAAGTTAATTATCAGTTTTCATAAGTATTCGCAAGTTAAACCTCTTTCATTGTAATCAAGTACGATCATTCTAATACAAGTGAAAGTTTGTTTAACATCTTTGTGTTTTAGATCAAGTGTTAATTCCGCATAACACTTTGTTACTTTATTCATAAGCAAAGGTTTCTCTACGTGTAGTACTTGATCTAATCTCGTATACATAAAGCTTAATCGATCTAAGTTTGGGATCAACAATTGAAGGTTTTGGAAGCTTCAACAATGGTGGAAAAGGTAAAACCCGTCGGCTGTGTGTTTTTGGGAGAGAGAGAGTTTGGTTTGAAAAAGAATAAAAAACACAAACTGGCGCTCTGACAAAAGTTTCTGCCCGCGGTACCTTATCGATAAGGTACCGCAGGTTTTGAGCCGCGGAGATAAGGAACCGCCTACAGAGGCAGGTTTCTATCTCTAAAAAACGCGAAATTTTGAAAATCCAGTTTTTCTAAAATACTTAAAATTAAATCATGAGCCTTTTAGAATATCATTGGATCATCATAACACTAAGCAATATGCCTTAATGAAGGATTACGAGTTAAATCAAGATCGAAAAGAACCGAAACGGACAAACGACTACTCGTAGCAAAACGACTAAGTGGAGAGAAGTCAAGAGAAGTGAATCAAGACTAGGATCAATGCTCAAGGGATTAATGACAATCTTCATGTAGTTGAAACGAAGAGCTTGTGTCATATATAGTGGTTTAAGATGTGCCTTTCCGGCGAAACGATAAACGGCTTTGGTAATGAATAAACACAAAGCAATTATTCAAGTCTAAACTAAGATCACTTTTAATAATAGTCTTAGTCTAAACTAAAATATGAGCAAAGTATTAATTCACTTTCTCTCCCACGAAGGGCCTACTAACCGTATGGGTGCAAACCATGTAAACCATGCTTGATACTTTAAGCTTCTCCTAACTCACTCTACATCACCATAGTGAGTCAAGTATCCAAGCAATGAAGATTTGAGAGGATAAAAGAAAAGAAGCACAAACCACAAATAAATGTCAAGGAAAGGATGCCAAGAAGAAGCACATAGTCAAGTAATGATCAAAAGAATGATCAAAGGGCGTGTGGAAGAACGAGAGCGTACCTTGGCCACAAAGAACAATCCATGAAGGAATAAGTGCTATGCCCAATCAATGACTATGATGAGTACTAAGTCTTCAAGGACTAGTATCATTCCCAATCATCTTGGTATCATTATTCAAAGATGTTAAGGATCAATGAAAATGATTCTTCTACAAGTGCAAGTGACTCAATCCATAACCAATTACTTGATTGATCTTCATGAGTACTGATGAGACTGCTTTTATACATAGTCTCATCGTCCAAAACGGGCTTTAAATGCATAAAATATCATTAAAACTGCCAAATATGTGCTCGTGTTTGTTACTTGTGTATTTTAGGTACGGATATTGAGGAAATGACAAAAAGATCACAAGAATCATTCAAAAACGAACACGGGAAATGAAGCTGCACAATGAACCGGACCCAAGTTTGGATTTTACAAAAATGCCCTTAAAGAATTGAAGATTGGCAAGTTTGGTCCCTCATTTTTTGAAGACTTGGCAAGATAATCCCTTGAAGAAACCAAGATTATCAACAAAGGTCCTCCATGTTTGAAGATTATACAAGATAAGCCCTTGAAGAATCCAAAAATATGCATTTATGGTCCTTGGTTTAAGTTTGGAAACAATATGTGCCAAAAATGACAATCTGCCAAAGTTAAATACAAAGGGGATGAAGTTTGTTTGCCGTTTATACAAAATGAAAGAAAGAAGAAACCTTGGGGGTTTTTCTGCCAAACAACCAAACCCTCACCACCACTCAGAAGTTGACACCTCACCATAACCCACCCATTTACCATTTACCCATACCTCACCCAGCCCATTACCCAACCCATTTTATTAACCGGTTTAATTAATAAACCTGGGTCAACTGGTCAAACCACCCCACTTTCCCTCCTAACACCTTTTTAAAATAACTTATTTCCTAAAAAGGATTAAACCCCCCCCCCCCCCCCCCCCTTAAACCCTAATCCACCCAGGTTCAATTAAGAGTAAATCAAAGGGATTTTTCCCCAAACCCTCCAGATCCCTAATTAACTCTTTTGTCACCCTAACCCACATCCCAAATCACCACAAGACACACCCATATGTCTTGTGGGACCCTCCCCTGCCCCGTCCCTTTCCCTCAAAAACCCAAAAACGACCAAATCAACAGCTCACATGATTTCCTTGGTCCCAAAGGGTTGTCCAACGACTCAGATGCATTCAAACATCACAACAACAACTGGCATTCACATGGAGCAGATTTGACCAAATTTCAAATTCAAAGACCAAGGGCTTTTTGGAGATTTTAGCTAATTAGGGTTTACATTTTCTAGTATTCTAGAATAGTCTTAGTAGTAGTATAAATAGGGAATGTGCATGTACATTTCCTCTTGTTCCAGTTTTTCTTGCTCAACATTTGTAATCCCTTTTTAAATGTTATAAAAGTTGGTATTTTTGAGTAAAAGTAATTCCTTTTTGTCTTTTAAAAGTTTGGTGTTGTGTTGACAAGAAGTTCTGAGTTCCATTAATCACTTGATACACACTTTGTGTGTTTGAATTTTCAAAAAGTTTCAAAAAAGTTCTTTTAAGGTTTTCAAAAATCCAAGGTCCATGAAGTGAAAGTGGAGTGGATCCTTGGGTTACTGAAGTGGTTACTTGTTTCATAAGTTATTCATTGGTTTCAAGTTGGTGAAAAAGGTTTAAATTTTTTTTTCAGAAAGTCAGAAAGTTGGTATTTTGTGTTCTTTCTTCCTTTCTTAGCAGGTTTAAGAGTTTGATTTGTCCAAGAGATCTGCATAGGCCCGGGCCTATTTGGAGGTGGTTAAGCAACCACTAAGGGACCTGGATGTAGGTCCCTTAAGGTAGTTCCTTGTTTCCCATTTCAGTTTTCAGTTTTCTGAAAATTATGTGCTTTATGTTATTTTTCATAAAAAGTTGTTAAGTGCTTGTTATTTGGCTTGTTATTGCTTATTTTGATATGGTATGCATGCTAGGATAGGTTTGATTCAGTTTGGTTAGATTTTGTGTTGATTTGCTTTGAAAAATATCATAATCTGAAATTTAAGGGGTGTTTGGATTAGCTGTTTAATCAAGATTGGTGACAAAATCTTGTGTTAAAACCTGGTTGAAAACTCTTCTTAGGTGGTTAGTTTGTGATATAAGTGCTTAGGTTTCAGTTTGATAGGATATAAGTCACATTTGCATGCTAAAAAATGGTGCTAACTAGCTAAATCCAGTAACTGACTTGTCTGCCAGATTTTTGTGTGATTTTTGCCTTAAATCTTGGTGAATGTTAGATAAGAGGTTGTTTAAGGGTTGAGTATCAGTTGTATGTCATTTTGTTGAATATTGTGCAAGATTTAAGAGTTTGAAAATCATTTTTGTGCCAAGAAAATCAGCAAAATTCTCTCAGATAGGACATAAGCATATTCAGTAACTTTTGTGCTCATATTGTGCTTGATTCTGTGTTATATTTGCTTGTTTCTTGTTGATATTGACTCCCTACACTCCAACTGAGTGTAGGGGTGCCCCATTTGTCCAACAATCATCAACAAAAACCAAGAATCAAGCCCTCTTGATTATCTCTGCACATGTGAAGAAAACAACTTGTGTTCATCAGAAACACAAAACTAATCTGGGCACGTTTTTATATTCTTTGGGCTTAATCTTAGTTAACTTGGATTTGTTTTTGAGTTTGTGTGATTAAAGTGTTATCGGGACTGAGTTTTTAAAGTTTAAAAAGAAAAAAAAATAAAGTGCAAAAAGGACTGGCCAGGACTCGAACCTGCGCCATCCTCCTCACAACACACACAACTTACCAGCGCGCCCTTGGGTCTTTTACTGACCAAGGTTGGTTTCAAATTGTACTTAAGGAGTTCTTGTTTGGGATTTTCAAATATAAGCCGTAGCTAAACAAGCTCTCAAAAGCTTATTGGTTATTGTTTTTGGCCAGTTTGTATTTTTCCTAGGTTAGTAATTTAGTTAAGGATTTTTCTGGCTAAAGTGTTGATTTTTCTCTTTCTTTGTTTATTTTTAATCATTTTTATTTACCCGTTTTTATTTAGCTAGTTTAAAAATAGCAAAAAGAGTTTTAAAAATCCAAAAAAATAGTCTTTAGGTTTTTATTTATATTCTTGAGGTTTACAGCTAAAAAAGTTTTCAAAAAGTCTAATTTTTAATTTTATTTGATTTTAGGGTTTTTTACCAACTTTAAAATTTAATATAAAATTATTAAAAAGGTTTTAGGAACTTTTAATTTCATTTTTGTCTTAGTTACATTATTTTAGATTTTTGGTAATTTTTTAGATTATTTTATAAACTTTTAATTTTTTTGATTATTTTATTATTATTTTATTATTAAAAATTGAAAGTTTGTTTTTTCTTCTTTTTTCATTTTTCCTAGATTGTAGACACTAAATTAGGATTTTTGTAACTTTCCAAAAATTTTTAGGGCTTTTCAATTATTTTCTAGAATTAATTTAAATTTTAATTAATTTTAATAGTTTTTAAGTGTTTAAAAATAGTTTTATTTGGTTTTAAAATTTTAAAAAATACTTTTTAGCTTAATTAGGTTATTTTTGAGGTTTACAAACTTTGAAATCTTGTTTAGGGCTTTTTAATAATTAATTGTGATTTTTAGGGCTTTAATTAGCATTAAAAAGTCATTATTTAATTAATTAAAAGGTTTTAGCAAGTTTAGATTTTTTTGTAAACTCTTAGAATATTATTGTGGATTTTTAGTAATTTTTAGGAATTTTTAGGTTAAAATTTCAATTTTGTAGTTTTTTACGGTTTTACGTGAACGATCTTTTCGTCTTAGCTCGATCCGTCTTCGTAACCGTCTTTTCTTTCTTATCTCTATTTTCTTTCCTTTTCTTCTAAATAAAATCATCAATCATAAATCAACTCATTACACAACACACTAGCCTCCTCGAGAACGAACTCACTTAGGGTCATTTACACACGGTTTTCCTAAATCGTCGTGCCCACTTGCCCTATATTTTAGTTGCTTGTTTTTCCTAAAGCAAGTATCTAATTTTACAACTATCAAAATGGCGCCGCTGCCGGGGAGGCGTGTTGTGTTTTGATTGAACCATTGTTGTTTTTATTATAACCATAATTAGTATTTGTATTAGTAGCACTCTACTAATACGTATTATCGTTTTTCGGTTTTTGTGTAAATACTATTACTATATTGTATACGTAGAACAATAAATTCACAAGTACTCCAAATACGTGAGCAATCACAACCTTGACTTGGGAGGTCATTACCCGATCATTGTATTCGAATCTCAAACCAAAGAAAAAAAGGCAAAAATAGATAAATACTTTCGTGAAGCTCGATTTTGAAAATACAAACTATAAGGTGGGTATAAGGCGGTTGTATTTCACGACCTAAAGGAAAAAGGCTCTTAAGTGCTTCGCGCCGCCTCGTTTCCTCCGCTTGCTTGTGCGTATTTGATTTTGAGAGTGAATCGAGGGTTTTGCCGCCCAAAGTATTATTACATATCATATATATTTTCTTGGTTTCTATTGATTAAACCCTCTTGAACGATTTGGTGTTCCACCATCGTTCTAAAGTCATCGAAGGCGTTCACTTCACGTGATCGTTTTCATTCCTTGAGGCTTCTTTAATCAAGAGATTTGATTAAGGAGGAGATTTGTAGATTTGTGTCTACTTAATACATTCACCAAAATTCCAAAAAAAAAGTTAATACCATCAAAAACCACAAAAAAATTGAAAAATACAAAACACCAAAAAGAATCTTCTTTGCTCGTCTCCTCGTTGTACGTGACGTTTATGCTGACTCGTAATCAAGCAACACGTGCACGTAGACGAAAGAACAAAACTCCCACTCCAACTCATTCTAGTGAGGAGTCTCCTATTGACGAACCCATTGTACGAGAAGCACCAACCATGGCGAATCGAACTATGATGGAGTTACTTCAAGCACCCACCGAGGGTTATGGAGAAGCTATTGTGATTCCCGCTATCCTTGCGGAGAATTTTGAGGTGAAAACGGGTTTGTTGTCGATGATCCAAAACAACAAATTCCGTGGTGATGAGAAGGACAATCCCCACAACCATATCCGCCAATTCAATCGTCTTACCGCCACGTGCAAATTCAAGGATGTCTCGAATGACTCGATTAAGATGATGCTTTTTCCGTATTCCTTAGCGGGGCCCGCTAAAATTTGGTTAGAGAAAGAGCCACCCAATTCTATATTGACGTGGAAGGATCTCGTTTCGAAATTTGTGAACCAATTTTTTCCGCCCTCTAAGACTACGCACTTGAAAAATGAGATTTCTAAATTTTCACAAGAATCAAATGAAAGTTTTTCAACGGCTTGGAATAGGTTTAAGGAAATGTTGCATGAATGTCCTCATCACGGTTTTTCCGATATACACCAAATAGACACGTTTTACAATGGACTTAACGATCATGAAAGAGATTATTTAAATGCCACCGCGGGTGGTAATATTTTGTGTAAAATGGTTGAAGAAGCTTTGGTCATAATTGAAAATAGGTCTAAGGTTTATAGCCCTCGTAACACACCGAGTGTTGCCAAAATGGGCTCGTCATCGTCTCGTAGTATCAATGCCTTACAAGATGAAGCTAATGAGGAAAATCAGTTTTTCGATAGGTTTTCGACTCTTATGTCCCATTGGAAAGCTCAATAAGCTTCGAATTCCGCTTCGGTTAAAGCGGTTTCTAAGAGTTGTTTGTCGTGTGGTGGAGCTCATGATCTTTCCGAGTGCATTACCGCGGATGGTAACACTTCGAGTGCTTATGTAGCCACGGGAACTTATAACCAAATCGGCCAAGGTTCCCGCCAAAATCAAGCTCCACCAAATCAAAATGCTAATAATTATCGAAACAACAACCAAGGTGGAAATTACCAAGGAAATCAAAGGAATTACAACAAGGGTAATTATCAAAGTGGAAATGGGCAAATTTCAAACCAAAACCAAAACCGTGACTTTCAAACTTCTACTCAAGGTTTTCAAAATGATCACACCAAAACTCTTCAAGGAGAGTTTTTGAATTATGCTAAGGCAAATGATGCTAAGTTTGACAATATGCAACGTGAAATGGATAGCTTAAGATCCGAGTTGAAAAACGAGCTTAAAAACGAACTTGCTAATGAACTTAAAACTCATACTAATAAAATGGAAGGAAATGTCACACGTCTCCAACAAAATCAACAAAAAATGGAGCAAGGTCAACATGAGATTAAGCAAGAATTGTTAAAAGCGGATACTAGGCAATCTAAGTTTGAAGACCGAATGGCAAAAATGTTTGAAGCTATCATGTGTAAGCCCTCTTCTTCGGGTGGTCTTCCTAGTGATACCATCGTGAACCCGAAAGGAGAGTTGAAGGTTATTACTACTCGTAGTGGTAAAACTTTCAAAGAACCCATTTCTCATCCAAGTACTTCTATGGAGAAGGAAAAAGAGAAAGAACCCGAGGTGGTGGTTGAAAAGGAGCAAATTCCAAGCCCACGAAGTACCGCTCAAACCACACCTACGGTTGAACCAATACCAATCATGGAACCCGAGATTCCAAGGCCGATGCGTATGCCTATGCCCCAACCCACACCACCTTTACCCTACCCTTCAAGACGAGACAAGGAAAAGGCACAAGAACGAAATAATTATCAATTTGAACTCTTTATGAAAATGTTTCGTGACTTGCATTTTAATATAAGTTTTGTCGACGCCTTAGTCATGATGCCTCGATTTTCTGCAAACTTCAAAAGTATGTTGAATAACAAAGAGAAATTGCAAAAATCGTCTAGTTGTTCATCGGTTTTTCTAAGCCGCATACCTCAAAAAGTCGGTGATCCCGGCAAGTTTTTAATCCCATGTGCTATACAAGACATGGAAGAATGCTACGCCTTGGCCGATCTTGGTGCTAGTAATAATTTGATGCCTCTTGAGATTTTTAAATCGCTCAATCTTCCCAATCTCACTCCTTCAAGAATGTCAATCGAAATGGCCGATCATTCTACGATTCTAGCTTGTGGAGTTGCCAAGGACGTCTTTGTGAAAGTTGGAAAGTTCTACTATCCTGTAGACTTTATTGTTGTTGATATTCCCATCGATCCTAAAGTTCCGTTAATTTTAGGTTGATCTTTTTTGGATACCTCGAGAGCACTTATCGATGTGCATGCAAGGAAAATCACTCTTCGTTTCAATGAGGAAGAACTCGTCATTAATGCAACCCAAAACTCCACACTTTCTCATGTGTATTCTATCACGTCTTTGTACAATGTCAATCCCATCAAAAACATTTGCAAAAAAATTTCAAAAAGAGTTTTAGGAGTTGTTGAGAAAAATGAAGTTCCGTCCCCTCCGCCGGTGGAGGTTAAGAGTGTTAAGCCTACGATTCCAATCTCGAGTGATTCTTCGGATGATGAATATGTTGATCCCGATGGGGAAGTTTTCTTTGTTGACAAACGTTTTGAGAACTTGCCACCACCTTTACCAAAAAGATTTCAAAATGTGAGAATTTTTAGTGTGACTAACATTGCTTTAGAAACGCCAAATATTTTTGACATAATTAAATCGGGTTTTCACAAGGAGAGTTTAAAAGATGAAAAAGGAAAAGATTTTAAATTGAATTTAAAAGATTTTTCTACAATTCTAACTCCGTCATCACCACGTGTTTTGAGTGCTACAAGCTCGTCTTCTCCTTTTGACGATGCTTTGTGTGGACTTAGTGTGGGGGAAGCCCCTTATGTTCCCTTCCCTTTCTCCACCGAGGACGAGATATTTGATCCTGGAATTGCTTATAAAGGGAAATCTCGGTCTTCCACCGATGCAATAAATGGAAAATCTTTTCATTTGATTAGTGCGAGTCTAACTCGAGTAGCTCAATGTTTTTATGACTTACCCATTGTCCCACCCTTCTATTTCTTCTCATCTATTTTCTTGAAACTCTTTGAGTTTTTGTTGACTATTGATGAAGTGACGTTGATTTGTTTTTCCAATGAAAACGAGAACGCCATCTTCGATCCCGGTATTTTACACCATCAAAGGACTTAGTCCTTAATACCGGTTGTTTTTGGGCCTTGTTTATCATGTAAGCCCCACCAAAAATTGACCATACCATGATTATCCCTAAATGATCACATTTATGGGGATTCGAGTCGAGCTTTTGACTCGGTTATCAAAAACAAGGTGCCTCGTAGTGGAGACCCATGCTTATCCATGTACATATTATTGCTTTCTAATTAGTTAATGAGAGGGGATTTGTGCCCTTCCAACCTTTGTCCGTGGTTGTTTGTGCATTGTGATTTTTAGATCATGATCTTCACGATTTGAGCCTCTCGTGTTCGTTTTATGGGAGCACTCGATCGTTTGCTTTGAAGACTTTCTCAATATCCAAATGATATATCCTTTGATGTTCTAACCTTAGGTTTATAGCACACTTCATAAACGGCTATTAATTTATTGGTTACACCCTTTCCATGCTAGATTAAGCATTCGACTACGTCTCTAGTATGGGGGTGTTTTTCACCCCTAGACTCGAAACATTGAGGACAATGTTTAACTTTAGTATGGGGGGGGTGAATAGATACTTGCCTTGCCAAACCTTCACGCTTTCCAAAGTTTATCTTTTTTGTTTATCATTTTTGTTGCAAAATAAGGCTAAAAATGGACAAATTTTAAAAAATTTCTCATGTTTTATAAGTGTTTGAAGACACGAATGTAGGTTTTCCGATGGTGAGAATAAGAGTAATTTTTTACTCGACCGTGCGTGTTGAGCACTTAGCTTTGATTCCTTAACTACACATTAGGCTAAGTCTCTTAAATGAGGACGAGAAATGATAGAGTTAATTATAAGTTACTATGCTAAACGTAGAGTACTCGTATTCTTTCAAAAATTCATGTGTTCTCGTTATTTGCTTATTCTCACTTCGCATGTAAATATTTTTTGCTTAATAAATATTGACTTAGCGGTTTAGTTAGGATTGTTGGGTTTCTAGTCTTTTCTAGTAGCTTCCGTGTAATTAAATTGGGAAGACATTAAGGTATCGCCAGCGTCACGGTTTTGAAGTATTGGCACCCGAATAATCGAAAGCTTCACCCAATAATAAGATTTCAAGTGCTCACCTAAATCTAGCAAACAATTTGAAGCCCCACAAGGCCTAAAATCTATGCAAAATTGAAAGTGAATCAAGCCTTAATCTTCGAAGCTTTAAAGATCCAAAATTCGCTTTAGCGTGAGGATATACGTCTTTGGCTAATAAAACCACCGATGAGGCGGATAATAAAAGGCAAGACAAGACTGGAGTCATAATAAAAGCTTCATGGTGAAGTTGAATAAAAGATGGAGGTAAACCAAAGATAATAAGGCCCTTCCGTTAGGGGGCGTATAAAAGTCTTGGTAATAAGTCTCATGTTCAAAACCGTTATAAAACCGTGTTTATCGATTCTTCTTGTCAACTTAATTTTTTGACATCGTTGTCTATTGGGAGGGGTTATTGATTTGATGGTCTTAGTTACACCGTTAGGACTCTATTTTTAGACCTAAATCTCTATTATAGCATAAGTCAACAATGTATCCTCGTGATCATTAAGACATAATAAAATATAAGAGATACAACTTAGGAATAATGGGAGAATAAGTACGTGATTAGGGCATATGAGTAGTGTTAGCATTACTAACTTATAATGACAATGATCTCGTTGCACGCTTGGCATGGAATTAGGGTGAAAATCGAGGACGATGAAATTATTTCAAACAAAGCATTCACGTGTTCTTATTCTATGAACCTAAACGTCCCATTTTGCGATGAAAATCATACATTATGTCTAAAACGCAAGTAGTAGTAATAGTAGTAGTGTAGCTAGTTTATCATTCCAATAAAGTGAATAAAATGAATTTTGGAGATGCTATGATACTTTATTCTAGCATTGCGTGAGGGCACGGCAATGGTTTAGTATGGGGGAGTGATGAGACTGCTTTTATATATAGTCTCATCGTCCAAAACGGGCATTAAATGCATAAAATATCATTAAAACTGCCAAATATGTGCTCGTGTTTGTTACTTGTGTATTTTAGGTACGGATATTGAGGAAATGACAAAAAGATCACAAGAATCATTCAAAAACGAACACGGGAAACGAAGCCGCACAATGAACCGGACCCAAGTTTGGATTTTACAAAAATGCCCTTAAAGAATTGAAGATTGGCAAGTTTGGTCCCTCATTTTTTGAAGACTTGGCAAGATAAGCCCTTGAAGAAACCAAGATTATCAACAAAGGTCCTCCATGTTTGAAGATTATACAAGATAAGCCCTTGAAGAATCCAAAATTATGCATTTATGGTCCTTGGTTTAAGTTTGGAAACAATATGTGCCAAAAATGACAATCTGCCAAAGTTAAATACAAAGGGGATGAAGTTTGTTTGCCGTTTATACAAAATGAAAGAAAGAAGAAACCTTGGGGGTTTTTCTGCCAAACAACCAAACCCTCACCACCACTCAGAAGTTGACACCTCACCATAACCCACCCATTTACCATTTACCCATACCTCACCCAGCCCATTACCCAACCCATTTTATTAACCGGTTTAATTAATAAACCTGGGTCAACTGGTCAAACCACCCCACTTTCCCTCCTAACACCTTTTTAAAATAACTTATTTCCCAAAAAGGATTAAACCCCCCCCCCCCCCCCCCCTTAAACCCTAATCCACCCAGGTTCAATTAAGAGTAAATCAAAGGGATTTTTCCCCAAACCCTCCAGATCCCTAATTAACTCTTTTGTCACCCTAACCCACATCCCAAATCACCACAAGACACACCCATGTGTCTTGTGGGACCCTCCCCTGCCCCGTCCCTTTCCCTCAAAAACCCAAAAACGACCAAATCAACAGCTCACATGATTTCCTTGGTCCCAAAGGGTTGTCCAACGACTCAGATGCATTCAAACATCACAACAACAACTGGCATTCACATGGAGCAGATTTGACCAAATTTCAAATTCAAAGACCAAGGGCTTTTTGGAGATTTTAGCTAATTAGGGTTTACATTTTCTAGTATTCTAGAATAGTCCTAGTAGTAGTATAAATAGGGAATGTGCATGTACATTTCCTCTTGTTCCAGTTTTTCTTGCTCAACATTTGTAATCCCTTTTTAAATGTTATAAAAGTTGGTATTTTTGAGTAAAAGTAATTCCTTTTTGTCTTTTAAAAGTTTGGTGTTGTGTTGACAAGAAGTTCTGAGTTCCATTAATCACTTGATACACACTTTGTGTGTTTGAATTTTCAAAAAGTTTCAAAAAAGTTCTTTTAAAGTTTTCAGAAATCCAAGGTCCATGAAGTGAAAGTGGAGTGGATCCTTGGGTTACTGAAGTGGTTACTTGTTTCATAAGTTATTCATTGGTTTCAAGTTGGTGAAAAAGGTTTAAGAAAAGGTTTAAATTTTTTTTCAAAAAGTCAGAAAGTTGGTATTTTGTGTTCTTTCTTCCTTTCTTAGCAGGTTTAAGAGTTTGATTTGTCCAAGAGATCTGCATAGGCCCGGGCCTATTTGGAGGTGGTAAAGCAACCACTAAGGGACCTGGATGTAGGTCCCTTAAGGTAGTTCCTTGTTTCCCATTTCAGTTTTCAGTTTTCTGAAAATTATGTGCTTTATGTGATTTTTCATAAAAAGTTGTTAAGTGCTTGTTATTTGGCTTGTTATTGCTTATTTTGATATGGTATGCATGCTAGGATAGGTTTGATTCAGTTTGGTTAGATTTTGTGTTGATTTGCTTTGAAAAATATCATAATCTGAAATTTAAGGGGTGTTTGGATTAGCTGTTTAATCAAGATTGGTGACAAAATCTTGTGTTAAAACCTGGTTGAAAACTCTTCTTAGGTGGTTAGTTTGTGATATAAGTTCTTAGGTTTCAGTTTGATAGGATATAAGTCACATTTGCATGCTAAAAATGGTGCTAACTAGCTAAATCCAGTAACTGACTTGTCTGCCATATTTTTGTGTGATTTTTGCCTTAAATCTTGGTGAATGTTAGATAAGAGGTTGTTTAAGGTTTGAGTATCAGTTGTATGTCATTTTGTTGAATATTGTGCAAGATTTAAGAGTTTGAAAATCATTTTTGTGCCAAGAAAATCAGCAAAATTCTCTCAGATAGGACATAAGCATATTCAGTAACTTTTGTGCTCATATTGTGCTTGATTTTGTGTTATATTTGCTTGTTTCTTGTTGATATTGACTCCCTACACTCCAACTGAGTGTAGGGGTGCCCCATTTGTCCAACAATCATCAACAAAAACCAAGAATCAAGCCCTCTTGATTATCTCTGCACATGTGAAGAAAACAACTTGTGTTCATCAGAAACACAAAACTAATCTGGGCACGTTTTTATATTCTTTGGGCTTAATCTTAGTTAACTTGGATTTGTTTTTGAGTTTGTGTGATTAAAGTGTTATCAGGACTGAGTTTTTAAAGTTTAAAAAGAAAAAAAATAATAAAGTGCAAAAAGGACTGGCCAGGACTCGAACCTGCGCCATCCTCCTCACAACACACACAACTTACCAGCGCGCCCTTGGGTCTTTTACTGACCAAGGTTGGTTTCAAATTGTACTTAAGGAGTTGTTGTTTGGGCTTTTCAAATATAAGCCGTAGCTAAATAAGCTCTCAAAAGCTTATTGGTTATTGATTTTTGCCAGTTTGTATTTTTCCTAGGTTAGTAATTTAGTTAAGGATTTTTCTAGCTAAAGTGTTGATTTTTCTCTTTCTGTGTTTATTTTTAATCATTTTTATTTACCCGTTTTTATTTAGCTAGTTTAAAAATAGCAAAAAGAGTTTTAAAAATCCAAAAAAATAGTCTTTAGGTTTTTATTTATATTCTTGAGGTTTACAGCTAAAAAAGTTTTCAAAAAGTCTAATTTTTAATTTTATTTGATTTTAGGGTTTTTTACCAACTTTAAAATTTAATATAAAATTATTAAAAAGGTTTTAGGAACTTTTAATTTCATTTTTGTCTTAGTTACATTATTTTAGATTTTTGGTAATTTTTTAGATTATTTTATAAACTTTTAATTTTTTTGATTATTTTATTATTATTTTATTATTAAAAATTTAAAGTTTGTTTTTTCTACTTTTTTCATTTTTCCTAGATTGTAGACACTAAATTAGGATTTTTGTAACTTTCCAAATATTTTTAGGGCTGTTCAATTACTTTCTAGAATTAATTTAAGTTTTAATTAATTTTAATAGTTTTTAAGTGTTTAAAAAAAGTTTTATTTGGTTTTAAAATTTTAAAAAATACTTTTTAGCTTAATTAGGTTATTTTTGAGGTTTACAAACTTTGAAATCTTGTTTAGGGCTTTTTAATAGTTAATTGTGATTTTTAGGGCTTTAATTAGCATTAAAAAGTCATTATTTAATTAATTAAAAGGTTTTAGCAAGTTTGGATTTTTTTGTAAACTCTTAGAATATTATTGTGGATTTTTAGTAATTTTTAGGAATTTTTAGGTTAAAATTTTAATTTTGTAGTTTTTTACGGTTTTACGTGAACGATCTTTTCGTCTTAGCTCGATCCGTCTTCGTAACCGCCTTTTCTTTCTTATCTCTATTTTCTTTCCTTTTCTTCTAAATAAAATCATCAATCATAAATCAACTCATTACACAACACACTAGCCTCCTCGAGAACGAACTCACTTAGGGTCATTTACACACGGTTTTCCTAAATCGTCGTGCCCACTTGCCCTATATTTTAGTTGCTTGTTTTTCCTAAAGCAAGTATCTAATTTTACAACTATCAAGTACCTACACAAAGCAAGATGCAAACTAGTAGATACATTTCAAGAGTATATCTAAAATGCATAAAGGCTACTAATCTTAAGTGGGATGCAATATTTTTAATTAAAAGACCTATTTTTCAAAGAAAACATAGTTTTGACCAAAGAGAAACTTTAGTACAACAAGACCTTCTAATTTGAGGAGACAATGGATCGATCCAAGTTTTAAAGTACAATATACTTCAAAGATCTTGAGTGACCATCTCTCTGATACCAATTGTAGAAACTAGAAGGGGGGGGGGGGGGGGTTGAATAGTTTCTCTTCGATTGGTGACCAAATTAAAATTACTTTCAATTTGGTTTATATCAAAACTATCTTTTACTTGAAGCTAAGTTGCATAATGATTAGGTTCAATTGAAATGCAGTAGCAAGAATAATAAGCAAGTATAATGATAATGAAATAAGTAAAGAGCAAGGAAGGAAACGACCTAGTGGGAAGATACCAAGATTTATAGTGGTTCGACAACGAGGCTCTATCCTCGTTTTTACTCCACTCCTCGAGTACACCTACTCGAGATTTCCACTATATCCACAAGCTCCCTTCTCGGCGGAGAAAACCTTACATCGTTGCTTACATTATTTTCCGACACTAAGCTAAATGTTGAGACCTAATCTTTAGCTAGGACCAATCTACACGACGTTGCCTACTTCACAATTTAACGACACAAGGCTAGATGTCGAGTTCTAATTCTTAAGGTAGAACAAATCTTCACAACGTTGCCTACTTCACCATTTTACGACACAAGGCTAGATGTCGAGTTCTAATCGAAAGCTAGAACCAATCTTCACGACTCTTCACTTTGAAGCTAAGTGAGAACTTCACACAACACAACTACTAATCACTTTAAAGTTTAGTGAGAACTCACAAGACACAACCACATCACTTTATAGTTTAGTGAGAACTCCTAATCAAATTTATTACAACTCAACTAGACTTATCCAAGTACACACATGTAGCTTGGATTTACACAACACAAATCCAAGCAAACACATATGCAATGGATGTACACAACAAATCCAAGTATCCACAGATAACTTGGATGAACAAAACTAGTCCAAGTATTCATAAATACATTGGATTGACCTAAAACAAAAAGGTATAATGATGAATATGACTAGCTCATAAATTCATCTTTATCACTACACTAGTGAGTGAGTGATCTTCTCATTGGACATGGTAAAGGAAGGGATCAAGAGGATAATCATATGTAAACATCCTTAACAAATTAAGTGATCATTTACTAATGATTATGCTATAGAAAATAGAAAAGGGGCTGAGAAAATCGTCCAAGAGGCTTACTGGAAAATGAGATTTGACCCACTATTTAAAGGAGACAAAGTTACAACGGATATATAACGGCTATTGTGCGTGGTACCATATCTCACCCCGCGGTACCATATCGCTAAGGTACCGCGTAGGTACTTAAGGTACCGCCACTAGACTCCGCTCAGTTTTTTGTCTTTTAGTGGGGTGGGAATATCTGGGGTATTTGAACCCTTCAAAGGATATTCTAACAGCATTTGGAATATGCCATTTTCAAATTTTTATTTTCCATTTTAATAAAACATTTTCTAAAAAAGAAAGTTTATTAAAAAGTCTTTTGTCTTATTAGCAAAAGTGAGTTTTAAGGATAATCATTTTGGTGATCACTAAGTATGATTAAGAAAGGTTAGTGATATGATTATTACCTTGATGATAGTGTTAGTTAAATAATTCATTTTGTGTTTCTACACTAAATGTGTTGTATGGTTTGTTGTGATCAAAACTAAGAAAGATTAGTTAACACTAATAATGTTTTTAGGCATTACTTGCATTAACACATGGTGATGAGAAGGACAATCCACACAACCATATCCGCCAATTCAATCGTCTTACCGCCACTTGCAAATTTAAGGATGTCTCGAATGACTCGATTAAGATGATGCTTTTTCCGTATTCCTTAGCGGGGCCCGCTAAAATTTGGTTAGAGAAAGAGCCACCCAACTCTATATTGACGTGGAAGGATCTCGTTTCGAAGTTTGTGAACCAATTTTTTCCGCCCTCTAAGACTACGCACTTGAAAAACGAGATTTCAAAATTTTCACAAGAATGTAATGAAAGTTTTTCAACGGCTTGGAATAGGTTTAAGAAAATGTTACATGAATGTCCTCATCACGGTTTTTCCGACTTGCACCAAATCGACACGTTTTACAATGGACTTAATGATCATGAAAGAGATTATTTAAATGCCGCCGTGGGTGGTAATTGTTTGTGTAAAACGGTCGAGGAAGCTTTGGTGATAATTGAAAATAGGTCTAAGGTTTATAGCCCTCGTAACACACCGAGTGTTGCCAAACTGGGCTCGTCATCGTCTCGTAGCATTAATGCCTTACATGATGAAGCAAATGAAGAAAATCGGTTTTCTGATAGATTTGCTAACCTTATGTCCCATTGGAAAGCTCAAGAAGCTTCGAATTCCGCTTCGGTTAAAGCGGTTTCTAAGAGTTGTTTGTCGTGTGGTGGAGCTCATGATCTTTCCGAGTGCATTACCGCGGATGGTAACACTTCGAGTGCTTATATAGCCACGGGAACTTATAACCAAAACGGTCAAGGTTCCCGCCAAAATCAAGCTCCACCAAATCAAAATGCTAATAACTATCGAAACAACAACCAAGGTGGTAATTATCAAGGCAATCAACGTAATTACAACAAGGGTAATTATCAAAGTGGAAATGGGCAAATTTCAAACCAAAACCAAAACCGTGATTTTCAAACTACCACTCAAGGTTTTCAAAATGATCACACCAAAAATCTTCAAGGAGAATTTTTGAATTATGCTAAGGCAAACGATGCTAAGTTTGACAATATGCAACTTGAAATGGTTAGCTTAAGATCCGAGTTGAAAAATGAGCTTAAAAACGAACTTGCTAATGAACTTAAAACTCATGCTAATAAAATGGAAGGAAATGTTCAACGACTCCAACAAAATCAACAAAAAATAGAGCAAGGTCAACATGAGATTAAGCAAGAGTTGTTAAAAGCGGATGCTAGGCAATCTAAGTTTGAAAACCAAATGGAAAAAATGTTTGAAGCTATCATGTGTAAACCTTCTTCTTCGGGTGGTCTTCCTAGTTATACCATCGTGAACTCGAAAGGAGAATTGAAGGTTATTACTACTCGTAGTGGTAAAACTTTCAAAAAACCCATTTCTCGTCCAAGTACTTCTATGGAGAAGGAAAAAGAGAAAGAACCCGAGGTGGTGGTAGAAAAGGAGCACATTCCAAGCCCACGAAGTACCGCTCAAACCACACCTACGGTTGAACCAATACCAATCATGGAACCCGAGATTCCAAGGCCTATTCCTATGCCCCAAACCACACCACCCTTACCTTACCCTTCAAGACGAGACAAGGAAAAGGCACAAGAACGAAATAATTATCAATTTGAACTTTTTATGAAAATGTTTCGTGACTTGCATTTTAATATAAGTTTTGCCGACGCCTTAGTCATGATGCCTCGATTTGCCGCGAACTTCAAAAGTATGTTGAATAACAAAGAAAAATTGCAAAAATCGTCTAGTTGTTCTTCGGTGTTTCTTAGCCGCATACCTCAAAAAGTCGGTGATCCCGGCAAGTTTTTAATCCCATGTGCTATACAAGACATGGAGGAATGCTACGCCTTGGCCGATCTTGGTGCTAGTATTAATTTGATGCCTCTTGAGATTTTTAAATCGCTCAATCTTCCAAATCTCACTCCTTCAAGAATGTCAATCGAGATGGCCGATCATTCTACGATTCTAGCTTGTGGAGTAGCCGAGGACGTCTTCGTGAAAGTTGGAAAGTTCTACTATCCCGTAGACTTTATTGTTGTTGACATTCCCATTGATCCTAAAGTTCCTCTAATTTTAGGTCAATCATTTTTGGATACCTCGAGAGCACTTATCGATGTGCATGCTAGGAAAATCACTCTTCGTTTCAATGAGGATGAACTCGTCATTAATGCAACTCAAAACTCCACACTTTCTCATGTGTATTCTATCACGTCTTTGAACAATGTGAGTCCCATCAAAAACATTTGTAAAAATATTTCAAAAAGAGTTTTAGGAGTTGATGATAGAAATGAAGTTCTGTCCCCTCCGCCGGTGGAGGTTAAGAGTGTTAAGCCTACGCTTCCAATTGTGAATGATTCTTCGGATGATGAATATGTTGACCCAAATGGGGGAGTTTTCTTTGTTGACAAACGTTTTGAAAACTTACCACCACCTTTACCAAAACGGTTTTCAAATGTGAGAATTTTTAGTGTGACTAACATTGCTTTAGAAACACCAAATATTTTTGACATAATTAAATCGGGTTTTCACAAGGAGAGTTTAAAAGATGAAAAAGGAAAAGATTTTAAATTGAATTTAAAAGATTTTTCTACAACTCTAACTCCGTCATCACCACGTGTATTGAGTGCTACAAGCTCGTCTTCTCCTTTTGACGATGCTTTGTATGGACCTAGTGTGGGGGAAGCCCCTTATGTTCCCTGCCCTTTCTCCACCGAGGACGAGATATTTGATCCCGGAATTCCTTATAAAGGGAAATCTCGGTCTTCCACCGATGCAATAAATAGAAAATCTTTCTATTTTATTTGTGCGAGTCTACCTCGAGTAGCTCAATGTTTTTATGACTTACCCATTGTCCCACCCTTCTATTTCTTCTCATCTATTTTCTTGAAACCCTTTGGGTTTTTGTTGGCACATGATGAAGTGGCGTTGATTTGTTTTTCCAATGAAAACGAGAACGCCATCTTCGATCCCGGTATTTTGCACCATCAAAGGACTTAGTCCTTTATACCGGTTGTTTTTGGGCCTTGTTTATCATGTAAGCCCCACCAAAAATTGACCATACCAAGATAATCCCTAAATGATCACATTTATGGGGATTCGAGTCGAGCTTTTGACTCGGTTATCAAAAACAAGGTGCCTCGTGGGGGAGTCCCATGCTTATCCATGTACATATTATTGCTTTCTAATTAGTTTAATGTGTGGGGATTTGTGCCCTTCCAACCTTTGTTCCGTGGTTGTTTGTGCATTGTGGTTTTTAGATCATGATCTTCACGATTGGAGCCTCTCGTGTTCGTTTTATGAGAGCACTCGATCGTTTGCTTTGAATACTTTCTCAATATCCAAATGATATATCCTTTGATGTTCTAACCTTAGGTTTTTAGCACACTTCATAAACGGCTATTAATTTATTGATTACACCCTTTCCATGCTAGATTAGGCATTCGACTACGTCTCTAGTATGGGGGTGTTTGCACCCCTAGACTCGAAACATTGAGGACAATGTTTAACTTTAGTATGGGGGGTGAATAGATACTTGCCTTGCCAAACCTTCACGCTTTCCAAAGTTTATCGTTTTGTTTATCGTTTTGTTGCAAAATAAGGCTAAAAATGGCCAAATTTTAAAAATTTTCTCATGTTTTATAAGTGTTTTAAGACACGAATGTAGGTTTTCCGATGGCGAGAATAAGAGTAATTTTTTACTCGACCGTGCGTGTTGAGCACTTAGCTTTGATTCCTTAACTACACATTAGGCTAAGTCTCTTAAATGAGGACGAGAAATGATAGAGTTAATTATAAGTTACTATGCTAAACGTAGAGTACTCGTATTCTTTCAAAAACTCATGTGTTCTCGTTATTTGCTTATTCTCCCTTCGCATGTAAATATTTTTTGCTTAATAAATATTGACTTAGCGGTTTAGTTAGGATTGTTGGGTTTCTAGTCTTTTCTAGTAGCTTCCGTGTAATTAAATTGGGAAGACATTAAGGTATCGCCAGCGTCACGGTTTTGAAGTATTGGCACCCAAATAATCAAAAGCTTCACATAATAATAAGATTTCAAGTGCTCACCTAAATCAAGCAAACAATTTGAAGCCCCACAAGGCCGAAAAATCTATGCAAAATTGAAAGTGAATCAAGCCTTAATCTTCGAAGCTTTAAAGATCCAAAATTTGCTTTAGCGTGAGGATATACGTCTTTTGCTAATAAAACCACCGATGAGGCGGATAATAAAAGGCAAGGCAAGACCAAAGTCATAATAAAAGCTTCATGGGGAAGTTGAATAAAAGATGGAGGTAAACCAAAGATAATAAGGCCCTTCCGTTAGGGGCGTATAAAAGTCTTGGTAATAAGTCTCATGTTCAAAACCGTTATAAAACCGTGTTTATCGATTCTTCTTGTCAACTTAATTTTTTGACATAGTTGCCTATTAGGAGGGGTTATTGATTTGATGGTCTTGGTTACACCGTTAGGACTCTATTTTTAGACCTAAATCTCTATTATCGCATAAGTCAAACAATGTATCCTCGTGAAACATTCAAGACAAAATAAAATATAAGAGATACAACTTAGGAATAATGGGAGGATAAGTACGTGATTAGGGCATATGAGTAGTGTAGCATTACTAACTTATAATGACAATGATCTCGTTGCACGCTTGGCATGGAATTGGGGTCAAAATCGAGGACGATGAAGTTATTTCTAACGAAGCATTCACGTGTTCTTATTCTATGAACCTAAACGTCCCATTTTGCGATGAAAATCATACATTATGTCTAAAACGCAAGTAATAGTAATAGTAGTAGTGTAGCTAGTTTATCATTCAATAAAGTGAATAAAAATGAACCTTGGAGGTGCTATGATACTTTATTCTAGCATTGCGTGAGGGCACGACAATGGTTTAGTATTGGGGAGTGATGAGACTACTTTTATACATAGTCTCATTGTCCAAATCGGGCTTAAAATGCATTAAATATCATTAAAACTGCCAAATATATGCTCGTGTTTGTTGCTTGTGTATTTTAGGTGCGGATATTGAGGAAATGACAAAAAGATCACAAGAATCAATAAAAAACGAACACGGGAAACGAAGCCGCACAATGAACCGGGCCCAAGAATGGATTTTCCAAAAATGACCTTGAAGAATTGAAGAATGTCAAGTTTGGTCCCTCATCTTTGAAGACTTATCACAAATGACCCTCCAATAGTCATTTGTACAAGAAAAATCCCTAAAGTTTGAGCATTGTACCAGAATGATCCTTGAAGAATGAGAAAAGTGCATGAATAGTCCTTATTTATGGCTTGAAAAGTTATTGTGCCAAATTTGCCAACTGCCCAAACTTATTTACAAAGGATATGGGATTTATGGCTGGTTTTTACAAAGTAAACAAGAAAGGAAACAATGGGGGCCAAAACTGCCAGACAACCAAACTCCCTCCCTCCACTCACATCATGCCACGTCACCCACTCACACAAACCAGCCAATCACCTCCCACCCCCCTTCCATGTCACGAATCCACACACTTTATTTTTTATTTAACTTAAACTGGTTTAAGTTTTGGTGGCAAACAGAATTTTTAAATCTTATTAACCCCAAACGGATTAAACTCCCTCTAATCACCCTTTAAACCCTAAAAACCCCCAAACCCAATTGAACTAAAATCAAAGGGTTTTTGTTTCATCTTTTCCAGATCACTAATTAATAACTTTGTCACCAAAACCCACACAAGAAACGTGAACCCAACACACCCATGTGTTGGGTAGGCCCCTCCCCTGTCCCGTCTCTTTCACTTAAACCCTAGGAGGGGACAAAACCAACGGCTAGATGATGCTACTTGGACCACAAGCTCAAACAACCGTTCCTGATCATCTCAACACAGCTGGCTTGTCACATGCTTCATTTGACCAAGAGAATCAAAGGGCAAAATTGGAATTCTGCTTGTTAGGGTTTAGGATTTGAATTTCCTTGTATTATTTTATTCAAGCATTCTAGATTATTCTTCTAGCTTGTATAAATGAGACGTATGTGTCTCATTTTTCCTTGTTCCAGATTTTTTCCCAAGCACTTGTAATCCCTTTTTAAACATTTATAAAGTTGGTATTTTTGGTTAAATTGTAATTCCTTTTATTATTTTTAAAAGTTGGTGTATGCTTGAGATAAATCTGAGTTCCAATTTTGTGATTTAAGTTCAAAGATTTTCAAAATTCATTCTTGTTTTCAAGTTTCTGAAAAAGGTTGATTTTTGGTAAAATCTTGTTCCAAAGTTTTGTTTTCCAGGTTTGTAAGTTGTTTGGTGTAAGTGTTTTGAAAAGAAAAACATTTGAGAAATTATCTGAAAGGATTGTGAAGAAGTTTTAAAAACAGATTATTTGTATTTGTGTGCATTGTTCTTAGCAGGAAAGGATTTGGAGATTTTGGTTGATTTTCCAAAGTTCTGCTCAGGCCCCAGCCTGAAAGGAGGTGGCAAAGCAGCCATTGAGGGGCCTGGATGTAGGTCCCTCTAGGTAAATCCCTTGTTTCTATTTTTTAGTTTTCAAAAATTTGTGGTTTATGTGATTTGAATGGAAGTTGCATGTTTTTTTGTTATATGGTTTGATTGTGCCTATTTATGCCTTGTATGCATGTTAAGGTGTTTATAAATCAGTTTGGGTGTGATTTGAATTCATTTGCTTTGTTAAACTTCAATTTCAGTAATTTAAGGGGTGTTTGGATTTGAGTTTTAGCAAGGGACTATTGAGAGTTTTTGGTTTAAAAATCATCTAGACAAACTTAGGTTGCATGAGATATGTGTTTTTAGTACTTGGCTTTCATTTGGGTAGGTTTTTAAACAAGTTGCATGCTAAAATTTTGGTTAATATAGCTAAAATCAGCAAGTACCATTTTCTGCCTATTTTTGAGTGAATTTTGCCTTGAAATCTTGCAAGTTGTTAGAAGATAGGTCTAAGAAGGGATTGAAATCAGTTTTATGCTAGTTGGTACACTTGTATGCAAGATTTAAGGCTTTGAAATTCGTTTTTGTGCATGTAAAAAGGGTCTATTGTTCATCAGAAACCTTCTAGCTTAATCAGAAACTTTCTCTGGTCATTTGTGTGAGATTTTGTGAAGTGACTTGCTAGTTTTTGTGTTTTAATTGACTCCCTATACTCAACTGAGTATAGGGGTGCCCCCTTGTCCAAAGAAAACCAATCCAACAAGCTTTCCTAAGCTCTAAGGTCACCAGACCTGATTTTTACACTAGCAGTGGGAAAAGAGTTACCCCTGCTAGTGTATTGGTTAGTACTGCTAAGCTAGCAGACAAAGCTTTTGACATGTCACTATCAGGATTTTGAAAATTTTGTCTTTAGTGACTAAAAATAGGAGTTAGGACTTCAAATTTGTTTCAATATTTTTCTAATTTAATTTTTGATTTTCCTGTTTAATTATATTTTTTATTACTGTTCATTTAGTATTTTTTAGGTTAAATAGCTATTTTAAATACTTTTAATATTTCTGTTTTTGGCATTTAGTGCCAAAAATCTTTATTTTTCAGTTTAAACATTTTTCATAAATTATGAAAAACATTTTAAGGTTTTTTGTCCAAAAATATTTTACTGTTCACTTTTTGTTTATTTTTTTAGAATTAATTTAGTTTAATTAGGGTTTCTATTAAAACTGTTTTTGTCCTTTAGTGAAAAATTTAATATTTTTCAAACTTTTTCATTTTTCTACTGTTCATTAGAGTAATTTAGGATTTTTAAAATTGACAAATTATTTTTGGCATTATTTAATTATTTTTTATGATTATTTTAGTTTTAAAATAGTTTTTAGTGATTAAAAAATAGAAAAATATTTTTTAAAATTTAGGAAAAATACTTTTTAGTCTTTAAATAATATAAGTAACTTATTAGTTCAATTAAATAATATTTTGGACATTTTGGTTAATTATATTTAATTTTAGGGCTTTAATTAGCATTTAAAATTGAATATTTAATTAATAAAAGGTTTTAAAATATTTTTATTGGATTTTTATTCTTATTTATATTATTTAGACTTATTTTAGCTTTTAATTAATTTTTAGGTTTAAAATTTTTAATTTTGTAGTTTTTACGGTTTTAAGTGAACGATCTTTTCGTCTTAGCTCGATCCGTCTTCGTAACCGTCATTCTCTTCTCATCCCATTTCTATTTTCTTTTTCTCAATATAATCTCAAACAAAAATAAATTCATTACACAACGCACTTGCCTCCTCGAGAACGAACTCACTTCACTTCATTTTTGGGTCATTTACACACGGTTTTCCTAAATCGTCGTGCTTACTTCCCTATTTTGTTGCTTTTTTCCTAAAGGGTAGCAAAAACACTACATCAATTACCATGTGCTCGCCACAGATGACTGCGCGGCTTAGGCCAAGAGTGACTAACACACTCTCCGGGTAGGGTTGCACGGGAATGCGGTTGTTGTTCAGCGTCTCCGCATCTGCAGCGTTGTAGGAGTTGGGGCCAGGTAGGGGGTCCTTCCTCACGGTGTCAGGGGTCAAGAATGGAAAGTGGAAGGGAAAGGCGGCGTCATCGACCCAGAAGAATCTGTCGGTCCAATTCCTTAAGGAATCTATCTTTCCATCAAAACATTGCATACCACCCTTTCGCTTAGCAATAGACACCCAGCCATTGGCTAAATTATGTTGGTAGAATACGCGGAAGAGATCTACTGTGGGTTCTATGTCTATGGTGCGGTAGTTTTTTTCGAAATTCGAAATTTTCGCTGCCCCTATGCAATGTAGTTGGGAGACGTCGGTCTCGTAGTGTATTAATATGCTCAGAAGAAAGCGGACATAAGTATACGCTGGTTTGCGTAATCAAACGAGTATACAATCCTATCTTCCCTGCGGGGAACTGAGTTATATTATATTGCGGGTTAGGAACTTCTGGGTGTAGATGATTGGGTATGTAGAACTCAAAGGTAAATTCATCTAGCTGCTCAATGGTTAGTTGTTTCACCATGGTGCTGTGTACACAACATAGTGGTCACGCGAATTACCTTAATAAGAGATCTGGTGATGTTGGTGAACGATAGAGGCGTTAATGGTGTTTTTAAGGTTTGTAGATGGTAAACAGTCAAAAGGAGGCGTGATGGGTTTATATAGGCTTCCTAAGTTTTACTGTTCATAGTCAGATGTGTGCCACGTGTCCCCCACTTGCTAGATCTAACGGTAGAATATGAAGGGGTACCTATGACGTGGCAAGCACTTTTCCCAAGAACCAAGGAGGTTAGGTGAAAGGGGGGATGTTTGTCTTCTTGGCGGGAATGTTTAAAATATTAGTTTATGCTTGGACTATGTAGAAACTAGAAGGGGGGGGGGGGGGAGGGGGGGGGGGGGGGGTTGAATAGTTTCTCTTCGGTTGGCAACCAAATTAAAATTACTTTCAATTTGGTTTGTATCAAAACTATCTTTTACTTGAAGCTAAATTGCATAATGATTAGGTTCAATTCAAATGCACTAGAAAAGATAATAGGTAAGTGTAATGATAATGAAATAAGTAAAGAGTAAGGAAGGAGACAACCTAGTGGGAAGACACCAAGATTTATAGTGGTTTGACAACGAGGCTCTATCCTCGTTTCTACTCCACTCCTCGAGTACACCTACTCGAGATTTCCACTATATCCACAAGCTCCCTTCTCGGCGGAGAAAACATTACATCGTTGCTTACATTATTTTCCGACACTAAGCTAAATGTCGAGACCTAATATTTAGCTAGGACCAATCTACACAACGTTGCCTACTTCACAATTTAACGACACAAGGCTAGATGTCGAGTTCTAGTCTCAAGGTAGAACCAATCTTCACGACGTTGCCTACTTCACCATTTTACGACACAAGGCTAGATGTCGAGTTCTAATCCAAAGCTAGAACCAATCTTCACGACTCTTCACTTTGAAGCTAAGTGAGAACTTCACACAACACAACTACTAATCACTTTCAAGTTTAGTGAGAACTCACAAGACACAACCACATCACTTTATAGTTTAGTGAGAACTACTAATCAAATCTATTACAACTCAACTAGACTTATCCAAGTACTCACATTTAGCTTGGATTTACATAACACAAATCCAAGCAAACACATATGCAATGGATGTACACAACAAATCCAAGTATCCACAAATAACTTGGATGAACACAACTAGTCTAAGTATTCATAAATACAATGGATCAACCTAAAACAAAAAGGGTATCATGATGAATATGACTAGCTCATTGTTCATCTTTATCACAACACTAGTGAGTGAGTGATCTTCTCATTGGACAAGGTAAAGGAGGGGATCAAGAGGATAATCATATGTAAACATCCATAACAATTTAAGTGATCATTTACTAATGATTATGCTATAGAAAATAGAAAGGGGGCTGAGAAAAACGTCCAAGAGGCTTGTTGGAAAATGAGATTTGACCCATTATTTAAAGGAGACAAAGTATAACGGATATATAACGGCTATCTGGACGCGGTACCTTATCTAGCCCGGAACCGCGTAGCTACTTAAGGTACCGCCACTAGAGTACGCTCCATTTTTTGTCTTTTAGTGGGGTAGGAATATATGAGGTATTTGAAGCCTTCAAAGGATATTCTAACATAATTTGGAATATGCTATTTTCAAATTTTCATTTTCCATTTTAATAAAACATTTTCTAAAAAAGAAAGTTTATTAAGAAGTCTTTTGTCATATTAACAAAAGCGAGTTTTAAGGATAATCATTTTGATGATCACTAAGTATGATTAAGAAAGGTTAGTGATATGATTATTACCTTGATGATAGTGTTAGTTAAATAATTCGTTTGTGTTTTATACTAAATGTGTTGTATAGTTTGTTGTGATCAAAACTAAGAAAGATTAGTTAACACTAATAATGTTTTTAGGCATTACTTGCATTAACAATCTCCCCCTTTTTTATTACGACAAACTATAAACTCATTTACGTAGAAACACAAAATATCGAATTATTAACGAGTTTATCACTATCATTTCTCCCCCTTTGTCGTAGCAAAAAGGTTAGCACAAGTCTTTGAAGAACATCGAACTTTGCTAGTAGCTCCCCCTTAGTGGTTGCTCCCCCTTGCTTGGGGCACCAAGTATGTGAGCTAAGGTGACATGCTACACAAAGGTTAGTAGAAAGGAAAGAAACACCAATGTATATATGATCACTACCTACTAAGTAACTTGAGAGGGAGAGAGAGAATAAATCTCAAATTAGAAGCAAGTATTTTGGGAAGTTTGTCCAAAAAGATAATTGACAAAATCAAACTTCAATCTAATGAAGATGATAAGCTTGTCAAGAGGTTAAATTTTAGAATTGGTGGAATCACCCATAAGCAATTGTAAAAATTAACCATGATCAACTCAAAATAGAACTAAAGGTATAACACACAAAGGTTACATAATAGAAAAGACACAACAAACTAGATAGTCATACACACAATATGAGTATCTAAAGCAAAAGATATGGAAAATAAACCACTAAGCATAAGCTAGTCTAATAGTGATAATTTTCCAAGATTGCTTAAAAAAGAAAAGACTCTAAAACAACTAAAGTGACAAGGACTTTAGTTGGAAAAATAAGACGACGATGCATCATTCGAAGTTTTGTCCACCGGGACGAAAAACTTGGATAGGAGGTCGAGTGAGGAGGAATTCAAGAAAATTTAACTTCTCATACATATGAGCAAGTTCAATTTGTTGAAATCGACAACAAGCACACGAGGATCCATGATGCAACACAAAATCGTTTGATGGGGGTATGGCATCAAACTTAGGGTTTGGTGGTGGTGGGGTAATGGGGTAGGAAATGTTTTCATAATGCCTTGTGAGGTTTGAGAAGGTTTAAAGGTCATTGAGTTGAGGGGTGTTGAAGGATTGAGGTGGTGGAGGAACATTTTCTTTAGCTCCGGTGATAGGGTTAATGGTATAAGTCTCATTCCAATACTTGATTGGAGAGAAGGTAGGGTTTTTGGGTGGTTTGGAGGAAGATGGTTCATTCTTCTTAACCCAAATAGGTCGAACCGAGAATTTCGGTTTCTTTGAAAGCTTGGATGAGGAAGCTTTGGGTGAGTGGGGTTGTGACAAAGAAATATCAAGGTTAGGAATGTAGGAGTTAGGCATTGTGAGGGTGTGAGAATGAAATCTCAAGGTTGGGAAGGTGTGAGAATGAAATCTCAAGGTTGTGTGAGAATGAATTCTCATGGTTGGGAAGGTGTGAGAATGAAATCTCAAGGTTGGGGTATAAGTAAAATGTAATCAAGGTAAGAATTTGAATACAAAATGTGAAGTGTCAAGGAATGTTTAGTCAATTTGAGTAAACAAGGAATCTTGACAGGGTATAGGGTTTTAAAGGTTTTGACCAAAAAATCGCCAAAAGTCATTTATTGTCCGCGGTACCTTATAAGGACCGGCGGTTCCATATCGCTAGGGAACCGCGGGACTTTAAAGATCCGCGTGCAGTAGACTTGAAACCAAGTTTTTCCAGGTTTTTGAGAAAAACTAAGACTTTTTCAAAAAAATTGCAATTCTTGGAATTTTACCTCTATTAGCACGAAATTATGCTAGGGTTGCATAAAGCAACACATTCACAAAGAATGTCTTGACAAAGGGTGACAAAATATTTGAATATCATTTTGAACCAATTTTAGTCAAGTTTTTAGAGGTTGTGATAGATTTAGGTTCAATTTTAATTTCAAATTAAAGTTGATTAATGTGCACATAAGAATAGAAACACATAAAGCTAAATCCATAAAACATCTTCATGAAACACTCATGAAGGAAGCAAATACAATGACAAATGAAAAAACTAACTAATACAAAGCTAGCTTAACATTAAATCTAGATGAGTAGTCTTCTTTGGCTTGGTTTTGTTTAAAACACTTATTAAGAAAACTTCATCATTCATCTCCTAGGAGGAGGCATGGAGAACAAGGCAAGAAAGAACTCTTGCAACCTCCTATGTAGTCCAAACATATCCATCCTAAGGTTATGGATGATGTAGTGGTTGTAAAGGCAACATGGACAATTAGGACCATGTGTTTGTTGAAACCCATAGTATGGATCACCCAAAAGGAGGGAAAGTGGAACACCCAAAATTGGAATGTTTGAGTTGGGTGGAGGTGGAGGAGGCATGTTCTCCAAGGGTGATGTGGGTGAGAGTGGAGGCATGTTCCCCAAAGGGGAAATGGGTGAGTGTGGAGGTATGTTCTCCTTGGTTGGTGAAATGGGTGAGTTAGGAGGGGTAAATGGTAAAGTCACCAAAGTGTCATCAAAGTCATTCACAAAAGGAATGCTTTCGATTGGTTGGGGTTGTGTGGTCACATCCAAGGGTGCACTTGGAGTGAAGGGTGAAGAAAGCTCATTCATTCTTGAGTTGAATGAAGAGGAGGTAGAACCAATGGAGTGGTTAGTACCATGGGTGGATGTTGTCTTGCATGGTGCAAGGGGTGGTGAAGGTGATGAAGAAATGAGGATAGGAACCATCTCATTCTTTGGTGTGTGGAAGGGTGAGGAGTTAGGCTTGGGTACCTTAATCCTAATCTTAAGTGTTTTCCTAGGGGTGTTTGAGGTTTTTGTAGAAACCATGGTTGACAAGGGTGGTTTAAGGGTTAGGGAAGGATGTTTTGATGTGTGAAGAACATGACTAACAAGGTGGGTTTAAATGGGTGAGGGGATGATCCAAACTAGTAATGGGTTAAAATCATTTTAAGTGAATAATGAATTTAGGTAAGCTAGTTTAGGAAATGTGCAGTTTATTACAGAAAATCATGCAGTGTTTACACAGAATTGAGAAAACAGTGTAAAGCAAAAGATGCTGTCGTGCACAGTGGCCGGCGGTTCCTTATGTAGGACCCGCGGTTCCTTATCGATAAGGAGCCGCTGGTCGATATGGAACCGCGACCAGAGGTCTTTCAAAAATTTCACCTCCCAGTTTTTGATAAACCCAGATTTTTACCAAAAGATTCACAAGCCAAGTTAACTACAGATCATAATCTAATAAGCTAACTATCACAAGGATGCACAAAGCTATGTAAATCACAAACATGATGGCATAAGCAACATTTAGGATTAAAATAAATAACAATCCAAACATGTAGCATAAGTTAATACACATCCAAGATAATAAAAAAAATTGTTCAACATTACATGTTTACCAACATGTATTCTTTGAAAAACTTCAAAGCTTGCACCTTCTCTTTTTGCCCAATCCCTTGATCATATTCCCCAAGAACTTGAAACCCTTTCTTGATTCACCCCGGTGTTCGTGTAATTCCCCTCGAGTTCTAAGATTTTCACGGTAAAGATGCTCCATATTGAGATCTTCCGGTACTTCACTAGAATGATGAGGCGGAGGAGCTAAGTCTTCAAATTCATCCTCGAATGGGCTTGAGGATGGATGGGAATTACTCGAAGAGTTAAAATGAGAACTAGTACCGACGCCATCACCATCACTTGTTGGCATTCGGGTGTCCTCATCATCCATCTCTTGATGATCGGATTTTCGTGAACCTCGATCGCTTTTTGTCTTTCTTGCATATGCCTCTTGAATAGGAAACATAACCCGATGAACCGGGTAGAAGCGAGAAAGATCGAGGTGGGGAAAATCATGAGCAACCCTTTTGAAAAGGCGAGTAAGAAGCATAGCATAGGGAAGGTTTGTTTTGGGCTTTTAAAGGGCATAATTGATTCGTCGAGCGATATAGAATGCCAAATTGTATTTGGTGGATGTAAAGATGCAACTCAACATATGCACCATACAAGCCGGGATATGATCTCGGTTTCCACCAAGACAAAAGACATTCTCCCTAAGGATATTTGCCCATTGGACCATAAAATCCTTAAGGTCGCTAGAGAGCACTTCATATCGATTCACATTTCGTACATTTAAATGAAGGCTTCTCACAACGTTTCCATCACGCTCTTTTGAAATGATGTCAAGGATGAACTCTAGATCAATTTCGGTGAGGTCATTTGGAGGCTTATCGTAGGATTCCAAGAGAGCATCAAGTCTCCATTTATCCGTAAAACGACAATTGCCTTCATATGGCACACCGAGAATTTCACCAAAGTTTTCGAGGGAGTATTGAATCAATTGATCATTCAACACGAAACGAATGAAAATTTCTCCATTGTATTCAAGCATGGAGTAGGTGCTAAAGAATTCAAGAAGGAATAAGGGGTAAATATCTTCTTCTATGTTGAGCAAGCAATCAAACCCCGAAAGCTCAAACATAGATTGGATATAGTCATAACCCGTTATTTCCTTGTCAACGACTCTACCCTCATGGAAACAACGAGTAGAAAGGGATGGAAAAGAGTTTTGAAGTTGGGGGGAAGCATAGGTGTGGGAAAGGTTTGGCATGTATTGTCTAGTGTATTGATGATCCTTTTGAAATTGAGAAGGCATGATTAGTACCTAAATAAACATAAGACAATATTTTTCTAATCACTCATATGAAAAATAAAATCAAAGATAAAAAATATGAGAATGTGTTATATCAATTTCTTGACAAACAAAGGATTGAATCCATATCATTCTCATGTTCACAATGTAGCTATTCCGTTATTTACCAAGAACATATTAACTATGTTGGATCAACAATGGACTTAGAACATTGGTTTTTCAAAACAAGGTTTTTAGGTAAGCATTAACAATGTCATTACCTACTTGTTCATGGGTTCATCTCAAATCCATCTTTTAATCAAAATAATTAATCAAAATTTGGATTTGTTGTACAAGTGGGTTTTAGTGAAATCTTAATGAATATGAACCTAAGGAATCATAGTAAAATAACCATGTCAACCCACATTCCTATTAAGGTTTTAATTCAATTTCAATTTTCAAAATCCCCAATTATGAAAGGATGAACCCTAGAACAAAATAGATGAAATTGAAAGAGAATACTTATAATTAATTGATGTTAGATGAAGGATGAGTGAAACTCACAACTTGGAATCAATTAATTTTAGTGATTGAAGGTTTTGGAAGCTTCAACAATGGTGGAAAGAGGGTAAACCGTCGGCTGTGTGTTTTTGGGAGAGAGAGATAGTGGTTTGAAAAGAATAAAATAATCAAACTGGCGCTCTGACAAAAGTTACTGCCCGCGGTACCTTATCGATAAGGAACCGCGGGTTTGAGCCGCCAAGATAAAGAACCGCCTATAGAGGCAGGTTTTTATCAATGAAAAACGCCAAATTTTTAAAAACCAAGTTTTTCTAAAATACTTAAAATTATATCATGAGCCTTTTAGAATATTATTGGATCATCATAACACTAAGCTATATGCCTTAACGAAGGATTACGAGTTAAATCGAGATCGAAAAGAACTGAAACGGACAAACGACTACTCGTAGCAAAACAACAAAGTGGAGAGAAGTCAAGGGAAGTGAATCAAGACTAGGACCAATGCTCAAGGGATTAATGAAAATCTTCAAATAGTGGTAACGAAGAGCTTGTGTCATATATAGTGGTTTAAGACGTGCCTTTCCGGCGAAACGTTAAACGGATTTGGTAATGAATAAATACAAAGCAATTATTCATGTATAGACTAAGATCACTTTCAATAATAGTCTTAGTCTAAACCAAAATATGAGCAAGGTATTAATTCACTTTCTCTCCCACAAAGGGCCTACTTACCGTATGGGTGCAAACCATGGAAATCATGCTTGATACTTTAAGCTACTACTAACTCACTCTACATCACCATAGTGATTCAAGTATCCAAGCAATGAAGGTTTGAGAGGATAAAGGGAAAGAATCACAAACCACAAACAAATGTCAAGGCAAGGATGCCAAGAACAAGCACATAGTCAAGTAATGATCAAAAGAATGATCAAAGGGCGTGTGGAAGAACGAAAGCGTACCTTGGCCACAAAGAGCAATCCATGAAGGAATAAATGCTATGCCCAACAATGACTATGATGAGTACTAAGTCTTCAAGGACTAGTATCATTCCCAATCATCTTGGTATCATCATTCAAAGATGTTAAAGATCAATGAAGATGAGTCTTCTACAAGTGCAAGTAACTCAATCCACAATCAATTGAGTGATTGATCTTCATGAGTACCTACACAAGGCAAGATGCAAACTAGTAGATACATTTCAAGAGTATATCTAAAATGCATAAAGGCTACTAATCTTAAGTGGGATGCAATATTATCAATTAAAGGACCTATTTTTCAAGAACAAAATAGTTTTGACCAAAGAGAAACTTTAGTACAACTTGACCTTCTAATTTGAGGAGACAATGGATCGATCCAAGTTTCAAAGTACAATATACTTCAAAGATCTTGAGTGACCATCGCTCTGATACCAATTGTAGAAACTAGAAGGGGGGGGTGAATAGTTTCTCTTCGATTGGCAACCAAATTAAAATTACTTTCAATTTGGTTTGTATCAAAACTATCTTTTGCTTGAAGCTAAGTTGCATAATGATTAGGTTCAATTCAAATGCACTAGCAAAGATAATAGGTAAGTGTAATGATAATGAAATAAGTAAAGAGTAAGGAAGGAGACAACCTAGTAGGAAGACATCAAGATTTATAGTGGTTCGACAACGAGGCTCTATCCTCGTTTCTACTCCACTCCTCGAGTACACCTACTCGAGATTTCCACTATATCCACAAGCTCCCTTCTCGGCGGAGAAAACCTTACATCGTTGCTTACATTATTTTCCGACACTAAGCTAAATGTCGAGACCTAATCTTTAGCTAGGACCAATCTACACAACGTTGCCTACTTCACAATTTAACGACACAAGGCTAGATGTCGAGTTCTAATCTCAAGGTAGAACCAATCTTTACGACGTTGCCTACTTCACCATTTTACAACACAAGGCTAGATGTCGAGTTCTAATCCAAAGCTAGAACCAATCTTCACGAATCTTCACTTTGAAGCTAAGTGAGAACTTCACACAACACAACTACTAATCACTTTCAAGTTTAGTGAGAACTCACAAGACACAACCACATCACTTTATAGTTTAGTGAGAACTACTAATCAAATCTATTACAACTCAACTAGACTTATCCAAGTACACACATGTAGCTTGGATTTACACAACACAAATCCAAGCAAACACATATGCAATGGATGTACACAACAAATCCAAGTATCCACAAATAACTTGGATGAACACAACTAGTCCAAGTATTCATAAATACAATGGATCAACCTAAAACAAAAAGGGTATCATGATGAATATGACTAGCTCATAGATTCATCTTTATCACAACACTAGTGAGTGAGTGATCTTCTCATTGGACAAGGTAAAGGAGGGGATCAAGAGGATAATCATATGTAAACATCCTTAACAATTTAAGTGATCATTTACTAATGATTATGCTATAGAAAATAGAAAGGGGGCTGAGAAAAACGTCCAAGAGGCTTGTTGGAAAATGAGATTTGACCCACTATTTAAAGGAGACAAAGTATAACGGATATATAACGGCTATCTGGGCGCGGTACCTTATCTAGCCTGGCGGTTCCATATCGCTAAGGAACCGCGTAGCTACTTAAGGTACCGCCACTAGAGTACGCTCCGTTTTTTGTCTTTTAGTAGGGTAGGAATATCTGAGGTATTTGAAGCCTTCAAAGGATATTCTAACAGCATTTGGAATATGCTATTTTCAAATTTTCATTTTCCATTTTAATAAAACATTTTCTAAAAAAGAAAGTTTATTAAAAATTCTTTTGTCATATTAACAAAAGTGAGTTTTAAGGATAATCATTTTGATGATCACTAAGTATGATTAAGAAAGGTTAGTGATATGATTATTACCTTGATGATAGTGTTAGTTAAATAATTCGTTTTTTATTTTATACTAAATGTGTTGTATAGTTTGTTGTGATCAAAACTAAGAAAGATTAGTTAACACTAATAATGTTTTTAGGCATTACTTGCATTAACAGACTATGCGACTGTTTAGGTTGGATTATAGTCTAGTAGCCGCGGATTGGACCTGCGACCACTAGACTCGGGGGACATGATGACGTATAGTCCCTAGTCGGGCTGGATAGTCCAACTCACGGGTACTACCCGCATCCATCAAGAATGGATTGGATACTTGTACGATGTGCGCACATAGTCTATAAGGCCCGGTAAGCCGCTGTCGCACAATAGGTTGATTACTTAGTCAAGTCCTCGTCGTAGTGCGACAAGATCAGACCGAATATAACTTATATTATAGTTATATCGCCTAAGGAAAAGGGATATACACTTGCCTTAGTTGGATAATGAATATCAAGCTATTTAGAGTCATTATCTCTTCCTTAGGCCGCAAGAACAGGAAGCCCAGCCTGGACTCTCTCGAGTATAAAAGGAACCCCTTCGGTTCTACAAAGCTACGATACACACAATACCCTAAACACTATTATACTCAAAACCGATTACTTACTCTCACACCGGAGTCTAATCGTGGGTAACAAACCCACGGTAAGCCTAACAGTGTCTGCTTAGTGCGCAGGGTCCTAAAGCAAGTTTCACTTGGTGCGAGAGCCGGAGTCCACAAGACCCCAAATTAAGCCTAATTTGGGTTAAGCTCGGTCTACCCCAACTTTTGCATCAACAGTCATCAGGAACAACTAGTCTAGTGCCCTGCCATAAGATACCGTCATTATCAACATGAAACTCCGTCTGCTGATCAAGGTTCTTAATGATAGCCCAAATCTCACCATTGTCTTTCTGAGCTTCCTTGATCCTAGAATGTAAGTCTGGTTCCACTCTAAGATGCGCCCAATAACCATGTTGTCCTCGTACACAAAACTCAATATCGGTCATCTCCAGGTCACGGATGATCTCTTTTGTAATCCAGATGCCAGCAATCATACCCGACCTTCTGCTTAGAGCATCTGCCACCACATTCGCCTTACCAGGATGGTACTGAATGTTGGTGACGTAAACCTTCAATAGCTCTAACCATCTCCTCTGTCTCATGTTTAGTTCCTTTTGGGTGAAGATGTACTTGAGATTCTTGTGATCTGTGAAGATGTCACACGATTCACTATACAAATCATGAGTAAGCTGCCGCGATGCCGTAATGCGTATGCAACCTAGACCCTAGACCCTTCCCATGTTGCATGAGAACACAACCTAGACCCTTTCCTGAAGCATCATAATAGATCTGAAATCCACTTGTACCAGATGGGAGAGTAAGAATAGGTGCAGTCGCTAACTTCTGCTTAAGGTCTTCAAAGCTCTTCTCTCGTTCTTTAGTCCAGACTAATTTCTCTCCTTTCCTCATCAGCTTAGTCAAAGGTAAGGCTAACCGTGAAAAGTTCTCTACAAACCTGCGGTAGTATCCAGCTAAACCCAGAAAACTTCTGACCTCTGTTGCAGATGTAGGTCTCGACCATTTAGTGATAGCTTCAACCTTTACAGGATCCATGGTGATCCCCTCTGTAGATACAATATGGCCCAGAAATGCCACCTTGCTTAACCAGAACTCACACTTGGAGAACTTGGCATACAGCTGCTTCTGACGAAGAATCTGCAAGACTGTACGAATGTGTTCCTCATGATCCTCCTTAGATTTGGAGAAAATCAGGATGTCATCAATGAAAACGATAAAGAACTTGTCCAGAAACTCATGGAAGACACGGTTCATCAAATCCATGAAGACTGCTGGAGCATTTGTGAGTCCGAATGGCATGACTACGAACTCGTAGTGCCCATAACGTGTACGAAAAGTAGTCTTAGAAATATCATGCTTTTTAACCCGTAACTGATGGTAGTCGGACCTCAGATCGATCTTGGAGAAATACTTGGTGCCTTGAAGTTGATCGAAAAGGTCATCAATACGTGGCAAAGGATAACGATTCCTGATCGTGATCTTGTTCAGCTCACTATAGTCTATACAACGACGCATGCTGCCGTCTTTCTTCTTCACGAATAGTACCGGTGCACCCCATGGTGATGCACTAGGACAGATGAAACCTTGCTCCAGAAGTTCCTGTAGCTGATCTTTTAACTCCTTAAGCTCAATGGGAGTCATGCGGTAAGGAGCCTTAGAAATTGGCTCTGCTCCTGGAATGAGCTTAATTCCAAACTCGACTTCACGAACAGGTGGTATGCCCGGAAGTTCATCAGGAAATACGTCAGAAAACTCTAACATAATAGACTGATCTTGAATCGATGGAGACTCGGCAGAAATGTCATGAATGTTGGCTATGAAGCCCTGACAGCCGTGTGATAGTAATGCACGCGCCTCCATAGATGAAATAACTTGTACATACCTCCCTGGCAGAAAACCATGGTATATGTACTCTGGAGATTTGACATCACCGAAAATAACCTGATAAGTGTGTCAGTCTATCATAGCCTGATGTTTGGATAACCAGTCCATGCCCAATATCATGTCAAAATCGCACATGTCCAAAGGAAGTGCGTCAACTCTACGGATTCTATAATTAAATTTTAGGGGAAGATCTCTGTACACCTAGGTGATTCGCGCAGAGTCCCTGAGTGGCGTGGAAATGCATAGGGCATTATCTAATGGCATAGAGGAAATCCTAACACGTGTAGAAAAAGCAGTGGAGATGACTGAATGAGTCGCTCCATTATCAAACAGAACGCATGCTGCCAGACCATTCATAAAAAGATTCCCAATAATGGTACTTGAAGTCTTGTTCGCCTGATCTCTAGTAGTAGTGAACACGCGACCTGAAGTAGGAGGTGGTTTGGAGTCGGAATGTATAGAGGTGCCTTCTATATCACCTTGGCGACAGTCCTTCTATTGATGGCCTTGCTGGCCACACTTGAAACAACCACTAGTACCTCGACGGCAAACACCAGAATGTCTGCGCGAACAAGTAGGGCAGATAAGATGCGTGAATCCTCCAACAAGCGTCCTAGCTAGCTGAGAGCCTGTTTCAGGATTACATGCGTGAGACATGATCATGGAACATAAGCTTGATTACATAGAAGGTTTAATAGTTACCAAATGAAGTAGAACGATTAGGCTGCGAACCTCTACGGTCTTGATCTCTGTCGTTGCCAATGTTCCTGAATATGAGTCGTTGGAGTGTTAAAATACCATAACATAAGACAGTTTAATCATGAAAGAAGGTAAATGTAGGGACCTGCCGTTGTTAGAGTGGTTGGCATTGTTACGGTAATTGTCATTACCGCCACGCCTATCTGAACTAGAACGGTCATTGGACTGACTGTTTAGCTTAGATGATTGTTGTTGAGCGACCACAGGTTTCCGGTCGTCAGTCTTCTATCTGAAATATAAAGTTGAACAGAGGATGATATAAAAATGAAAATACTGAAAAGAATGAATGGTTTACATTCGGTGATTGAAGATACCTCTTCAATGAGCGGTCATCACCAAACTCCTCTCGTTCCTTAAGCATCTCAAGCTTACGGGCTGCATCGGCCACCTGTGACACTGTAGTGAACGTAGCACACACCAAACAGTTAGCGACCGAAGTGCAAAGAGCCCAACGAAACTTCTCATCTTGCTCCTCCGCAGTACCCGCTGCTGCACCCAAGAATCCAGCCAAACGAAGAAACCTCTGCATGAACTCATTGTTGTTCACCCCAGCAACCTGTCAGATATTATGATAATCCCTCTTGAGTTTCTCCTGTTCGGCACGTGGAAAGTACTGATTAAGGAAAAGCTCCTTAAACGGGTCCCATGTCTGCAGTAGAACCCAATCATCACCATCGTTGGACTGCTTGACTGATTTACACCACTGCAGCACATCACCTTCAAACTTATAGCAAGCCAGTCTTGCCTTGAAGACACCGTCACAACACATCGCATCAAATATCTTCTCAATATGAGAAATCCAAGCTTCAGCCTCAGAGGGGCTGTTAGTGTGCTCAAACGAACGGGGTCTCTGTTTGTTGAATCGCTCCAACCAAGTCATAAGGGTAACAAGCGGTGGAGGTGGAGGATTGTTGTTGTTCTGTGGATGAGGGCCGAACTGAACGCCCTGAGCCTGGACTTCAGCATGAACTTCATCCCTAATTTCATTGCGAAGTTGGGGAAGGAGGGATTGCAAAGCTGCATTGACAGTTGCAGCCAATTCTTGAGCATTGCGTGTGTTCACCATCTGACAGTTTAAAACAAAATGCAACATAAATAATGAGTCTGATAAAATATGACATGAATATAAAAATGCATGAACAGTGTATAAACATGAAATAATTGATGATGCATAAAACAGTTTTAAAATGCATGGTTAATTTAAACATGATGATATGTCCATGAGTGAACGCCTATGGGCCGGTTCACAAAACAAAAAGGCAAGTGTGGATGGACGCCTATGGTTCGGTCCACTAAACAAATAAAATGTTTCGATAAAAACACATGCGACTAAATAGGGTCAGTCCTGTACCAACCATTACTTAGTTAAAATTCCTGTGACAATGGGATGAATGCATGAAATAAATACATGAAATTAAAATGAAATGAATGCATGAAAACCAACTGTCAGTTTTAGGAACACGCTGGTGACTACCCGAAAGTCACAGGTCATGTTTTGATAGAGCTACAGGTCGAAACCTTGGCTCTGATACCATAATTTTAACACCCAATTTGGTAAATGGAATGTCACAGTAATATGTGGCGTGTCATGAAAGCATGCAAGGTAAATGTTTAAACATTCATGACCATTAAAGGAAATACCGGAAACAAACATCGGTAGTCCAATTAACTCAAACATAAGCAAATATAAGTACTGTAAAGGAAAAGGACTAAACAACGTCCAACATGAAATAAAGTAAGATAAAGTATGATAAATGCATAAGATATAGAAGGCCGGATAGCTTCCATCCGTATGTACATACTCTTGAGATCCTACTTGCGACCTTGGGTACCTGCCGTTTGGGAACATAGAAATGGAAAACAGCTGAGCATAACGCCCAGTGCACGGATATACAATAAAGCATGGGAAGACATAGAATAATGAAAGCATATAAAGAGCATATAAAGCATGAAAGGGAGCGGAAATGAATAAGTCCTGGGAAACCTAGGCGTATAACATGTTTACTGGTTTTACTTCCGAAAACATTGCTTATGTTTACTTATGAAAATCTGTATTAGTTTAATATACCAAAAGCCAATATAGGTCATGAGGTCAACAACATGCATGAATACTTGGAGGGGTGACCTCATCATGCAATTAGAAGGGATGCCTCTAATTAATATGGTTTGGGTAGGAGGGATCAGCTCCTTGTGAAGGATGCAAGGCACACACCACATTCACCATGAAATCCTGACTGGAACTGTAACTAGGATGCACCCTTACGCCCCACATGATAATTAATAATAATAATAAAGGCCAAATAAACTAAAAGGGACGCCACGAGCTATCACTCCGCCGTGGTGAAGTCATAACACTGGTGCCTCTAGTATTATGGTTATGGTACCTCCATAACTAGGTGAAACTGGCATGCATGTATATGGTTAAGATAACTAATAAAACATAAGCATTTGAATTTGTAACTACTGGGAAAAAAGTTGGCTACATACGGTAAATCCTAATAAAGGAAGAGATTGTCCATACTGAAGGACGGGAACTCCGTACCTTGTGTCTAGTTAAAGTGAACGGAAACGCTGAAGAACCTACTCCGCCTTGACGAATAATACTACATAAGAATAGGGACGTGTATGAGTTGTCTAAGACACATGTGTTTTACTGGTTCTGTGTGTTCTTAGCTTATTATTCATGTTCTCTCATGTTTTAACTATTTTAAGTATTAACTATAGTTATTCTTGTGTTCTGTTATTTATTATTCATGTAATAAGGTATTATAATACTTGTATTGTAATACTAAGTAACTTTCTAAAAATAACAGGTTTCCTAAAATAGTAAGTTTCTAAAAATAGAAAGTTTCCAAAATAGTAAGTTTCCATAATTAGAAATAAGCTGAATTATTAAGATAATAAGTAAAGTTAACTTACTAGTAAAAATATAAGTCATGGATTAAAGATTATAGCTTATTAAATAATAACATGGTTGATTTAATAAACTATAGGTTATATGAATTTAATTAAAATACATGTTTAATTAAATTAAGCTAAGTAAATACTTAGGTTAGTCATAAAATATTAATTTTAATATTATAACCTAAGTCATGTTTTTAATTAAATTAAATAGTCTTGGAAATAATTTAATTAAAATAATAAACTGCTTTTTAAAAATTCCCGAGCCCGAACCCGTGTTCAAAATTATCCCGAGCCCGAAAATGCCTAGCCGACACCACATAGCCGGCGGATAGTGGTTGTCAGCCGGCGGCTAACCCACGGACATCTAACCTGGCTAGCCGGTTGCCACTTCCTACACAAAAATACCCACCGGCTATAGCCGGTGGTTCCCCCTGCTCGCTGTCGGCTACCCACTGCCGAGCCAAAGTACACCCTGGCTTAAGCCGGGGTTCCCACTATTGCAACCACAGCCCCACCGAGACCTTAATGGTCTCGGTTGACTCGCGGTACAAACCAAAACACACCCTGACTTCAAGTCGAGGTTTTCCTCTTGTGTGTGATCGACCCAAAACCAACCACGTCGAGACCTTGGGTCTCGGCGGTGGAGCGAACAGCAAGTCGAGAGCATTGTGGCTCTCGGTGGTGTCTCCGCCAAACCAAAACCCGAAACCAAAACCACCCTTTTGGTTTTCTTAATTATTATACATGTTTTACTTGTTTGTTTTTAAGATTAAAACGCCATGAAATCATCAATTCATAAAAAGAATTAAAAAAAAGGTTATGGTGATTACCCGATGCATGAAACAAAAAGATTAATAACACGAACACGTACAACCAAATATCAAAGATCAAATCAAACCCGAACACCATGTGTTCTTGTTTTAGGCCGGCGGCAAGAGAGAGAGAGACCAAGTAGGGTTTCTTGATTTTTATGAAAAGTGATATTATGTTTATTTTCCTTGGAGATTAATTTGATATGGAGTAGTATTATGTCATGGTCCAAAAGGCCCATCCCTTTCCTTTTTTCTTGCTAAGCCGTGACCACCATAGAGCCCAAAACCAAATTCGTAGCTTTTCTAAGTTAAATATTATTCGTGTGTATTCGTTTTAATTCATCGTGAATTAACTGTTGTGATCATCACACATTTATAATATATGTAAATACATGTTATTTAATATCGTGACATGTGAAATATATTATAAATGGAAAGTTTTAATTTATACGTATTTTCGTGTATTTATTATTCACATGTACTGTTCATGGTATTTTAATATGGGTTTTACAAAAACCCTCAGCTACAACGCGACCAAACTCAACCTTGAACCAATTTAAGTCGCCTATTCTCGCGACCATCGTACCCAAGAAATGCTAGGGTTTTTCTGCACACGGTTCCTACTCGAATTAATGGGAATGGGGGAGATGTTTATGTGTGTTTCGAACTGAGCATGGAACTAAAAATGGAAGAAGCAACTGGTTACATGTTTTCTTAATTGTTCTGGGATGGAACTAATGAATCCAAAAGGGATAAGTCGAGAATATAAGTTCAATCTTTTACTATGATCAATGAGGTATAGTGTTCTAAATGTAGTTACTATTGCTTTTAGAATGGAGAAGAGAGATTTAGGAGGATTGAGACGCCAAGCAGAGATGGGGAAGAGAAATGTTGGGGATGGGTTGCTTACTCGTTGGGTATTAGGGCGTGAAAGGAAAAAAGCCAAGTAGGAATGGTTTGGGCTTGTACATAACTTATCTAGAAAGTATATGCAAATTCAAAATGTTTCCTTGGGGGAGGATTCCTGGAGGTCTTGGGTTCAAGACCTACCAAGGGCCTTTTAGGCGAAGCGGATAAGGAGTTTAACATAACTAGGCGAGGGTTCAAATAAGACATTCTTCCACTTGGATGTCATTGCACGACTCGACGCACTAACCACTAACATTTTCCGGTCTAAAAAAAATATGCAAATTCAAAATTAAGTGTTTGGTCAAGTTATGTATTTAAGTTTGGTGTATTTTGTGAATAACCCTTGGTGGTGCCGAGTCTTAGGAGTCCATAAAGAGTCAGGTTGAGTCTAGTTTTAGGCGAGAGTATCGTGTTTTAAACCTTAGATGGTGTCGAGTTGTAACTTAACAATTTACGGGTCTCTTAGAGTTTACAAATGGATAGTAATATTAATAATTACGTTTTAGGTGCGAAATGGAACTTAGGGCTTCGTATAAATATCGAATGTGAAATTTATAGGGTTAAAGAATATGAGTAAGAAATAAGGTGTAAGGTTCATGGTCACGAGTTCCTCGAGTTTGTTTCGTTTGTAAACGTATATACATAATAAATCCTTATCGTATGCGTATTAACTTCTTAAAGACGTGTATAATTTATACATATATAAAATAGAAATAACTAAGTGAAAACGATCTTTATCAAATGATTTTTGGATACGCACACATAATGCATGGAGACTAATTGGTAAAATTCAATAGATATGCAAGTCTAACCCGTTAATTATAAAAGATACTTTAATTGCTTTTATCCCTTATTGTTGGAACACCGAAACATTTAATTCCTCGTAATGCCTTTCCACCTACGACTAACAAATGGATCAAGCCTTTAGTAGTGGACCAGGTTGTTGGTTTTAGGCTTGTTTTAGATTAATTGAGCATAATATATGCATAATTAATATGTATATGGATCGGTTAAAAGATAGGGCACTGAGTCTCTTAGGACGAAATAAAAAATGTCTATAGTTTATTCTTTAGTTTACATTGTGACTTTTAACCAAAATAATGAAACGATTACTTTTTTTATAGTTATATCATTTAGCAGCGCTGTGAAGAGTTGGGAAAGTTGAATGTTTGATTATCTCAGTTTAAGATTTTAACATGAAATTTAGCTAGTATTAGGACTCGCTGATAATGGAGGCCAGTGAGTAATGAAATCCTCACCGAATTTATAGTTTCAGTGAGCACCTTCAGAGAAAGCTAAGTGAGAGACATCATCAAGGAAGTTTCGAAGATCACTTGAATTCATACTCGGAAATTGTGATGGATAACAGATGATATGTATCAAAGATTCACTGAATGTTGAAGAGAATCAAGGGTAGGAATACTCTAATGATCTTTTTTATTCTTTAAGCATCCCTAAGTGTTTAAGCGAAACAATTTGAATAAATCACAAATGGCGAGACAAAGAATGCGTTCGAAATAAGGCTACATGAAGTATGAGTTGGTGAATGGTATGAACAGCTGACAAAACTATTCACCAAAAGTATAGTTATATCCGTTTTACAAATAGACGTGCATTTAATTAAGATGTACTTTACCTCCATATTCTTGACACGTGCTATCTAACTGCACCACTAAATCAACATTGTACCACTATAAATTGAGAATGTTGTAGGAGTAAATGCTTCGTTCACTTTACGTTATATTTATGACTTTAGCATTCACTTCTTTATCGAACTTACACCGTAGTCAGTCGTTCTTTTACCTCTCACTATACAAGTTTACTTGTAAACTTGATACTCTATCAAGTTTACTTATTCAAAGGGAAAACTTTACCTTATCACTCAACTAATGTAATCAGGATGATTAAGTTCCATATAGAACGAGTGATCACATAATAACACATGTCGCCCACATAGAACGGTCTGGATCCCATGGTAGGTCATCAGTCATGATGCATATAACTATGCAAGTCATCCACCATGGAAGCTTTGTTCTGTTTTCGAAACACATGTATGAACATTCTAGTAATGTCGCCAACTAAGGATGTTAAACAATTAACCATGCGACATTTAAGATAATAACACACTTGTAAGATCACTCATGTCGTTTCTAGTCGGTCAATGAGTCAGAAATCACGGTTACCAAAAAAAAAGCGGATGTTTTGACCATACCAGTCAATTGGGTTGTTTTAACCCGTTCTTAACATTTCATAACCAAACTTATAACAAATGAGTTATTATACAATTAGCAATATAATCATAATGCTAGTATAGTAATTTATGTATTACAAAACATAAATGTAAGCACCACGAGATATGTGTACATTTGACGGGCTCCTAAAGTCCCGTTTCTATTATTATATACGTTACTCACCTCGACTCTTCTTGAATTATACCATGAGCTCCCATATTTATAACGTAAGAGCATGTAATTAACCCGATTTTTTTAACGATAACACACTTGAAATTCGACCAACCCAGTTCCCGAACCACTAGGAGAGATCCGCTAAGAAAAATCCCTAAAACTCACGGCTTCACATCAAGAGAAAAATCTAGAATTTTTTTTATCTCTTGCAAGAAACGAACCCGAATAAAACCCCCTTCCCTAACACTACATTCTCAAGATTTATTTTGAGGAGAAAAGAAAAGATTTGGAAGGAAACTAAAACTTAAGTGTGTTCTCAAGATCTTTCAACAAGAGAAAAGAAAAGAAGAGAAAGAAAGATATAAGTCATTTTGGCTATAAAATCTTTTTCCTACTTTTGAGATAATTGTTCTTCTCTTCCTTTTTCTTCTCTTCTCTTGTTTTTCTTTCTTTTCTTTTCGTCTCAATTATAACTTGAGAGTGTAAGTTCCGGAAGAAACATAAGTGGCCAAGTGTGTCAAACAGTTGGTTAATTAACCCGGGGCTCACTTTGTTAACTGTTTAACTTGTCATAAACAAGCATTAGAAGTGAGCTAGGCCATAAAGGTGTGTTTGATTTCTCGGATAACATTGAGATAAACTTACTTTTTGAACTTTAACACCATAAATTGGGGTTAAGCCATCACAACATTCACTTATCTAAACAGCAACACAATAGTGATTGTATAAAATCGTAACTTATATAACTTTTCACTAAATAAATTGTTAATAACCAACTTATGGAGTGGCAATCCTGCTTAAGATCCAAGTAATCAACTAACAACTCGAATAAAAGTTTACGCATTCTATAGAAAAATCTGTGGGAAATGGTCAAAATAAACCATATGCAATCTAAGCAAAAAAAATTCTTTCCAAATTTTGAATCTAAAAACACATACTTAGTAAAGCTGCAATCACACAAATCTAGCCAACATATTGTAGTTAAAAAATTATAAGAAAACTGAAAAAGAATTACTGTGATCACCGATTATGTTAAGTCTCCATGTTGTATTGATTGGGTGACACAAAAGTCTCCATGTATACCCCTTCTACCGAACCCTGGTGTTTATACACACACGGTTTGCCTTCCTTATGCTTGTTCTCCAGGTCTACTTTACAATAATACTTGCGGCTGTTGTGGTATGACTTCATGAGCCAATTCCCGTCCCTCATCAAGTGCAGGGGCTCCAGAAGATAAACATGATTACTTTTATAAGTTGATGCTTCTTCCCAAACTCCAATTCGCTCCATGCTCCACAACTTAATACCACTGCTTATCGTTTGACACATGTATATACGATCTCTTTGAAAGGTAACTCTGGAACACGTATTGTATTGGAAAGGGGGTGATATCTTAGTGAACTTTTCAGTCTTGGTGTCAAACATTGTAAAATCACACACTCTATACTTAAAATAAAGATTTTCATTCTGACAAGTACTTGGCGACAAACCGAGAGGAATTGAGTTAGGAATATATTGAAAGTTGATTTCTCTCCATGAGTCTGATTTCAACGAGTATATGTAGACATTTTTGTCCGCTGTTATTAATAGAACTCTGTAGTCTTGTTCAGAAGAGCTGTAATACAGCTCGAATGAGCTGGCATAATATAATATCTTAAGATCGGTTTTAGACAAGGTCTTATAGTCAGTCGTCAAAGGATTCCATATAATAAGATCTGATAACATGGGAGTTTTATCGTTCTTTAGGGCTACCAATACAAGTCCATTGCAAGATGATGTAATCTTTATGACTCCCTTAAAACCGTAATCAAATGGCAAAGGGCGGCGGCGCATAACAGGTTCCTGCGTTTCACAATCCTTGTTGCTGTAACTAAGTGTCGTCTCATATTTCCAAGCATCGGATTTTGTTATCTTTTTATGTAACATGAGAAGTTTGTGATGGTTTTGATGATCATCGTTGGCTGCGTGGTTGAGATGCATGTTGACAAACGTAGGAGACTTTAAGAAAGAGTACCATTGTTTCGAAACACTCAAAAATTTCTTTGAGTATCTCGCAGGAACCCTTGGAAGTATGTTGTCGAATATAACATCAAGTGGGAGCTCTTTGTTTGTGATGTTTTTACGACGGCAACGCCGTGGTTGGGTAGCAGCCATAGTACGTCTCTTTTGCTTCGTATGTAGTTTAGGTTTTGACAACTAGGGTTTAGGACTAGCTAGATTAACAAGGAAACCTAAATAAACTATATAAACTTACGGGCTTTGGGTTCATTACGTGTGGGCAGTGGGCCTATTCATGAAACAAGTGATGAACAAGTTTTTCTCAATCTCAATCTCAACCAAGACCCCATGTATATACAGTATACTTCTTATCCGCAAAGGTAAAACAATCGGGGAATAAATGTTGACATATCAACATGTCGATAATAACAAATAAATCCATTTGACTGAGAGGATTCAATAGAACCATCTTCGGTGTGTGCTTGTTTGGTATCTTTGTTTGTCGCATGATTAGAACACCAGGGACCTTCAAAGTAAGCCGAGTAAGGAAAGTATGCCGTGCATTGGGTTTTCCATTCTGCTACACAATCGATAAGTTGGTGTTCAATGAGCATAAACTAACGAAATTGAAGATAATACATTGTGTGAACAAGAAGTGGCGATTCTGACACATATATATTCGGTAACTTGGGTTTCTGAATACACCCTCGGAAAACCGGACCACACAGAAAACCGATGTGGCCCAAAACACCCGACCGAGGACCGGACCAAAATGTCGGCTCGTTAAACAAATCATAATGTCCAGTTGTACGTAAAACCACTGGACCGAGGACCGAAAATGATTAAGAAGGTAGACCAAAGACCGGATATAGAAAAATACATTTAGTCTACAACAAAATGTGGGTTTAGGGTCGAAATTTTCGACCCTAAATACAAAGGGATTTCGACCCTAATATTTAGGGTCGAAATATTCGACCCTAAGTGGTCGACCCTAACTTTTTGACCCTAAAAAACTAGGGTCGAAATACCCTTTGTAATTTAGGGTCGAAAAAATGGGGCCCACCACTTTTCAAAAAACATTTTGACCAAAATTTAGGGTCGAAATACTTTGTAATTTATGGTCGAAATTGTCGACCATAAATAATATCCACGTGTAATTTATAAATCATTGTGAAAAGTTTTTTTTTTTAATTTATTAAATTAGGGTCGAAATAAGATTCAAATTTAGGGTCGAAATTTTCGACCCTAATTAATATCCACGTGTACATTTTAAAAAGTTTGTGAAAACATTTTTTTTTTAATTTAATAAATTAGGGTCGAAAATCTATTTAAGTTTAGGGTCGAAAATTTCGACCCTAAACATTTTATATTATTTTTTTTCCAGAAATCATGCGTGCAGGATTGGTTTAGGTTCGAAATCTAGGGTCGAAATTTTCGACCCTAAAACTTAGGGTCGAAAATTTCGACCCTAGCTATAATTTAGGGTCGAAATTTCGACCCTACCTATATGGTTAGGGTCGAAATTTCGACCCTAAATGGTTTCTGGGCAAAAAAAAAAACTGCATTTTGCAGGTTTTTTTCCAGATTTTTTTCCGGCATTTTTTCCGGAAAAAAATCTATATTTCAACAAATCCACAATATTACAAATCACTAAACAGTACAATACTAATAATTTACAATACGTTAAATAGCCAAAACGTTAGAATACATTTCACCAAATCCTTATTTCACAAATGTAACAAGTCTAAAATTATTACACATCACAATAAATCCATGTTTCACAATTTAACAAGTCTTAAGTTATTACACAAAATAAAAAGTCTAAAACCAACAACTCCTAATCTGAATAGTCCCCGCCGGCCTGATCATTATCACCCGAATCATCCCCCTCATCAGCATCCGAGTTAATTAGCTCATTATCGGACATGTTGTTGGCATTCTCAATATCTCGAGCCAACTCGTCGACGGTCCGAGTATCATTTTGATGAGGATTTAGGCTGACGGTATAGTTGGGACTTTCTCGAGAGTTAGAAATCGAGGGGCCAGTGGTGTTGACAACGGGTCTATTACAGTTGTTGAAACTGTTATTTTGGGTAATTGGAGGTTGGAGTGGGTTGAGTGGAGCATTATATGGAAATCCGGGAGGGGGAGGAATACCACGGAACTGGGGCATAACAGGGACCTGAGACATACCAGGGAACTGAGGCATAACAGAGATCTGAGACATGTCAGGCATAGAAGCGAATTGGGGTGGCGGTATAAAAGGGTTATTAGGTCCGGTATACCCTCGACCCACATGTGAAGTATAATGAGAAATCAAATGACTTAGGCGGGCGTTGTTTACCTCAGCATTTTGTTGCGCCACACTAGCATACATATGGGCCAAATTAGCCCGTTGCTGCGCCTCCTCGGTTTGCTTCCTCAGTAGCTCTTTTTCTTGCTCATGAATCCTAAGTACCTCCGAGAGTTGTTCTCGAGTCACTCCCTCACTATAAGAACTACTCCCGCATCCATATGAGGTACCACCACCCGACAACTTCCTGTCCCTGCCGACGATATTTTGAGTGTTGCGGCTCGGATTTACTAGATCAATTATTTCTTGATCACTGTTGTACTGCTCAGCACCGCAAGAAATCGCTTCTTTTATGGCCATCATTCTCGACTATGAAAAAGAAAGAGAAAAAAAGAAGTTAAAAACAAATAAAAATATGTTATTAAAGCATGTATAAATTAAATTACTTACATATCTGTCTGCATTTTCCTCGGACATAGTGCCATTCTTGTTTGTGTGTGCCCTCTTCCAAGTTTGTATAAGGTCCTCGTGGGACCCATGCTTGACTTTCTGTACAATATCAAATAAATTAATAACAACATCTTTACCAAAAAAATTAATAACAAGATATAAATAAACAATATAAAACTTTTAAATGATCACAAAAACTATAACGATTCTTACATATTCGTTCCTTCCTTGAGCGAATGATTTTTTCCCTTGATGTGTAGAAACTTTGTTTTTCGAGCGGTTAACTGCATTAACTTCACTTCTCCTCACCTGTCTCGGGTCGGACCAATACCGGCACAAATCAAGCCACTCCCTTGCTGATCTGTTGGCCCATGTAGAACTCGATGGGGGCGGTACAAGTGCCGCTTCCTCGGCCGAATCATGGATAGAATAATAGTCACGCTTTAACAAGTTCCTATTTTTGCGCCAAAGTAGCCTCAACTTACAGTTAATTCCAGTTTTTATCCTTTCTCCCACCACATATGTTACCCCGCCATAAGTCACACTATCACGACTATCCAACCAACCCGTCAGGTTGAAATAGGTCTACATGTAAACATATGCATTTAAATAAACAAATAATTTTCAACCAAAACAGTTAATAAGACTAGATGTAACGCAAACAATTAATACCTCAAGTGTAGGAAAGATATGGGCTTTGAGGTGCAATGGTATCTGTTCCCACTCGCAAGCAAGTGGAAGTGGTCGGATTGTTTCCCCCATCAGAGAGCTCAACATCGCAGCATTATCGCCTAACGGATGGAAGCTATTAAGATCATAAACATCAAATGTAACTGGCAAAGGTCCTCCATGCGCCCTATGCTTCCTCCTTAGGCTCGTATTAACCGTAACCATATGTGGTATCGGGTCACCTGCAAAGATTAGTTATTGAAGTTATTGATTCGTGAAAATTCAAACACACTTAATTAACAATAAGAGTTGACATAAAATAAAAATAAATCACAATTTCTTACTTTCGCAATTGCCAGGTACGGACTTTGTAGGTCGTCTAGGTGGAGTACCACCACCATCCCCACCGTGTGATCTACCACCTACACACGCCATCTGTAATATAACAAGTACATGAACACACAACTTCGTGGACCGGTTAATGCTAATACACAAATTCATAAAAATTTACACATTTAAACATATAAGAACAATTTCATTAAAAAAAATTACACATCTAAAGATTAAATCATTGTTTCATTCAAATTACAACTTAAGATCAATTATCACAATCTGAATCATCGCTAGATAAAACTTCTTCAACAACATTATTAGGGTTCACTTCATCATCATCAGACATTTGAACATCATCATCATCAAGGGCATGTGCAACGTCATCATCTTCATTATTGATTAGATCATCATCGTCTTCATTAACTTGTGTGGCGGACACTTCTGCCGATTCGTCATTCAAACTCAAATTTGTATCCTCCAAACAAGTCAAACCAACATTCAGCGTAAAATTTGATGAACTGCTACCATGTATAACATCTTGATCGGACTCTTCAACATCGCCATGATAAACATGTTCGACCACCTTCCAACCCTTTGGTTTTCTAGCAAAGTCTTCAAGGTAAAATACTTGTGATACTTGTGTCGCAAGAATGTATTGGTTATTTTTGTGAAATTCCTTATTAGTCAAAATATGATGTATGCCCTGCTCAATGTAAGAACGTCTATTGCGTTTCGTACAATTTGGGGGGTTAATGGTGTCAAACCATTTACATCGAAATAACACAACCTTGCGGTTCCCGATATAAGTGAGCTCCAGAATTTCTTCGAGTTGACCATAATACATCTCTCCATCAAGCCCGGCTGTTGAAACACCGCTGCATTGAGTGGTGTGAAGTTTATCGCGTTCATGTATCACAAAACCCACACCGTTAACTACGCAAGCGGGGTATGTACATGCACTAGTATGTCCACATGCCAAAGAGAATAACTCTTCATTACAGTCGCCTGTCGTTTTTTTTCACGAATCTACGAAAGAGATACAAACATATTTAGATATATGAGCAATAACTCCAAGGTAATATATCTAATGTATTTACCTTGTGACTAAACCAGGTGGGAAACCTCGTTTCCACGTTATCAGGCGATTCTCTGCAAAAGTTCATGATATTAGGATAAGTCATCCCGAAAGAAGATTTTTTAAAATATAGATAAGGAAGAGACATACTCTTTGTAAGCCAAGATGTCTGATTCGATTTCAGGACTGTTGTTAAGTATATACCATACAACTGCCCGCGTAACATCTAAACTCATATGAATATCTTTGACTCTACCCATCAGTTTGCATGCGGACCGGAACACCTGGAATTTATCTTTTTGTTCAGGCAAACCGTCGTCATTCCTGTCAAGACAGTTAAATCTCGTCTCGACATCCTCAGCAAGATAACGCGAACAAAAAGTTAATGCTTCTTCTGCAACATAACCCTCCGCAATAGAACCTTCGGGCTTTGCTTTATTTCGGACATAAATCTTTAGCTTATTCATGTATCTTTCAAATGGATACATCCACCTGCAGCGAATGAGGGCACCTAGAATAGCCTCATCGGGTAGATGTACAACCAAATGAGGCATTATGTCAAAAAAAGCAGGAGGAGAGATTTGCTCTAAATTAATCATCACACTGATCAATTGGTTTTTAGCTTTTACCATGTCCTCCTCCGTCAAAATTCTAGAACATAGCTGCTTAAAAAACAAGCAAAGTTGGATTATAGGATCTGCAATGTTTTTGGGCAAGTATTGTTGTACTCCGTAAGGAAGTAACCGTTGCATCATTATATGACAGTCATGAGATTTCATGCCCGTTATATTGTCATAATTAGCGGTGACTTTTTGCTTAAAGTTGGATCCAAACCCATCAGGTAGTCTAACTCCTTTGAAGAATTTACAAAAAAGTTCCCTGTTAGCTTTGGTGAAAGAGTACTTTGGATGAGGCTTCTCAAACTTCCCGTTTCCTTTTGGAACTAACCACAACTCGGGTCGAACTCCCAATTTTTCCAAGTCTTGCCTTGCCTTTGCCGTGTCTTTGGATTTATCATTTTGTAACAAGATATTCAGTATTGCCTCAAGCACGTTCTTTTCGATGTGCATGACATCCAAATTGTGTTTTAGTAGAAGAAAGGGCCAATACTCAAGCTCCCAAAAGATAGAACGCTTAGTCCAATTCAATTCAACATTTCTATCAGGAGGTGGGTTGCTTTTCTTAATTTTTGGATGCTTCCCCGGCTTACGACTCAAGAGGCTATTAATTTGTAATTGGATATCCATTTCGGTAAACTTTCCCGGTTTAGGCTTCCGTTCGGCTTTACCATGGAATTGCCTAGTTTTACTCCTTAGATAATGATTTGTTCTTAACCATCTTCTATGACCAACATAAACGATTTTGTTCTTGATAGCCATCGATGGAGTGTCCTTGTTACAAGTGGGGCATGCGTAGTAGCCTTGCCCAACCCACCCAGAAAGACTACCCCGAGCTGGAAAATCATTGATGGTCCATAAAAGCGCCGCTTTCATATCGAAATAAGTACCCGTAGCAGCGTCTTTCGTCCTGACTCCTTTCCATAAATCTTTGAGTTCTTTAATCAAAGGCGCCAGGAAAACATCAATATCTTTTGCAGGTGATTTAGGGCCGGGAATTAACATCGTCAACATTAAAGAAGTTTCTTTCATACACATCCATGGTGGTGTGTTGTATGCTGTCAATATGACCGGCCACATGCTGTAATTTTGACTCATAATGCCATAAGGATTAAAACCATCTGCAGCCAACCCTAATCGAACGTTTCTAGGGTCACTAGAGAAATCAGGTACCATCAAGTCAAAATGTTTCCATGCTTTACCGTCACAGGGGTGATTCAACTTGCCATCCTTAGACTGTCCAGTAGCATGCCAAGTCATCCACTTTGCTATGTGTTTTGTGTTGAACATGCGTTGAAGTCTAGGTTTTAACGGAAAGTAACGCACCAACTTGTTCGCAACCAACTTCCCCTTTGTTTTCTTGGGGTCTTTATATCTACTCTCTCCGCAGACTGGACAATCATCCCTCTGTTTGTTATCCTCTGATCCCCAATATAAAAAGCAATCGTTTATACAAGCATGAATCGATTCGTATCCTAACCCGATCTTTCTGTATGTCTTCTTGATTTCATAGTATGACGATGGGAAATTGAAACCTTGACTACGGGTACAAAACTTCTGGAGACAAGCTAGAATCTGGTTAAACCCGACATCACTAATTTTATTTAAAACCTTGATGTGTGCAATCTCTGTTGTAAATTCCAATGTAGTCAAATTGGTAAGCGTGTGCAACTTTTGGGTGGACCTACTAAGTAACTCTTCAAACTCGTTATTAGGACCCGTTGTTTGATCAGGTGGAGTTTGAGTCGGAGGAGTTTGAGTCGGAGGAGTTTGAGTGGGTGTAGTTTCGACATTAGTTACAGAAATATCTTTTAAGAACGTATTCATGTCAAGGTGTTCAGGTGAATGTGATACTGGTGCAGGAAGCGGAAGAATCGGTTCACCGTGATATTTCCAAGTGGTATAATGTTCGTCCCACCCGTGTTGGGATAAGTGTACCTCAAGAGTGTGGAGGTCAACCAATCTCTCACAGTTACAACAACGTTTACATGGGCAACGGATCATTTGTGTGATGGGGTGCACAAATGTCTTACAATGCTCGAGGAAGGTGAAAAGACCATATAAAAATTCATCGGAATTACGATTGGATATAGTTGTCCAACTCTTATCAATTATCATAACTGCGTTGCAAATAAACATTATTCAAATAAATGATTTAATTAAACACATTAAAAACAAACAATCAGGAATGTTTTTTCACCTACTAGTGCACTATGGAAGGCAATCCTAACCCACTCTTTGAATGTTTCGTCTCATATATGAATGCGTATAACTGATATACTATTCGAGAATATTTCGGCAGCATTTCCCCTCTACTCCCCAAATATGTGTTTTTAAAGACATATTCGTAGGAGTAAAGGAGAAACGCTGTCGAAATCATCTCAAATAATAAACCAGTTATACGCATTCATATCCTAAATGAGACAAAACATTCAAAAAGCAGTCCCAAAAATGGGGACTTTCCGAAATTAATTTCTAATAAATTAATTTCGGACGGGTTTTCTAAGGTTGATTAATTTCGGACGGGGCTTTTCCAAAATTAATCGACTAGAATCCTAAAACAATCCTAAAATTATTTACTACAAAAGACTAACAATATATAATATAATAAACATATGCATAATATTAATTACACACCTCGGTCACGGCTGAAATAAACAAAGATAGAAAGATAGAAAAAAAGGTCCGGATGAGGAACTTGTCCCGACTGTCCCGGTGCTAACCAAACACAAACATAAAATAAAAAAAACTAAATTAGTTGGTTTCCGAGATTGTATCTAATTTGAAACAAACACTAAAACAATTTCAAAAAAAACATTACCTTTTATACGACTGTGACTCGGGAATTCGGTTCTCGGCTGTGACTTGGGTCTTGGCTACGATAAACATATAAAAAAATTAAACTCGTGCCTATATATATATAAGTCGAAATTCCTTAATAAATATTAAGCCATATATAAGCCGTAATCCATTAAGCCTAAAAGAATTAAGCCGAAATCAACTATATATATATATATATATATACTAAGCGAAATCAACTAAGCCTAAATCAACTAAACCTAAATAATCCGAAATCAACTAAGCCTAAATATAATCCGAAATCAACTAAGACTAAATATAACCCGAAATCAATTAAGCCAAAATAAGCCGAAAACAAGTAAAAAAATTAGCTCATACGTTTTTAATATAAGAAAAATAAACACCCACCTTTAGTATAAAGTGGCTACTGTTGCTACTGCCGTCGGTGGTGGTGGTGGTTGCTAGCAAAAAAATAACAATAATTTAACAATAACAAAACATTAACAATCACATTTAGCAAAAAATTAAACAAAATTAATATATTTAACAAAAAATCAATTACCTTTATATTTATTAAAAAAACAAAGTGGTGGACTGTGGTGGTGATGGGTGACGATTTTGTGGTGATGGGGTGGTGTGTGGTGTGGGTGATGAATGTGGTGGTGCGAAGGTTGTGGTGGGTGATGAATGTGGTGGTGCGAAGGTTTTGGTGTGGGTGATGAATGTGGTGGTGTGAAGGTTGTGGTGTGGGTGATGAATGTACGTGGTGGTGCGAAGGTTGTGGTGTGGGTGATGAATGTGGTGGTGCGAAGGTGATGCGGATTGGTGGTGATGCGAATTGGTGATGTGGATTGGTGGTGATGCGAAGGAATGGTGGTGGTGGGAAGGATTGGTGGTGGTCGGATTGGTGATGATGCGAATTGGCTTGCTCCCGTTTATTTTTTGGTGATGAAGATAGATTGAATGAAGAGTGTTTTGGGTGAAGTTGTGGATAAAATTTAGGGTCGAATATTAGGGTCGAAATTTTCGACCCTAAATTTTAGGGTCGAAAATTTCGACCCTAATATTCGACCCTAAATATAAACCGCGAATTTTTTAATTTTGGTATAAAATTTAAAAATTTTCGTGAAATTTTTTGAAAATAAAAAGTTTTAGTGCCAAATTTAGGGTCGAAATTTCGACCCTAAATTTCGAAATTACTCAATTATTTAAAAAAAATCAATAAATAGAGTTTAAAATTACTAAATTATTTATATAAAATATTAACAAGTTATTTTGTTTATATAAAAAATTAATAAGTATCACCAATATATTTTATTTATGTAAATTTATTTTATAAATTACAATAATTACGTTTTAAAATAGTAAATTTCGAAACGAGAATAATTTTAATTTTAAAATGTTTTAAAACATTAATAAATAGAGTTTATAATTACTAAATTATTTATATAAAATATTAACAAGTTATTTTGTTTATATAAAAAATTAATAAGTATCACCAATATATTTTATTTATGTAAATTTATTTTATAAATTACAATAATTACGTTTTAAAATAGTAAATTTCGAAACGAGAATAATTTTAATTTTAAAATGTTTTAAAACATTAATAAATAGAGTTTATAATTACTAAATTATTTATATAAAATATTAACAAGTTATTTTGTTTATACAAAAAATTAATAAGTATCACCAATATATTTTATTTATGTAAATTTATTTTATAAATTACAATAATTACCTTTTAAAATAGTAAATTTCGAAACGAGAATAATTTTAATTTTAAAATGTTTTAAAACATTAATAAATAGAGTTTATAATTACTAAATTATTTATATAAAATATTAACAAGTTATTTTGTTTATATAAAAATTAATAAGTATCACCAATATATTTTATTTATATAAATTTATTTTATAAATTACAATAATTACGTTTTAAAATAGTAAATTTCGAAACGAGAATAATTTTAATTTTAAAATGTTTTAAAACATTAATAAATAGAGTTTATAATTACTAAATTATTTATGAGTCAATATTACATGATATGAGTCAATATGGTATCGTATTGCATGATATGAGCCAATATGGTATCGTATTACATGATATGAGCCAATAGGGTATCGTATTACATGATATGAGTCAATAGGGTATCGTATTGCATGATATGAGCCAATATGGTATCGTATTACATGATATGAGTCAATAGGGTATCGTATTACATGATATGAGTCAATAGGGTATCGTATTGCATGATATGAGCCAATAGGGTATCGTATTGCATGATATGAGCCAATATGGTATCGTATTACATGATATGAGTCAATAGGGTATCGTATTGCATGATATGAGCCAATATGGTATCGTATTACATGATATGAGCCAATAGGGTATCGTATTACATGATATGAGTCAATATGTTATCGTATTGCATGATATGAGCCAATATGGTATCGTATTACATGATATGAGCCAATAGGGTATCGTATTACATGATATGAGCCAATAGGGTATCGTATTACATGATATGAGTCAATATGGTATCGTATTACATGATATGAGCCAATAGGGTAGCGTATTACATGATATGAGTCAATAGGGTATCGTATTGCATGATATGAGCCAATATGGTATCGTATTACATGATATGAGCCAATAGGGTATCGTATTACATGATATGAGTCAATAGGGTATCGTATTGCATGATATGAGCCAATATGGTACCGTATTACATGATATGAGCCAATAGGGTATCGTATTACATGATATGAGTCAATAGGGTATCGTATTGCATGATATGAGCCAATATGGTATCGTATTACATGATATGAGCCAATAGGGTATCGTATTACATGATATGAGCCAATAGGGTATCGTATTACATGATATGAGTCAATATGGTATCGTATTACATGATATGAGCCAATAGGGTAGCGTATTACATGATATGAGTCAATAGGGTATCGTATTGCATGATATGAGCCAATATGGTATCGTATTACATGATATGAGTCAATAGGGTATCGTATTGCATGATATGAGCCAATAGGGTATCGTATTACATGATATGAGTCAATATGGTATCGTATTGCATGATATAAGCCAATATGGTATCGTATTACATGATATGAGTCAATAGGGTATCGTATTGCATGATATGAGCCAATAGGGTATCGTATTACATGATATGAGTCAATAGGGTATCGTATTGCATGAATGAGTCAATAGGGGATCGTATTACATGATATGAGTCCTTATCATCACAACCACCAGCATTGGAGGGAAAACATTGGAGGGAAAACATTGAAGGGAAAACATTGGAGGGAAAATGTTAACAATTTCCCTCACTTTTTTAGCATAAAAAGAGAACCACACACACTCCTTATCATCACAACCACCAGCAGATCACACACACTTATCATCATAAACAAATTGTTATTATGTACATGTTGAAGCATGAAGCTTTTCCGTGCAGGTGTGGACATGGAGATGTAGTTCTTCGAGAATCGTGGACAACTGAAAACTTTGGTAGACTGTACTATGCTTGTCCACGTTCACGGGTTCAACCTCCAGTTTCATATGGATGCAAAATTTTTTTGTGGAAAGACGAACGCGTCCAACTACTAATCAATTCTCTTGGAGGTTCAATGAGCTTTTCTCCTCCAAGCTCTTCTTCAAGACCTTCAACGAGCTTTTCGACTCCAAGCTCTTCTCCCAGACCTTCAACGATTCCAGTTTCTTCTCCAAGCTCTTCAGCGTGTGCAAACTGTGTGCGCTTGAATGGAATGATAATGGTACTTGAGCGTACGATAGAGTTGTACCGCAACTCCGATAGGCACACATTGGATTCAGCTACACTACTTCACGACCTTTACGATGACATGGGGAACCTTAGTTTGAACTAGTTTGTGATGTGTTTTTTTCCGTGTTTACGAGTCTAATATCGTTGTAATATCAATGTTTAATTAAGCGCGTGTTTAAGTGTCCGTGACGAATAAAATTATGTTTAGGAGTGTTTGGTTCTGTGATTAATTAGTATTCTAGCTTGAATCATTGTGTGAATTTAGTTTGTTTGAGTCACAAAATTTAGTTTAAGTCTGTTGTGTTAGGTTTTGCAGTCAAAAGTTCAGTCAAAAGCATTTTACTTCAATCAAATTTTGCTCAAACTCATAAATAAAGGAGCCTTTTTTATTCATACAAACATACAAGTACATTTCAAACACAAAAACCATAAAAGATGCAGAAGCATCATTATACACAACAACATGTGTTAGTATGGTTCTTATTCTATATGAACAACAATTATTAATTAGATTAAAAGAGACACAGTCTTAACGAATTCCTTCATCAAACTTTGCTCAAACTCATAAATAAAGGCTCCTTCTAAGCATTTACGAATGCTTATTTATTGATCCTTCATTTTCTTAACGAATTCCTCCTTCTCAGTCATTCTTGCTGCTGTATCTTTAATTAAACCTTCCAACCAACTTGAGGTTTTCTTATCCTTCTTTTGAGTATCTTTCAATACTTTAGCGCATTTCTTTAAGATATATATATCTCCAGCACGTTCTAATTCCTGGATAAACTGTTGTCTTTCTTCAACAGCTTCATCTAAAACCTCATGTAAACGTTCAAGTTTCAGACCAAAACGTTTGTCCGCTTCGGCAGATTGTTCAAAATATGCTACCATTCGATCAGTCCAATTATCTGAACCAGCAACTTCTTTTAATTCTTCTAACCTTCCTAACCAGGCCATTATTGTTGTTTTTTTTAGTATTGGAAAACTGAGATGAGTGATAATTGGAGGCAAACTACAAACCATTAAATAGCAAAACAACTACCCAATATGGATGGCACACATACATCTATTATCATCTTCCTGTTCACAATGGGTACATAATGAAAGCACTAAAACTAGTACCATCAATAGTGGGACTAATGAAAGCACTAAAACAATGGGTACAGTTATTTGTAGTCTAGTTGGTTTTTCATAGTGGTAACCAGCTTGATCTTTCTGGATTTGTGGTGTAATTGATGAACTTGTTATGTTCTTGTAGTTGCTAAGTTATTTGCACAGCTTTAGTTCTGCTTAGACTGAATTATTTTTAGCTATTACTGCATTATCTAAATATATACATATATTAATATTTTAAAAGCATTAACACTTAAAAAAAAAATTTAAAATATATTTAATAATTTAGGGTCGAAATTTCGACCCTAAATATAAACCGCGAATTTTTTAAATTTTTCGTGAAAAATTTTCGTGTGAAATTTTAAATTTTTCGGGAAAAATTTTTAAAATTTTAAGTTTAGGGTCGAAAATTCGACCCTAAAGTTTTAAATATTAAAAATATTTTTTTTAAAAATTATTTTTAGTTATTAAAAATATAATATATAATACATAAATTAAAATTATTTTAAATTTTATATTTAGGGTCGAAATTTCGACCCTAAATTATTAAATTTAAAATTTAATTCTTTTAAAATTGTTTTTAATTATTAAAAATAAATTATATAATAAATAAATTAAAATTATTTAAAACTTTTAATTTAGGGTCGAAATTTCGACCCTAAATTTAGTGGGTCCCACCTGCTTTTTGACCAGCCTTTTTGGGCTCTTTTGGGTTGAAAATGTGTGGGCCCCCACCTTAATTTAGGGTCGAAAATTTCGACCCTAAATTTCGTCCGACCCTAAACATTGATTTTGTTGTAGTGATTGGATTCTTGGTTCCGTCTGATCCGCGGTCAATAATACTCGGCCCTACAGCACTATACAATGGGCGCATTTGACATGTTATAAAAAGACATGTTTCAACCCAAGATCCGTTTAGACTCGATAACTAGCATGAACTAAGGCTTCATTCTTTTTAGCTTTCGAGTCAGGCCGGGAAGCTACTCGATAAAATAGTATAGAAAACTGATAAACTCACTTGATGCCGCGTCATTATCATAAAAAACAGCTCCCACTGTTTTGTGAACTGCAACACAATCTTTCAACTTCCACCCTATAACTGATCCAAGTGGTCCGTTGCTGATAACAAAGCATCACTTTTTTAATCTAAGAAGTATCAGTATGTATTGTATTAGCAAGACTTACCCAGATACATGGTTATTTGAAGACTCTTCAATCAATTTGATCGCCTCCCCCTTTTTGTTTCGTTCTAAACCTAGGCAACATAGTGAAATTATCCTCTTGGCGCACAAATCATGACCTAATCTCACTGATAATATAAACATTCAGTTCTCATTGCTTTCACTGATTACTGCATTCGCCTAAATGTAGTACGCGCTAAAATAACAAAATGTGAAACAATCTCACATTTTAAACGCATACGAAGAATTCCTTATAGATTAAGTGTGAAATATCATATGCTTCTCAAATAAAATACTTGAATAAACGGTAACAGCAAGCACTTGTTAGTCACAATCAGTAACAATCCTGGTTCATATACACTAACAGAATTGACAAACAATAGTAATTAACACTCAAATGATTACTGCAAAAACATCTCATTCTCGTTCGTTTCACGGGCCACCGCAATCGCCTACACGCTTGCACTATTATGTAACAGATTTTCACGTAAATGGGAAGAATTAGGTGTATAATTACATACATTAACGGTGATAATTGCAATTAACTATACTAATTAACAGTCTAACAAAATAATTATGCAGTAGACATAAAGACATAGGGCTAGCTATATACTAACGAGATAATAGCACATCTTTTTCTTGTTATGTTTCGGTAGGGGTGTTCAAATAAAAATCAAGCCGAACAGCTTAATCCGAAACTGAAAAAATCTGAAATTGAAGAAACCGAAACAAAAAAAAACCTTTTTATCACGGTTCAGTTTCGATTTTCATTTTTAGATATCTACGGTTAACCGAACCGCGCATATTATACTTAAATTTTTAACTAGAGATTCTAATAATAGTATATGTATTAATAGTTTTAGTACACTTCTTTTATTGTATAACTTTTTTATTTCTAATGTGAACATTTCTAAACATTTATGTGTAAAATTTAGTTAATGAGATCGTAATCTATAAACATCGGATAAATAATTTTTTGTTAATATGTAATTTATGAATATTTGAATGCATGTTTTGAAACGAAATAATTTTTTTACGATTTTTATCTTTTATCTATTTCATGTCATTTAATTATACGAAAGCGACATTTTTTGTTCTAAAATGTTATTAAATATAAACTTAAACTCGATTAGACTTATAAAATGATGAACCGTAACTCGAACCGTATGTAACCGCTCATTCCGGGTAACCGCATGTCCAGTTAACCGCTTTGTACGATTCGGTTTCAGGTAATAAAATTAATTACCCGACCCGCGACGGACAGTGGCGGAGCTAGACATGATTTTTTGGGAGGACCAACAAAATAATGTGTGTGTTGTTGGAGGGCCAAAGATTAAAATATGAATTTTGTATCATATAAAACAAATAAAAGTACACTGGTGGCAGGTTTGTAGGAGGGCCATAACCCTTCTTTGTCTCCACTTGGCTTCACCCTTAGCGATGGATAGTCAAAATCGTCTAACTAACCGAATCGAACCGACCTATGAACACCCTTAGTTTCGCGGACTCGCCTAAAACGCCACACACCTGCACTATTATGTAAACACTTCATGAATTAAATGCAACAACAAACAAACACTTGATAATTACAATTAACTATCCTAATCAACAATAACGAGATAATTATACCCTAAACAAAAATCAAGGGTTCAATACACTTAACAATTCTAATTAACAGTCAAATGACCTCACAAATAACATCTCTCGTTATGTTTCACGGATCAAAGCATTCGCCTAAACCTCTACACTATTACGTGGTTGGTAAGAAACATGACATAAATTAAGCGCAACAGCAACGAACAAACAGATGAAAATTAATACATAGGCAAAACCCTAGGGTTCTATATATAGAAATCCTAGTTGACAGTCAAATAAGCTAAGGTTAATACAAAAATATCTCGTCCGTGTTAATCTCACGGCTTACCGCATTCCCTAATATAACACAATATCACTACAAATTGCTGCAAGCAGGCCTGCGCTATTATGTAAATACGAACAATTCACCGTTAACCTAGTAAAATTATCCTAGGTAAACAGTAGACATTCAATACATACAAAGCCTAATTGAAGAGCTAACGGCTAATGCGAAAACCTCTCATCATCGTGATATGATTTAATAGAATCAAGGTTGGATATTGAACCCAACGATAACTCTAACCCAATCACAAAGGAGACTAATGAAGAGAATAACTTCCGATGATGAAAGGATAGTAATAAATTAAAGAATGAATAAAGGAGAGAGAGAATTATGTTCTAATCGATTGATTTCTTCATTAGGTTTCATGTATATAGAAGAGTTCCATGGGGTTGCATACACCTGATAATGTCTTAATCATTCACTTAGGTCCCTATAGATCTATAACTAATAAAAAAGATATAATAGCAAATATGACACATAACAATACCCTCTTCTAAGAGGATCCTTGTCCCCAATGATTAAAGTTTGGGAAAAGGGTAGTAATTGAAGCAGCAGATTCCCAAGTAGATTCTTCTTCAGGTTCATCTTCCCATTAAATTAGCCATTCCACATATGCTGCATTATGTATCTTGCTTGTTCTGATTTCCAAAAGCTGTAACCTTAGATGTGGTAGCTAGTTGATGACTGGGAGGAAGTGTTGCAGAAGGCGGAAGGGGGCCATGATGTGGTTTGAGAAGAGCAACATGAAAAATAAGATGAATTGCTGAGTTAGGGGGTAACTGAAGAGTGTATGCCACTTGTCCTATTTTTGCAGTAATAGGAAAAGGACCATAATACTTGGCAGCTAATTTCTGGTTGCTTTTGAATTCCACTGATGATTGTCTATAGGGCTGCAATTTTATATAGACTCAATATTCCACCTTATAACTCCTTTCACTTCTATGTCTAGCAGCAAACTGTTTCATTCTATTTTAAGCTTTACGAAGATTTTCTTTCAAAAGTTGAATTTTCCCGTCTCTGTCTTGTAGACTTCTATCAAGGACCTCAACCTTGCTTTCACTAGGAAGATAAGGTAAATGAAGTGGTGGCTCTTGTCCATAGACGATTTCAAAATGTGCATATTTTATTACAGTGTGAAAAGACATGTTATACGAGTATTGTGTTAGAGGAAGCCACCTTGCCTAATCCCTTGCTTTATCAAAGCACATACATCTCAAATATCCTTCCAAACACCGATTAAGTACTTTTGATTGGCCATCCGATTGAGGGTGATAAGTTGTGGACATATTTTGATCAATTCCATTGAGAACCAATAATTCCTTCCAAAATTGACTAAGGAATATTTTGTCTCTATCTGATACAATAGAAGTAGGGAATCCATGAAGCTTGACTATGTTATCTAAGAACTTTTGTGCTACTATTAAAGCAGAGAAGGGGTGTTTCAAGGGAACAAAATAAGTGTATTTACAAGCATGTCAATAACCACAAGGGTTACATTTTTGCCTTTGAAGAGTGGTAGTCCTTCTATAAAGTCCATTGTAATCTCTTCCCATATTGCTTTAGGGATGGGAAGAGGTTGTAACATGCCTGGTGAAGCCGCGATGTTTGCCTTACATTTATAGCATACGTCACATTCTCTTATGTACTTTTGAACATCATTTTTCAACTTAGCCCAGTAAAACAAGGTTTGAAATTTCTTAAGAGTAGCTGTAATACATGAATGACCTCCTTGAGGTGAATTATGCATCAAATGCAACAATTTTTTCATTAAAGAAACGTCATCGCCAATGACTAACTTGTTTTTCCTTCTGAGTTCATTATCCTTCCACTGATACTTAGAATGAGAGGAGGCATCAACTTGTAACTCGAATATTAACTTTTGTAAGACAAGATCAGAATTCCATGTTGTTTCAATTTCGTCTAACAGTTGTGAGTCAACACTTCCAAGCATCGTTGATAACAATTCTTCGCTCTGAACTCTGGACAAAGCATCTGCAACTTTATTTTCTACCCCTTTCTTATACTTAATTATGTAATCAAGACCAAGGAGTTTTGATATCCACTTCTGTTGAAAGGGAGTGGCCAGTTTATGCTCTAGGAGATACTTAAGGCTTTCTTTGTCCGTGTAGAAAACTAGAAGGAGGGGTTGAATAGTTTTTACCGATTACTTTTAATTATTTTGAAACTCTTTCATGATCGTGAATGGATATAGACGAAGTGTGAATTAAAAAATTAAATGACTATAAGTAATAAAGAAACAACCCACAATGCACAATAATTTATAGTGGTTCGGCCTAGCAAGATCTCACTTATCTTGCCCCTACTTCTACTCCTCGAGTATCTACTCGAGAGTTCTTCTTCACTAGTAAATGAATCTCCTTTACACCGGTGGACAAACCTTCACACTTAAGCTTACAATCTTTAACGACACTTAAGCTAAGATGTCTCGTTCTTTACAAAGGCACAATAACGCCTTATACACTATATACATTGTGACTTACAACATCACACACACTATTACACAATTAGATGGATGAATGGGTACAACAATGATGATTTTGTAGGTAACACTTAACACATTCACGCAAAGTGAAGCCTTAAAGGATCAAAGCTTAGAGTTGAGATTTCTCGTGACCGATCTTGATATGAACAAAGATCTAAATTTACAAGCAAGAATGGAATAGACAAGAGATATTAGAGAGTTAGAATATACTGAGATTATAGAGAGATTAGATGGAAAGGGGGTGAGGAATAAGCTTGTACAAGGTTAGTATTTATAGGCAACCATCAGAACCCCATGGAACCCGTCGGACCCTTCACCAAGGGGTCCGCCGGGGTCCGACAGGTCTAACTTTTGTTGCCTCATAAATGTTTGTCCAAGATCATAACTAAACACTGAATTTGGCTTGGTTTGACCTTTATCTATCTAACAAGAAACTCAAAGTCCACATATTAGTGCATTTTTCATTTTTATTTTATGTTTACATAAGTTGTGTAGACTTTTATAAAACTTTAGTATATAAGTTCATGGACCTAAAAGACTTATGTGTTGCTTATAATCCATACATAAAAATATGTGTGATGTTTTATCATTAACAAAATGTTAAGTATGATTAAAACGTATTTATCATTTTAGTGTGATATTTGCATTTACAATCTCCCTATTTTTGTTGAAGACAAAACATGAACTTATTTTTAGTTGGAATTTACATTAGCATATAAGTTTCTTAGAAATATGGACTTATATTTCTCTTCTCCCCCTTTTTTATCAAAAGAAAAGGGAAGGTTTTTAGTGGAAAAGAGTTTGAGAGAAATGTTGTGATATCGTGATATAAGCAAGATAGATAGCAAACAATTTTTCCATGACTCCCCCTCGGTTCAAACTCTCCTTAGTTTGGAGAACCGGGAGCCATGGATTATGAAAATCCTGCAAGAGAAGGGTTAGAAAGATACACAACATTATTACATGTACATGACGTAGCCCAGCATCAGAATATATGGATTTACACATTTTTATACAAGAGAGAAAAATAAAATGTGTAAATGAGTTCGTGAAGATTAATGTAGTCTTATGATACCCCTAGATTTATGCCCATATGTGTAACATAATTCCTGCAATAGAAAGTTAGTTTCTCGAGACTAATAGTCGAGATAAAATATGAGCACACAACATTCAAGCACATTTGTCATAAGTGTATAAATCATAACTTGAATAACAAGGGCTCATTCATCTTGCCCCAAAGTAAAATTACAGCTAGAAGCATGTGAAACTTTTGGTAAGAGAACGAGCTACATTTGATAAACTTGAAAGAAAGAAAAGTAAAATAAGACAGTCAGACCCACGGACCCTTTTGGGCAACGGACCCTTGGGGAAAAGGGTCCGACGGGGTCCGGCATGTCTGGAGACAGAAAAGAAAACAGATGAAAAGCAGGAGCCCGGGAGTGTTGTAGAGTGAACGCTACTGAGAAGGGGGTGTAGGAGTGTATTAACACTTTGAAGAATGTTGTAGAAAATAAACCTCATTTTATCACGGAGATCCGTGACAATAGTTTGTGTAAAACGACAATGATCGCACACATGAGGTGTGTTGGTGGTAGGGATACCATGACGAGTGGCGTGAGAGGAGGGGTTTGTGAAATCTCTCAGACGTTCAGCCTCATGTAGGTGCATGTTGATCATGTCATTGAAAGCATAGAGATGATTTAGCTCATCGATGCGTGCTTTCCATTGTTGAGGGAGCGGAAGCACACTCGTGGGTGAGCAAGGTGAGTGTGTACTAGGAATGTAAGGTTCTATTAGGGACGACTCAAACCATGGTGAGTTGTGTATTCCTATGGAGAAGGGAATATATGAAGAGTCTCCTGATGGTAGAGAGAGCTCATCAATTGGTTGAAGATCCAGTGAGTAGGGTGTTTGGGAGATGTGGTTAAAGGTGGATGGGATGGTTGAGAGAAGATAGGAGTGGGAGACCTAGGTGTGAGAACCCGTACTTTCCCAGCATTATTTTATTTTTTTATTCGTGCTTCTTGAATTTTCCAACGTATTACGTTTTCCGGTATTGCTATATGTAAATCCTGAGATTTTTAAATTATACTTTTTAGGTATTTTTCTGATCATCGATAAATACTGTGTATGGAATTATAAAACTTTTATTTTATTTTTCCATATTTAATTTAAATCAAAGTTTTTGATTTATAATCACCCGCGTGCGTTTTACAACGAGTTTATTCAAAAACAATGTACAACGAGAATTCCTAGTGATCGCGATACCGACGGATGCCCAAAAGTTTACGTTTATTTATCGATTGTTTCGATAATTAATATTTTCGACGATTTCGTTTTAATTACGTATTAAGTCGTGTCGGAAAATCATATAATCATTTTTATGATGCATTGTAACTTTTGAAAAGTATTTTTACGAAACCCGAGCCCCGTAAATATTTTCAATATTTATCAATAGTCATTTTCTACCCTTTAAACTATTGAATTGCTTCTAAGTCCAAAACTATTCACTAATTACAATTTACATCCCAACCATACTATATAAGCTAAAAATTTTGCAAATTCTTTCATTTCTAACATAAAAACACACACTTAATCAAAACTACACTCTTCTCTCCCCCTCTTTCTTTTTTCGTCACCTTCAACAACAAACACCCCTTAATCACCAAATTTTATCATGAATCTCTTGATTCTAAATTAAGACCCATCCTTAAATTGTTCTTGTGATTCTAATGGTACCAAATTTAAGCACATGAATCAACTTTTAAGAAATTTTATAATTCCATGATGGATTTGTGTTTTGATCATCTTGCATGTAAGGTTTTTGGTAAAATCTTCATGTTTTCATGTTAAAAAGTCTAAGTTTTTATTTTGATCTTTTGATTTTGATGCATGCATGTGTTTAGGAGTGTGTTTGGTTGATGGGTTGTAGAGTATGATGATCCTAGAGATGTGGGAATGATTATATTTGGTGGGAAAATTGATTTGACATGTTTTCTAAAAGTATAATTTAGGACAGCAGCTTTAAACAGATTGTTTCGTGGGTTTAAGGTCTGTGAAATATTGAGATTAGTTGATATTGTTCTATAGTTTTCCGAGACGCTCGTTTTGGTATAAGATAGAGCTTCTAATTCATTACGAGTCAAAAGTTATGCTAGTTTTAGTTTTCGTGTACCGGAGACGCAAGTCGGCACAATCCGCAAATTGTGGCTGATTTTGGGTCGACTCTCGAGGACTTTAGGCTTGGTTAGATAGTTGATACTACTGATTTTTAAAGTTTACAAACTGAGTTTTATGAGTCTAGTAGTGGTTTCAAAAGACGGATTGTCGAGTTAGTACTTTTAAAGTGGTCCAAACGGTTTTACAAAACAAGTGCACAAGTCTGTCCAAAATTTGGAGTCGAGTAAAGTGTCGAGCTAATGGTTTTTTAAAGTGTGAACTTCGGCTCAAATTTTTGTGAGGTCTTATACAGGCTATAAGTGACCTTGACACCAATTTTCATCTAAAACGGACAAGTCTAGATGGGGTAGATCGGTGTGTACATTCGGGGTGTACTTGCTGATTATATTTTTGGACACTTGGTTCATTGCTTGTGTTGCGTGAGTTTGAGTATTCACCATCGGACATGGTGACTTACTCAAGTTCTTAGTCATTATGTAAATGACTTAGCTACTGGTCCGAATAATGGTAAATAATAGTTTGACTTGCATTAACTTGGCGTCGTATAACGGGTCAATTTCAAGTGTACAAGTGTTTTAACGAGTAACTTTGGATAAATGGATTCTTTTGGTTCGTGTCAATGGTTTTTGAAACATGAATACTTTGGAAAACATCTGAGTCATATTATATTTGGTACATATCGATACTCGAGTTCGAGTCTTGACGCGCGCCTTATTTTGATAGGTTGCGATTTTCTTGTTTCCCCGGGCATCAATGTCGTCGGTGATCGTCTACCACTACCGTTTCTACTCAGTTGCTGAGTACCGTGATTGACTTACCTCGTGGCTAAGGTGAGTTCATAGCCCCTTTTTACTTGTACATGGTTTCTAAACACGGGGTGAGATTTTACATGGTGGAACACAACCAATTAAAAACTGTATTGCTATCCAGAACCCGTATGTTATTCTGAACGTGTATGCTTTACAGATGATTTCAATGGTATTATTGCTTTTAGACGTTAGCCTTGAGTTTCCTCTCCTATCATGAACCGTTAATTGTCCCGTATGCTTTGCGTTAAGCGCGAATGTTGTGGGTGGATCCATCGGGATTGACAATCCCCGTCCCGATTGCCTTGACGCACTAATATTCGTTTATACTTGAGTATTTAGGCTGAATACTCCCTAAAGGAACTTACGTTTGAGTTAAGCTTCAGTTCATGAGACTAAACAGCAATAATATGCATCGTGACTATGTACAATGTACATAGTTAACCCCCCATTACGTGTTTTACAAATTCTATTGTGTTCCACACGTTTACTGCTAAACCTATGAATATCACTCAACTTTATGTTGACGATTTTACATGTTTAATCTCAGGTATTATTACTTAGCTTTGCTTGGATGGGAGCCCGCAGGAGATTATCGCAGCTTGGAGATTTATGTGATGCTTTAAAAAGACTGTTTTTAGTAAAAACTGTCAGGAGTTTATTCTATCTTTTGGGCAACTTTATGTTATAAATTGAGACGAAATAATATAATTTTCCGCTTCTAAAACTCTAGGACCTATGTTTAAAAACTCTGACCTTTTATGATGTAATGTACATGTTTTTATTTCGTCAGCTTTGTATGAACTGTAATTCATTGTTTCTTGTACTATGACGTGTTACCCCCTCGTTGCCTAGTTGTTCCATGTCAGATTTTGGGGGTCTCACAGATTGGTATCAGAGCGATGGTTATAGGGAACTGAGTCGTTTTCAAAAAAAAAACTTGTTGGGAATAAATCTATGTTTAGTTGTTTCCCCTGCTAGTTGATTATGCGTACCCCTGCTAGAGTAAGTTCCCCCTGCTAAATAACAAAGGCAGGGGGATTGGTTCCCCTGCTGAAGTCAAAGGCCTTGCCGTCAAAGATAAACATGGAAAAGATTTTTACGCGTTTCAGTTATTATTCCTTAATACTTTCCATAGTTTGTTAGTAGTGATCTTGTACGTGAGTCCTTGTGCCTATAAAAGGACTCACTAGGTTAGCATGCAAAGTGTGTCTTTCTCATTTTGTCTTTCATTATATTACTTTAAGGTTTTGTAAACCCTAATACCATTTTGGGTATTCGTATATCTTTGATATATTAAAGTTCAACGTTTGAATCATATGTGTTCTTGTGCTAAACATTATATTCCGCATCTTGTTTAGTTACTTTGCTTTGCAAAGTTTCTCTAGTGTTAGATTGAATTCTTTCTCTCTATCACAACCCTTAAACAAGCTATTAAGGTTTAAGATCTGACTTTGGGATCAACAAGTGGTATCAGAGCTTGTTGAGAAACTTTGTCTAAATCAAGAACAAAATCCTCATAGCAAACATGTCTTCAGATTCATCCACAAACAGCAACAACCACAATAACCTCAAGTTACCCATGTTGGATCCTGAAAACTTTGAATTATGGGAATTCAGAATCCAACAATACCTGAAAATGGAACACTATGTTCTCTGGGAGATCATAGAGTTTGGTGATCAATTCAACAAAATGGTGGCAGTTGAAGAGGGCAAGGATGAAGGTGAAAGTTCCAAAGGTAAGGACAAGAAGAAATCTGCTGCTCTTTGTGATAAGGAAATACTGGCTAGAAGGCATGATGTCAGGGCTCACAGCTCATTGCTGTTGGCCCTACCTGATAGACATCAACTCAGATTCAGGAAATACAAAACAGCTAAGGATCTATGGGAAGCCATAGGCAAAACCTTTGGAGGAAATGAAGCCACAAAGAAGAAGAAGAAAAATCAAATGCTGAATGACTTTGCTTCTTTCAAAGCAATTGGTGATGAATCAATTGGAGCTATTTACAATAGGCTTCAAGACATGGTGGCCCACTTGGAATTATTTGATATTGAGGTATCAAAAGAGCAGGTGAACACCAGGTTTCTTAACAGTTTGCAGAAAGAATGGTTTGTCTATAAGGCAATTTGGCAGAATAAGGATGATTTGGATGAAAAAGACATTGATGACATATATAATAACTTAAAGGTCTTTGAACCTATTGTCAATGAAATGAAGTCAAAAGGAACAATCCCCACCAACTCAAGTGAAATCATTGATTCCCCTGCTAACATGGCATTCATATCACAAAGCAGTGGAATCTCCAAGAACAGTGGAATAGAAGTAGCCCCTACTACCTATTCCCCTGCTACCAGGTCTGGACCTTCCTATGATGAAGAAAGACCAGCTACATTCAGCCTTGATACTGCATGTGCTTTTATAGCATCTCAAGGGCCACAAGGATCTACAGTGTTACATGAAGATCTAAATCAAATCAGTAAGCAAGCACTAAAAGAATTGGATATCAAGTGGAATATGGCTTTGCTCAGCATGAGAGCCAACAGGTTCCACAAGAAGTATGGGAAGAAGATCACAATTAATCCCTCAGATGTGGTTGGGTTTGATAAAACAAAAGTTGAATGCTACAATTGTGGCAAGAAGGGTCATTTTGCCAGGGAATGCAGAGGACCTAAGTCTGGAAATGGCTACAGAAAGGAGACAAGAGATGATGATTCTGGTGCTAAAGCCATGGTAGCCATGCAGGGGATAGATGGAGCAAATGGATGGGACTGGAGTGCTATGACAGAGAATGTGGAAAGAAATCAAGCCTTGATTGCTGAGGAAAAGGAAGAAGACTTTGCACTTATGGCTATGTCAAGTTCCAGTTCTGACAATGAGGTATATGATGACTCATACTGTACTAAAGCTTGTAGGAAAAATACTGAATCTTTGAATGATCAAATCAGAAAGGTAAAAGCTAACTATATCAATTGTGATAATGATCTTGATAACTACAAACGTGCTTTAGAACAACTGGGGTCCACCATAAGAGAGTATAGGCAAAGAGAAAGTGATTATAGGGATCACATTGTGATTCTAGAAAGAGATGCCAAGGAGAATAACCAATCTATAAATGTTTTAACTGTTGAACTTGAAATTTTCAAAGCTAACCAAAAGATAGATGAGGAAACTGTTGAAAAATTTGGAAAAGCTTCAAAAGATTTAAACAAGGCAGTTGAAATTGGTCAATCTCCTAAGGACAAAACAGGGTTTGGAATTAAGAATATGAATGCTACCATACCACCACCCCCTGCTAACATCCATGCTCCCTCTCCTAGAAAAGACTTGTCCTGGACTGGTCTCCCTTGTTTTGAAAAACAGGATGACATTGAGTTTGACTTGAGTGCTTATATACCTAATAATCTTGATACAGAAGAATCTCTAGTTAAAACTAGTGTCATTAGGGATGTTAAGAAGGAACAGGTTGGTTTAAAGCAAATTGACAACCCTGTTCGATTTTCAAAAGAAGGAATTTCTGGCAGCAATCCTAGTTCTAAGAGTATCTCTCCCAAATCTAAGGCTAGACCACAGTCTCCTAAGCCTACCATTAAATATGCTGATATGTACAGGAATGTCAGAGGTAATCAAAGAAATTGGAATGGCCAAAAGTCTCATCAATTAGGAGAAGACTTTGTGATTAATACCAAGCCCTGCTTCACATGTGGCAGTTTTGAACACACTTACCAAGAGTGTAAGGCACCAATGGAGATGGTGGCTGCAAATCCCTTAAAGGATATGCAACCTAAAACCATTCTTCTAAATGCAGGGGCAAAATCCTTTTCCCCTGCCAAGTATGTTGCCCCTGCCTTGAGAAATAGGGTGACTGATAAATATGTTGTTCCTGCCTTTAGGAAGGAGAATGATGTTCACCCAAAGCCCAACACTTCTGTGACCACCCCAACACCTTATACTAAATATAGATCTGGCTTTAGACCTTACCAACACATGAATAGAGGTCAAAACAAAAGGTGGGTTCCCTCTGCTAAGCATAAGGATTCCCCTGCTAAAACTGGGGTATCCCCTGCTAGAAAAGTTGTACATTCTAGGAACATGGGAAGATGGGGAAAAGCTGTGAAAGCCTCAGCTCGTTGGGTTTGGGCACCCAAAAGGGGTATCAGTCTAATGGTGTATCTCTAGTTTTTGATAAGCTATCCTACATTGATACACGAGGTAGATCCAAGTCTGTAATGGCTTGGGTCCCCAAGAAAAACTAACTTGTTTTTCCTTTTGCAGGTGACAAAGAAGACAAGGGATGATAGAGCATATTGGGATAGTGGATGCTCAAGAAGTATGACTGGTCAAAAAGCTTACTTGTCTAACTTTGTGCCCCTGCATGACAATGATGGTGTTTCTTTTGGAGATGGGCATGGAACTATAACAGGAAAAGGAACTATTGTCACAAATGGGATGACTTTTGACAATGTGTACTTGGTGAAAGAACTCAAGTATAATCTCTTCAGTGTGTCACAGATGACTGATAACAAGAATTTTGTCTTGTTTACTGACACTGAATGCTTGGTATTAGGAAAGGAGTTTGTCTTGCCAAAAGATACTCCAATTGTTCTCAGAACACCAAGACAGAAGAACATGTACACAATTGATCTCAAGGACATATCTCTCCAAGACAATGAAACATGTTTCATTGCCAAAGCTTCAGCAGATGAATGTAAGAAATGGCATAGAAGACTTGGTCATCTTAATTTCAAGAACATGAACAAACTAGTAAAGCATAATCTGGTTCATGGACTTCCTTCCAAGTCTTTTGCCAATGAACATACTTGTGCAGCATGTCTGAAAGGGAAGCAACACAGAGCATCTTGCAAGTCAAAAACAAGTATGTCCACCACCAAGCCATTGGAACTACTGCATATGGATCTTTTTGGTCCTACTTCTGTGGCAAGTATAATGAAGAAATGGTACTGCTTAGTGATTACTGATGATTTTTCAAGGTTTACATGGACATTCTTTCTATTTGAAAAGAGTGACACAGCTGATGTACTCATTGGGTTCATCAATCAAATTGAACTGTCAAAAAGCATGAAGGTAGTTACCATGAGATCAGACAATGGTGGTGAGTTCAGAAATCAGAAACTGGACTCTTTCTGCATAAACAAAGGTATCAAGAGGCAATTCAGCATTGCTAGAACACCTCAACAGAATGGAGTGGCAGAAAGAAGGAATAGGACACTCATTGAAGCTGCAAGAACTATGTTGTCTGATTCCAAACTTCCAGTTATCTTTTGGGTTGAAGCTGTATCCACTGCTTGTTATGTACAAAACAGGGCCTTGGTTGTTAAGGCACACAACAAGACCCCTTATCAGCTGTTTAATGGAAGACCTCCCTTAATTGACTTTTTCAGACCTTTTGGGTGTCATGTTATCATCTTGAACACCATTGAAAATCTAGGTAAGTTTAGTGAAAAGGGTGATGATGGATACTTTGTGGGTTATTCATTAAACAGCAAGGGATATAGGGTCTTCAACAAGAAGACAAGCAAAATCACAGAAAATCTTCATGTGAACTTTCTTGAAGACAAACCTGAAGATGTTCAAACAGGTCCTGACTGGTTCTTTGATATAGATGTACTTTCCAAGTCCATGAATTATGTACCTGTTGTCTTGCAGAACACTAACATTTCAGGTACTCAAGAAACAACTGGTGCAGAGAAGTCACCCCTGAGGTACATGAATGTACCCTCATTGTTTCCTAGTGAAGCTGATGATCAAGAAGATAATTCTGCTCCAGGAAAAGAACAGCCAATCTCATCCCCTGCTAGGGCTGAAGGCAGTGGAATGGCTGAAAGCAGTGGAATCCAGGATTCCCCTGCTAGACAAATTGATTCCTCTTTCACAAAGGATCATGATGCTAATGAGACTACTGATACAGAAATAGAATCCCCACTCATTTCATCATCTACACCCATTAATGATGGTCCTATCATATCCAGCAGTGGAAGCAAAATCATCAGGAGTGGAGGTCCTAGTTATTCAGAGCTTCATTCTGCTCACCAGCACCCATCTCTAGGTCATGCTGTCTCATTTAGGAGTTCCTTTGAGGACTTCTTTCCTAATCAAAATAGCCCCATCATTTCTGATTTGGAAGAAGATGAAACAGAAGTCATCATGCAGCCTACCTATAGAATCAATAAGGATCATCCTATCTCTCAGATCATTGGCAATCCTGAAGCCCCCAGACATACAAGGTATACAGCAAAGGAGCATAGCTTCATTGCCAATATCACCATGAAGTTCAATCATGACAACATGCAATGTTGTCTGTTTACTGCATTTTTGTCACAAGAAGAGCCAAAGAAGATTTTTCAGGCTTTAAATGATCCAAGCTGGGTTGAAGCCATGCAAGAAGAGCTCTTACAATTTGACATACAAGAGGTTTGGATTCTGGTTGATTGTCCCAAATGGGCAAGACCTATTGGGACCAAGTGGGTACTCAGGAACAAAAAGGATGAAAGGGGAATAGTTGTCAGGAACAAAGCAAGATTAGTGGCACAAGGGTATACTCATGAAGAAGGGATCGACTATGAAGAGGTGTTTGCTCCAGTAGCCAGGATTGAAGCTATTAGATTATTTCTTGCTTATGCCTCATTCATGGACTTCACTGTTTTTCAGATGGATGTGAAAAGTGCCTTCCTATATGGAACCATTGATGAAGAAGTCTATGTCATGCAACCTCCAGGGTTTGAAGATCCAGAACATCCTGACAAAGTATACAAAGTGAAAAAGGCCATGTATGGCCCTCACCAAGCTCCCAGAGCTTGGTATGGTACTCTCTCTAAATATCTCCTAGACAATGGATTCAGCAGGGGAAAGATTGATCAGACCCTGTTTACCAAGAAACACAAGGGTGACCTTCTGCTAGTACAAGTCTATGTGGATGACATCATTTTTGGATCAACTAACTCCATGCTTAGCAAAGAGTTTTCCAAATTGATGCAGGATAAATTCCAAATGAGTGCCATGGGAGAACTAAACTTCTTTTTAGGGTTACAAGTTCAGCAGCGGAAAGATGGGATATTTATCTCACAAGACAAATATGTGGCTGAGATTGTAAAGAAGTTTGGCATGTCTGATGGGAAGAAGGTGTCCACTCCCATGGACAAGGATCATCCATGGGGCAAGGATGGTCCTGGAAAGCCTATAGATGTCAGGAATTACAGGTCTATGATTGGGTCTCTTATGTATCTCACTGCTTCAAGACCTGACATCATGTTTGCAGTCTGCTTATGTGCAAGATACCAGGTGTCACCAACAGAGTGTCACTTATTTGCTGTGAAAAGGATTTTTAGGTATCTAAAATGTTATCCTACCTTAGGACTCTGGTATCCAAAGGAGTCACCATTTAAGCTGATAGCCTATTCAGATAGTGATTATGCTGGTGACAATAATGATAGGAAGTCTACAACAGGGGGATGCCAATTTTTGGGGAGCAGACTTATATCTTGGCAATGTAAGAAGCAGACTATCATGGCAACATCCACAACTGAAGCTGAGTATGTAGCAGCTGCTGCATGCTGTGGTCAAGTTCTTTGGGTGCAAAATCAATTGCTTGATTATGGGTATAACTTTCTTAAAACCAAGATATTCATTGACAACAACAGCACTATTTGCATTATAAAGAACCCTGTTTTTCATAGCAAAACCAAACACATTGAAATTAGACATCACTTTATCAGAGATTGTTTTGAAAAAGGACTGATTGTCCCTGAGAAAATTGATACAGAATTAAATGTTTCTGATCTTTTAACAAAAGCTTTTGATGTAGGGAGGTTTCAGTATCTGGTTGCAGGTATTGGAATGGTTACTCCTTAAAATCTGATGTCTATTTTGTCATGTCTAATCAGGGTTACTTCACTGCTGTTGTTGTATAATTGTTAGTCAATTTGTCCATTTCTTTCATTCCACTGCTTTTTAACACTGACTCCCCTGCTTGAGGTTCATTCCCCTGCCAAGAGGATTTTTCTCTTAAGCTGGGTGTGTTCTTTTAACAAAAGTGGTTCTATGTGGTTTTAGACTAACAATGCAGAGGTCCATATGGTGCATACTATTCTCATTGGTGGATCAGGTATATACTCTATGTTTCAGGGGAGGTTAGGTCACACCTTTAGGACTCAGGGTATCCTTAGGATGCTCATATATGATCTTAGATCATATCCACTGGTGAGTGAGGGTTCAGGTTAATGATGACTTGCTGCAAAGCTTGTCAGAACTCTGAAACCTTGAGGCACTGTAGTGTGTGCTTACATTTCTCTATTAAAACAGCTTGCTATTCAAATACAGACCTGTGGCACACATTGCCAAGACTGACTGACCATAGGTAAGGGACAAGGTTGGGATGGTGACTGGGGTATGCATGATTTCTTGGGATAACCTGGTGTAGGGGGACTTATGTATTAACTTTTTGTATTGGGACCATTGCTGAATAGAGGACTCTTGAGTTTCTATGTATCTATCTTGTGTATACAAGTGTGTGCATTAGAGCAGAGCTAGTTAGCATTTGTCTCTCCATGACTAGTTCAATACCCCCAGGAAAGTTTCCCCTGCTTTTATCTTTTATTCCCCTACTTTCACAACATTCCCCTGTTTGACCGTTGACCGACAATACCGTTACCCTGTTCATAGCCGTTGGGCCTGCTTGCTTAAATTTTGGTTAGGGAATATTTTATTATTTTTAAAAGATATTTAAGGCGCTTTCTTCGCTGATTGGTAAAATTTTCCTTCTATTTCAAATATATTAATTTTTTATCAAGATTTATCCTTGATATTTTTGCAATTTGAAAATTTTGGTCCAATCACAGCCCTTCAATTCGCCTATATAAACTTAAATCCCTTTACCAGCAGGTCCATATATCTCTCTCGACTTAATCCCACTTACCTCTCATCTCTATAAACCTCCAATCTATTTTCAAAATTCATCATGACCCTTAAAGTTGCTCTTAATCATAATCAAATTGCTTTGCTTCATGATGAACCAGCCGAGTTTGCTGATGCTGTGGCCTTTCTAAAGTCTTCGTACTTCAGAGTGGCCCTTCTCATCAATCCTCGCATTTATACCTCACACATTCAACAGTTCTGGTCTAAAGCCATGACCAAAACAGTGAATGGAGAGGTCATAATTCAAAGCACAGTTGTTGGTCATTCCAAGGTAATCACACTTGCCTCCATCAGGGAGAATCTTCTCTTTGATGATGAGGATGGAATAACCAACTTTTCTGAGGCTGAAATTTTTGAAGGTCTTGTTAAATTGGGGTACAAACTTTCTGAAAATAAAAAATGTAAGTTTGCTAAAGGCCAGTTTGCCCCTCATTGGAAATATTTGATTCATACTATTATGCAATGTTTGTCACCAAAAACCACTGCTTTTAATGAGGTTGGTAGTGAGATAGCTTCTGCCCTGATCTGCTTTGCAACAGGGAGGAAGTATTGTTTTTCTCAAATGATTTTTAAAGGCATGGTTAAAAATGTTTCAAGCACCTCAAAATTTTGCATGTATCCAAGGTTTATAGAAATTCTGCTAAATATGAGTGATCATGGTCCCATTACACACAGAAACTATTTATCAGCAACCCAACACACCACCAAACTCTTCACCACACTACTTGCACCATCACCTTTGTTTTCTGGCAGAAACATTCCATTCACTTCAATTATGATGGACCAAATCAGACGAGAAGCAGCCAAAAATCAAACAGCCATAAATCAACCTTCTGATTCCCCTGCCAAGAACCTACCACCTGCTGATCCACAACAAGAAAGGCGTTCAAAATCCAGGTTTGCCAGGTCTCCCTTGCCTGGTGAATCTTCACAAGCAGCAGAAAGGAGAGTCTCCAAGAGTTTGGAGCAAACTGGGGGTTTGGCTGCCACTACTGTCTCATCCTCAAGGGGTAAGCAGGATAGTGACACCATCAATAAGTGCTCTCCCCCACTCCATGATATCCAACAAGGGGAGAAATTCCCTTCTAGGATTGAGAGCAGTATGAAACATTTGACAAATATGGAATTGACGAACATGTGCATGAGTCTGAAAAGGCAGAATGCACAACTAGTACAAGATGTCAAAAAGCAAGGTCTGGTTATCTCTCAATTGGAAACCAGACTTGCTACTCTTGAGGGGAGGAGAAAGCCCAGACTGATTCTTTCCACAGATGAGGATGCTTCCAAAGGGGAGGAAATTCCACACACAGAAGGATCTACTGAGTATTATTCATACTCTGGTGGGGAGCATGGAAAGACAACAAGTGCTAAGAAAGGGATGGAGAGAGAAAGTGCTGATAAGGGAAGTGACAAGGGGAGTGCAACCAAAGATATTGCTCAAACATTGCTCACCATGGGCAATCAAGAAGAAGCCCCTGCTTCAAAAGTTTCCCCTGCCATTGCTGAAGCCACTGCTGTAAGTTTATCCCCTGCTAAGAACATTACTCAAACATTTGTTAGGAAGAACAGAAAGCAACCAGCTCAGAAGGGGATAACAATTAAAGAACCTGCATCTAAAGCAAAACCAGCACCAGCAGTGGATCAAAAAGACAAAGGAAAAGGAATCATGGTGCAACAGCCCAAGAGAAAATACAAGCATCTGACTCGTGAACAGCAAAAGGCCCAAGAAGCACATGATGCACAAGTAGCTCTCAGGCTACAACAAGAGGAGATGGATATGCAGGACCAAAGAGTGGAGAAGATGAGGCCCAAAGATATGCTAAAGCAGGTTGAGATTATGCATAGAGAACTAGATGAAAGGGTGCCTCATGTTGGAGAGTTTCTTGATCAATGGGAGAAGGAGTTGAAAAATGCTCCTTTGGAAGACAGGTATGAGTTGACTTGCCTTGTTTACAAATATCAAACTGAGTATCTGGAAAGAAGGGCAATGCAAATTCAGAGTGAGAAGTATCGAACTTCAGAGAAAGGGCAACTTGATCACTACAAAGTTCTACTTAAGAGACATAGAAAGTGGAAGGATGGTGACTTCAGTGATATGAGTTTTGAAGCCATAAAAAGAGCAGTCAGACCAGTTCTAAAGTTGTATGATGTGGAGGATTGGATGACTATCAACACTCCTGAGGAAGCTGAGTATCTTAGGAGACAAAGTGAAGTGCTACAAAAAGCTAGAGAATCAAAGAAAAGAAAAGCTGGTGAGACTACACAAGCAGGTGCATCATCCCAAGCAGGGGCATCGCATCAAGCAGGTGGAAGTTTTCCAGAAGTACTTGAGAAGTCCGTACTTAATGTACAAAGAGCAGCAAAGAGACTCAAGAGAATGGAGAAAGTAGGCATAGTTACTAAAGAGTCTCAGAGGCCTTCAAATGATGAGATTGATAAACAGCTGATTCTGCAGGAAAATGATGATATCTCACCTAGTGAGCTTGGAAAGAAGTTTGCTATTATAGAGTATGCTGTTTATGAACACAAAGGGAGGACTTGGTGGAAGCTTACAAGAGCTGACAATACAGCACAGACCTTTCTAAGTCTAGATGTCATGTTTCAAATTTTAGATAGTGAAGACTTAGAAGATCTGTGGAAAATATTGAAGAAAACGTTTGCTGCAAAACCTCCTACCATGGATGGTGTGGAGAAGGATTGGGTAATCTGGGAGTGCATGCATAGGATGTATGAGCATGAGTTATTTGATCCTATATTTGATGCAGTAAACAAAGGAGATTTGTTGTATTGGAAGCTATTTACTAATTCTGGAGTCTATGAGGTGGTGATGGAAGGTGTGAGTGTGTACTTGCTCAATCATAGGTATTATCCCTTCTCTCAGGACACCTTGAAGAAACTGGCACAGGCTAACCTAATTGTAGATGCTAAGAAGCCTCTTGCTTATGATCTGGTAAGAATGGTTCATAGTCAGATTTGGCCAGAGAGTTTGTAAGCATCCTCATCAACTAGCATTTATTCAGAAACTTGTCTTTAGGGGAAAGCACAAGTTTAGGGGAGGATTGTTGGGAATAAATCTATGTTTAGTTGTTTCCCCTGCTAGTTGATTATTCGTACCCCTGCTAGAGTAAGTTCCCCCTGCTAAATAACAAAGGCAGGGGGATTGGTTCCCCTGCTGAAGTCAAAGGCCCTGCCGTCAAAGATAAACATGGAATAGATTTTTACGCGTTTCAGTTATTATTCCTTAATACTTTCCATAGTTTGTTAGTAGTGATCTTGTACGTGAGTCCTTGTGCCTATAAAAGGACTCACTAGGTTAGCATGCAAAGTGTGTCTTTCTCATTTTATCTTTCATTATATTACTTTAAGGTTTTGTAAACCCTAATACCATTTTGGGTATTCGTATATCTTTGATATATTAAAGTTCAACGTTTGAATCATATTTGTTCTTGTGCTAAACATTATATTCCGCATCTTGTTTAGTTACTTTGCTTTGCAAAGTTTCTCTAGTGTTAGATTGAATTCTTTCTCTCTATCACAACCCTTAAACAAGCTATTAAGGTTTAAGATCTAACTTTGGGATCAACAAAACTTAGTCTATAACCGAAAGTTCAAATATTTCATGTTTTATGTGTCAATCACAGAATCTGCCATTGTTGTTCGATATCTGCGCGGGTAACTCTCTAATCCTTATTATTTACTTTTAATTATCATTATAATATTTCTTCTCGTGATTACATGTTGAAATATTACATTACCTTAATGACGATAATTACTATTTCTTTTCAAAGCCTAGTGCTTCATGAATTATCATTGGATATTACTTGATTACATATGCTCTTACTGCATTTCTTGAATTTTAGTTCTTGTGAACTGATCTTGTTACAATGATTTTATATCATTATGACGTTACATACTTGTATTCAGAGCACGTATGTTGTCGACTTTTCATACTCATTTTTCTGAGTACTATTGCTATTTCGTCTATGCGTGATACGAGTGAGTTCATATGCTCGTTCGTTTTGAACCGTCTATTATTCTCGATTCGCTGCTACATATTTTGCATACTCTAGTGATACCATTGTTCGGAATTGAATAAGTGTTGTTTTCGATAAGACTCCTGATTTTCATTCTTACTACCGTGCGTGTTGCTTTCATTGTTTATTTCCTTTAAAATATCTATTTAGATACCCAGATTGTTTACCGACCATTCGTAAATGAATGTCTAGTCTATAGACCTTGGTGTAGCTCAAGGTGTCTCCGGAAAAGACTAAAGGACATCGTGTGAGTCTCACATCTCGAAGTATTCGTTGAATCAGTACCTGAATAATATCGTGAGTTTTCGTAATCTTGATTGACCTTTACATCACCGTTTTACATGACATTTGTACATGGATTACATCTTATTTCATTGACCATTCTACGTTTCGACTCGACTTACAACATCCGTTGTACCTTGAACACATGATCGTCATTTATTATGTGACGATTGTTTGGAATACGATCCTACTTGTATCCTCCCTTTTTCATTAAACCTCATCGCCTCAGGAGTGTGACTTGTTAACATTTTATTTCTTTCTCGGTATGTCTTGTGATTTTGGAAAATCACGCCGCCTAGAGACCTTCCTGCATTGCATCTTGCAGTCGAAGACACGGATGATATGCGTCGTTTTTTATCTCTCAGATTATCGTTGGCCTTCTTGAACCATTTTCATACTGTGTTTTCTTTACATGATTAATATACAGTTTATCTTCTTTCGTCTTTATGGAATCCACAAGTCTTGTGTGTACATTAATTTTGAATTATCATGAAATTTAGATTTAATTTCAAGCTGTGTCGAAAAATATACTTTGTATAGAAACTTTACAGGAAGTTTAACATTGTCGAGAAAATAATTTTATAACTTTAGACATAAAAATATATATTTCTACTTGTTGAGACGTCCGTTTAGGACATAAAATTTGACCAGTAAACTTTAAAATCGAGCAAGTTACGCTCATTTGAGATTGTAAAAATCTAAGAAGTTATTTTCTGAATGATGCTAAAATATCGCATTTTCGTCCATTTTTATTCCGTTTCAAGTCTCGGGTAAAACTAGAAAGTTGTTCAAAACATTGTTTTACATCGAAATGCATTAGACTTTGAGTCTTAGAATATCGTTTAGTGAGTTAATTGGTCTAGTCAAACCCAAAAGTCAAAACTGATAGATTTTAAAAATATGATTTCAAGCGTTTTTGAGTTCGTTGAGCTTGTAAAACTTTAACTAATGATATTTTGTAAACTAAAAACAATGATTGCGTTTGAACAAGTATAAAATAGTAACTTTGAGTTCGGTCATACATATACATAGATCTTGAACTTTTGAAAATTCGGTAACTTCCTAATTTAGAAACTTTTCGGTGTGATTGTACTATTTGTTAACTGATGCACTACTTTCTTAAAAGTATATTTTTGTCAAATAAATTACGATGTGCACACCTACGGATTCCTTTATCCTTTCTTTTATATATGACTTATTTGCCATTCTACTTTGTCTTTCTTTGCTTCGATCGTACCACTGAATTGGACCGAGAATTGAAGATCTTGTTTACATATCGTTCGTTATCGTTTTGACACGTGTCTCTTGACGATTTCGGCTAAACCTCTTGAAACATTATCACCTTGTAACCATTTCGTAGACTGTCTTGAACTATTCCTTATTTCCCTCTTGTAACCCACTCGCTACTTTATAAACTATTGTCATGTTACCATATAACTCAAACAGATATTGTTTGCAAATCATTTTACAAAAGGTTTCATTTGGGTTTTCTTAAATAATTGAATGCTATTTTATAAAATTAATTTTTATTAATTTTACAATGTATTCTCACAAATTGTTCTACCTTGGGTCTTGTAAAGAATCTTGTAACATTTCAATTGTTGAATTAAATATCTAGCCAGTAACTTATTGACGAATAGTTTCATAAACTATTTTGATTTCTGTTTTTACAAATGGCATTATATACATATTTTAAATAATATGACTTGTAATACTGGTTTGACGAAGATGAGCATCGCATTGCTAGTCCTAAATTATGCATGGCCCGATCACCTATGCCTAATTTAGAAGGAGCCATGCAAGGCCGAATAGTAGTCACCTTAAATACCAACAATCAACTTTTTAATTATGTTCCTTAAAAAGTTATATAAAATAAAAGTTTTGAAAACTTTTACACCTTATGCGAGTAACAACAATTCGTGACTTACACATAAGAACCCTTATCTTTTCTTGAACAAAGTGCATGCCTCAAACACATATTTCCATACTCGACGATCATTGCCTTACTTGTTACCTCGTCATCCTCATGATACAATTTTCGTTACCATTTGCCTAAATTCTTACCATTGATACTAGATTTAAAAGTTTCAACGTTATTATGCCTCTTCATCGATCGATCTTCTTTATCTATCTTGGTAGATCTATGAAACGTTTCTGGACGCGGATAATAATTTATGACTGGAAGTGACCAATGATTTTGTGTGTCCGTCATGATGTGTGTTAGACTTTATCGTCTTGAAATTCATTCGTGTGAATCATGTGTTGATTTCGCCTTTCATTGCTGATGTTTTAATTTTACTAGATTTAGTCTCAATTTACTTCTTAAGAATTTTCTTTGATTCGCAAATTCGTTGCGTGGCTTTTCCCTCTCGATCGTATTTCGACCGCCGAGAACTTAATAAGCCGTTATTGGTGACACCAACCGCACTCGTGAATTAATCTTGCTGAATTCTTTGTTTCTTATTCTTTTTATCATCGATGCATCTATTCTATCATGTTCTTTAAGAGTTGATACGAATTCCGTTTTATTCCATCGTGCTATTGCTTGTATAATAATTGTTGATCGATATTCGTTTCATTATCGTTTGCTATTTTGTCACTTTCTGAAAACCAGAAACTGTTACGTGTTTATCATTTGATACCTTAAACACTTTCTTGAATTTCTAAAAATTATTATTAATTTTTAAGAACATTTTATACATTTTATCAAATGTTTAAATTACCAAGATAACTGTTTCAAGTTAAGTACCGGATCTATATATCCGCTTTGGTAAATTTATAACTATTATTTAAAAAGGATATCAAGCTGTATCTTTTAAAGTATTTGATTATATCGTACTTTGCTGTCAACCTAATGAAATTATTAAATTAATTTATAATTTCTAAACAATGTTTCTAAATAACTTGGAAAAATCTGAAATTTCTCTAATGGTAACGATAAACCTGAGTTTTAATGAAAATTTCATGTAGTCACTCAAAAGTTCTTAAGCCGACCAGGATAACTATGAACTGAGTTACTTTACTTTGAAGTCCTGATCAAGAAAAAGATTTGACAACTGTTTACCCACTCATTTTATATAGAGTTTGATTTTTAAATCACTACACCTTGTAAATTTTCTTTTAATCAAGAAAATATTTAAACTGAGTTTTAAAGTAATCCCAAAATCCTAGACAACCGACTATGACAACTTGTATCTTAAATGACCGTATGTTATTCATTTTCCCTTCTATTTCGCTTGTGACTAGATTCTTACATTTAGGATTGCCACGTTTTACAGTTGCACGATTTGCAACCCCTTGTTGATTTACAATCTTGATTCATTTTATCGCACTTTTCCTGTTTAATCGATTCTTGTTTTCATTCTTGTTTTCATTCTTGTTAGTTTATCGCACGTATTTCCAACAACTCTATCTCTTGATGTATCTCCGTATTGAAAGATCGAAATTCTAACCCGAGACTGAAAAGTTATACGAAAAGGAGTTAAGAGACTGAAGCATAGCGAATTCTAACCGTTAAGATTCGTCGTTGTACGCAAATTACCTGGGAAGCAATGAATTTTGTTCTACACTTTGTACCTCCTCTTGTTTGCATAATCTACTGTTTTCAGGAGAACTCTCGGGACCAGAGTTCCTTTAGGGGGGAAAACTGTGAGAACCCGTACTTTTCCAGCATTATTTTTTTTTATTCGTGCTTCTTGAATTTTCCAACGTATTACGTTTTCTGGTATTGCTATATGTAAATCCTGAGATTTTTAAATTATACTTTTTAAGTATTTTTCTGATCATCGATAAATACTGTGTATGGAGTTATAAAATTTTTATTTTATTTTTCCATATTTAATTTAAATCAAAGTTTTTTTTATTTAAAATCACCCGCGTGCGTTTTACAACGAGTTTATTCAAAAACAATGTACAACGAGAATTCCTAGTGATCGCGATACCGACGGATGCCCAAAAGTTTACGTTTATTTATCGATTGTTTCGATAATTAATATTTTCGACGATTTCGTTTTAATTACGTATTAAGTCGTGTCGAAAAATTATATAATCATTTTTATGATGCATTGTAACTTTTGAAAATTATTTTTACAAAACTCGAGCCCCGTAAATATTTTCAATATTTACCAATAGTCATTTTCTACGCTTTAAACTATTAAATTGCTTTTAAGTCCAAAACTATTCACTAATTACAATTTACATCCGAACCATACTATATAAGCCAAAAATTTTGCAAATTCTTTCATTTCTAACATAAAAACACACACACTTAAACAAAACTACACTCCTCTCTCCCCCCCTCTTTCTTTTTTTCGTCACCTTCAACCATAAACACCCCTTAATCACCAAATTTTATCATGAATCTCTTGATTCTAAATTAAGACCCATCCTTAAATTGTTCTTGTGATTCTAATGGTACTAAATTCAAGCACATGCATCAACTTTCAAGAAATCTTAAAATTCCATGGTGGATTTGTGTTTTGATCATCTTGCATGTAAGGTTTTTGGTAAAATCTTTATGTTTTCATGTTAAAAAGTCTAAGTTTTTATTTTGATCTTTTGATTTTGATGCATGCATATGTTTAGGACTGTGTTTGGTTGATGGGTTTTATAGTATGATGATCCTAGAGATATGGGAATGATTATATTTGGTGGGAAATTGATTTGGCATGTTTTCTAAAAGTATAATTTAGGACAGCAGCTTTAAACAGATAGTTTCGTGGGTTTAAGGTATGTGAAAGACTGAGATTATTTGATATTGTTGTAGCATTTTCCGGGACGCTCGTTTTGGTATAAGATAGAGCTTCTAAGTCATTACGAGTCAAACATTATGCTAGTTTTAGTTTTCGTGTACCGGGAGACGCAAGTCGGCACAATCCGAAATTGTGGCTGATTTTGGGTCGACTCTCGGGGACTTTAAGCTTGGTTAGATAGTTGATACTACTGATTTTTAAACTTTACAAACTGAGTTTGATGAGTCTAGTATTGGTTTCAAAAGACGGATTGTCGAGTTAGTACTTTTAAAGTGGTCCAAACGGTTTTACAAAACAAGTGCACAAATCTGTCCCAAATTTGGAGTCGAGTAAAGTGTCGAGCTAATGGTTTTTTAAAGTGTGAACTTTGGCTCAAATTTTGGTGAGGTCTTATACAGGTTATAAGTGACCTTGACACCAATTTTCATCTAAAACGGACAAGTCTAGATGGGATAGATCGGTGTGTACATTCGGGGTGTACTTGCTGATTGTATTTTTGGACACTTGGTTCATTGCTTGTGTTGCGCGAGTTTGAGTATTCACCATCGGACATGGTGACTTATTCAAGTGCTTAGTCATTATGTAAATGACTTAGATACTGGTCCGAATAATGGTAAATAATAGTTTGACTTGCATTAACTTGGCGTCGTATAACGGGTCAATTTCAAGTGTACAAGTGTTTTAACGAGTAACGTCGGATAAATGGATTATTTTGGTTCGTGTCAATGGTTTTTGAAACATGAATACTTTGGAAAACATCTGAGTCATATTATATTTGGTACATATCAATACTTGAGTTCGAGTCTTAACGCGCGCCTTATTTTGATAGGTTGCGGTTTTCGTGTTTCCCCGGGCATCCATTTCGTCGGTGATCGTCTACCACTACCGTTTCTACTCAGTTGCTGAGTACTGTGATTGACTTACCTCGTGTCTAAGGTGAGTTCATATCCCCTTTTTACTTGTACATGGTTTCTAAACACGGGGTGAGATTTTACATGGTGGAACAGAACCAATTAAAAACTGTATTGCTATCTAGAACCCGTATGTTATTCTGAACGTGTATGCTTTACAAATGATTTCAATGGTATTATTGCTTTTAGACGTTAGCCTTGAGTTTCCTCTCCTATCATGAACCGTTAATTGTCCCCTATGCTTTGCGCTAAGCACGAATGTTGTGGGTGGATCCATCGGGATTGACAATCCCCGTCCCGATTACCTTGACGCATTAATATTCGTTTATACTTGAGTATTTAGGCTGAATACTCCCTAGAGGAACTTACGTTTGAGTTAAGCTTCGGTTCATGAGACTAAACAACAATAATATGCATCGTGACTATGTACAATGTACATAGTTAACCCCCCCCCCCCCCCCCCCCCATTACGTGTTTTACAAATTCTATTGTGTTCCACACGTTTACTGCTAAACCTATGAATATCACTCAACTTTATGTTGACGATTTTACATGTTTAATCTCAGGTATTAATACTTAGCTTTGCTTGGATGGGAGCCCACAGGAGATTATCGCAGCTTGGAGATTTATGTGATGCTTTAAAAAGACTGTTTTTAGTAAAAACTGTCAGGAGTTTATTCTATCTTTTGGGCAACTTTATGTTATAAATTGAGACGAAATAATATAATTTTCCGCTTCTAAAACTCTGGGACCTATGTTTAAAAACTCTGACCTTTTATGATGTAATGTACATGTTTTTATTTCGTCAGCTTTGTATGAACTGTAATTCATTGTTTCTTGTACTATGACGTGTTACCCCCTCGTTGCCTAGTTGTTCCATGTCAGATTTTGGGGGTCTCACACTAGGTGGGGCTTCCTCATTTTTGTCTAAAAATGGATTTGGAGAAGTTAGAGGAGTTTCAAATAGCTCCTTGGGTTGGAGATTGGTACTTCTAGGAATAGTTGAGGTGGTTGTAGGCGTATGAGTTGGTGCCAGAGGTGGAGTTGTGGCAATATGTGTTTTGGTAGGAAGAGGTGTAATGGGAGGTCTAGGTTGTTGAAGAAAATTTCCTAGATTTTGTGGTATTTCAATACGATGTGGTGAAGTGATAGCGGAAGTTTGGGTAGGTGAAGGTGGCGATGAGGTTTGAGGAGTTGTGCAACATGATTTTACCCTATGGCGGATAGTTGTCTTTGATTTTGTGACTTGAGAGGTGATTCTTGTCATGGTGATAATTGATATCCGGATAGTTAGGTGTTAGTAGTAAGAGGTAAAGGTGTGATGAAGGAGATGAAAATGAGTGTTCTCAAATAGGTGTGTTTAGATCAATTGAGAAATTAATGAATTGAGGTTGGCTTGGAGGAAAGAAAAAGATGAATAGTTGATTAAATATGCAGCCATTTCATAATAAATACTAATTAGAGGAGGAAGAGTATTTAGATAAATGGAAATATTAATGGAAGATAATGATGGGAATTTACAAGTATTCTGCAAACCTCACGGAACCGGTCGGACCCTTTGGGGAGGGGTCTGACTTAAAACGAGCAAAAATTTAATATTTTTATTTTTGAGGGAAATACACGGAACCGATCGGACCCTTTGGCTAAGGGTCCAACGGGGTTCGTACCGTCTGAGACCAGAATTTTTGACAAGTGATGAACGATGGATTTTTGACCCGTGACATAGTATTTTTAGGATTGAGAATTAAGATGGTCAATGTTTCACATGAGTTTTTCTATAACTTAACTTATGGAGGGTAAGGGAATGAACCTTTTTCTATCCACGTCATGATTTTCCAAATATGAATGGTAAGCAACAAATCTTATAAAATGTTGGGAATCCTAGTATCAGTTGAGAATAACAACCATTTGTACCCATTCGGTTCATCATTCTTTACTTATGCTTCTTTTTCTCCATCTTAGCAAGAAATCTTCCAAGGCACTTGAACATACCATTTGTTTGTTTGAACTCGACGGGTGCATTGGGGATCTCGGGTAATTGGCTAAGATATTCTAAGAGTGGTAACCTAGAGTTAGGGAGACCATAATTATTACTTCCCAAAGATGAAGAACTTGATGGATGTTGGGGCCTTTTTCCTTTTCCCCTAGATTTAGTTGCCATGATTCTATACACTCGTTCATCACTAATAGGAGTCATGACCCTATCAACAAGATTATATATTCCTTTTCGACCATTAGGAATAGGTGGAATGGGTGCTATGGAGTGATAAAGGTGAGTGAGTAGAATTCCTAAGGGAGTACGGAAGAGGAGAGACTATGGATTTGGTACATCCTATTTGCTATGTAGTAAGCAAGGTTGTAAGGTTTCTCGGTTTCTAGGCAATAAAGCATGTAGCTTTCACATGCGTTATGTGATCCTTATTTCCAACTAAACTCATGACATTGCACCTTAAGATCCTTTCCCAGTTCTTATACTTATCTTTGAGTTCTTTGGCTTCCATTATGTATGGATCTTTGTTGATAACCTTTCTTGTATTTGAAAGTCTAGTGTCCTCAACTCGTTGTTTGAACAGGTTAGCCTTAACTAGATCCTTGTCGTCTAACCTAGTATTATACCTAATTTGAGCTCCTCTAGGTATGTTGGTGTTTTCAAGGGCTGTAAGAGAGTGTAGGTCGGAGTAAAAGCATGCTCCTCGGTTAGGAGTCCTAAGAGTGTTAGCAAATTGGTCGAGGGAGTATGATTACTTGATCCCATTTGCTCGAAAGTTCACAAAAAGGATGTGTTTTATGGACATATAGAATTATAGAACGAATTCTGGACAAATTTGTTCATCTATGTCCAAGAGGCAATCAAAATGAATTTTAGAGAAGACTTCACGGATGTCGGTGTTATCCGTAAAAGAGTGATGGACAACGCGACCTTCGTGTAAGGTGCGGTTTTCCAACTCCTTGCACAAGTCTCTTTGTGTGGAGGTGAAGTGTTTTGACCTATGGTGTTTTGGGATATAGCTAGCGGTATCCTTGTGGTCATATGTCCAAGCGGAAGGCATTTTGATCCTAAGGCAAAATTTTCTCAAGTTAGTCGAATTTTTAGAAAGTAAGTAAACAAGTGCCTAGTGTGTGTCTATATGCAACAAATGTGGAAGTGCGGTTATCTCGACTCGAATAATGTTTTTAAAGAAGTACAAAATGCATAGCGTTTGAGATAACTCAAACGCTCCTTATGTTCAATGTAGCTTCAAATGAATGTACCCGAAAATACTTATGAATTATACAATTCCTTTAGCGTTCATGAGTCTTTATGCTATGATTAAAACAGCTTTTTTGGATATTTGATTATTTATAATGATTGAAAATGATTTTTCGGCATGGCCTAAGTAGTGAGAATGATCATTTGAAAATTCTTTGATCAGTTAGGGATTCCTAGCAATTCCTAATTATTTTGTTAAGGGGTTTATTCCGATGATCATTGGGGATGGATTTTTTGGCCAAATTTTCATCGCAATGGATCAGGGTTTACAGATTGCGACGGATGTTCGAGAATTATTCCGATGGGATTGCAATGTGTAGTGACTCTGAATACATTGTGATGACTCACAAAATTGCGATGGATATTTGTGGTTGCTAACATTGCGATGAGATGGGAGTTAGAATACATTGCGATGACTCACTAAAATCATTGCGATGACTCAATCATCTCACTAAACATTGCGATGACTCAATCATTGCGATGACTTCACAAATCATTGCGATGACTTCACAAATCATTGCGATGACTTTTTCTGAAAACATTCCGATTAGTCAAATATATCATGAACAAACCAGAAACTTATCATCACACTGTGTCAACTCGGTAATTATCGAGTTGACCGGTTCAACTCAAGGAGTCCTGAATCTCATCAAACAAACACCAACCTTTTAACTCTCATTAACACCAACTCTTTCTTACACTAACCCATCACCACCTAAACCTAACTAGACTCAATTTACAAAAAAAATAAAAAAATAAAATTCATGATCTCAGATTCATCATGTTTCGTGTGTCCACTTGCATGTCGAGATCTTTATAGATCTTTCACGAACTGAGACTCATCATTGATCTATGTTGGGTCAGTTAACCCATCTCTTCCATATTTGAAAATCAAGATTGATTTATAACAATTTTGATGTTATAATCAATCTTAGTTTCAGTGACTCAAACAAAATTAAACATACAACCTACCCGTGACCATGCATGATCTTGAAGACACTAGCTTTCTTTGTTCTTCAATTCGTGGGTATTTACTGTCATATGATTGGGAAGCAAGTAGGTCGAATGATGTTGACATCATGTATTGATTTGTGTCATTCGGTATGGAATGCAAATTAAGGATGGATTTTTTATTTTTGTGAGGCTGCTTTGGGATAAGAGTGAGAGAGGTGGAGAAACTAATAAAAAAAAATTAGGGTTGCTTTGACCTAATTTTTAGGTGTTGTGTGGTTATATAATCTCTCATTTGATTATGGACATATATGGGCCACGTTTAGGTGTTGTGGTTATATTTCCAACATATTTGGGCCACGCTTTGGTATTGCATACCTATAAACGAAGACATATATGATTAGATTCTTGCACCTCGTGGGGCGACTATCTTATTTAAAATTTGTGATTGTAATGGGCTGCCACTCATTCTTCATGTTGCCATTTCAAGAGTTTGGACCGATTATATATTATTTTGGGCTGATAATTCTAAAGTTAATATTGAATCAAGTTATTGATTGGACTCAAATGTCACACTGGATGCATTATATATGATGGGCCGAGTAAAATAAGGGTTGGACCGAGTTATATGGCGTCTACTCACTCATTCCTATCAAAGAAAACCCTCGTTTTGAAACCCTAATTCGCGCATCTGTTGGGCATTTGACTGATTTTGGGCTTAATCGTCAAGTTAGCTAGACCACGTTGACGACTTCTCTTTCTCAAGTCATCATTGGTTTCTCAAGTTAACTCAACAAACAAACACAACAAACACACACGACAAAATCAAATAAACACTAAAACGATCCTTTAAGATTCACTGAAATTGTCAAAACGGCTAGTATTCGAGCAAAATAATGTCAAGTGATTACGAAGAGGATTTGGTATTTATTATTTGAAGTTGAAGTGGAATATCACGAAGGCGTCTACTCAATTCATCATCGAGCCTCTTTCACCTTATTCTATCGATTGATGATTCGCTTGAGCATTAATGAATGCGACTTGATTTATCTAGTTTCCACTGTCAAGGGGTGGATGGTCAAAGACATGGACAACTATCACTTAAGGAGTTACGTTGTAGTGCTCAGGTGTCACACTCACCTATAGTTGTGGGTATTTCAAGAGGTGTTTTACATCTTATACTTCTCTCTTCTTTTATGTATAAGGTACTAAGAGACGTTTCTCTGCATCGTTCGTCAATCAACAAAAGTGCTAAGCGTAAGTAACAAATTTGGGGGATTGTACTTCAGTTTCAAGTTTGGAATATCAGGTTTACTTCACCAGTGGTCATTACAAATAGCCGAAAGAATACGAGGTTGGTAAGTTTAGCCAGAGAGTAAATGAGTAGAGATGTTATTAGCAAACAATTCTCACGAGAAACTTGAGCTAATGAATGTCAACAAAGATTTCTGCTTCAGACACGAACATCTCGCGATTCTGATTGTACTCGTCAGATGATGCTTCTGAGTGCTCTTAACCACCATACTTTTGACAAGAACATCTCATGATTTTTAGCGTACATGTCAGATGATGCTTCTGAGTGTTCGTCACCATCATACTTTCGACAAGAACATCTCGCGATTTTGACCGTACACATCAGATGATGCTTCCGAGAGTTCGTCACCATCATGGGGGAAGAACGTGTATTTTGGGGTACTTAGTTCAACTTTCAGGGGGAAGTATTTTACAAGCGTGAGAAGATTTGTTGCTGATTTCTTACATTTTCCCCCAAACACATAATCATGAAGACCAAAAATGTCAAGGTAGAAGTTACTTGGTGTGGTTTGCTTCTTCGTCTACAAAATTCCGCTGTGCACTTTAAATGTCAAAGATAGAAGATTGCTCAAGCTACAGATTTTGCTCAAGACAAGGATATTGGTTTGGCGGGAAGCTGATTCAGAAGTTTCGTCAAAAAGAAGTCTATGAAGAAAGCTTTTCAAGACATGTGGTATGAATTGGGGGGAAGTTAATCCAGTTCATACATGATACAATGGTTCCTCAACAAGCAAAGACAAAGAAGATTCAAACTGGGGTATAAGTTTTTCTAGAAGACTTGAAGACAACGACGTCATCCTCAGCATTGGAAGCAAACTTAATACTGTCATATTTTGTTGTATTTGCATTTGTTAGGAACATTGTAAGTAATTCCGTATGTCTCCACATTGGGGGAAGATTGTTAGCCTTAAAATGTGTGCGACTAACAGAATTACATTAGTTTCATAACCGAGACTTGCAGGGACTAAAATTGTCATATGTAATAGTCCAAGTCCCGTGCTATATATACCCCTCCATACTTCCATGGAGGGGGTGAGGATTATCATTTTCTTTCTTTTCTTTCTCTCACTAGAATAAACACACACCTTTCTAGTATCTATTGTTTCTCTCACTAACAATGGCTAAACACTTGTTCAATCCTCCCCGACCTCCGGATCATAAACCCGTGTTCATAGTGAATCCAAGTTAACAAATACACATTCTCCATCCCCGTCTTTTTTCTTAACTAACACAACACGTGATGAAAAAGCGCTATTACTATGCTTAATGATACCTTGTTCAAGCAATTCTTTGTCAGAATCCACAACAACAGACAACGAATATAAATCACGCAACTGATCAACCTTAGATGCACGTATTTCATCTCGAATATTAATATAATGTGATCAATTTTGATCAATTTGAAAAGATAAGAAATTAGGTTTTTTTAGATGAAATTTAGGGGTGAGGGGTGAGAATGACGATATCAAATGAAGAAAGAAGTAAAAGATACTCCCTCCGACCCAAAATTATTGTCCCCTGTTTATTTTTTCGGTCTCTCTCTTTCAATTTTGACCGTAAATATTTTTGTTTGTGTTGTATAATAATTGATGAATATAATAAAAATGAAAATACATTTAAAAAATCAACCAATTCATATATTTTTATTAAGTATTACGCAATACAAACAAATATATTTACGGTCAAAGTTGAAAGACAAAGACCGAAAAAATCAATAGGGGACAATAATTTTGGGACGGAGGGGGTATGTGTTTTTTTTTTTTTTTGAAAGGCAATTAGCATTAATAAAAAAGAAAGTAGCATACAAAACAACCAAAACAGAAATCTTCACCTATATGCTAAGCTACAAGATGTAGACTCTAAACATATACAGACGAAGAAATAATAGACGAAGAAATATACAGACGGAGGGGGTATGTGTGTGTGACTGTGTGCGTGTGAACGTTGGTTTTATTGAATATGAGAAATTACGAGAATATTTTGGATTTTTAATCGAGACTGTTGGATGTAGACGGTCAGGAATATGTCTCTCAATCTTTTTTTTAAGTGCATGTTTTCTCTTAAACTTTTACTTATAGCATTAAATACATTAAACGAAACTTAAAATAATTTGGTATCATGAAAAAACGTTTAAGACTTTTTTTTTGTGACACGCTGTTAGCTGCTGTCATTGTTTGTTGAGCTCCTTCCGTGAGAGTGTGCTAGTGACATTTTGGTGTGGAGTGATTCTTTAGATATAAAGAGGTGGCAAAACGGGCGGCGGGCGGGCACGGACGGCGGGATAAACGGGCAACGGGCTAAACGGGCGGCGGGCTAAACGGGCGCGGGCTAAACGGGCACGGGCGAAACGGACGGGCTAAGCGGGCGCAAGCTAAAAAATGAAAAAGAACATATAAAAACCCACAAATAAAAAATAAAAATACTTGTTTAAAGCCGGGATAAAAATTTTAATAAAAAATATTCGTCGAGTATACTAATTTGTATTTTATAAGTGCGCCCGTTAAGCCATTTAGTTTCTTACATATGCACCCATTTGGCCCATTCATTATAAAGAATGGGCAAAAAGTGCCCCATCCTTAATTTTTTTTTACTTTTTTTAATAAGTTCAAGAAGTACAAATAACAGACATTATTACTCGGTCTTAAAATTTTGGTATCAAGATGTCATCTAGATGTTAATTCGGTTCAATTTGACTGGGTTATTTGTTGATTCGGTTCCAGTCGAAAATACGGGTCATATTAAACCGAGTTTTAGATTTTCGAAACCCAATTAAACCCGTCGGGTTTAGAGTGATTAGGGTCAACTCGATTCTCGAGATCTGACCGAGTTTCGATTAAAGCATGTCAATTATACGTATTTACGACATAACTTTATTTTTACGTATTATATTTGTTAATAAATAGTTTATATGTTCAATATATACAAAATTTCATAACTTATATATATATTTTTCTTCTAATCATTATTTCCTTCGTCACAAATTAATTTTTCTTTTGACAAAATACATACAGTTTAAAAAATATCATTATCACAATATTTTATTTTTTTGTAAAATAACACTTTTACCTTTATATAATTAATTAAAACTTTGTATATAGCTTGCTATTATGGTAAACTTGTAACATTACTTATATATAACATATGTGGAAGAGAACTATAATTTTAAGACAACTGAGAATAATATAAAAATTATTAATATGGACAGAAGGAATATAAATATATTTTTTGTATTTTTTAAGAAAATCGATTTGAGTTGAGTTAACTCAGTGTCTCGATGATCCGATGAGTTAACTGGATCGATTCAAAAACGGATTTTTAAAAGTTTGGTTTTCTCATGAAAACACGGTACATATATATTGCGTTTTGGTCTAACGTAGTGTTTTTGTCCCCTCTCCTAGTCCGCATGCCATAAGCATTTTTGCATCTCACTTGCGTATGGCAATGAATACACACTTTACATCAAACCATAATTTTTTATAAAAAAAACATTAGTAGATTAGTTATAGTTTTAATGTTGCAAAACAAGGTATACAAGGGCGATTAATCGTCGGTTAATAGTTACAAAGCCCTTAACCATTAATAGCGGTTAACTATGGTCAACGAGGTCAAACTTGCCGAAAACTTGTAAATTTGGCCAAAAATAACAAAAACTCACTGTAAATTTATGTTGATCACTTATAATAACTATTTATATGTATGATAAGTTGTATATTAAGAATAATATTGCCGAAAATACCTAAAACTCATTAAAAACATCCAAAACTTGCCGAAAATACTAAAAATTTGCTAAAAAACACAATCCGATTAATCCCGCCTATAACGATTACAAGTTACAAGATGGTCGACCGACCGGCTAATGATTCGCGATTTTTGCAACCTTGGTTTTCATCATCTTATATTAATCAGTACATCTAAAGAACTAATCTAATGAACCCAAAACATCATGTTTGGATATTAATCTCTTTGTTAAAAATCCAATATTATGACATTATGATATACTCGGAAACTTTATAAATCGTTTTGATATGGTATTTTTTTTAAATGTAAACTCGATTCATCAAAATGTGTTTTTATAATTATGGTTCAAAGATATATGTGCACCCCATAATTTTTAGTCCTGATTTCATCCATGTGTATAAACCAATCGAGTCGTTTCCACTTATGTCAAGCTTAAGCTCAACTTATCGTTGGCGCTTGTTTAATCAAATTGTCATTTTAAGCTTGACATACATCTTAATCACGAAACTCATTAAAATTACATGTTTCCTAATAAGTGGTTAATTAAAACCTTTATATTTTACCATTTAATTTACTAAACACCCTCTAACTCGAACTTAAATTTTAAGCTTAACCGATTTGTATGTATCTAAAAGACTCGTAAGCTTTGCGAGCCAAATACATTTATACTCAAGCTTAACTTAGTATTCGAACGTTGCCTAATTTTGGATCGATTGCTTGACTTTATTCACACAAACCTCGTATAGAATCTATATCGAAACAATTCGTTCATCTTCAGATAAAAAATATAATTGTTTACATTTCACCTTCTTCATACATCACTCTAATAAATTTACGTATCATTAAAGTTTAACCATTTAACGCACCTACTCGATTGCCAACCTAAAGTAATCACAAATTAAATAAATCGTACACAACTCTAACTAAAACCTAAACCCCAACCCCCACTCCTATAAAAAGCACCTCGACACACCTCATATCGATCCTCTCCTCGATCGTGTAACACCTCGTAAACCAAATCGAGCCAGACGACGTCCCGACTCGAGCCGAGCTCCAAAAAAACCACACTATTTAACCACAACAAATGGTAAACATCTAAAACCAAAAAAACGTTACTATCATAAAATATTAAAATGCAACTTTACTATTTTTATTTGTATAGTTATTTATTTATTATTATTATTTGTACAATAGTTTTATTTTTATTTATTAATAACTTTTTTATAAAATTGATTACCATGGCGACGGTGACAGCTGGCAGTTTAGTGAGTCGACTCAGTTTGTCCACGTCAGCAAGACCGTTATCGTCAGTTATGGTGAGTCCTTCTTTTTGCCGGAATTTTGGCGCCAAAATACGCGCGTCGTCTTCACTCGCCAACGTCGAAAACTCACCGGTATGATTATGATTATTTATGTTAATTTTAGCTGATAAGCTAATAATAAGGTGATTATTAGAAGTTGTGGTGGAGGAGCTTATTTAGCTGATAAGCTAATAAGCAAAAGCTCGTTATCGTACGAGCTGTTTGTTTAATTAAAATGTTTGGTGACATAGCAAAAATGGGTGTTGCACGTGTCGTGTCGAGAAAAGACCTATTTTATATAAAATTGTATGCTTCGTGACTTAAAATAGGTCACACCTGGCTCCCATGTGAGTCCGCCCATGGTGGGAACAGTGACGGAACTAGGAAATAAGGTTGTGGGGGCGAATTTTTTTTATTTTTTTTTGCAATAGCAGCAAAATATGGAAAATAAAATAGTATCGGAAAGAAAAATCGAGTATTTTTACTACAAATGACGCGTTAAATGTTATGATTTACTATATCGGTGGGGGCAATTTGAATTTTTAGTGGGGTGCGCTTTCGAAAAATGGTTAAAAACGAAGGAAAAATACACTAAAATCTTATTGTATCGGGCTAGCCATGGGGGCAACGGACCCTTATAATTACGCTATAGATCCGTCCCTGGGTGGGAACCAGGGACGGATGTATGTAGTAGTTATTGGGATCCGTTCCCATGGCTAGTCCGATACGATGAGATTTTAGTGTATTTTTTCTTCGATTTTGACCTTTTTTCAAGAACGCCCCCCACTAAAAATTCAACCCATATAGTAATTTCCAACATTTGACGCTTTAAGGCTTAAATCCGTCATTTGTAAGTAAGATACTCGATTTATCTTTTCGATACTACCTTTTTTATATATTTTGTTGCTATTGTAAAAAAAAAAAAATTTGCCCCCGGCAACCTTATTTCCTGGTTCCGGTCACTGGTGGTAACATAGGTGTTTAGCTGTAACATAAAGGCGTTTAGTAACATAGCGCGGATGTTTAAAAAAGCGTGTGATAACATAAGTGTGTAGGTGTAAGTGTGTAACTATAAATGTAATTTGATATAAAAGTTAAACAAATAGGCGTATGTAAATAAAGTTCAAAAGCTAAGCGCTCAAACGATTAATGCCAAATGCTCCAAAAAGCTAAGCCATAGTTTTAAGTGTTTGATTCACGGTGAAATAAAGCCGTTTTGAATATATTGTTATCTGAATCTAATTGTTTACGTCATAAGTTAGGAAATAAGAAGTGGTGTATGCAGCATATAAGCTTATGCTGTTATCGAAACCTGATAAGGTGTTTTGAGTGTCCAAGCTCTTACTAATAAGAGCTTTTTAACTCATAAGCTGATAAGCTAATAAGCCAATCCAAACACTCCTACAACAAACCTTTTCTTTAATTACTGTGTTTTACTACAGCAGGAGCCAACCAAACAATTTCTCGTGTATCGCATTATGCTATGGCTGATTATCTGGTCAATTATCCTGAGTGTTTGGTTGCTAATATATCAACTAAATAAGCAAGTTATTTAGAAATCACTATTAACTTCTGGCATAATCTAAATGATGACGGTAATTGTATTGATGCACTCTAAAAATCATTGTTTGGGGAGCACCGTTATCAGTTATGCTGATACAGATAGGAAACTAAGTGCGAGACTGAGAACAATAAGGGACTAAGGGTCTTGATTTGCAGTTCAGGTGCAATCGTTTTGCACATATCATAGTAGTTGAACATCTGTAATGTTAGAAACATAAGATCGACACTTTGAGGACGTCACTATTTTTCCATACATCCGGCCTTCTATGACATGAACCCGTATGCTTTTCTGTGAGTAACTAAAGAAAGGAAGATGTCAAACGAACATATCTCAATTTTAGACTTGTTTACTCTGTATGCAGGGAACCGATTTCAATGAAAACGACGCAAAGAAGAAAACACTAGCTTGCCCCATTTGTTATGACCCGTTAATGTGGAATGGCGATCCAGTTTTCTCTGTGTATGTTGCGTTTTGTTTCTGTTGGTTTTATTTTTCAATCGTCTGTAATTCTTACATTCGAGAAATGTTTTTACTGCAGTGATTCTACGCCTCGGTCTATTTTGAAATGTGGCATCTGTAAAAAAGTCTACAGTGGTAATGAAAATCATCTCGACTTGACAGTAACTAGTGGCTCCAAGAAATACGGTGAATATAGGCCTGCTTCTTCTGAGATTTTCAGGTAACTTCGGAATTTATGAGCATCCAGTTACAAGTAACATTTTGCTGGGTATATTTAATGAAGGTAAATATGTCCGAGAATAATATTGATCCTTATATGACCGTTAACGTGATGTATTTGCTGATATAGGTTGCCTCTAGTATCATTCCTGTACGAGAGGGGCTGGAGACAGGCTTTTACATTATGGGGTGGTTTCCCGGGCCCGGAAAGAGAGGTGATATATGACATTATTAATATATTGCAAGTTCAACCGATTAACTTATAAATGATCTGACCCGGGTTATGAAGCATTAGCTTGAAAGGAAACGGGTTGAAGTCACCCAAATTGTTTTGGGCAGTCTTTCGGGCGAATCTGACCTGGCCCACCCATTTTTACCACTTCTGTCAAAACATTAGCTACGTATTCATCGTATTGGTTTCTACGGGTTGAAGTCACCCAAATTGTTATTATGTTTTCTACAGTTTGAACTGATGAGAGAGTATCTTAAGCCAGTCATCGGGGGAACCATAATTGATGCTAGTTGTGGTAGCGGGATGTTCACGAGGCTTTTTGCAAAAAGTGGACTATTTTCTCTTGTTGTTGCGCTGGATTTTTCAGAAAGTATGTTAAAGCAGTCTTATGACTACATCAAACAGGAGGAAAACATATCTAAAGAGTATGTAACCGATTTCCTCGTATTAGCTGAATTTTACAACCAACTTCTGCAACACGGATCAGTTATAATTATTCGAGATTGATTTCTTAAAGAAAACTGTGTATTTCTAGGAACTTAATCTTGGTTAGAGCTGATATTGCACGTCTACCATTTGCTTCAAGTTCTATAGATGGTGTGCATGCTGGTGCAGCTCTTCATTGTTGGCCGTCACCATCTGCTGGCGTAAGTATCCAGACCCGGACATTATTATCTAAATTACTTTGTTGTTTTCACCCAGAAGAACGCTTATGGGAAGTTTTTTAAGGTCATTTACCTGATAAAAATAGTTAGAAAAATTGATGATACTGGGTATCAAATCATCAGTAGTTCAAGCACCGAATTTATCAATTTATGCTTTTAGCTGTCTAAGAAAAGTTTTTCAAGGAATTGTGATTGCTGATTTTGTTTTACAGGTAGCTGAAATAAGTCGAATTCTTCGACCTGGAGGAGTTTTTGTTGCCACCACTTACATAGTGGATGGTCTTTACTCATTTATCCCCTTTTTATCGCCTATACGCCAGGTATGCATTCACTTTAATACATGCTAAATCGAGTTAACTCAGTCTGACCTGAACCATTATGAAAACACATCTATTACTGGGCCAACCCGTCTTGCAACCTTCTAATTTGCATAATGAAACAACAGAAAGTAGAATGTGATAAGATTGCATTGTTTTGTACTTGTAGAACATCGGACAGTTTTCAGGGAGCCACATTTACCTATCTGAACGTGAACTAAGAGAGCTGTTCACAACTTGTGGACTGGTAGATTACACCTGTATAAGAAACAGACGATTTGTTATGATCTCTGCCCGAAAGCCCGAATGAACATGCTCAAATTGCCTGATTAAATAAAATTTTCGTGACAGTAGTATATCACGTTGCAGATGAAAATTTCACAGAAAAATGATTTATGTACAATGTAAGAAAACTATCAGTTGTGTGTATTCTTTAACTATTTGATGGATCTTGTTTCGTTGTATCCCGAATACCATTCAAACCAAACCAATCAGAATGATTGTGACCCAATGTGAGAACTAAACCGAAAGCTCATTTTGACGGTATATCTGCCAAGGAGAATTCGGTTAAATATGGTGAGAAACTCGTATGTCCGCACTAAAAATGGTTCATAACACAGCTTTCGACTCACTTAGCGAGTTTGAAACATAACTAGAATTGACCCATTCATAATCAATTGGTACATAAATTCATCTGTTTTTTTTTTTACAGAAAATGTACATCGACTTAAACTTAACTAAATTCACTTAAAAATCAAACCTGTGGAGAAAATGTACCAAAAACTGCGCTATGCATTCCAAAACTCTTTTCTGTACTACTGTTTATGCATTTCCTATAATTGGGGGACTATGAACTATAAACTCTGAAATTATCATGGGTTCGAGCCATGTAATAATCAACTATATCTCAAATCCGAAAAAAAACGAGCCATGGTGCACTATGGTCTTCTTTCCAGTCACACCACCATATCTGCAAAAGTTAACTGTCTATGAAGCAATCTCTTTTCATCACTTTCATCATCATTATAATCGGACCTGTTCTTTGGTTTTTGTTCTTCCAAAGTTTCCATCTCGGCTTCCACAAGAGCTTCCATTCGTGCTCGCTCTCGGTCTCTTGGATATGTTTTATACAAAAAGGAGTAGATGAGGCAACACAAGGTAAATGGAACTCCAATTGAAAGATAAAGTGCTTTAGCCAACGATCTGGCGTTAGCTCGGTCCGTTGCAATAGTTTCTGAACCTTTGCTAATGGGTTTGTAACCGTATACGTGTTGGGCTAATATCCCGACAACTGGTGGAGCAAACGATGCTAGGACGGACTCGAATGAACGGTCTAATGCATAGATGCTTGTTCGTGATTTTTCAGGAACGATTTCTGCAAAAATAGGACTGTAGGCACTATGTTAATACAGGTTTCAAAAGCAAAGGCCAAGCTGATCAGAAATAGAGGTGGCACGATGTTGAAATAGGCCAAAACGGGTTAGGTTTGTTGAAGTTGACCTTAATATAGTTTTTTGTCCGTTGCATACCCCTAGATTTAAGGCCGTATTTATGAATAAAACGCTTTAGGTGTTCTATGTATTAGAATTTCCAACCGTTTTAGCTTAAATTGTTTTATATGACCCATCTAAGATAAGAACACGGTAAATGAGTTAAATTTGTCACCTCTGTCTAAAACAAGATGAAAAAGGGTTCAGAATGTATACTTGTTTGTAGCCGGGCCGTTCCACGAAATGAAAAAACCTGTAACAAACAATACTACAGCATACGATACCAAACTCGACGGGTCATCCTTTAAACCCAACAAAAGCAACGCTCCTAATGGAATACCCGATCCTGAACTAATTTGCGACAGTAGAATCCTCCCGGAATTCGGTAACCGCTTCGACAAAATATCACCAACCCGTCCACCAAATAACCCGCCAACCGAACTCCCGATCACAAATAAAGTCGTCAAGAAAGCAGTTTCCTTGTGAGAAAACCCTGTGAGTTCCAACCACATTGCTGCAAATGATAACGCAGACCACGGAAATGATCCTGTTACGCCCTGAGCAACTATAATCTGAAAAGACGGAATCTTTATAACGGATTTCGCTTCTTGCATCAAATCTTTGATTCCCGACCAAAAAGTCTGACTCTTTGTGAAGTTTTCGGATTCCTTACTTCTTGAAAAAAGTGGGTCATCAGCAAAAAGACGGACCAAGATCCCAACTATTATACTGATGATTCCGACTATATGAAAGGCGACCCGCCACCCGGGAATTCCCATAAACGTGGTTGATGACAATAGTAACGAAAGGATCCCACCAATGATTGAACCAATGTTACTTGTTAGTTGTAGCCACCCGAAAGCCATACCACGGTTTTCATTTGTGGTTGAATCCGCTACTAAAGATTGAATGGCTGGTCCAACTATAGCAAGGCCGATACCATTCAAAGCTCGTGATACTGCAACCTGAAAATAAAAAATATGTATTAAATGGAAGCTGTAATTCGGTCAATATTCCAATTTATGAAATATTTTTGAAGTTTTCATATTTATTTAAAGTATATAAAGCATGAAACAATTTAACAGATAAATTATTTGCGATGCAAAGTTGCAAACTATAAACTTCTTCCCTGATTGAAGTTAAATGCAGCCTGCTGACTTTTAGAAGTCAAAGGCCGGCACTAATTTGAAAACGTACTTGATTTTAAGTTTGTTATATTTAATTTGACACTCTTAAGTTCACGTACTCAAACAGGAGTTATGTGAAAGTTCGTTATCATTTAATGACCAAAAGCCAATAATACAAGTATTTTGATTCAAATCAGCTCTAATTTCATCTCAGATTCGAACTAGATCAAGATTTTCTCATCTAAAACAGAACAGACAATCACTTTCTCAAAATGATTTTCCAAACACTTGATAAATCATACGGGCAAATGCAACAGTAAAATAATTACACTAAACACAGTCCCAAACACCCCTAAAGTCCTAAACAACTATAAATAAAACAGCTCAGGGGTGGGCCTAGTGGTAAAGAGGTCCCAAGTTCAATTCGTGCTAGGTGCAAACAACTCTAAAGTGGTTGCGCCAAACTATTGGAAAAAGAGAGCGTTTTACACGATTCGAGTCTGTAAGGCAAATGGCTCAAATCCCCTTGATTAGTCCGCCGAAAGTTCGGAAACCATGATTAACCGCTCCTAAATGTTTTTAAAAATCTTTGCTACCCTCCTGAATCTAAAATAAAGCCGATGTCACTTTTTCAAATGATCTGACAAACAAATACAGTACTATACTAGTGTTTGTTTCGGCTTATATAGCTGGCTTATAGCTTGTTTGGTTTTGGGCTTGTTTATTTTGAAACTTTTTGGCTTATATAAGATGCATTTCTTAGAGGAATCAAATATATTTTTCGTCTTCTAATACCATCTGGACAGTGTATGGGGAGGTTGAGACGTAGACAGCCACGCCCCTACCTAAGGTAGAGAGAGAGGCTGCTTCTGGTTCTAACAAAGGTAGAAAAGGACGTCCGGCCGTGCAAGGAGTGAGGATCGAACCCTTGACCTTGTCACCAGAGGCAAGGGTGATAACCAACTGATCGCTTTGTTGCCATCGTTTTCACTTTAAAATCGCTTTAGAAACTAAGTGGGATGCATCTAAACGAATAGAATCGTTCTCATTCTAAGTTTTCTTCTCGCAGGATCCCTACCACTAAACATGATAAACTTATATAAAAAGTTTCAAAACTCGCCACAAAAAGGTAAGCTTATAAAACATAAGCCCAAAACAAATAAACAATAAGCCGACAGACGGGTCTCTTAGAGGAGTGTGTAACAGGTGCCGCCGCACAGGCCTACACTTAAAAAGGGCCACATTTTCACTACTTCCGCATATAAAACACATATAATATTAAACATGTACGAGCCATATAATATTAATTTGTATAAATGATAAAAGTCATAAGGACTGTTTGTTATTCTCGCCTAGGGCCAGCAAAAACCACGGGACGGCTACTAAGAGTCGTCTATAAAGCCTAAACGCAAAAACTACCCTCAAACGCGCATAATCTAATCCTATTCAACCACACATTCCTATAAAAGGTCATGTCCCCAAACTATCGGCAAATAAGCATTAAGCAGTCTATATAAGCCGAAACAAAGACCCTATACCATGCTAGTTATATGATAATAAACTTATAAAAAAAGTTTCAAAATAAGCCACAAAAAGGTAAGCTTATAAAACATAAGCCGAAAACCAAATAAGCAATAAGCCGTCTATATAAGACGAAACGAACACCCTACTGCAGTACCTGAAAAAAAGACTGGGAAAAGCCGACAAGAAAAGTCGCAAAAGCCCACAAAAAAGCACCAAAAGCAATAATATGAGTCCTGTTAAACCTCCCAGCAAGATAAGCAGCAAGAGGGAAACAAGCAGCCTGAACCATGGACCTAAAAAGAGTCAAAGAACCCAAACGAGTGGGGTCCACATGAAGCTCGTCACCAACTTCTTTGTAAACACCTGGGAGTAATGACTCATCTGCTCTCTCCATTATTCCGGCCAGGTTTATTAACACTAATGTCAACGTCTCCGGTGACATTTTTTCTTTCTTTTTAAGGAAAGAAAGATTTGTTGTCAAAGAGGTTGTTGGAGGATGTTTTTTTTGACGGTGGGTGGGTTTATGTTTTGGTCGGAAATCTTGACATGGAATAGTTGACTTGTTCTACGTTATTATGTTTTACCGGATTTGGGTATATTTTTGAAAAAAAATATAAGATTTGTTTCAGAGACTAATTTATATAGTAAGATTTTTTTGAAGGTGCAAATGTTGACATGGCAATAGTTGACCTGTAGTACACAGACTTTTACTTCATACCCGATGGCAGTTTGTCACGTAGTGTAAATTTTCGTCAAAAATCGCGATTTATTCAAAATGAACCCGGTGTCAAATATGTGTGTTACGTAAAAAATATATTTGTGCACCTTATGACTTAGTGTTCTGGGTCCGCCCCTGCATACACATAAATGTTATGTGCATGGTCCATAAGGCTAGTGGGAGTAGCACAAAAGCCACCAGTGAGTAGGGGTGTCGAAAAAGTTGACCCGACCCGAACCCGAATAATTATATTCGGGTCGGGTTACTCAGGTCTAAAAGTGTATTCGGGTCAATTTGGGTTGACCTGAATTGACCCGAGTTCTAATTGCCTCGGGTTCGGGTCATATATTTTTTACCCTTGACCCGACCCGACTTGACCCGAACCCGACCAACCCTAAAATTACATTTTTTACATTGTATTAGTACTTAATTTAGCCACTTTTTACACATTTTCCTTAAACTCGGGTTGACCTGAACCCGAGTTGACCCGACCCGAGTTGACCCGAACCCGAGTGACCCGAGTTCTAATTAGGCTCGGGTTCGGGTTATATATTTTTTACCCTTGACCCGACTTGACCCGACCCGAATTCACCCGAACCCGACCGGGTCAACCCGAATCACACCCCTACCTGTGAGTTTACTCAACCTACTCGCAGCCCCCACCCCATCTACAAAAACTCGCACGCAAGTTGTTCCCTGGCAAAAAAAAAACTAGGCAAACTCACCTGGGTGAGTTTAAGTTTTGTGGGCCCCAAGTGTTTTTATTTTTTAGGTTAGGTTTATTTGTGGGTGTTTTTTTTTAGTGTGGTGTGTTTAAATAATAAAAAATAGGTATGAAAAGTCAGTGTGGGTGAGTTTAAGTGAGTGTCATTATTTCCGTGAGTAAATTTTTGTGAGTTTATTAAAAGCTGACGTAGAGTCGAGTGGGTTTGCCTCCACTCCCACCAGTCTAATAATACCCTTGTATCACTTGATTTATTCTTGACCCTTTACATCAAAATCGGTCAACATTCAAGTCTCCTCTTTCTTTTAAACATAGAAACAACATAATTTATTCCCTTCCATTCATTAAGCTTTAATTTGTTGTTTAGAAAACGTTGACAGAATATAAGCTAACGAAGACAAACCATGAGCAATTCCATGTTTTCATCATAGAAAGCTTTGTCTTGGACTTGAGGTTTCATTTAGGCAATGAGAAAAAACAGATTAGATTATCCCTGAAAACAAAATCCACATGTTGACAATCATGCATTTAACAAAACCACTGTTTTGGTTTAAAAAATGTAAAACAATCCACTTTGAATCATATAGTTTAAAAAGAGAGGGTAGTATTGTCCATACACATATTTTTTTATGTGTATGAATCAAAATCCAATGTGTAGATATCAACACCCTAACCAAATAACACCCAACCTTTCTAGTCATAACATCAATAATGTCGTTTTTTCTTTTTTCTCATAAAACCCCCTTAACAAATATTTTTCTTTAATAAACAACAATTTATTTCAGTTATACTTCAAATCCAAATTACAAATACGTAAAAAAATATACAAATTATAATTTTTTTAAATATCTTAACATTGAGTGTTTAAACTATATAAAATGTAAAACAATTAATTTTATTTGGCCCAATAAATTATTAAGTCCAAACAAAATCCAAATAAAATGAATAAGCCAAAAAAAACCCTCATTGCATCTTCTTCTTCCCTCCGTCACCTTCATCCCTCTCCCGCCTCCACGGCCACTCCTCCACTACAGTTCCTCCGCTCCAACCCCATTAAACATAACATAACACCAAATACCGGTGATCAAGTAAGTTAAAAAAGGATTATTTTTTTTATCGTTTTTAATCCATAAAGGCAGTTTTAAAAGTTTTTTTTTTACAAAACCAATCTTAACACGCGTTGCCCTGACAACGTCAGCCCAAACGCCGTTGCATTTTGTCCATCGGCGGTGTAATAACTCCGGCCAACGCCATGCCAACTAGGCATAACGTCGAGCTTGACATTACCTCACCTAGCCCTCTTACACATAATCATAACCAACTTTGCACAATTAGTTATTACAAGTGTCTTCGGGAAAATTCTTATTACATGCGAGAGGTGTTAGATTCGAGTTTTTTCGTAAGAGTTTTTCTTTAAATCAAAAATTTGTAAAATTCTGCCCCATACATGCGTAAATTCGAAGCTAGCAGATACTACTTTCTGAGTATGTATTATAAAATCGAATCACTAATTATTATTCGAAACTGACGAAAACACTTAATAACTATACTAACTAACCGTTATAAAAAAACAGATATCATAACACCATAATATCGGAAATATGTTATTATCTCATCACTGTTATCATCACACTAAATAATACTACCTTTCGGTCTTTCTTATTCAACTTTGACTATAAATATATTCATTTGTGTTATATAATACTTGATGAAAGATATATGTATGGATTGAGATTTAAATGCATTTTCATTACATATAAATTTCATCAAGTATTATATAAAACAAATTAAAATATTTATAGTAAAAGTTAAATAAAAAATACTTAAAAAAATCAAAATAAATACTTATTACCAGACAGAGAGTACCATGTTGTTTTACTCACCTTTTTTATTTTCACAAATCGATATAAACAATATAATAATTTAGGAAAAAACTACATTTGAAAAAGAAATCTTAGACATGGGAATAGTTGACTTGTTCTACATATATTATGTTTAGCGGATTTGGGTAATTTTTTGAAAAAAAATATAAGATTTGTTCGAGAGACTGACTAATTTATAGTAAAAGATTTTACTCGTTAAATAGAGGATATATATTTTGACCATCAATCTTGTTGTGGCGATCTTGAACTCGAGTTAAGTGCCGGAATTGCATAGATTTTCTGTATTTGAAACTCGTTCAATACGGTACCAAAATTATAAAAAAAGATGAAAAATTATTTGAGACCATTAACCTGGTATGAAATCGATACTAAATCGAGAAATTTTTGAAAAAAAACTAAAACACTGATTAGTATCTGAATCCCGTTCGATACGATATCGATATCAGTAGTTTATACTCAGAAAATAAATGGTACCACTAACTCGGTATGAGATCGGTACGGGACTGGTACCGTGCTCATCCTTAATAACATCATAACAAACTCAAACTCTTATAGCACAGTTGGTTATAAGTGTCTTTGGGAAAATTGTTATCACATTCGAGAGATGTTAGATTCGAGTTTTTTCGTAAGAGTTTTTCTTTAAATAGAATACCTGTGACGTTCTGCCCCATAAATGCGTAGATTCGAGGCTAGTAGAGACTATTTTCTAGGTATCTACTGTGGATCGAATCACTACATTTAACCAATCACAAAATGACACGTTGACTTAAGTCTATTTTTAGGCCTTCTTATTAGAATCCATATATAACACTCTTTTGGGATTGATCATTATAGATCACAAACAAGATAGAATCGAGAAATAAAATTGAATTAGATCGAACATATTTTGGTCCGATCTATTTTTATCTTTTCAATCTTCGGTCTAGTCTGGTGGAACCTTACACACAATCAATTATTATGCTTTGTTAGACTGAACTTAATCGACACATCAGATCGACCATACATTTAGGTCCGAACTTTACGACTCGGTAGGTTTCGTTTACACAATTGGTATTATATTTTATTTAAAAAAATTTATATAATTGAAAATTATTATAGCACACGGTGTAATTCATAGTTGTATTTGGTGTTTTATTAGTTGTTTTGTTATTGGTTGGACGCAATGTAAATTAGTCGAGCTATCTAATCACGGTTTAATCGATGTAATCGAGTTTTTCGTTCAAAATCGAAGTTTGGTCACTTAAAGTTTAATTGACTTTATCGACCAAATCAACTCGAGTTTTAAAAGACTGGTGGTTAGAATATGAAGTGAAACATGAACAAATTAGTCAATAATGGATTGGATGTTTGTTGACGTGTTCTTGCGTTTGGTTTTGAGCTTTTGAGTTTTGACTAACAAAAAGTTGACTCAAGTGCGTTATCGATTATCTCAATAAGGCTCTTTTTATGAAAAGTTAAACAAATATATTATTAATACATAACTTTTATACGATTAAATTAATTAATTAATATAATTATAATTAATTAATTAATGTAACTGTAATGATTCTATAAACGAAATAACTTTTATACGATTATATAATTTTTATCTATTTAATGACATTTGATTTAACTAGAATGACATACTATGTTCTAGATCACGCTATTTTATATACGAGTAAATTCAATTGAACATAAATGTGGTTAACCATAATCGAACCACGGATAACCGCTTCTTTCGGGGTATGCCCGGTTAACCGCTTTATACGGTTCGGTTTCGGGTAGCAAAAATAATTACCGACCGATCCGCGCCGACGAATAATTAAAATCTTCTAACAAATCGATCAAACCGACCCGTAAACACTTATTTTATTTTTTACTGACCATCAAACAAATTCGTAAAGTTAATAAAATAAAAAGTTTTGTCTGTTAATGAAGTTTAAAAAACAAGAAACCGTATACCAAGAATATACGATGACAATTCATGTAATAGTATTCGTGGAACAAAGTCCCATTGTTTAGAGATATGATATGAATTGCAAGTATATAATGATATTTACTTTTAACATTTTTCTATGTGGGACAACTTAAACACACCCTTAACATGAAAAATGGTCATGAATATTTAAGGTTTTCTTTAACTAAAAGTTTAACAAATATTATCACGGTTCAACTAGTTGTTCAACTCAGGTTTTAAAACATTGATAATAACCAAACAAACCAAAAGAACACAAAAGGCACACACTCACGACTCGATCTTTAGCGAGACCGAGTCTTGCAAATTAGCCACACGTGCTTGTGGTCTTTCGTAATGAGAAAAAAACGCGCTTTTAAGGTCCCAAAACTTTCTTGGGTGCCTTATTACACATGGTCTAAGGGGTGTTTATCGGTTCGGTTAGTTCAGTCAAAAAATATTTTGGTAAAACCGAGAACCAACATAAATGAATTCAAATTTGAATTTTGTTCTATTTTGGTTTTTGGTTGAGGTTTATCAACCGGTTCAACCCGAGTTTTAAAATATTGGTAATAACTAAACAAACCAGTACTAGTCTTTTCTTAATTCTCAAATCCAAACAAAAGCCAATACTTTTCCTCATCACTGCATCAGCAACTTCTCTAGCCTATACCATTCTCCGTAACACTCCATTTAAAGATATTACAGTATTAGACCCGAGTAACCTGACCCGAATATGTTTATTCGGGTTCTGGTCGGGTTCAAGTCGGATCCGGGTTTTTGGACACCCCCAATGACAATCCATGTAATAGTATTCATGGAACAAGGTCTCGCTCTTAAAAAATATAATACGATTTGCATCTATATAATAATATTTACTTTCAACATCTTTCTATGTGGGGTAAAAGATATTAAATACCCACGTATTTTACGTTTTGTCCCATATTAACCCACAGACTTCGATAAATACTGGATTACTGTTTGAAACCTGTTAAGTTGTTCCAGATTAACCCCTGAAACTGGTTATATGCCACCTAACCGCCACGTTGGAAAAAATGACACCTCAGTATAGCCACGTCACCTCCCATTTTGGTTTTTTTTGTCACATCTAACCCTTCCCTCTTCCCCATCTTTGTTTTTACTGTAAAATATATTGTTTTCACTGAGGATAGACTTGGTAATACCTTCAAGCTATCAAGCCCATAAACCTTCAAGCTATCAAGCCCATCTTGGTAATACCCCAAAGATACTTTCATCATCTTATCACAATACATTCAAAGACCATAATACCCCATTAGCATATTTCCCAGATCTCGATTCTTGCCGGTGAAAGCAAGTTCATATTTGCTTCTTTATTTAGGGTCGATTTAGAAAAAGTTATAATGATATGCCCTGCCGTTTATTACAGTCCGATCTTTACACGGAAAAAGATGGCTACGTGATCCGCAACCCTGCTAGGGCAGATCCAACCAATCCTTCAATCGAATTGGGTCTTGAGTTCAAGAAGATAACATCACATCCTATAACTGTTCATCCCAAAAGTTCATATCTAGTTGTCCATGATACCCACTATAATTTAATCCTTTTCTTTAGGCTGGAGACTTCTTGAAGCGATTCAAGTCTATCCCCAGCATTCTTGGGCTTGATAGTTTGAAGGTTTCTGGAGATGTGTGGTTTAGGTCTTCGGTCGTTCTCAAGGTATCATTTTGTTCGTACCTTTTTTTTTAGCATTCCGTTGGTAGATGGGGTGCTGGGCAGTTGAAACTAAAAGAGCTAATTAGGTTCTACAGAAGGTAAAAAAGCATGATCATGCTGACTCTACTGTGTGAAACTAGACAAATGATAACCATCTTTGGTCAACGGGTTTCTTAAAAAAAGTCAAAGAATGTGGTGATAAAAAAGTCAAAGAATGTGGTGATAAAAAAAGTCAAAGAATGTGATGACATGGATAGGTTTTACCTCTTAAACCGGTACCTGGTTACCAAAAAGGTTCATATGAAACAAAAAATGTAAGTTTAAAGGGTAATCTGGTATTTATTAAAGTCCGTAGGTTAATATGAGATAAAACGTAAAGTACGTGGGTATTTAATAGCTTTTACCCTTCTATGTGGGACAAATGACCGGTTAAACTAGTTGAACTAGCTTTTACCCTTTAACATTCAAAATGGTCATGAGTAGGGATGAGCACGGTACCGGTACCGTACCGAACCGGTACCGAATTAGTGGTACCGAATTTTTCCCGAGCATAAATTAGTGGTACCGGTACCGTACCGAACGGGATTCGGATATCGGTACCGGTACCGGTATCGGTACCGGTACCGGGAAATCGGGATTTTCCCGTTTTTTTCCGGGAATTTCCCGATTTGGTACCGGTCCCGTACCGAATTAGTGATACCGAATTTTTTTTCACCTTATTTCGTGGTACCGGTACCGTACCGAACGGGATTCGAGTACCGGGAATCGGTACGGTTCCGATACGGTTCCGGTTCGATTTTGGGATTCGGGTCCAAATGCTCATCCCTAGTCATGAGCATTACACACAATTGTACACGCAAGCGTGTCTACAAAGTTTGTACACATATTTGATAACTCACAAATCAATTAATGAATATGTAAGGTTTTTTTCAACAAAAAGTTTATATTATCACAGTTCAACTAGTTTAACCGGTCATTTTGACTTATTCAACTCGAGTTTTAAAACATTGGTAATAACCAAACAAACCAAAAAAAGAAAAAAGGCACACACTCACGATTAGATCTTTAGCAAGACCATACGTTTTCCGTAATGTGAAAAACGCGTTTTTAAGGTCCCAAAGCTTTTTCTTGGGTGCCTTATTACACATGGTCTAAGAGGTGTTTATTTTTAGCAAGACCAAGTCTTGCAAATTAGTCACGCTTCACGCTATAACCCGCTATAAATCATGTTATAGCGCGTTATTTAGAACCATGATAATTTTACTTGTTATCTTTTGAAAACTTCAAAAATATAAAATATAAAAATATTTATGTGTTTATATTGTCTTTTTTTAATGATTATATATAATAAATAAAGTTAAAAATCTATTTTTACGTTTAATATTATTTTTTTAACTTTTTTTCAAAAAAATTACTACTATCTAAGTTGAATCATAAAAATTTAACGCTCATATTTTATCGCGGCTTTTCATGTCTTATCGTACGTCACGTCTAGAACTGACCCTTTGATATATTTAGTAAAAAAGTGTTTGTAATCTTTTTTTATTAAATTTTGCTTTGGAGTGATGTTTTTAAGGGGGGAAAGAAAATTTGTGAATTAAAATGGAGGATTTTTTTTTGTGTTTGAAAGGTAGGTTTTATCTTAGGGTGTTAATTTTTGACACGACGCAATAAACGATATGAATTCGACACGAAATTAAACTGGTTTGGGTTAAAAATAAGTCAATTCGTATATCTCGTTTAATAATTGAGTCGTGTTTGAGTTGAGTGAGTAATAAACAGGTTAACACGTGAATCCATTTAAATATATATAAGTCTTTACAAATTAAATATATAACTTTAATTTTACGTTAAATTTAGATTAAATATATTTTTTATGTAGTTAATATGAGTGAATTATTATTATAATTTGATATATTATCGAAATTGCCTCATAACTATTTGTATGTTATGTTTATCATTTTTTACATCTTTCGTATCATTTTTTGCGTATAAATTAGTCTGATTGACAAAGCGTCAACCTTATTAACCGCTTGCTATTTTTACTTAAACAGGTTAAACGGGTCATGCAGGTGGTTATGGTTGAGTTTCTTGATACGATTAATAAATGAATCCTATTTAGGTTAATGTTATAATAACACGTCAATCCGCGAACTTAAATAGATCGATAGGAACACGACTCGATTGTCAACTTTAGTTTTATCCATGGAAAATGGTGACATGGAAATAGTTGACTTGTGTACTACCTACGTGTATATGTTCAGCGGATCCGATCTTGAACTCTAGTTCAAATACTTTTTAGTTTTCCAACAAAATATTTTCTATTTATTGGAAAATTTAATTTACAGGAAAATTTGTTTGTTAATCAAGTTTAAAAAGCAAGAAACCGTATACCAAGAATACATGACATGATAGATAATTCATATAATATTATTCATGGAGCACGATAATTTGCTTAAAAATATAATATGATTTGTAATTATATAATGATATTTACTTTCAACATCTTTCTATGTGGGACAAGTTAAACACATCCTTAACATTAAAAATGGTCATGAACATTACACACAATTATACACGCAAGCGTGTCTACAAAGTTTGTACATATAATTCATAAATCAATTAATCATTTTAACGAAAAGTTTAACGAATATTATCACAGTTCAACTAGTTTAACCGATCATTTTGACTTGCTCAACTCGGATTTTAAAACATTGGTAATAACCAAACAAACACAAAGGGCACACACTCACGACTCGGTCTTTAGCCAGACCGAGTCTTGCAAATTAGCCATGCGTGCTTGTGGTCTTTCGTAATGAGAAAAACGCGCTTTTAAGGTCCCAAAACTTTTTCTTGGGCGCCTTATTACACATGGTCTAAGGGGAGTTTATCGGTTCAGTTAGTTCAGTTAAAAAGTATTTTGATAAAACCGAGAACCAAACATAAATGAATTCAAATTGGATTAAACCAAATTTGAATTTTGTTCGATTTTGGTTTTTGGATGAGGTTTGTCAACCGGTTCAACCCGAGTTTTAAAACATTCGTAATAACTAAACAAACCAGTACTAGTCTTTCCTTAATTCTCAAATCAATACGTTTCCTCATCACTGAATCAGCAGCTTCTCTAGCCCATGCCATTCTCCGAAACACTCTTTTTAACGATGTTACAGTATTGCGGTTCCACTGTCATAAAGAGTGCCGATTAGAGTATTAAGATCCTGCGTAATATACTTCCAAAAAATTAACTACGTGATACCCGATAACAGTTTGAGCTCAACGTTGGTTGCCTTTGTTTGCACGACACTCACCAGGACTACATCATATCAGCAACTATAATATTAACACGACACTCACCAAGAGTTACAATTTCTGCTATAACCTTTTTAATTTCAAGTAAAATACTTTTTCACCATGTTGCTACTTCTGATAAAAGTACTAGCTAAATCGAAAGCCTTAAACCACGCAAACCTTAGTTGGTGTTTTGCTACTTCTGATAAAAGTACAAGCTAAATCGAAAGTCTTAAACCACGCAAACCTTAGTTGGTGTTTACTCATGAACACGGAATAAAAATTGGATTATAAGATCCACCGAAGTGGAAAGCCTTAACCGGATGTGTAACGAAAGCCTTAAACCTTAGTTGGTGTTTACTCATGAACACGGAATAAAAAAATTGGGTTATAAGATCCACCGGAGTGGAAAGCCTTAACCGGATGTGTAACAGGTATGCTCAAAAGCTGTTCCCGTCCCTGTCGGGGGGAGATGCCAACCGTCTCTCCTCCTTACGAACACATCAACTAATATTTCACACCTTTGTTATATACATGTCTTTGTTTTGCTTTTTTTGTAGCTAGGACTTTTTTGTCCCAAAACTAAATCCAATAAGAGTTATAATCTCCTGATCATGTGTCATGTGTGTCATATCTAGGACTTTTTGTAGCTAGGAGCTTCTTGATCGTAGCTTTTCTCATGATCGATTTATGAGCAGAGTTAAGGATTGTTGTAAGATGCTTATACACAAACACTGTTTATCACTGGATTCCTGAACCCAAATAGGGATCACATCCCGAATTGATAATTTATCACTTAAACTACGGAAACTTTATAATAGTAGCTTCACATATTGACATGATTCGTGAGGCGGGATAACATCACAAACTTTATAATAGCTTCACAGCATTGATACTTTATCACTTAAACTACAGAAATGAACTAGCATTGTAACTGACAAATTATATTGAATGCGCCCCATTTTAAGACCAGCCAACTAAATTCAGAAGTTGAAGTTCAAATATTATAACACGCCTGCCACATGATCATGCTGATTTGCTTGTGTGCGTTTAATCACAGCTATTTAAATTAAGTTAGCAACTGCACAACGGATGCTTGTATGCAATTAGCATTAGTGAAACTGCACCTAGCCTGACCCATCTGTGTTTGATGCACCTGTATCCGCAAGAGACCAAAACAGCTCCGGTATAAAAGTTTGTGATGTCTATGTGCACGAACAAACCATATCCCTAGATGGTACTGCAAGATCTAACAAAAGAGTTCATGCGATGTTCACAGGTTCAGGCCAATGATCAGGATTCCAGCGTTCAAAAAATGGTCGAAATATTTTTTGGACCCTTTCTTGATTTGGACGATACTGCACAGCAGACGCTTGTATGCAACTAACAAATTATGACCCATGGCCTATAAATCATAAGGAAAAAGTTAAATGGGTCGTAAGACATCCAAAAGTCAATTGGGCTGAACAGGCGTTATATGGCATATATAACCTGTATGTAGATTATATATGGACACTACACATAAGCTAAATTGAAAGCCTCTTTTGATGTTTTTCAGCTCGAAATTACGAGTAGAAAAAGTTGGCCGTGTAGATTGGTCTATACTTGTAAACCAGTTCGTGTAGAAACCTGTATATTATGCTGGTTTAGATAACAGATTTTGCAGGGTTCGTATCAAAGACGGATAGTTTAAGGATGCGCGCATTTGCAGAATGCCTGCCTAAAACTTGGATATATATCAACCGAGTTTTGTTTAGCTCAAACTTGAAATCGATGAAGTTAAAGTGGCCTGAGCTTGAGTTACCTGATAAAATTTTACATGATTACAGATAACATTTATTATACAGCGTTCTAATGAGACTCTAAATTCCCTTTTTACGAGACGGCTTTATTATATCAGCAACTATATCACCGACTCACAACCCAAAAGTTAAGAAACATCGCACTTTATTATACCAAGATAATAATGCTAGTCTAAAGAACCACAATCTTGTAGTATCAAACATCTAACTTGAAGATAAAATCTTTACCGGAAGTAAGTCTTAAACAGAAAGAAGCAAAAAACAAATCTTGAAATCACGCTAGAAATAGAAAAACATCAACTTGAATTTCGTAAAAGAAAGGAGATAGGGCTTTTGAAACTTGATAGATTTGGCCCCTTTAACGATCCCTAGTGGCTGAAAAATGTAGTTGCACGCTTTCATCAGTCACGTGGATTTGGTTAAACTCCCATCACCAAGATCAAGTTCGGCGAAAATAGCAATAGTGCATATTAGTGATGACATAATCCTTTGAAATGATGACATAGAAATCTTTATCTCTTTTCAATATGACAAACCTTTGAAACATGATAATGATCACTAAGTAATAGCCGTCTTGAAGCAACACTCTCTTGGGACGAGCCCGTTGCCAAGCACCATGAGTTCTGCTGGCGGATTCTGCTTGTTGTTTGCTGCGAGCGGTGTGGCAGCCAAAAGTATGCCCTTTCAACTTGGATTGATAATAATATGTTTTGTCGTGTTTCTGCGTAGTGCCTAATGTTGTTTCTGCTTAGTGCCTAATGTTGTTTCTGCTTACTGCCTAATGCTGAATTATGATATTGGATTTTGCGGATTAAAAAAACCATTATACAAAAAAAAAGGACTAACCTTGCCAAGGCATATGCATAAAGCAACTCTTTGTAATTCACCACCAGATATATCCTGAACATTTCGATCCATTAGCTCCTCGATTTCAAGAGGCTTTATAACATCCGAAAAAAACTCAGAATCATGAATGTCGGGAATCCTTTTCTTTAACAAACTTCTGACTGAACCATCCCAGTTGGTGAGAACCCTTTGAGGCTTGTAAGAAACACTAAAATTTTCCTTCATTCTGCCTACAGAATTTATGAATGGTTAGTTCAGATTATGTCTTCTCGGTTCCATTTTCACCAAGCATTACTATAATCTGAGAGTCTGTGAATTCACCCTCGGTCACCCTAAGTTTGAAATCACCCTGTGTTTTACTCATACTTGTGTAATCTATAACGTGCATACGTCTGAATTTCTTCAACAATTTCCTGTGGTGTCTGTATCTATTGCCAGTCATCAAACCAATTCGTAAAGTTGAAAAAAATAGAAAATTATAAAAAAAAAAAAGCAAGAAACCGTATACCAAGAATACATGACATGATGACAATCAGTATTCGTAGAACACGATTTTATGATTAGAAATATGATACGATTTGCAACTATATAATGATATTTACTTTCAACATCTTTCTATGTGGGACAAGTTAAACACACCTTTGACATTAAAAATGGTCATGAACATTACACACAATTATACACGCAAGCGTGTCTACAAAGTTTGTACATATAATTCATAAATCAATTAATCATTTTAACGAAAAGTTTAACGAATATTATCACAGTTCAACTAGTTTAACCGGCCATTTTAACTTGTTCAACTCGGGTTTTAAAACATTGGTAATAACCAAACAAACACAAAAGGCACACACTCACGACTCGATCTTTAGCAAGACCGAGTCTTGCAAATTAGCCACACGTGCTTGTGGTCTTTCGTAATGAGAAAAACGCGCTTTTAAGGTCTCAAAACTTTTTCTTGGGTGCCTTATTACACATGGTCTAAGGGGTGTTTATCGGTTCAGTTAGTTCGGTCAAAAAATATTTTGGTAAAACCGAGAACCAAATATACAGGAATTCAAATTGAATTAAACCGAATTTGAATTTGGTTTGATTTTGGCTTTTGGTTGAGGTTTGTCAACTGGTTCAACCCGAGTTTTAAAACATGGGTAATAACTAAACACACCAGCACTAGTCTTTCCTTAATTCTCAAATCCAAACAGCAGCCAATACATTTCCTCATCACTGAATCAGCAGCTTCTCTAGCCTATACCATTCTCCGAAACGGCAAAACACTCTTTTTAACAATGTTACAGTATTGCGGTTCCACACTGTCATAAAGTGTACTGATTAGAGTGTTAAGATCCTGCGTAATGAGCATAAAACTAACTCTATACTTCCACAAAATAACTACAGTACATAATAACGGATAACAGTTTGAGCTCAACATTGGTTGATTTGTTCGCACGACACTCACCAGGACTATACCATATCAGCAACTATAACACAGCGTTCTGATGATACTCTAAATTCCCTACGAGACCACTTTATCATATCAGCAACTATAACGCAGCGTTCTTATGATACTCTAAATTACCTTTTTACGAGACCACTTTATCAAGTCAGAAACTAAATCACTACTCACAATCCGAAAGTGAAGGAACACCGCACTTTATTATACCATGATAATGATGCTAGTCTAGAGAACCATAACCACAAACGTAATCTAGTTGAAATATTTATATAAGGATAATAATCAAACTCTTTGCGTCCAAATCTTGAAGATAAAATTTTTACCGGAAGTAATAAGTCTTAAACAGAAAGAAGCAAAAAACAAATCTCAATATCAAGCATTTTATCTATATTAAAAAAACGAGAAAGGACTTTTGAAACTTGATCGATTTGGCCCCTTTAACGATCCCTAGTGGCTGAAAAATGTAGTTGCACACTTTCATCAGTCACGTGGATTTGGTTAAACTCCCATCACCAAGATCAAGTCCTGCGAAAATAGCAATAGTGCAAATTAGTGATGACATAATCATTGAAATGATAGACTTTAGAAATCTTAATCTCTTTTCAATTTGACAAACCTTTGAAACATGATAATGATCACTAACTAATAGCCGTCTTGAAGCAACACTCACAAGGGACGAACCCGTTGCCAAGCACCATGAGTTCTGGTGGCGGATTCTGCTTGTTGTTTGCTAATAAAAATAGAAAATTCTGTTTGTTAATGAAGTTTAAAAAAGGAAGAAACCATGTAATAGTATTCCTGGAATAAAATTCCACCCTTGTAATTATGATATAATTTGCAACTATATAATGATATTTACTTTCAACCTTTTTCTACGTGGGACAACTTAAACACATCCTTGACATTAAAAATGGTCATGATCATTACACACAATTGTACACGCATGTATGTCTACAAAGTTTGTACACATAACTGATAATTCATAAATCAATTAATGAATATTTAAGGTTTTTTTAACGAAAAATTTAACGAATATTATCACAGTTCAACTAGTTTAACCGGCCATTTTGACTTGTTCAACTCGGGTTTTAAAACATTGGTAATAACCAAACAAACACAAAAGGCACACACTCACGACTCGATCTTTAGCAAGACCGAGTCTTGCAAATTAGCCACACGTGCTTGTGGTCTTTCATAATGAGAAAAACGCGTTTTTAAGGTCTCAAAACTTTTTCTTGGGTGCCTTATTACACATGGTCTAAGGGGAGTTTATCGGTTCAGTTAGGTCGATAAAAAAGTATTTTGATAAAACCGAGAACCAAACATAAATGAATTCAAATTGGATTAAACCAAATTTGAATTTTGTTCGATTTTGGTTTTTGGTTGAGGTTTGTCAACCGGTTCAACCCGAGTTTTAAAACATTCGTAATAACTAAACAAACCAGTACTAGTCTTTACTTAATTCTCAAATCAATACGTTTCCTCATCACTGAATCAGCAGCTTCTCTAGCCTATACCATTCTCCGAAACACTCTTTTTAACGATGTTACAGTATTGCATTCCTCTGTCATAAAGAGTGCTGATTAGAGTATTAAGATCCTGCGTAATATACTTCCAAAAAGTGATAACCGATAACAGTTTGAGCTCAACGTCGGTTGCCTTTGTTTGCACGACACTCACTAGGACTTACAATTTCTGCTATAACCTTTTTAATTTCAAGTAAAATACTTTTTCACCATGTTGCTACTTCTGATAAAAGTACTAGCTAAATCGAAAGCCTTAAACCACACAAACCTTAGTTGGTGTTTTGCTACTTCTGATAAAAGTGCAAGATAAACAGAAAGCCTTAAACCACGCAAAACTTTAGTTGGTGTTTTGCTACTTCTGATAAAAGTACAAGCTAAATAGAAAGTCTTAAACCACGCAAACCTTAGTTGGTGTTTACTCATGAACACGGAAAAAAAATTGGGTTATAAGATCCACCGAAGTGGAAAGCCTTGACCGGATGTGTAACGAAAGCCATAAACCTTAGTTGGTGTTTACTCATGAACACGGAAAAAAAATCAGGTTATAAAATCCACCAGAGTGGAAAGCCTTAACCGAATGTGTAACAAGTATGCTCAAAAGCTGTTCCCGTCCCTGTTGGGGAGATGCCAACCGTCTCTCCTCCATACGAACACATCAACTAACATTTCACACCTTTCTTATATACATGTCTTTGTTTTGCTTTTCATCCGATGTGGGATGGGAATTTTGTATATATTATCTTTGTAATATATTTGTTTCTTTTTTGTCCCAAAACTAAATCTAATAACAGTTATAATCTCCTGATCATGTGTCATGTGTGTCGTATCTAGGACTTTTTGTAGCTAGGAGCTTCTTGATCGTAAGGCTTTAGGCGAACACCCCTTCTCGCATATTAAACGCAAGCATTGACCACTCATCATTTCCTGTCAAAATGTGCCTGAAGGATCATATCTTTTAACCCCAATCTCGCTCTCTATTTATAGCCTCCCCCACCCTTTCACTTTACTTCCGCCTTCAACCATGGCATAGCAGTAAGCAGTAAGTTGGCCTAGTCTCTCAAGATATCTCTTTTCAGCCGAGGAACAAAACAAGATCATTTCACTCCATTTTTAGTCAAATAGTGAAGGATATTCAATTAGTAATGAAAAAAGGGGTGGAGGGGATCCGTATATGTTGTTCAGGTCGATCAGAAGGTGCATAAATAGCTAGAACTGAATGCAAAAAGTATGGAAAAACATCTAGTAATGTATTTAACCAGAAAATAGATTATGCTCCTGCGGAAGTATCTACTCGTTACGGAATCTCAGGTGTCAAAGTGTGGATTTCATATAGTCAAAAAGAAAGGGACGTGATATATCCGAAACGTACAAAATATAGTCAATATCGTAAAGGCAGATGTAGTAGGGGTTGCGGACGATACACGACTTGGTTTTGGAAGATATGACACTAAAAGTTGTAGAGCTGGTCGTCTTTCATATCGAGCCATTGAACAGCGCGTCGAGCTATAATTGGGCAATTCCATCGTACTATGAGCGGACAATTCCGAAGAAATGGTAAGATATGTTGGTTTATATAGTTCATAACAATTATTTAAAACCCTAATATGGATCAAAGAACGCATAGCGGAAGCGATTAACCAGATCATTAATTTAACACAATTATATTAATCAAGATTAGGGTTACATACCTTTATCCTAGCAAGATCCACAAGACGACGGAACAAACGGCAACTAGGGTTGATCACGAACACCACCAAGAATATAATCTAAAGGAAGATTATATCACGCTCTTGTACACACGTAATACGGCGAGTTAACCGTGAGTCTAGCACGAATAAACCGAGCTTCAACGCTTATGGAATATCTACCCAACAACCCTAGAGAGGGGCTAGGACTAGATAAAAAATAGACAAGATCGAAAACCAAACGAAACCCTAATTGGGTTAGGTATGGCCGGCGATCAAATCAAGAGAAAAGAAAAAGGGATTAAAAAATTATGAGGCTAGGGGTTTGTTTATATAGACTTAGCAAACCTTGGGCTCCAAGTCATAAACAAATTAGGAAACAAAAGTTTCCCTTTGCCCCCTCTACAAGCCGGCGGTTAACACCCTCCTACAGGGGTGTATGTGTAATTTTTCCTTCTTCTTTTAGCTTCTATTTAATTCCATAATGGTCGTCATAACTTAACTTTTATTTATCAACGATCGTTAGTTAAGCTTTGATTTGATTTAATAAATATATATATAATATATTTAATAAATAAATTAACCCTTTACGTTATGTGTGCAATCCCGTGATCCCGAGTTCGATCCTATCTCACGACTATTAATTTTAAGTCCATAAACTTTTAGCTCCCACTTGGACAAAATTCTAATATCGTGATCACATTGACTAGCGTCTAGTTACACTAGCAATGTCACTAGCACAAACTGGGTAAGGTCTCCTGGACAAGAACCTTTTAATGATTATATCATTATTATTATCCTTTCATTTCAAATACAACGTTAATAAGGATATGGATCTCACTCACTCCTTTCATTAACCATTCTGTTTCTCGTTTATGGATATAGCAAGATCACCAAAACAAATTTGGGTGCGGCCGCACAAATATCTTACTACTCCCCCGAGGGGCCCAGCTGTATTATACTTCAAAATAAATTTTGAAGGAAACGAATCCCATTTTGACTACAAGCAAAACTTATGAACTTTGCAACACTTCCGGAAATAATCCTTATAGCTACCAGTTACGTTTAGCGTTAGATTATTCCACAGAAATGCACTAGATCCACGACAGTTTCCTGGTATCTCAGGTCTAAGGATAACTATTTATGATTTACTTGATGACAAAGATCCATAAAGTAAAATCATATAGTTGGGATAAGTCCAATATTTGATCCATCAAATATCATCCAAAATTGACCAATATACTTTCAAGTATACTCTGTCACTATTTTGAATTGTCTTAGTTTAATAATACTCCCATATTATTAATCGACAACGGACATTTAGAAACATCATAATGCTCATGGATTTAAAACATGTAAAATAGGATACAAAATTAAATAACAGAAAAATAAACGAAATCCAATATTTATTTCATCAATTCAATAATGTCTTACATCCTTTATCCAAATACTAAAAATAGATCAATGCATAAAATTGGTACATGCGTCATGCCTCTAGTAATGACATTCATACTTGTTTGGCGAAGCATAAAATAACCAATCTTGACCTATTGAAATTTTGAGAATACTTTCTTCAAGAATTCAATTCATTGAAACTCTTGTACATGTGCATCCAAACAATTTGATATTGCAACATAGTATCAAAATTGTGAAACATCCTTGATCACCAATTTCCTAAACTTCCAAAACACATTTGAAGTTCAAAGTATTCTAATTCTTTAATGTATAATGCAACTTTAATCAACATGTCATCTCCAAAAGATCCCATGACTAATATTGAGTGTTACCTCAATTATATCTTTTCAAGTTTTACAACTTGTCATAAAAGATACAAATACGTTACCATTAATATCTATTATGTAATGTTTGATTCCAACCAAAACCTTCAAGTTTGTTGGCTATGATAATTTGCACAACGATTGACAAATTATTCATCTATAGAATATGGAAGCCGATCCAAGATTTAGGATGTTATTCTATTTCCAAACATATTCTTTCAGAATATTCATTACACAAGTTATTTAATAACTTCTTAAATAGATTAATATATTCAAATCATCATGTATTTTAAGCATGATATAAATACAACATGACACACATGAAAATTTCTCAAACCAGATTTAGATTTCTTCATGTCCTAAATATCCATGTAAACTTACTACATGGCATATTACGTTGTATTTCCACCGCATAAATAAATAAATTTATTTGTTCCAAGGTTATGTATATCTTATTTTCTAAATCTTCAAAGTAAAGTTTCATCTCAAATCTAAACCAAATCAACATTTAATTTGAATGAAAACTTACTTTCTTACATGTCTATTTGACACATATAATTTAAGAAAATAACCATAATACTCCCACTAGCTTTTAGGAATACTCAGAAACCATCTTATTCAAATTTAAATCCAATCTTGGATTTCAAATTAAATATAAGAATAATTTCCTAGATGCATGCTTTTATCCATTCATGGATAATTGCATTTTGTACTTTTCCAAAGATTTATATTTTGAAGTAATAAACTCATTTCGATTACTTAAGTCCTTTCTCAAGTAGTCATTCAAGAAATAGTTCATTCATATCCAAATTTGTCAATTAAAATATGACCATCAAAATCTTTATATATTTAATGTATTTAGGAAAGAATACTCAATCACAATTAATTACTTAAATGTGATTAATAATCTATTCACAATACATACATTAAATATGTGTACAATTTTGTCCATATAATTTCGACACAAAGATTAAACCACTACAATTGGCGTTTTTCTTCCTTTGACGAAACTCATCTTCAATTTCTAGTCAAACTATTTTAAGATAACCCAAAACCGAAATTTGATTATCTTGTTGGACAACATCTATAACAATCATAGTATGAGTAGTTTACCCAAAACAATATTTGGTAATAAATCATAACAATTATTTGTAACTCATAATTCTCAGCATATAAATCGCATATCCGAGATATCCTTACGGACCTATGACATAAATTCCTTTATCTTGAGGTTTAGCATTTACACGCCTACCTCATGATAATTACTAGTGTATTTTAGAAGATCATGTATCTTGTAATTTTATCTTTTAAGATCAAAACTCCCACTTGCTTTTAGTAACTTAAAATTACTCTTTAAATACATAGCAAATAGATCAACACTCCAACGTTATCTATATGGGACATTACAAAACACAATGGCCGTTCCATACCCTTTATTTTCTAAACAATCCACTTCATAAGTAGTTTAGCAAAATCCGAACTCCATTTAAGATACAACGTGATTCATCACATTCCATATATAATGGTATCTTATTAATCTTCTTAGCTCAAGTCATACTCAACTTTTTAACCTTGATATTTTTTGGAAGAAAAGGAAGATATAGTTATCTTGAATCAATCATCACCATCAAATTGAGAATTTTGATTCGCCTAATGAACATACCATATCAATGATGTATTCCATTTAGGGAAATATTGTAAGTCAATTTTAACAATATTTAAGATAAATATATATCTTTAGGCTTACCTATATACCAACTAAATCATCTTAATGGTATAATAGATTTCCTAACCATTTTGCATGCTTTATAACTCAAGTACTTCTAATACAAAGTCACTTCATTTCCATGTTTTAAAAACATAGAAGTTATAATTCTATCATACGTTTTAAGTCATTTGACCATGACTTCATGTATATGTCTTAAAAGACAATACATTAACGTCTTACTTTATATTATACGTCTTTCAAGACTTTATGTTTGTGACTTTATTCAATAAATCATAAACATGTATAACTAAAGTAATCATGAACACCACTAGGTTTCATTAATCTTTTCAAGTTAATTCACTACTATACTATTATATGAACACCACTAGGTTTCATTAGTAGTATAAGATTAATCTATGTATCTTATGTCATTCCAGGAATTTGTCCATTTTAAGAAACTACAAAACATTCCACGCCCGATCTTACGACATGTGGATATTTTACCCTTGTGTTTACAATTTAGTCCAAGCTCTTACATGACTAAATCAAAACAACAAGTGTTTCTTAAAGTGAATGATATATATACTTTTAAGTAGTCTTTATCATATTGACACATGATCTAAATATTAATTAGATTGTTGGTCTCTTATCCTAAAGACAAGAGAATCATATCTTTATGAGTTGTTTCTTGCACACAATGTTCATTTCTCCCACTTTTGCATGGAACAACCTCATATATAAGATAAACATCACGTCTAACGTTCGTCTATACAAAATATGATTGTGCCACATATATTAGCTTTTACAAGTAGATGTAGAACCACTTAATCAACAAGAATCAGTACATAACTATCTTTGAAGATATTAGTGTCAACAATTCGAAAGTAATTATCTTAGGACATACTAAATATAACATGGGTTATTACCAAGACAACAAAGCTTGTAACTCCCACTGACTTAGAGAATGTTTTAATAGACTCAAAATCAGTAATACAACACAATTCTCCCACTGAACTTGACAACATTGAAAATGTTTCATAATCGGTGAAAATAATTAGTGTTGTGTTTACTTTCTTACACTTTTGAAAAACACATTCGTAACAATTACTTATAGTGTTTAAGAGTGTACTCTACTTCGTAAATGATATCCATCAAATGCTTTTTAACTTGAAAGACTTGACATGCAATTTCTTTCTTAATAGGTCTACCAACCCTACAATGGTATGTAGTGCCTATAAATGGTCAAAGCACAACTACTTGACAAATATGCTAGTTTGCCTTATAACCAATTTGCGGTAACTTTAAATAACTCAAAATATGCATTTTTCTTAACTTTTAAAGTTTGCTATGAGTTTTGGATTTGAATTTGACATTTCTAAAATCCTTATTACTCCTTCTTTACTCATGAAAAAGAGTTTTAGGTTTATTTTTCATTTGTAAATTGACTCTATCCTCAACCATACGGTTTGTAGATCAATAAATGAATAAACCACGTTTACGGTGTAACGTTGCATTAATACATTTGCAAAAGAATTTACAAAATTCAATTTTAGTATTTTCGATAATACCATTCAAGAAAATAAAATTACCCCGGTAATAATAACCATAGTATTTTCCTTGAAAACTAGAATCCAAATCGACATAATTTCATCACATCAGTTGATCTGCTAGCAATGAAAGTATTCAAGATGGTAACTTGTCGAACAATGATTGACAAACAAATTTGCAATTTCTAGATTTTTAAGGGATTTACATTGCCAAAAGTCATTTTGCATTGTAAACATGTTTCATCCCTTCTTTATGCCTTAAGTTTCCAGATCTCACTGAGTAACTCAATTAAGTCGACTAATCTAAAGAACGTAAAACCTTCATGTGCAATCTTATTCAGTCATGAAGTTTTCTCTCCATTACAACATCGTCCGATATCTTATATGACGACAATTGTAACTTCAAGTGTTCGTCAATTAGAGGGCATATGACTTAAATTTTAGGGTATAGATTTTGGTGTCAAAATCATGTATGGAGAAGCATGCATACATCTCCATAACATAAGTTTAATAAAACGTTTAGTAAACTTTTTGTTTAGACTAAAAGTTCATCATATACTTGCAAGTTGAGGTATTGGTTAAACCAATTAAAGATTTTACACACAACTAAATTCACACCGTACTTTTTCTAGAACTTAGCTAAAGCACAAAGCAATAACCTTATTCATTGTGTTTCGGATGTGAATTAATGTAGTTAAATCAACCTTAAAGAATTATACCAATAACAACCGTAGGTAATTCCAATTTTGACGCACAGGCGAGCCGGGAATTTGGTCAGCGCTGAAGCATAACACCTCCTTCCTTAACCGGGTACATGACCAGCGGTGCGTTATACCCACTTTATAGTTTGTCAAAATTGAGTAGGCCGTTAAGTTGCTATTGCAATTCTAATCAACGCAAATCATATGTAATTTAGATCTCAAAATAATTCATTTATTTTAATATGATTTAGTCCATATTAATTTTTCTTGTAAAAATTACCCTTGTTTACAACATACAATTAAAACAAAACGTATGAAAACAAGTAGGTACAAAAAAAAAAACTAAATCATAAACACATAATAACAATTTATATGTGCAATAAATAAATCAAATAGCCACATGCATATGATTTATTCAATAAATAATATCAAATCTAGGTTTTTATATATTCATATAAAAGTCTTCCCTAATTTTAGATTTATTGAATCAAATAAAGCATGTAGCAAAAAAACGTAACAATTACCACATAAAACATATGATCCATGAAAAACATGCATGTTCATCACGGATCTCCCACATATCTTAACAATTAAATCTCTACGGATCGAAACATGAATTCACACAACATAACAATTAATCATGCAATTCATCAAAATTCCACCTAAATCACTTAACAATTAATGAAATCACTACGGATCGTAACCACACATGACATAACAATTAATTCATGCATACATCTAAAGTTAATTACCATGTAATTTTAGGGTTTACAAAAAAAACTTTTTTTTTTATAAAAAAAAAATTCGGCATAGCCGGTTTTAAAAAAAAATAATAAAAAACAAAACCCTAATTTCTATAAAACCTAAAAAACAACATGTAATTTTTAACACAAATCAATATTAGTTAAAAAAACTTTAGATCTTGATAATTATAATCATGTTAAAACGGCTCTCGATGCCACTGTTGGTTTATATAGTTCATAACAATTATTTAAAACCCTAATATGGATCAAAGAACGCATAGCGGAAGCGATTAACAAGATCATTAATTTAACACAATTATATTAATCAAGATTAGGGTTACATACCTTTATCCTAGCAAGATCCACAAGACGACGGAACAAACGGCAACTAGGGTTGATCACGAACACCACCAAGAATATAATCTAAAGGAATATTATATCACGCTCTTGTACACACGTAATACGGCGAGATAACCGTGAGTCTAGCACGAACAAACCGAGCTTCAACGCTTATGGAATATCTACCCAACAACCCTAGAGAGGGGCTAGGACTAGATAAAAAATAGACAAGATCGAAAACCAAACGAAACCCTAATTGGGTTAGGTATGGCCGGCGATCAAATCAAGAGAAAAGAAAAAGGGATTAAAAAATTATGAGGCTAGGGGTTTGTTTATATAGGCTTAGCAAACCTTGGGCTCCAAGTCATAAACAAATTAGGAAACAAAAGTTTCCCTTTGCCCCCTCTACAAGCCGGCGGTTAACACCCTCCTACAGGGGTGTATGTGTAATTTTTCCTTCTTCTTTTAGCTTCTATTTAATTCCATAATGGTCGTCATAACTTAACTTTTATTTATCAACGATCGTTAGTTAAGCTTTGGTTTGATTTAATAAATATATATAAAATATATTTAATAAATAAATTAACCCTTTACGTTATGTGTGCAATCCCGTGATCCCGAGTTCGATCCTATCTCACGACTATTAATTTTAAGTCCATAAACTTTCAAGATATGGGTAAGAGTTCTCGCAGATCCCCCTATTACCGGGAAACCTACAGAAGTCAGAATGGGAAGAGGAAAAGGAAATCCCGCGGGTTGGATTGCTCGGGTGTCCACAGGACAAATCCCATTTGAAATGGATGGTCTGAGTTTGTCAAATGCTCGACAAGCCGCTACATTAGCGGCGCATAAACTATATGCGTCAACCAAGTTTGTTCAGTGGTCGTAACGTAATTAGTTAGTGGGGAAAAAGCGGGCCGGGATTCAAAAGAATTAGGCGAAGTGTTTGTTCCTAAAGGACGGAAGTGGAAAGACACTAAGGGAGAGGGATATACTCCTTTGTTTTTGTAATCGCCGAAATTGTACGACGAACCTTCTTGTTCCAGGCGTACTACCCTGATACGTTAAGCTTTAATTATCCAGGCCCGGATAAATTTCACATTACCAAACTAGTGTATTGCTTTCGGCTCTGAATGTGTTACACGAAAAGTGAACTAGATACTTAATATAGCCAGTTAACCTGTAATTTACCCAAGTAGTTTAGCAACTAGAGAAAATTACACATTACGCGTATCAAGTATACATTGCTGAAACAGGCTGTGATTAGCAAAAGTCGGACGTTATCGAGTATACTTACTAAAACAGGCCACAATTTCGGATATCTAACCTTGGTAGTCAATTTGAAGTCACATTTCTTCCACGACCCCCGCTTCTCACATACCGATCACACTCGCAAATATCTCTCAACGTAGCCAACATCAACCCAACAGCTAAATCAGCAGCCACGTAACATAGATAACGCAAGGCATTCCTCCAACAGCTGGCCCAAGGATATGACAAATGATTTTCCTGGTTAAACCGTACACTACAACAATTATTCATCAAGAACGCGAAACTCACCAGAGTCGGACATTATTTAAAACTTTTGATAAGCACAGTTTAGGTCAACGAGAGAACAAATTATGAGATAGATTCAACCACACTCAAGAACTATGATATTGTTCTCCTATATTTATAGCATATCAGCAACTATAACATATTAACACCACACTCACCAGGGCTATATCATATCAGAAACTATAACATATTAACACAGCATTCTGATGATACTCTAAATTCCCTTTTTACGAGACCACTTTATAATATCAGCAACTATATCACTGCAGACTCACAATCCAAAAGTTAAGAAACGCCGCACTTTATTATACCATGATTCTAAAGAACCATAATCACAAGGGTAATCTAGTTGAAATCAAACTCTTTACGTCCAAATCTTGTAGTATCAAACATCTAACTTGAAGATAAAATCTTTACCGGAAGTAATAAGTCTAAACAGAAAGAAGCAAAAACAAATCTTAGAATCACGCTAGAAATAGTAAAACATCCATTTGAATCACAACGATCCCAAGTGGCTGGAAAATGTATTTGCCCGTTTTCATCAGTCACGTGGATTTTGTTAAACTCCCATCACCAAGATCAAGTTCTGCGAAAATAGCAATAGTGCATATTAGTGATGACATAATCATTTGAAATGATGAAATAGAAATCTTAATCACTTTTCAATATGACAAACCTTTGAAACATGATAATGATCACTAAGTAATAGCCATTTTGAAGCAACACCCACTTGGGACGAGCCCGTTGCCAAGCACCATGACTTCTGGTGGCGGATTCTGCTTTGCTTGTTGTTTGCTGCGAGCGGTGTGGCAGCCAAAAGTATGCCCTTACAACTTGGATTGATTAATGGGAATGGTTAATCCAAATAATAATATGTTCTGTCTTTTTTCTGCTTAGTGTCTAATGCTGAATTTAGCCGGTTGATTCTTGGACGATGATTAGTTGGATCTCGTCTAAACGTGATGCCCAAATGCTGTAACAAAACACCACTTGGTCAAAAAAATAAGGCGATAAAGCAGAAAAAGCGCGTAGTTAACCAAATAGCGATAAAGCAAAAACTTACAGATAAGAAAAGATTCATTCCTGTCAATAATGACTGAGGTGCATTTGCGACACAATCAACAGACGGTGTCCCTTCGTAGACAATCACTCTATCGGCTAGATAAGTTGCCATGATGAAATCGTGTTCGACCACAAATGCAGTCTTCTTATTGGTCAGTATAAATCTTTTTATAACTTTTGAAGCATTAAGACGTTGTTCAGAATCTAGATACCCACTTGGTTCATCTATTAGGTAGATGTCAGCAGGCTGAAACAGAAATAAACAAACACATGATGTCGAGTACATGATTTATTATGATATTGGATTTTGCGAATTAAAAAAAGGACTAACCTTGCCAAGGCATATGCATAATCTAACTCTTTGTAATTCACCACCAGATATATCCTGAACATTTCGATCCATTAGCTCCTCGATTTCAAGAGGCTTTATGACATCCGAAACAAACTGAGAATCATGAATGTTGGGAATCCTTTTCTCTAACAAACTTCTGACTTTAGTCTCTGAATCATCCGACTTGGGGAGAACCCTTTGGGGCTTGTAAGAAACACTAAAGTTTTCCTTCATTTCAGCTGCCTGTAAATTATATGAATGGTTAGTTCAGATAATGTTTAATGTCGTACGTAAGCTTACAAGGAAACAGGTCAGTTCAAACGGGTAAGATAGATAAAATGTCTCACCAGCATCCTGATAAAAGTGGTCTTCCCGGTTCCATTTTCACCAAGCATTACTATAATCTGAGAGTCTGTGAATTCACCCTCGGCCACCCTAAGTTTGAAACCACCCTGTGTTTTACTCATACTTGGGTATCTATAACGTGCATACGTCTGAAGTTCCTCAACATCTTCCTGCGGTGTCTATATTTTCATAGAGCATAGAGATTAAAAAGAAAAAAGAAATGTCAATTCAGTTCATACATGATGTATATTATTGGTGAAATAACAATTGTCGCTAGTGCAAACTACTTTTTACCTTAAACGTAAGAGGCTCTTGACGAAAACGAAGGTTTTCTGTGGGAGCATATCCGTCCAAATAGATATTAATTCCTTGTTTTACAGTGTAGGGTACGGTCACAACACCGTATGCACCGGGGTTCCCATAGAGGCAGCAAACGTAATCTGATAAGTAATCGAGCACACTTAAATCGTGCTTAACAACTATCACATATCTGCAAATTCAAATGTCATTTACATACATGTTAGTATTAGGCATCTTATCATCATAAATATTCTGCTTACTTAAGAAAGGGTCGACATATAACGGTATAACCTTTCAGGTGAAAGCAAGGATCGGATAACTTGGGCAGCTTTAAGCCTTTGTTTGATATCGAGATAACTTGAAGGCTCATCAAACATATACATTTGTGCGTCTTGTACAACACAGACAGCAATCGCAAACCTCTGAAGCTCTCCACCAGATAACTCCCCAACTTTATGATTTAGAAGCTGATCCAACTCAAGATCCACACAAACCTCTGCCATGACCCCTCTCTCATCAAATCTTTCAAGTGCTTCTCGAACAATCATACCACCTTCTTTTGCAATATGTGCAATGTGATCCACATATTGCGGTTTTATTACAGCCTACAAGAAAAATATTCTTCATAAGATGAGACTCTGCAAGTCTGCAACCATGGTTGCCCAAAGTAAATAAAATGCACTCACCTTTAGTTTTTTCGAGTGAAGTTGTGTAAAGTAGTTACGCAACTCATGATCAAGGCTCTTCAAGCTCTCTTGCCAAGTTGGGGGGTTCTGGAAAAATAAACGAAGCGTTGAATTTTACTGTATAATACCAAAGGAATTGAAGTTAACAAAAAATATTCATATAAACAAACATACATCAAAACGGCCGAAATTGGGTATCAGGTTTCCTTTCAAAATTTTAAGGGCTGTTGACTTTCCGGTTCCGTTCTTTCCAACTAAACCAACAACATTCCCGAGCTTTGGGATAGGCAACCTGTGTAACTTGAACGAGTTGGCTCCATAACGATGAGTTGTTTCTTTATCCAAAGCTTTTGGTAAGTTAACGATCTCAATGGCCTTAAACGGGCATTTCTACATGTACAAAAATCAAGAGTCTATTACACAAGCTGCAATTATATAACGATACGACAACAGGAAACGACAACAGGAAACAAACATTACAAAAGAAGAATATTATGCGTATGATATACAAACCTTAACGCATATACTACACCCGGTACAAAGCTCCTCAGAAATTTTTGCCAGCTTTGATGCAGGACTGACTTCAATACATAGCTTGCCTACAAAACAAATTGCAAGTTTTTTTAGAAATACGACATATATAAAACATAAAACAAACCAAAGAACGCATTACAAAGAATGGCATCCCGAAAAAAACACCACATACGGTGTGTACTGTGTACAGCCGAAATACATGACACACAGGTCTCTCACCACATGGGTACCGGCCACTATGGTATCAGCTCTTTGGTATACCCTCGAGTGAACCATAGACGCGTGTTATAGCAAAAAGTGAGGCCATCTCGCTTGTTCTCCTATAACTCAGATTCTAAAACTTAGCTACGGGACACCCACCCTCAAACTTAGAACAAAAAAACACAAAAATAACAAAAAAGAAAAAGGAAAAATAAAACCTATGGCTCGTAATCTTGGCGTGAAGCCTTATAACTCAAGGGGGTTTGGATTGAGCCATAGGGTCGCGTTATAGGGCTATAATGCGCCCCGTAAACAGTTACTAATAAGCATAACGTACTAATTCAAACTAAGGTAATATCATTAGCAAATTCATGATGATGATTAAATAATAAAACCTATGGCTCGTAATCTTAGCGCGAAGCCTTATAACTCAAGGGGGTTTGGATTGATCGAGCCATAGGGTCGCGTTATAACGCTATAATGCGCCCGGTAACAGTTACTAACCTGTCATTATCTGTATGTCACTAATAAACATAACGTATTATGTGATTAGGACGGAACCAGAACTAAATATGGGAAAATTTTTGAACCGTACTATAGAAAAAAAACATAGACATGTAAAAACAACATTGGATTAAGGTAGTACCTTGTTTATATTAGCTGTACATCTTATCATTACCAATTTACCAATGTAATTAGCTGTCTCAATTATTATGATTATGGGCCTAATCCATATTAGTTGGCTTTCCTTATTTTATCATGAGACTTCTGTATTTATACATGACATGGAGTTTAATGAAGATTCAAGGAGAATTATCATATTCCAACATGGTAATCAGAGCCTTAAAAATCCACAATCAATTTTATCTTCTTCTTTTTTTCATCAACCAACGATAATGCTAACTACAGCCAAGTAAATATTTGTTTTTCCGGTCGTTGCTACACGCTTGCTGTAAGCTATTTGCTTTCAATATCTTTATTTTTGTACTAGCCTACAATCGTTGACCAACACAAAACAAAGATTTGTTTTTCATTTGGTTGTTTTTTATTTTCTTCTTTTCGTTGCAATATAAGCCAAGCAAGCATCCATTAAGATGAATACTTCTTCAATAAATAACGCAAGTCAATTGCCGATAAATAATTATATTTGCGGTCCACCTACTGTACCGATGCACAACCTGATACCCTGCTCAGGAAACGATCTCTCCAATACAGTTCATCCCAACGAAAACTATGGTTACTTTCAATCTGGTATGGGCCCAACAGCTACAACAACTACAACAGCCCAACAATATCCAACAACCCAACCACAACAGGCCCAACCGGCCCAATCATCTGGTCTAAATGCAGCCTATTCACGAATGTATAATTCTCATATCATTTATACAGGCAATAATGCATATAGTGTCCCGTCTCAAGCTACTATGTTCCCTCAAACATTTCATACTATAACCACTCGAGATTCCTCTTGGAACATGGATACCGGAGCATCTTCTCACTTGACGGATAATACAGGTATACTCAATTCCTTAAGTAATTCGAGCATTTATCCATCTGTATTTGTTGGCAATGGTAACTCTATTCCTGTCACTCATACCGGACATAGCTTCTTGCATACATCTCATAAGCCTCTTCATTTGAATCATATTCTTGTCACACCTCACATAATTAAAAATTTAATTTCAGTCCGTAAATTTACCCGTGATAATGATGTTTCTGTTGAATTTGATGCTTATGGTTTTTCTGTAAAGGATTACCAAACACAAAAGCTTCTCCTCCGTTGTGATAGTACGGGTGACCTTTATCCGGTCACTCAACAACCTTCACCCCAAACCCTAATTGCGCTACTTTCGTTTAGTTCCACTACATGGCACAGACGCCTCGGTCATCCCGGGGAAGATGTGCTTCGTCTTTTACAGTCGAGTAATTTAATTTCATGTAACAAATCAAAATTTTCCTCTTTGTGTCACGCTTGCCAATTAGGTAAACATGTCAAGCTTCCATTTCATAGTTCTGAGTCTTCTGTAAAGTCTGTGTTTGAACTTATCCACTCGGATATATGGACATCACCAATTCCGAGTGAAAGTGGAATTAAATACTATGCTATATTCTTAGATCATTTTTCGCACTTTGTTTGGGTCTACCCTTTGCATAAAAAAGCTGATTTGTTTGATAAGTTTGTTTCTTTTCGTGCTTATGTCAACAAACAATTTAATGTCGACATCAAAGCTTTGCAGTGTGACCATGGGGGTGAATATGACAACACCCGTTTCCATGACCTTTTTCGCCACAATGGCATACAATTTCGGTTTTCATGCCCGCGTACATCACAACAGAATGGCAAATCTGAACGTATGCTTCGCACCATTAATAATCTAATCCGTACATTGCTTTTTCAAGCTCACATGCCTCCTTCTTATTGGGTGGAAGCTCTTAATATGGCTGCTCACCTTTTGAACTTATTACCTTCTACCGCCATTAATAATGAGACACCATTCACCAAACTTTACAACCAAACACCCATCTATGAACATTTGCGTGTTTTTGGATGCCTTTGTTATCCTCACGTTGATGTTGCACACAAACTCGAACCCCGTTCTACAGCATGCATATTTTTAGGGTACCCCGCTAATCACCGTGGTTATCGATGTCTCGATTTATCCTCCAATAAGATAATTATCTCGACACATGTACGCTTTGATGAAGATGTTTTCCCATTTGGGACTGTCACGTCTTCTACTAAGCCTTCCTATGACTTTTTACTTCCGCCATTACCTCCACCCTCACAAATTATGCCCAATCACCCAACTACTACCCAAACAACACAACCAACTAACCGAACCCCATCACCACCTCTTACACCACCAACCCACCAAACAAATGATAGTCCGCCGCCAACTGCTTCTCCCGCAGCCCAACAACAAACTGCCCCAACAACCCCAACCCACCGCACCAACTCTAACCCAACACCACATAATATTATAGCCCATCCACAAGATACCTCCACCTCTAACCCGTTGGTTGTCCATTCTGCGACCCAACCATCACCTGAACCTTTCCATAACGTTCATCCTATGGTTACACGTGCAAAGTCTGGTATTTCCAAACCTCTTCAACGCATGTCTCTTAATGTTACCACCACTTCACCGCTTCCTCGCTCTCATGTTCATGCTCTTCGGGACCCTAACTGGAAAGAAGCTATGTTAGATGAATATAATGCTTTAATTACTAATGGAACGTGGGTTCTTGTGCCTCGTCCAGCTAACGTTAATGTTGTTCGTTCTATGTGGCTTTTCAAGCATAAGTTTCATGCAGATGGCTCATTAAGCAGGTATAAGGCTCGTCTTGTTGCCAATGGACGAAGTCAACAACAGGGTATTGATTGTGATGAGACATTTAGTCCGGTGGTTAAACCGGCTACCATTCGAACTGTCTTGAGTCTTGTACTATCGCGTGATTGGCCTATTCATCAACTAGATGTGAAGAATGCTTTTCTTCATGGACACTTGTCCGAGACAGTGTATATGCATCAGCCACCGGGGTTTGTTGATTCTAGTCACCCTGATTATGTTTGTCATTTGCAGCGATCATTATATGGGCTTAAGCAAGCCCCTCGTGCATGGTTTCAACGCTTTGCTAGCTTTGTTACCCGCGTTGGTTTTCAGCATAGCAAAACGGATACGTCCTTATTTGTTTTTCAGCGCGGTTCTGATGTTGCTTATCTCTTACTATATGTGGATGATATTATTCTCACTGCTTCATCTACAGCTCTCTTACAGCGTATTATTGCATTACTTCACAGTGAGTTTGCTATGACAGATCTTGGCTCTCTCAATTATTTTCTTGGTATTTCTGCGCAAAGATCGACTTCTGGGCTGCTCTTATCACAGTCTAAATTTGCAGAGGAGATTCTTCAGTGAGCCAATTTGCAGAATTGTAACCTGTGTCGGACTCCTGTTGATACTGAGTCCAAACTTGGTCCTGATGGTGACCCTGTCCGTGACCCTACTTTATACCGTAGTCTTGCTGGTGCTCTTCAGTATCTGACTTTTACTCGACCAGATTTATCTTATGCTGTGCAACAGGTCTGTCTCTACATGCATGGCCCTCGTGATCCACACTATACTGCTTTGAAGCGCATTTTGCGTTATGTTCGTGGTACTATTGATCATGGTCTTCAGCTTCATGTGTCATCTACTGCTCAGCTTATTGCATATACTGACGCTGATTGGGCTGGTTGCCCTGTTACTCGCTGGTCTACTTCTGGTTATTGTGTATTTCTTGGTGAGAATTTATTGTCATGGTCTGCAAAGCGGCAGGTTACTTTGTCCCGATCTAGTGCCGAGGCAGAATATTGTGGGGTTGCAAATGTTGTTGCTGAGACTGCGTGGTTACGAAATTTGTTACTTGAGTTGCATGCTCCTTTATCTACTGCTACCATTGTATATTGTGATAATGTCAGTGCTGTGTACTTGTCTACCAATCCGGTTCAACATCAACGTACAAAACACATTGAGATTGACATTCATTTTGTTCGTGACTTTGTTGCTTCGGGCCAAGTTCGTGTTCTTCATGTCCCTTCGCGATTTCAGTATGCAGACATTTTTACTAAGGGTCTTCCCACTGCATTATTTCTTGAGTTTCGCTCCAGTCTGAACGTTCGAAGACCTCCCGCTCACACTGCGAGGGAGTATTAGCTGTACATCTTATCATTACCAATTTACCAATGTAATTAGCTGTCTCAATTATTATGATTATGGGCCTAATCCATATTAGTTGGCTTTCCTTATTTTATCATGAGACTTCTGTATTTATACATGACATGGAGTTTAATGAAGATTCAAGGAGAATTATCATATTCCAACAGTTTAACAACAGGATATGATTTTTTACACTCCTGATTACACTTGTTCGGCTTGCAACGATCCTCCCTTAAGATGGCGATACGTGTGCTTTTCGCTCGATCCCCCATCGAAGATTATGAATATGGAGCTAGCTAGGTAACACGATCGAAGATTATGAATTTAGGTATTTGTTGTGATCGAAAGCTAACCAAGCGTCGTTAACACGTACGATGAATATTATGAATTATGAGCGAACGTAAAAAAATATTAATGTCTTAACATTGGCAGCATCTGTGGCGGAGCCAAAAAACCATATCATAGGGGGCAAAAAAATTTAGCGGCAAGAAAAATTATATGATACCTCAACAAAACATGTTAGGACCTTCTAACGATCAATTAAATCAGTTAAAAAAATCGAGACTGGAGCAAAAACTAAAAGCAACATGACCTTTAGGAGGAAGAAACTAGAGCAAAAACTGCTACTTATTTGTTGAATACAAATAGCAACAAAAAAAATTATGCCAAGTATTACACACAGTCATATACTCGATTGTCCTTATTTCATATCCTACAAAACATTACAACTAAACAAGCTTTAATTTTAGGCCTCAATGGGCTTTTGTTTTTTCTAGATGGGCTATATATATGAAGGATTAATATTATTTCACGTATTTCTAGAAATAATCAAACAATGCTTTATATTTTCACACGTATATAAAGGTAAGTTTATCTTATCCTCCACTATATCATCTTCTACCTAAAAAACTTCACAAACCTAGTTGTCTTTTCCTCTTTCTTACACCCTATTTTTTCCGTTGAGGGCATTCTCAAATTTTCAATGAGGGCACCACGATTAATATTTAAAAATTAGCATCAAAAGAAGTGATTATTGAAGAATTCATTGGGGGCGGTTGCCCCCATAATCTTGTACATGGCTCCGCCCCTGGGCAGCATACCCAATATATATATACAAAGTATATGTCGGTTACATCATGTATACGTAATAAGGTATGTATGACTTGCGCCCCAAGTTTGCATGACTTGCGCCCCAAGTTTGCATGACTTGCTCACCAAAATCAGTGTCACACGTTAGCAAAACTGTTATTTTACCGGTTCTTTCAAACCGAACCGATGGTTCCATAACCAGTTAAAAAGGACCCGGACCGGTTTAGTAACCAAATATAAACACAAAACGATAAATACCTTAAAATTTGTATTTAAATAGTACAAAATCAATTCTTCTTTTATCAAGGTGTGTGCATTCTCGAACGGTTTCAAACCGAGCCATTTTGTTGATCGATTGACTCAAACCTAACTGATTTTAAAAAATAGACGTGTCCACGTCTATCATACATTATAGACCATCGGTGTGCATACTTCAGGTTTCACCCGTGAAACCCAAAAAACCAACTTGAATCGAACAAGAAAATCGAACAAAAAACGGTGTGTCTACGTTTATCATACATTATAACATAACGAAATTAGATATTCGGTTTGGATATGATTTTGACAAAATAAAAACCAGAAATCTAATTCATGTAAATATATATATTTTTTGTATATTTATACGAAAAAAACATTGATAGTAAAAATATACCATTTTTAAGTTTGATTTTTTTTTTAAATTTACTCCGTATTCTAAATAAATAATAAAGATTTTCTAATTTAGACTATTTGGTTTTGTGATTTTCTCTAAGGCTTCCATATTTTTTCATTTACTGAAAATGACATCAAGCAGTGGTTTATTCATCATGTTGAAAGGATATTGTGATTGTTAGGGCCGACTCATCGTTCAATAAGCTGAACCACTGAACCGGACGTAAGTTATCTTTCAATAAGCTTCGTGATATTATTATGGTTACGGTTAGACTCAAGCTTCTCTATTTCGAATTCAAGAACACGGAATGGTGGAGAGGCTGCTGACTCGTTGGAATATGCCAAACTCTTTTAGGCTTTATGGAGACTAATGTGTGTGGTGTGTTTGTGGATGATGCTTCGTTTTATAGGGTCTTTTGTTGTATCATAGTTAGGCCTTGTCCTTCGTGACATGTCATAAACTTTTTGTAGTTCAAGCATGGCTTGAGGTTAATGTGGTACTCAACCACGTTCCAATGTACCTAAACGTTTCCTAGTGATTAATACCTTTATCGGGTAACCCTTTGCCCAAAAAAATAGAAAAATAATTGGCAGGATGTAAATTAAAGCAGCAGTAACATTATTATCAAAAGTAATGTCAATTTTCCATGACTACATAACTAAGCAACTCTCTTAGCAAGAACAAATATAAGCGAACAAGCAACATATACTAAAACGTAAAACATCCAACATCGTTAACTCCTACACTTGACATAGAGGATCTTGATCAAGTTAGAGCCAGAAGCATGGTGCAACACCACGATTGAGTCTCCAGCCTTACAAATCTCCCTGTCTTTCGCTTCCTCAATAGCCAACTCCACAGCTTTATCACATGACTATGATGATGTAGCCTCAACACACTCTGAGCTTAAAATAGGCACCAACCCGCGAAAAACAAGCCCATGCCTTGCTAGAGACTCATCAGAGCATGACCAATCAAAAGAATCTGTTGGATTTATCTCCGGCACCACAACAGACAGTATAGGCATACTTAGTCGATACTTAGCAACGAGCTCCGCAGTTGTTCCCCCTTTAGTCAAGACCAAAATCATACTTGCTTTGCTTATATTTGCTGTTTTGACAGCAATACAAGCTAAACTCTCCAATGGGCACATAGGCATCGGTGCCGTCTCCATAGCCCTCTTGAACACCTTCTTGTAATCCAGTGAGTCTTCGACTTCAATGCAGATCCTGGCCATTGTTTAGACAACGAGTTATGGGTGGGCCCCGGCTGTTGTTTCACCACTAAGCATGACATAGTCAGTACCGTCTATAACAGCATTTGCAACATTTGTGGCTTCGGATCTTGTAGGATGGGGACACTTGATCATTGACTCAACCAGCAAGAATTATAATCACCTGTCCTATCCTTACCAATACTACCATCAGCCCGATAATGAGCCTTAATAACTCTTCCCTATAATGAAGTACCATGTATTGGAAACCTCCAAGCCCACTTGAACAACCGACCTCTATTTAATGCATAAAGACTCGACACACCAAGCCCACCTTTTGCTTTAGAAGCGAGAACCCTATTATAGTTATGGGTGGGCCTTCTTGCTAGTAATCTCATGCCCATTAAAAAAGTGACTACGAATTGATTCAAGAGTGAGAAGAATACCTGAAGGAACTTTGAAAATAGACATATGAAATATTGGTATAGAGCCAAGCACCGACTTAACAAGAATAAGTATCTCACCAATAGACAACGTCCTTATTTTTCACTTAGATAGGCGACTCCATATACGATCAACAATATCAGACCACGTCTGCAACCGACTCATAGCCCATCCCACCATTGAGCCAAGGTATAGAAATGGCGTATTGAGAACGAGACACCCAAGTTTATGCGCAACCCTCACTATATTATCATTATCCACATGAATATCCATAATTTCGGTTTTGCTTATGTTGATCTTCAAACCCGATACCCTATGAAAACATTCCAACACATCTACTAATGTAGATATGCTATTCTCGCACCATTAGCAAACAAAAACCGCATCATCCGCATAAAATAACTGAGATAAAGTCACTAACTCATGAAGCTTAATGCCATGAAATATACCATCGTCCACAACCCTTTGAAACGAAATATGAAGGCTCTCCATAATCAAAATAAATAAATAAAAAAAGGGACAACGGATCACCTTGTTTTAAACCTTTACCGAATTGAAATTCTTTCGTAGGACTACCATTAATGATGATAGAGCCTCTCGATGAATAAATACAACATTGAATCCATCTCCGCCATTTTACACCAAAACCAAACTTGCACAACACCTCATCAAGGTAATCACATCGAACCGAATCATAAGCTTTTTCGAAATCTACATTAAAAATCATAGCTTGTTTTTTTGCCTTACACCACTGAAACACCTCATTAAGAATGAAAGGACCATCTAAGATTTTTTTGTCCGTAACAAAAGCCGGTTGAACTTTGTTCACAATTCCCCCCCAGAACACCAACAAGCCTAGTACTCAAGATCTTGGCAATAATCTTGTAAATACTACCAATGAGACTGATAGGTCGAAAATCTTTAACCAAGTTTGCGTCCGGAATTTTAAAGATCAATGCAATAAAAGATGAATTACAACATTTAGGAATATCGTCATGAATAAAGAAATATTTCACCACCTAATACACGTCCTTATCAATGATATACCAGAATTGACGGGAGAAACCAAACGTGAAACCATCAGGCCCCAGGGATTTATCCGTCCCAGACTCCCATACGACCCTCTTGATCTCCTCATTAGTCACCTCAACCTCCGACTCCCAACGTTGATCAGAATGGAGCTGATTTGGAAACTCAATATGAAGGGTAGCATTACGCTTTCCAGGCTTACAAAACCGGTTACTAAAGTGATCAAAAAATTCTTTCTTCACATTGTTCGGACTATCCACCCACACATCATCCACCAAGACTCCCCGAATATTTAGAATACTACCTTTTTTATCTAGAATACCATGAAAAAACTTAGTATTTTCGTCCTCTTCAACCGCTCATTTAACTTTAGCTTTTTGAGCCATCTACAACGCATCAATCTTATCACATTGTTGGATTTTCTGAAAAATATCAAATCTGGTAAGCAAATCCTCTTTAGTCCCTCGCCCTCTATCGATAATCAAGTAGGCAGCCTCTTTATAATTTATATATTGGCCATTAATATTCTTCCTACACACCAGACTATAATTATTTCGTTCCCGAATACGTTTTTTAAGAAATTTAAACTTACCCATCAAACTTTTCATCGTAGTGGAACCATTATTAGGGTTATCTCTCCAAGCTTCTTCCACTAACTTATCAAAACCATCCATCTCACACAAATGGTGAAAGAAACAAAACGGTGTAGGTCCATAATCATACTGATTCTCACGAAGGAAAATAGGTTGGTGATCCGACAGGTATCGCTCCAGCGTAATAGCATTAAGGTGAGGACAAGAACCTATTTCTGACACCAAAAATCTATCTAACTTGCTCATTTTCTTCGCACATTTGTGACACCAAGTAAACTGACTGCCACCAAAAGTGACTTCAACCAGACCCGATGCCGAGATAAAGGAATTAAAAAAATGGGGGCTGTAGGTATTAAACTTAACCAAATATGTTAGATTTATAACGCACCTCAATGAAGTCTCCCATGATAATCACCTCGCCTTTCCATTTACTAATCTCGGGTTGCAAAAACTCACAAAGCATTTGTTTGTCTTTAATATCTTGAGGCACATATACCGCTATCATGAATTACATCTGACCCGTCAGACGCCAAACCCCTCTAATAATAACAAAATAATCGGATATAGTAACATTATTTTTACAAAATGAATTAGGGTCCCAAATACATAAATACCCCCGAGTTGCCCATAAAAGCACTATGCAAATATTCAAACATTAAGTTGACCCAACATTGTCGAACACATAAATCATTCATATCCTCCATTTTAGTCTCTTGAATCGCCAAGAAATTAACCTTATTCTTGATACATAACTCCTTATCCCAAAGGAATGATAGCACTGCTCCTCCTGGTCATCAACATCTAACAGTTTCCCCCACTTTGTCGTGATGCGTGTGAAAGTATTCCCCGACCATAATTTCAGCGGGACTCCTTCAACTTCTACTCATGCAATTCTACCCTAAGGCTCAGAATCTATAAAAGCATCCATGAGCTGTGAAAACCACGAAATAATGCAAATGTTCTTTCTGAATTTATCAATTGACTCAATGGATTTAAACTCCAAGATAACAAAGAATTCTCCCATGTACATGATATTGATCTCTTCATAACCTTCATTACCAAATGCCACCTTAAGATTCGCCACTGATGTGAATTCCTTCACCCTTCCAAGTAACGCAAGGGACAAGTCTTTGGCTAACTCACATTCGTCACCCAACACAAGAGCAAGATTCAACATTAACGCCACGTTATCATTACTTTTCTCACCATACACAACACCTAAATATGATTTACCCCCCAAGTACTTCCGATCTCTTTCATATTCACATTGGTGAATGTCTGTGGTTGTGTCTTATTCCCACCGAACTCATCCTTCTTAAAAGACTTGTTAACACTAACGGATTGTCTTTGAAAATGAGCAATATTGACAAGTAAATTAGACCGGTTAATCCAAACAGTGCACAAGCGATTCACCAACCTCTCATGATTAAAAAATTAATAAATTTAACAAATCCAAACCGTTTACCATACTTGTATCTATTCGTCGGAATAAAAGCATCTACCACATGGCCATATTGTTGACACACGTTAAACAACTCTTTTGCAAACACTGATTCAGGAAAATATGATATAATTTGACGTGGAAATCTTATCCACGTCATCTTCCTTCGTACGATAACTAACCATATCGAGATCAACGAGGGCTTTTAGGTTTATATGTTTAGATTGAAGGGAGATCACAAAGATAAAAGATAGAAATACGAGAAGAAAAAGATAGGAAAAAAAGGGATCTAACAGGGGTAAGAACCCTAATTGAACCGTCTAAACACAAATCTAAAGAGTACGTCGAATCAATTAAAAACCACACGGACATCAAATCATAAATCGAAACCAACCTTTAGTAGATTAACTGATCACAGAAAATATAGGGAGCAATAAATCACAAGCTTATATCCCTCACAATTAATAGCAGCAAGATCGGAAAGACAAAATGATAAATCACGATATGCAATCGTTAATCAATGAAAGGCGCCTAATAGATATGGATCAAGAGGTTCGGGAAGAAAGGTTCAGGGGTTTGATGGGTACTTTAAATAAAATAACACTTATGCTAGTACTTTTTGTCCTTCAATCGGTTAAACCGAATTGCTAATAAAGATGTGGTCTCACAATAACAGTAACAATGAGTTGACACGCTTAAGCCACGATCTTGTTGCTCTTATCAGTTATTATAAACATACAATTCATTAAAGGTGGCAATTTCAACCCATTCAACCAAAAGTAAGTCGATTGGGTTCAATTTCATAACCTTATAGGTTAGAATGGGTTGAGCAAAAATAGAGTGATGGGTCAAATGGGTCACCCTTTCTTTGTGTAAACTGAAGTTTGGGTAAAATGAGTTTGAGAATGGGTCAAATGAGTTTAAGAATAGGTGAGATGGTTCCTATTATTAGACCAAAAACCCAATAGTCTAAAAATTTAGTTTTTCTTATTAAGTCAATAAATTTACGTTTTAGTCAGTAAATTTAAATTTTCGTCAAAAAATTTACGCTTTCGTCAGAAGTTTTCATCTGTAAATTTACGTTTTCGTCAATAAATTTACGTTTTCGTCAGTAAATATACGTTTTATTCAAAAAAATTTACGTTTTCGTCAGTAAATTTACGTTTTCGTCTGTAAATTTACGTTTTCGTCAGTAAATTTACGTTTTCGTCCGAAAATTTACGTTTTCGTAAGGAAATTTACGTTTTCGTCAGTATATTTACGTTTTTGTCAGTAATTTCACGTTTTCGACAGTAAATTTACGTTTTTGTCAGAAAATTTACGTCCCGTCAGTAAATATACGTTTTAATCAGAAAATTTACGTTTTCGTCTGTAAATCTACATTTTCATCAGTAAATTTACGTTTTCGTCAAAAAATTTACGCTTTCGTCATAAAATTTACGTTTTCGTCTTTAAATTTTGCCTTTTCGTCAAAAAATTTACGGTTGTCGTCAGAAAATTTACGTTTTCGTCAGTATATTTATGTTTCCGTCTGTAAATTTACGTTTTGCGTCAGAAAATTTATGTTTTCGATATAAAAATTACTTTTTCGTCTTTAAATTTACGTTTTCGTCAGAAAAATTACGTATTTGTCTTTAAATTTACGTTTTCGTCACTAAATTTACGTTTTCGTCAGAAAATTTACGTTTTTGTCAGAAAATTCACGCTTTCGTCAGTAAATTTACGTTTTTGTCAGTAAATTTACTTTTTCATTAGTAATTTTATGTTTTCGACAATAAATATACATTTTCGTAAGAAGAATTACGTTTTTGACAGTAAATTTACGTTTTCGTCAGAATATTTACGTTTTCGTAAGAAAATTTACGTAAATTTACTGACAAAAACATAAATTTTCTGACGAAAACGTAAATTTTCTGAAGAAAACGTAGATTTACTGACGAAAACGTAAATTTAAAGACGAAAAAGTAAATTTTCTGACGCAAAAACGTAAATTTACTAACGAAAACATAAATTTAAAGATGAAAACGTAAATTTTCTGACGAAAACATAAATTTTCTGACGAAAACGTAAATTTACTTACGAAAACGTAAGTTTTCTAACGAAAACGTAAATTTACTTACGAAAACGTAAGTTTTCTGACGAAAACGTATATTTTCTAACGAAAACGTAAATTTTCTGACGAAAACGTAAACTTACTGACAAAAACATAAATTCAAAGACGAAAACGAAATTTTTTTGACCAAAACGTAAATTTACTTACGAAACGTATATTTTCTGACGAAAACAGAAATTTACTGACGAAAACGTAAATTTTCTGACGAAACCGTAAATTTTCTGACAAAAACGTAAATTTTCTGTCGAAAACGTAAATTTAATGTTGAAAACGTAAATTTACTGAAGAAAACGTAAATTTACTGCCGAAAACGTAAACTTTCTGACGAAAACGTAAACTTTCTGACGAAAACGTAAATTTACTGACGAAAACGTAAATTTACTGACGAACACGTAAATTTACGGACGAAAGTGTAAATTTTCTGACGAAAACGTAAATTTACTGATGAAAACGTAAATTTACAGACGAAAACGTAAATTTTCTGACAAAAACGTAATTTTTTTGACGAAAACGTAAATTTACTGATGAAAACAAAAATTTACTGACGAAAACATAATTTTCTGACGAAAACGTAAATTTACTGATGAAAACAAAAATTTACTGACGAAAACGTAAATATTCTGACGAAAACTTAAATTTACTGATGAAAAGAGAAATTTACTTATGAAAACGTAAAAATACTGATGAAAACGTAAAAATCGATGAAAAACTTAAAACAACTGACCAAAACGTAAAAATCGAACGAATACAGATAAAAATGTTTGAACATGTTAAGTGATAGGAAAATATTGTAAGTTACCGGGTTGATCCGATCCAAACCATTTGACATATAACCCATTAGACCCATTATTAAATAATAACTCATTTGACCCACAACCCATTTAACCCACAACCCATTTGACCCATGACCCAAACTCAACCAAACCAACCCATTTGCCACCTCTACAATTCATATTTTTCATTCAAACAAACAAGTTACCCCAAAGACCTTCTCTCTAAAACTCCACCTCCACTTTCTCTCTTAAAAAAAAACTTGCTCCGATCTATATTTCCTCCTCCGGCGGTTAGCTTCGGCTGGCCGCTTGGATCTTCTAAACCCCTCTTTTGTATATACCTTTCTTCTTTTGTTAAGGTTTTATCTCCTTACTCCCAAAATAAAAGCCCCTTACCTTTAGATCTGCCATTTTTCGTTGTCGGCTGCCATCTGTTGCTGTTCCGCCTTCTCATGACTTGTTGTTGCCTCAGATCTGTTAGATCTATTAGATCTGCTGTGATTTGCTTGTCGTCCGCCACCGCTCGATGGCTTGTTGCTGCTATGGGATTTGGTTTTAGATTAGTTTGACTTAGGTTTGACTCCTTTAGGGATGTTAGGGTTTATTCTTCTATGTATGCTTTTATATACCTTGTGTACTTTTGCTCCAAGCTATACCTTGATAGGGTTGTGTTTACGAAAAGATCATATTGATAATTCCCCCTCACCCTTGTATTGTGTTGTTGTCCCGTGTCATAACCTTTTTGGTATATGTCTTGGTTTGGCTTTAATTTGTTGCTTCGTGTATTTTGTTTGACAAATCGATTTCGATTTTTCCCTTTATGTTCGTTGTAACATGTTGTATTCAATTTACCTACGTTTATGAGGAGTAATAATGATATTTATGCTAAAAAAAATTCAAACAAACAAATTCAGCATCCTATTAATTAAAGTCAAATAAGTAGTATTTTGAAAGAAGATATATATGTTTCTATGAGGATCAGTAAGAATATAGAAACATTAGGATGTAGGTATTGTCAATAAAAGGATCTGTGGCGCAATGGTAGCGCGTCTGACTCCAGATCAGAAGGTTGCGTGTTCGATTCACGTCAGGTTCAAGTTTTTTCTCGATTTTTTTGAACATCTAGTATTTGTGCCCAGCACAACAAGGCGTCCGCAGCCCCCTTCGAAACTTAACCAACATACCTTGTGACTCTTATTTACCGATAGTTTTAATCGCGTTTAACTGTCAAATGTAACCTTAACGCTTTTCTAAAATCAATGGCACGTTACGATTTCAATGTGTTCCTCGTGATTCTAGTTTCAATCGCTTTAACATCAATAGGTGGTGGGGTATTTGTTTCCGAGGCCCATAAGCTTTTGGATGTGCCCGAGCTTCCAAAGCCTGAAGTTCCACAGATTCCAACGCCAGAAGTTCCCGTGATTCCAAAACCTGAACTTCCTGTTGTTCCTAAGCCCGAGGTTCCAGTGATTCCAAACCCCGAAGTACAAACGCTTCCAAAACCAACAATTCCTGAGGTTCCAACGCCAGAGGTCCCCGTGGTTCCAAAACCAGATGTTCTATAGGTTTCAAAAAGCCCACATTTCCCGAGATCACCAAACCCACAATTCCTGAGATTCCGAAACCCGTACTTCCAGAGATTCCAAAGCCAGCAGTTCCTGAAATTCCAAAACCTGGTCTGCCAAAAGCAGACGTACCGAAGCTGCCAGAAATCCATGAACTACCCAAGCCAACATTGCCAAAAGGTCCAGAGTTGCCCAAGGACTTTCCTATTCCTTCCTTGCCCCATGATTAGATCCCAGTTTTGTGATAATTTATGATCGGTACATGTTACTGTGGCGCGGATATTACTACGAAATCTTGTTGGAAACAAATCTTGGTGTGATGGTATGATGTACACAATGAATGTCAAGAAGGTATCACTAGGCCTTAATCGATGTGAAAACGAAGTACAGTGCATAGGAATTTATTTCAAGCTTGGGATGCACTAAAACACAAATAACTTAAAAAAAAACCTAACTCATCACATAATCTAAATCATTCAGGTGCATATTATATAGTCGTCGATCTATTTTAGTCATACCAGATAGGTATTTGTTGTTCCGAGTAATGCCTCATCTTATAAATTTTTTATCCTTCTACGACATGTTATTGAATTTAACACACTCCTAATGAATACAATGAACTGTTAGAAAAAATTTATGTAAAATTCCTGCAACCAAAATGTAGCATAACTGATATTTGGCGCGATTTTATGTAATGACGTAAGATTGATTGGCAAAAAGGTGAAAGTACGCTTCCAGCTTCCTAGCTCAGCAAGCCTGCGTTGCCAATCTCTTGGAGCACATTCCTGGTACTTCACGGTGTCCTTGATTATGCTAACCCCTTCTAGACTGTTTAGAACATCCCATAGTCCATCGCTAGCCATTACCTGAGATATCAGAGTAGGTGAGTTGAGTAGCATATCAAAAGGGTAATTTCTGTACGGGTTAAAACTGGTTAGGTCGGGTTAATCTGCAGACTTTCGGTCCAATTTAATTTCTTTATAGATGACTGTTGTGTAATATACAATTACCAAAACTATGTAGTTATCATATTTATCTGATTTTTTTGCGTAAAGTGATTTAGGAGGTTATAGGACCAAACAACAGACTCGCTGCAATTTTCGACTGTGTTTCTATTTTACTACTCCTGTTTTTTTAACCAGTTGAGCTAAAGAAAAAACCCAAAACCACCCATTCATAGGTAACGGGGTCAATGTTACCACCTCATATATTATCTGTTATTCTCATCGAAGCACTTGCTAGTTCACCTAATGAATCAGTCGGTGAACATTCTGATAAGGAACCATCAAAAATAACATTGTACAAACACATACCATTTATTACTTTATACGACAGAGAAACTTACTCTAGAAGCCGTTTTTTCGTGTACCAGACAATGGCGATAAAATATAAGAAGATGGAACCGGTGGAACCACCACCCACTGTCCATCGAAATTTAGCCATGCCGGCCTCCTTTTGTGCGTCAGTATCATTGTCAAACGTGTCTATTTGAATATTCATCCCAAACACTCCAGCAAGAACAACAAATGCATTTATCACAAGACATGCTGTTCCTACCATAACGCTCATTTGCAGAAGATGGTTCTGCTTGTCATTCTGCACTATTCTTATATAGTCATCTGTGTCGTCCACGTATCCCCTCAGCTGCAGACAAACATTGATCTGAACCCGAGAGTAAAAAATCTCAAAATAATGAAAATCATTAGGAATCATGTGTACCGTGGATAGTTAATTTAAAGTACCATCAATCTGAACAAAGTAAGGCTCTAAGAGCATTTCAAGTTCCTCGATATCAAGATGCTTACTATTTCTGCCGATTTGCAATATAAGCTTGAAACCACAAACCTTTTGCACACGCCCTGTGATAGCAACCAAACGGCCTTTCATTTGACGTTCCCGTTCCAAATTAAGACTACTAATCTCTGAGGTCAACTTATCCAATCCTTTTTGTGCTTCTTGCTCTAGTGTCCTTGCCTACATTGAACAAATAGGGTTATATTTTTCAATCACATCAAGCAAACATATATAAAACACGTCTCGCTAACCTCATTATCCAAGGAGCCACAAGCAGCCTCAAGGCACGCCTCAAGTGCAACAAACTCAAATGGAAGAAGCTTTGGTCCATCTGCTTTGACCTCGTGACCACTTCGGGGGATATTGTTGGCAACTCTCGTGTGGCTAGCATCTCTTGAACACGGATCCCCTAAATCGTACAGATGTGTATCACCGTCTACCGTTTCCTCCTAAACAAGTTGCATCATCAACAAGATTAGTCCATCACTTCTATTTGTTCCACAAAAAACTTCTAAAGCATGCTATTGATAAACGGGTAATAATGGAAAAACCACTAGACTTTACGGGTCTTTTCGTTTTGCAACTGTTCTGAGAACAGAAGAAAAATTTTCAGAATTACGCGAGACAAAAAACAAAGTTAAGGGGTGAGCTTAAGATATATAACAAATCACAGCGAAAAATAGCTTAAGACGTACGTAATTACGTAAACCATGAAAATGCTACAGGTTTAGTAGTTTCGCCCTTATCAACCCTAGTTACGACGAGATATAAGAAAATAGATAACCAGAGAACTAGCACAACTATGACGCAAGATACGTTGTCTCAGTTCATCAACAAAGGGCGTAACAGACGGATCTTTTGAATAAACCAGCAGCACTTCTTGTGCAGTAACTATGGCCTTAATATGCTCAAGGTTAACGACAATGGCCCGTTCTCTAAGTATGCGGAGATCACGAGCAGGTATTCCTGTCCGCGCGCTGCATGATAGCGTGCTTACTGGCCTAGATAAGTTGAGCTTGACCCGTAGAATCAAGAAGTAGCCATGGTCCAAGTCCTGAGGCCTTTTTACGTAGACCAGTTCGTCCGATGTTCAGCTGTGGTGCAGTACGAACCGAGTCGAACATGGCGTCTCGCAGTGTGTCGAGCTGCAGAATGGTCTCCTCCTGTGAATGTCAATTAGTAATATACGCCACCCGTCTCAAAATAAACGTTCACGTTTGATTTTTAGAGTCTTTTTTTCTTTAATTTTGAGCGTAAATAATTTTTTTTGTGTTATACATATTACTTGATGAAATTTATATGAATGGATTAGTTTTTAAACATAGTTTCATTAATATAAGTATTACACGACAAAAAAAAACTTATCTAAGGTCAAAAAACGAAAAAAAATTATTTTAAAAGTTAAACGTGAATTCTTATTTTAAAACGAAGTTAGTAATTACCTTTGAGGAAAACTATCAACAACATTCGACATAAAAATGTGACATGACATGTAGGGATCTTTTGGTTTTTAAATCGGTTTGATTTGAGTCAATCGGTCAATAAGCTGGTTTCACTTAAACTTATTGGTTTTGAAACTGATTTTTGATTATATTTTAACCGGTTTTTAAACTTGTTTGGTTTGTTTTATTAAACCGGTTATGAAATAATTGGTTCGGTTGAAGAAACCGACTCTTTTTAAGCCGGTTTTGATAGGATAAACATGATTTAAACTTCTTATTTTTATTTTAATTAGTGAATAATTAAATTAAATTTTTTTAAAAAACATAAACAATTCAATAGAGAAATAGGAAGTTTATTATTGATTTGTTGCTATATTTTGGGCCTCAAGTTGGTTTAATTTAGATTTAAAGCCCACTGGACTATTCTTTTGTTAACATCCCTTATTTGGGCCTGAATTATTGATTGTTTTACACTTTATGAATGCAAACATCTTCTTTTTTTTTACAAGATTCATGGTTTTATAAAAGAAAATTAAGAAAATCATAACTTGAAATATTAAAGTCTTTTCCAACACTATAGAAAAGAAATTGTGAGAAAACCATAAATGTGTAAACTCGAGTCTTTTCGTGAGAGTTTTTCTTTAAAATGAGACTTTGTGAGGTTACACCTATAAATGTGTCAATTCGAGGCTAGTATGGACTACCTTTTTGGTATTTACTGTGAAATTGAATCGATAATTATTACTCGAAGCTGTCAGAATTATCTTTTGAGTAAATACAATAAAATCGAATAACTAACTTAGTAACATGTACTAACTCGTTGTAAAAACATTGTAGCAATATAGACCAACTGAGGCTTGGCCCGGTGGTATTATTCATCTTTCGTAAATACTCAGTTAACTGATCATATAAAGTTTTTTGAGAAATGACCCGGATTTGAACCTGACACTCGGCTAAATAGGTCATCGGGGCGGGAGCTTATTGTTCGAGGCCGAGATTGATTGACATCAAAAAATACATAAAACTAGATATAGATGATGGTCAAATGTGGCTTTCTTTCAGCATATTATCGAGATTAAATTAGGGTTTCGTACGATCCGTCCGACGAGAACTACTATTTTGTGTTACCAGATGGCACGACTAAGATGTCACGGGTCGAGTCGAGTAGTCAATTCTATACCAACGCCGGTCTTTTTCAAATTTGTTTGAATTGTTGTTTTTCCTACTACATGATAGGTCACAAGTCGTTTTGAGTGTCATGCATGACCCAATTCGATAGTCATTGACTTAAATTAGCTTCTCTTTGTTTTTTACCTTTTGAAAAACTACATGCACTAAGGTTCCTGAATCCTGATTTACAAAGTAACCCACCTTATTATTAATTTAGTTTATCTTAAAATTTTGTCCACTTTTTTAATTAATACGTTTATTTTTCAATAAATTTTCAATTTTACATTTTTACCCATTTCATTCATTTTTTAAAAGAAAATAACTGTTACGTTTATTGCATTAATTAAGGTAAACTTGTTATTTTTATAAATAAATGTCCAGATTTATTGAACTTATTTTAAAATGAACTTTCTTTGTTGGGGGACAATTAAAGTGGGACAGAGGAAGAATCAATTATGTAATTTCAGTTTTAGACTTTTTTTCGTATTAATCACGGACTGTTTACGACTCTTTTTAGAATAATGGGTATGGTGGTGTGGTGTCATAATAAAAAACTGTTGTCACATAGGCTATGACACGAAAATGCTATGGTACTACATTTTGTGAGGTAGCAGTCAGTCGTAAAAAAAGTGGTGTAATGGTCCACATATATCCCATTTATTAAATATAAATATATTAAATATGCATGGTATGGCGCGAGAGGCTTGGCATCACTTTTAATATGGTGAGCCGTAGAAAAGTAATGCCATAACGCGAGATTTGTGAGCTGGGGATTACGGTGCGAGAAGATTTGGCACGAGAGCTGGTGTGGTGCACCCATACACATTCGAGGCTATGGCCTGAGGCGGAACTATTTGAAAGTCGCGAGGGGGAGGGGCCTCGCTTCCCATGGCTCGCAAAAAAAATAAATTCTAGTGAAAAAAAAATATTTTAATTAATTTATTAAAGTGCTTCATATTGTAAAATCGAATTGCCCTTCACTCATTAACAAAACAATCTAAAAATATTCAAATTGTCCCAAAGAAAAGTTATATTTGTATATTTATTTTGATATATACAACGATTTTTATCAACAACAAAAAATTTGTCCCTATTTCACCAACTTCTGGGTTCCGCCACTAGTTATGGCACCACCCACGACACCACCCTAACGTAAGCTCTTAGGCTGCATCCAAAAGTACACGCTCAACGAAGTTTGAAACGTGAACCTCCAAGTTAGAAATAGCCAATAATTAGTAGGGAAAATTTTTGTAAAAAAGAAAATTTTAACGAAAAATAAAACCTAAAACATTTGAAATTTGGCCTAAAAATTTGAATTTTGGTCCGAAAATTTGAATTTTTGGTCGAAACTTTTTTTCGCATCGCCAAAATTTGAAATTGAAGCTTAAATGGCCTAAAAATGGTCTAGGAAAAAATAAATTTTACTTGGGTTTTCCAGCCAGAAAAACTCTGTTCCGGGACGAGTCTAGATAGTGGCTAAGTCTGAAAAGTACTCGAACAAAATATCCATCGGAATATTCTATCGGAATGTGTCATCGGAATGCTATCGGAATACCTGTCGGAATAACTGTCAGAATACCTGTCGGAATCGCTGTCGGAATAATAGTTGTCGAAATCACTGTCGGAATAATAAACTTTTTTCCGATGGAATTCCGTCGAAATGACTGTCAGAATATAAACCCTTTTCCGATGAAATTCCGTCGGAATATTTGAAAGTCAGATACCTTAGAACTTTTGTAATAACATTTCTTTCAAGAATAAACGCATTTTTGACATTTAAAGTCACACTTTTTTATCCATAAAAAGTACGATTATACTTTTTTTTTCAAGTAACATTTTCATTGCTAGTTAAAAAGGACTGTTTTCCCCACTTATATGACACAACGGTATGATTACAAGCAAAATCGCCATTTTATCAACTACAATGATTGGATATGTAATTTGGAAAATCAAATGATTACTATGATCGCAAACCTAAAGTGCATCGTCTTTTTAAGAACTGTCGTGTTGAGTGCAACCTTTTCGAGCCAACTGCTTGTCCGAGTCGTGTTATATCGTCTATACAAACGCTTAGTTGATCGACTATAAAAGGTCTTTTGGAGAATGACCTTGGCTTATTAGGTCGTTAGGACAGTAACTCATTGTCTAAAATCAACTCTTTAAAAAAGTATAGTTAATATGAAAAGATGAATGAGATCAAGGTATTCTCACCGATTTGCATCTTTTTAAAGTGTAACTTTTTCGAGTTTCTTTAGTTTAAGACTATATGTTTAGTACTTTATAGCGCTAAACTCACACTCTCAATATAGTAGTATATTTTAGACGTGACTATTGTACGAGATTTTTCACTTTCGTCTGTAAGGTTGAAGGTAACGCTAACCGTACAAGCGATTGTCATCTCATATGTAATTTAAAGATCAAATAATTTGGTTCGTCGTGATGTTTCGATATCCTCCCCGTCATGTCTATTTTGCGGTATGGATGATGAGACTCGGGAGCATTGTTTTCTTTCTTGTCCTAGTATTAAGATCACATGGCTCAAGATTTAGAGCTGGTGGAGATGTCCATCTTTATTTAACCCGTCATTGCCGCATATCCTTACAAGTAATAGGGGTTTCTCTACAAGCAAGTGGGTGGCCAAATTATTTCACGCTGTGTGCATGACTTTTTTGTGGATCATCTGGAATTGGAGAAACAAAATCTTTCACGCGGCTTCGGAGGGTTGAAACGATGTCTATTCGTGATCAAAAAAAATTTCTTCCGATTCAAAGGATGTCTCTCTTATGAGCTTCTCACCAAGCTTTTAAACACTCATATGCTTAATCTGTTTAATTTAAACTAGCAGGGTACCCGCGCGATGCGGCGGCGGGTACCCTGTGACAAAATTTTCTGGCGAACAAATGTTTTTTAGTTATTCGTTATTAACAGCCGTCAAGTCCTAGAAAAATCTATCATTGTCTTCCCAGAAAACCACATCACAAGGACCACAACAATCGTAAATTACTTATTGATATGAGGTATTTTAAAGGTATGAGTTTTTAAGTGTGTTAAAAAAATGATCGTATATATTTATCATGTTAATAAGGTTTTTATATAGATTGGTGTTCGCCGACTCTGCCGATATGTCACAGAATCTTGGTGTTGCCGCCACTTTTTAGGTTTTGTTTATAGATCTATGTATTAAACATGTTTTATAGGTGAAGCATATCTAACTTATTATTGTCAATTTATGATAGTTATGTGAACATTATTTGGAAAAGACAAAACTGGTGATTGAGTTGTACATTATGTTCTTTATGTTGTAATAGAAGGGATTGGGGTGTATTTAAGTTATCATTAAATGTTTTTTTTAGAAAAAGTTTGGATTGTACATCATGTGTTGTAAATTGTGTAACTATGCGCATTTATGTAATGGGGCATATTAAATATGTGTATTAATTGTACTAATTATGTATTTAATACGCATATAAGCTTTTTATTTTTGTAAAGTGTGTAATAATAGTTGTACATTTAGGTAATAAAGTATATTAATTATCTAAATTATGAGTTTTAATTATTCTTATGTAGTATACTTATGCAAGTTGTACATATGCATTAGCATCTTGTATTACTTAAATATGATTTTCATGCATTAATATCTTGTAAATTGTGCTTGAATGATTATACCTCTTAAAAATTGAGCATTTAATAAAGAGAGAGATACTAATAGATTAAAGTGTATTGTAAAGTTAAGATACTCCGTACTTTATAGCACAGTAGTAAAATAAATGCGAAATGATATGATGACATAGGGGTAAATATTTTGTGATGATTTCAAAGTAAAAAGATGTCAAAATAAGCATGATAATGTCCATACATCATCATGACAGACTCACATCAACACTCAATATGGACATTTCTGCCACTCCATACATATATTACTGTTGTTGCTTTTTGTAATTTCCAAAATACATTTTACTTTTGAGTCTCTTTTTAGAGAGAAATGTAAAAATCATCTCTGTGGTATGTCGAAAAATCGAATTACATCCTTCGTTAACTTTTTGGACAACAGCCATCCCTCCGTTAGTGCGCGGGGCACAATACATCCCTCATGGACTAACGGTGCAAATGTTTTATCGTTAAAAATTAACAAAATTTAAAAGAGAGGGTATTCTTGTCATTTTCCTTTCCCAGGGATGTATTGTGAACCTTATCATAAATAGTTTCAAAAAAAAAATTATTTGTGAAAAAAAAATTATTTTCAGAAAAAATAAGTTTTATTTTCTCGAAAAAAATTTTATTTTCGAAAAAAAAAATTATTTTCGGAAAAAAAAAGTTTTATTTTCGAAAAAAAAAATTATTTTTGGAAAAAAAAGTTTTATTTTCTAAAAAATAAGTTTTACTTTGGAAAAAAAAAGTTTTATTTTCGAAAAAAAAAGTTTTATTTTCGAAAAAAAAGTTTTATTTTCGAAAAAAAAAGTTTTATTTTCGGAAAAGAAAGTTTTATTTTCTAAAAAATAAGTTTTGTTTCGAAATATTTTATTAATTTTTTTAAAAAGATTTATTTTAAAAAAAATTATTCTTGAAACAAACTTGTTTCGAAAAAAAAATTATTTAAAAAAAAAAGTTTTATCTTTTTCTCGAAAATTAACCATTTTTTCGTAAATAAAACTTTTTTTCGAAAATAAAACATATTTTTTCGAAAATAAAACCTTTTTTTTTTTTCGAAAATAAAACTTTTTTTTTCGAAAATTAAACTTATTTTTTAGAAAATAAAACTTTTTTTCCGAAAATAATTTTTTTTGAATAAAACTTTTTTTTCGAAAATTAACCATTTTTTCGAAAATAAAACTTTTTTTCCGAAAATAAAACATATTTTTTTGAAAACAAAACTTTTTTTTTCGAAAATAAAACTTATTTTTTAGAAAATAAAACTTCTTTTTTCCGGATATAAATTTTTTTTTTCGAAAATAAATTTTTTTTTGAGAAAATAAAACTTATTTTTTCTGAAAATAATTTTTTTTTCAAAAATAATTTTTTTTTTTGAAACTTTTTATGATAAGGTTCACAATACATCCCTGGGAAAGGAAAAAGACAAGAATACCATCTATTTTAAACTTTGTTAATTTTTAACGAGAAAACATTTGCACCGTTAGTCCATAAGGGATGTATTGTGCCCCGCGCACTAACGGAGGGATGGCTGTTGTCCAAAAAGTTAACGAAGGATGTAATTCGATTTTTCGACATACCACAGGGATGATTTTTGCACTTCTCTCCTCTTTTTAAATACTATTTCATTCTCATATTAACGGTACAGGTTATAAAGACCCCCCAAAAGTCTCATATATACCCTCTGATTTTTAATTTTTTTTTATTTTTTTTTAATTTTTTTTAATTTTTATAATTTTGGTTTTGTTATAAAACTGTGAATCGAAAAATACGGAATCAAAAAAATAAAGTTTAACAGGTTAAAACTGTTAAACGGTCAAAAATACGGAACAAAAACTGATAAAAAAACTGTTCAAAAAAAACCTGAGAGACAAAAAGTACACAAATAGTGTACTTTTTTTACTTTTTGAGTGGGGTAGGGGGGGTACCAATAGGGGTACCCCTCAATTTAATACTTCATAGTACAGTTCAAAAATAGATAAGAATTATAAATTAAGTTTACTATATTACGCCCACTTGAGGGTATTATTACAAACAATAAAAAAGTTATAAATTAATTGGTTAAGGATAAAATTATATTCGTGTAAAAAGTAAGAAAGCAAGCTGTAAAAGTGATTTTTTATTAAACTGCGTGTTTTTTGTCGGTGGATTATTATTATGGGACGAAGGGAGTACTCTTTCTCTCCTAAATTTATAATTTCTTTTTTATTTCGAGACGTTTTAAAATTATTTTTCTGTTCTAAATATATTTGTAGGTAACTTAAAAGTTTATCATATTGTACCAAATGATATTAGAAATTACAAAATTTATTAAAAAGTTTAATTAATTGCATAAAGGTGTGATTGTCATTTTGCATAAAAAAATTAAAAAAAATGTTGTAATTATTCTTTTTTCTAAAACTGTGTGTTTTTTTGTCGGGAAACAATTAATTTGAGACGAGGGGAGTAATATCTTAAACGTAAATACCTAAAGGTTAGTCGCATCACGTTGATCGTATGAATCGGTCGAACAATTTTCACCAATCCAGCAACCGATTTGAATTTGATCCTCAACCGAAATCTTTCTCAAAGACCTCCCTATGTCGAGTGGCTTCCTAAATAGGGAGTACCATCGGTAGTAAACGAGAGATGGTTATTAGTAAGATAAAGACCCTAAGCAATGAACTTGTGTTCCATCAATTTAATTAGCAAAATGTTTAGAGCATTTTCAATGAGATAAACCCTTCTAAGCTTTTTGTATTTAATGAAATAAATGCAACATAAATTTAACAAGTAAATTTGTGTGAAAGACTTTGCATAAGCAAAGTCATTGTGTAAATCTTTTGTAAAGCTTTGCAAAAAAATTTGGTGCAATGTGAAAACCAATTCCAAAAAGTATTCTAAATAGTAAAAAATTATGAAAAACTTTTCCCAATTGAAAATGCTCTTAGTTCACATTCAATCTTCAGACGATCATCTATAACCGGTTAAATGAGTGTTTACGAGTTTGTGGTATCTTATCTTTTATTAATTCATTTAACACACCTACTTCAAAATATTTTATCTTTTATAATAAGTCTCACTTTCTCATTTAAAACTCACATACATTTAATTTTCTTTTCCTTTTCATATATTTTAAACCAACAAATTTTATCTTATTTAAATAAAAATACGAATACAAGATACAATACGATAAAAAACATTCGAAATTAAAAAACTAATACAAAGCTAATAACGATACGATACAAAAACATAAATCATCAAACAGATCTTGAGCTTTTAGATTACTCAGTAGTTGTCGATGAGTTCTTAGTTTTTGTTAATGTTTGTCATCAGTTCTTCTTTGGTGACCTTCAAGGCCGTTAAAATACGCTTATTTGATTTCGCGATCACTAGTTGAACATGCAAGGTATTAGGTGGTTGGTTGAGAGGCAACGAGTACTCTCTCGTTAGCTCCTCAGTACGACTACGGTGCTGAAGGAAATAACGAATAACCTCACTCATCAAATTGTCTGTCATATCAAATTTCTGTTTAGGATTAAATATAAAAATTATAGTAAAATATGGTGTTATTTATGTAGTCAGTGCATAATCTAAGTAAAATGAATATAAAAATTTGTTATTTTGGTTTTTACATTCGTAGAAAGAATTCAAACGAGTTCAAACCATCTTAATGTGATGACGAGTTATGACGAATGACGAACACCATCTTAACTAGGGGTGGGAATCGGGTCGGGTTGGTCGGGTTCGGGTTATTCGGGTCGGGTTGAATTCGGGTTAAGGGTAAAAATATTTTACCCGAACCCGACCCGAGTTGAACTCGGGTTAGTCGGGTTCGGGTCTATTCGGGTCGGGTCTACTCGGGTCGGGTCTATTCGGGTTCGGGTCAACCCGACTACGTGTAAAATATTAAAAAAAAACTTTTTTTTTAATATTTTTATAAGAATTTATATTTAATTTCAATTTTAAAAATAAAAAAAATAAAAAAATTTCTTATTCGGGTCAATCGGGGTGACCCGAACCCGAATCAGGCATAAATATTTTACCCGATATCCGACCCGATTTCGAATTCGGGTTAGTCGGGTTAACCCGACTAACCCGAATTCAAACTTCAACCCGAGTAACCCGACCCGAATATGCTCGGGTCGGGTTCGGGCCGGGTCAGGTTCGGGTCGGGTCGGAAATATTGACACCCCTAATCTTAACCATATCATAGGTTCTTATGATCAACTTTTCTTATCCAAAATGTGTCAGCGAAATCATTTAAATGTCAGGTGTAACACAAGTTACATTTGATTTTAGATGATAATTTATAAATAAAAAAGTCTTTAATACATGCAATTTTTAAAAAATTTAAATTATTTTACTTCTTTCGTTTTAAAATAATTGTTGACATTTGATTTTTCGGTCTTTTTCTTAAAATTTTAACCGTAAATATATTTATTTGTGTTATGAAATACTTGATAAAAATTATATCGATGAAAATACATTTAAAACTCTATCTATTAATATATTTTGCATCAATTATTATATAACACATCCAAAGATAATTAGGGTCAAAGTTAAAAAAAATTAAAAATTAAACGTAGACACTTAGAGCTTCCGTAATGGTAATTTGATGAATGACTTTTCAGTATTTCAAATAGTCATGTACGCCATTTTTTCCATTGCATGAATGACTTGGTAGAAGACTTTTTATGTAATGACTTGATAAACTTCAAATGTTTGAAGCAAAAGCTTTTCATCCTTTTAAACATAAATATGCTACTAGTTCATTAAATAAAACCACTGAAAAGCTTTTGGTGGTAAAACTTTGTATTGGAGCTTATTTCTTGAATGACTTTTTAATTTATAAAATTAACTCAGATATTAATGATAATTAATGCATCAAGTATTTTATTACTTAATGAATTGTTGATGCTTTAATTGAAAGTTGGTTCAATTTAAGTTATATTGCAAAAAAATAGTATTATCTTCCTTTTAAAATAAATGTTTGATAATAACTTAAATAACTTAATATGAAAAAAATTGAATTTATTAAGTTATAAGAATTTGGTTTGTTTGTGACTTAATTAGGTTAAATGTCTGAAAATATTAAGTAATAAAACTGAGTCTATATACAATAAGTCATATGTTTAATTAACAGGACTTAATGTTGATCCCAAACTCAGATCTTAAACCTTAATAGCTTGTTTAAGGGTTGTGATAGAAAGAAAGTATTCAATCTAACACTAGAGAAACTTTGCAAAGCAAAGTAACTAAACAAGATGCGGAATATAATGTTTAGCACAAGAACAATATGATTGAAGCAAACGTTGAACTTTAATATATCAATGATATACGAATACCCTAAAATGGTATTAGGGTTTACAAAACCTTAAAGTATGATAATGAAAGACAATAGAGAAAAGACACACATTGCATGCTAACCTAGTGAGTCCTTTTATAGGCATAAGGACTCACGTACAAGATCACTACTAACAAACTTGGAAAGTATTAAGGAGTAGTAACAGAAACGCGTAAAAATCTATTCCAAGTTTATCTCTGACGGCAGGGCCTTTGACTTCAGCAGGGGAACCAATCCCCCTGCCTTTGTTATTTGGCAGGGGGAACTTACTCTAGCAGGGATACGAATAATCAACTAGCAGGGGTAACAAGTATACATAGATTTATTCCTAACAATCCTTCCCTAAACTTGTGTTTTCCCCTAAAGACAAGTTTCTGAATAAATCCTAGTTGATGAGGATGCTTACAAACTTTCTGGCCAAATCTGACTATGCATCATCCTTACCAGATCATAAGCAACAGGCGTTTTAGCATCTACAATCAAGTTAGCCTGTGCTAGTTTCTTCAAGGTCTCCTAAGTGAAGGGGTAATAACGATGATTGATCAAGTACACACTCACTCCCTCCATTACTACCTCATAGACCCTAGAATTAGTAAACAGCTTCCAATACAACAAATCTCCTTTATTCACTACATCAAATATAGGATCAAATAACTCATGTTCATACATCCTATGTATGCACTCCTAGATTACCCAATCCTTCTCCACACCATCCATGGTAGGAGGTTTTGCAGCAAAAGTCTTTTTCAAAAATTTCCACAGATCTTCTAAGTCCTCACTATCCAAGGTTTGAAACATGACATCTTGACTTAGAAATGTCTGTGCTGTATTGTCAGCTCTTGTAAGCTTCCACCAAGTCCTCCCTTTGTGTTCATAAACAACATACTCTATGATAGCAAACTTCTTTCCATGTTCATTAGGTGAGATATCATCATTTTCCTGCAGAATTAGCTGTTTATCAATTTCTTCATTTGAAGGACGTTGAGACTCCTTAGTAACTGTGCCAACTTTCTCCATTCTCTTGTCTTTTGGCTGCTCTTTGTACATTAAGTACAGACTTCTCAATCTCTGGAAAACTTTCACCTGCTTGATGTAATGCCCCTGCTTGTGATGATGCACCTGCTTGGGATGATGCACCTGCTTGTGTAGTTTCCAAAGTTGTTCCTTCAGCCTTTCTTTTCTGGATTCACTAGCTTTCTGTAACACTTCACTTTGTCTCCTAAGATAGTCAGCTTCCTCAGGAGAGTTCATAGTCATAAAATCTTCCACATCATATTCTCTTAAGACTGGTCTGACTGCTCTTTTTATAGCTTCAAAACTCATATCTGTGAAGTCCCCATCCTTCCACTTCTTATGTCTCTTGAGCAAAACTTTGTAGTGTTCAAGTCTCCCTTTCTCAGAACTCAAATACTTCTCTCTCTGAATTTGATTTGCCCTCCTTTCCAGGTATTCAGTTTGATATTTATAAACAAGGCAAGTCACTTCATACCTGTCTTCCAAATGAGCATTTATTAACTCCTTCTCCCATTGATCTAGAAATTCTCCAACATGAGGCACCCTGTCATCCAACTCTCCAAAAGAAACACCATCATTGTCATGTAGGGGCACAAAATTAGATAGATAAGATTTTTGTCCAGTCATGCTTCTTGAGCATCCACTATCCCAATATGCTCTATCATCCCTTGTCTTCTTTGTCACCTGCAAAAAGAAAAACAAATTAGTTTTTCTTGGGGACCCAAGCCATTACAGACTTGGATCTACCTCGTGTATCAATGTAGGATAGCTTATCAAAAACTAGAGATACACTATAGACTGAGTACCCCTTTTGGGTACCCAAACCCAACGAGCTGAGGCTTTCACAGCTTTTCCCCATCTACCCATGTTCCTAGAAGGAAAAACTTTGCTAGCAGGGGATACCCCAGGTTTAGCAGGGGAATCCCTATGCTTAGCAGAGGGAACCCATCTTTTGTTTTGGCCTCTATTTATGTGTTGTTGAGGTTTAGGGCCAGATCTATATGCATTATGAGGTGTTGGGTTGGTCATGGGAGTGCTGGGCTTGGTATAAACATCATTCACCTTTCTAAGTGCAGGAACAACATATTTGTTAGTCACCCTGTTTCTCAAGGCAGGGGCAACATACTTGGAAGGGGAAATGGATTTTGCCCCTGCATTTAGAAGAATGGCTTTAGGTTGCATATCCTTTAAAGGATTTGCAACCACAACTTCCATTGGTGCCTTACACTCTTGATAAGTGTGATCAAAACTGCCACATGTGAAACATGGCTTTGTATTTATCACAAAGTCTTCTCCTAATTGATGAGACTTTTGGTCATTCCAATTTCTTTGATTACCTCTGACAGGCCTGTACATACCAGCATATTTAATGGTGGACTTAGGGGACTGTGATCTGGTTTTAGATTTGGGTGAACTGCTCTTAGAACTATAATCATTACCAAAAAGTCCTCATCTTGAAAATAGAACAGGGTTATCAATTTTCCATTGTTTTAAAGCAATCTGTTCCTTTTCAAAGTCCCTGATAATACTAGTTTTCACTAGTGGCTCTTCAGTATCAAGACTATTAGGTATGTAAACACTCAAGTCAAACTCAATATCATCCTGTTTTTTAAAACAAGGGAGACCAGTCCAAGACAAGTCTTTCCTAGGAAAAGGTGCATGAATATTGGCAGGAGGTGGTGGTATGGTAGCATGCTCGTTTTTAATCCCAAACCCTGTTTTGTCCCTAGGAGATTGACCAATTTCAACTGCTTTAGTTAAATCTTTTGAAGCTTTTCCAAATTTTTCAAAAGTTTCATCATCAATCTTTTTGTTAGATTTAAAAATTTCAAGTTCAGCAGTCAACTCCTTAATGGAGTTATTATTCTCCTTAGCATCTCTTTCTAGAATCACAATGTGATCCCTATAATCACTTTCTCTTTGTTTAAACTCTCTTATGGTGGACTCTAACTGTTCTAAAGCACGTCTATAATTATCAAGGTCATTGTCACAATTAATATAGTCAGCTTTTACCTTTCTGATTTGATCATTCAATGACTCAGTATTTTTCCTACAAGCTTTAGTGCAATATGAATCATCGTATACCTCATTGTCTGAGCTGGAACTTGACATGACCATAAGTGCAAAATCTTCCTCTTTTTCCTCAGCAACGAATGCTTGATTTCTTTCCACATTCTCTGTCATGGCACTCCAATCCCATCCACCTGCTCCATCTATCCCCTGCATGGCTACCATGGTTTTAGCACAAGAATCATCATCTCTGGTTTCCTTCCTATAGTTGTTCCCAGTCTTAGGTCCTCTACATTCCCTAGCAAAATGACCCTTCTTGCCACAGTTGTAGCATTCAACCTTTGTTTTGTCAAACCCAGCCACATCAGAGGGATTGATTGAGATCTTCTTTCCATACTTCTTGTAAAACATGTTGGCTCTCATGCTAAGCAGAGCTATGTTCCACTTGATATCCATCTCCTCCAGTCCTTGCTTACTGATTTGACTTAGATCTTAATGCAACACAGTAGATCCTTGTGGCCCTTGGGATGCTATAAAAGCACAAGCAGTGTCAAGACTGAATGTTACGGGCCTTTCTTCATCATAAGATGATCCAGACCTGGTAGTAGGGGAATAAGTAGCAGGGCCTACTTCGATTCCACTGTTTTTGGAGATTCCACTGCTTTGAGATATGAATGCCATGTTGGCAGGGGAATCAGTAGATCCACTTGAGTTGGTGGGAATCGTTCCTTTTGACTTCATCTCATTGACAACAGGTTCAAAAACTTTCAAGTTATTGTATATGTCATCAATGTTCTTGTTATCCAAGTCGTCCTTATTCTGCCAAATTGCCTTGTAGACAAACCATTCCTTCTGGAGACTGTTAAGGAACCTGGTATTCACCTGCTCTCTTGTCACCTCAATATCAAAGAACTCCAACTGGGCCACCATATCTTGAAGCCTATTGTAAATAGCGCCAATTGATTCATCACCAATTGCTTTGAAAGAAGCAAAATCATCAAGCATTTGATTCTTCTTCTTCTTCTTTGTGGCTTCATTTCCTCCAAAGGTTGTGCCTATGGCTTCCCATAGTTCCTTAGCTGTTTTATACTTTCTGAATCTAAGTTGATGTCTATCAGGCAGAGCCAACAGCAATGAGCTGTGTGCTCTGACATCATGCCTTCTGGCCAGTATTTCCTTATCACAAAGAGCAGCAGATTTCTTCTTGTCCTTACCTTTAGAACTTTCACCTTTCTCTTCTTCCTTGCCCTCTTCAACAACCACCATTTTGTTGAATTGATCACCAAACTCTATGATCTCCCAGAGAACATAGTGTTCTATTTTGAGGTATTGTTGGATTCTGAATTCCCATAATTCAAAGTTTTCAGGATCCAACATGGGTAATTTGAGGTTATTGTGATTGTTGCTGTTTGAGGAAGAGTCTGAAGACATGGTTGGTATGAGGGTTTTGTTCTTGGTTTAGACAAAGTTTCTCAACAAGCTCTGATACCACTTGTTGATCCCAAACTCAGATCTTAAACCTTAATAGCTTGTTTAATGGTTGTGATAGAAAGAAAGTATTCAATCTAACACTAGAGAAACTTTGCAAAGCAAAGTAACTAAACAAGATGCGGAATATAATGTTTAGCACAAGAACAATATGATTGAAGCAAACGTTGAACTTTAATATATCAATGATATACGAATACCCTAAAATGGTATTAGGGTTTACAAAACCTTAAAGTATGATAATGAAAGACAATAGAGAAAAGACACACATTGCATGCTAACCTAGTGAGTCCTTTTATAGGCATAAGGACTCACGTACAAGATAACTACTAACAAACTTGTAAAGTATTAAGGAGTAGAAACAGAAACGCGTAAAAATCTATTCCAAGTTTATCTCTGACGGCAGGGCCTTTGACTACAGCAGGGGAACCAATCCCCCTGCCTTTGTTATTTGGCAGAGGGAACTTACTCTAGCAGGGGTACGAATAATCAACTAGCAAAAGTAACAAGTATACACAGATTTATTCTCAACACTTAATCAAAAAATCAACCAAACAACCCCTTAAGTGTCCATGTTACCATTGTAGAGGCTCTTAAAAATCCTGATTTAACCCAAAAAATTGTCCAAAAATATGACATAAATAGGGTGACGAGCATATATATTCCAATGGCAGAAAGGTGCAGTGGATCTAGCCTAATATGACATTGTAGGTGGAGCCAACTCTAAAAAGCATGGAACAACTTAACAACGATAGATAGATATATGTGTATTTAGTGTAACTTTCTAGTTTCAAACGAATCATAAGATTTCATGACAAAAGGAATATCTTGAGATTTCTTAAAGTACCACACAACCTTTTGAAATTACAACAAGATCATTGCTAGAAACACAAAGAATTCTCAAATCAAGTTATTCATACAAACTTTGTTGAAAATTTAGTTTATTCGACAAAAGACGATAAAAACTTCTCGTAATAAAATCATAAAATAAATGTCTTGTAAAATGATATGTCAATATTAAGTGAATGTATATATGAAAAAGAGAATTAAAGGTATGAAAATGTGAATAATTGATCGGATAAGAGTAGGAGCGTAAATTGTGTTTAAATGCTCATCAAATTTTATGTAAATTTGTTATGTTATAAATAAACAATAATTTTTTTATATCACAAAAGATTAGATTATTTTATATTGTAGTTTTTATGAAAAATAGAGGTTATAAAAAAAATTGGACTAATAAAGTAGCTTTGTTTTGACAAGTAGGCAAAATCAAACGTTAAAATTGGTTTAAAAAAAATCAAAATTGAGTATAAATTAGTCCAAATATAAGTGTCAAATTTCGGAAAATAAACGCTAAAAAAAGTAATTAATAAAATTTTAGTGGTTGATTTTAAATAAATTAAATAGGTTCAAGTATAAATTTATAATTTTTTATATTTTTCAATAACTTTAAAAACAAACAAGTACACTCTTAAATTTTTTACACTTTATACTTTATATTAAAAAAATACAACATATATATATTTTCAAATTGAACAAATATATACATACATAACTATAATTATTAAAAAACGCAAATTATTTTCTATTTCTATTTTGACACTTAACAAAATTAATAAACGCAATTGGGGAAAATAGTATTGGGGAAAAATAGTATTACAAGATATATAAATATTAAAATGAAGACACGACCTTAAACGTTAGTATTACTGTAAATCTAAATGTTAAAATAGACAAGATTTTACATATTATAATGTCACATATTTTTTCAAAGTCGTTATGTGCTCTAAACAAACATAACGTCTACAAACAAGATAACTAAAATTTCAGTTAAAAAATTAAATTTATTATACAACAAAAATAAATACAAAATATTAATCAATATTAACACATAATGAAAAAATATGTGAAACTCATGTATGCAAGAGTATAATAACTATTTAACTAATAAGAAGACAATATAACTTTATAAAAAAATGTCAAATATTACATAATCATGAATTTGTAAACTGTCACAATATTTAAGTTCAGATCAAAATCATTCAAATATTATTTTCCGTTTTATTATTGATTAAATTATGTGTGTGCACAGTTGATGTAACTTATATATTGATTAATAATATATTACTATTTTCTTATAAAAATATTAAAAATCAAAATAAAAATTACTTTATATTAATTTACATGTAGCAAAGTAAAAATTAACATAATAAAATATATAAACATTAGATGTTTTTATAAAACACATAATATACATAAAGTTGCAATAAAAACATTATTATTTAATTTATATTTTTTAATTAAGTTTTATCCTTTCACAAACACTAAAATTAGTAATATTAGTACTACTTTCGTCTTAAAATTATAGATAAAAGTTTAAATCGAACTTATTATATTACCATTACTTGTATTTATAATTATAAACTTTAAAAAGTACTGTAATAAATTAATTTGTTAAACTTAAAACTGTTTATATAACAAGTATAAAAAAAAATTGTTACTATAAATTTTGCAAATAAAATTTAGCTCAGTTGGATAGATGCATTTGGTTATAATCTTCATGTGGGTATGTCAGGGGTTCAACTCTTGTTATTCCTCATGGGGGATTTTTCCAGAATTGACACATGTCAGAGATTCGACTCTTGTCATTCCTCATGGGGATTTTCCCAGAATTTGTCATTCATCATGGGGATTTTTTCAGAATTGCCAGTCGGGTTTGAATCCCATCGCAATGTCTTGAAACCCCTTAATGTGAAACTGGATGGCTAGCATGAGGGATGATATTTTCTTCAGATGATTCGAACTCGGGTCGAGAAACGATTCTTCGGTGACACGCAAGACATTCTGCTGCATCAAACTGTCGTTAAAAAAAACTATAAATTTTTTATAATTGTGTATTTTTTAGTTTTAAATGAATAATAATTTTGAAAAATAAAATATTAATTTAAAAAAAAATTAACAATTTGAAGAAAATAGAAGTAGTATTTGTTTTGTGGTGGGACAGGGAGCAGTTGAGAGTGCACGTGGAAGTTTCCTATTATAGGTGAACGGCGCCCCGCCTCAAATGCTGACATCCTTTCCTACGTCACCCCTACGCTGTCGTTTTATGTTACTGTAGTAAAACCTTTATTAAATACAAATATCTTTTCTAGATTTTGTAAAGATTTAAAAGGTAATAGGGATTTTAACACTTTTTCCACTTTTTGTTTTGTTTTGAGTTAAAGTTAGAGATTTTACATCAAATACCAATGTTTTAAAAACAGACTTTTCATTTAAACCAACGTTTATGTTGTATGTCTTGGTTTGGTAAATCTGTTTCGGTTTTATCTTTTATGTTCGATGTAACATGTTTTGTTCAATTTACGTCCGTTTGTAAGGAGTGATTTGAAATGAATTCTAGTTCAAAATAAAATAAAATTAAACCAGCTAAGTCATTACGTTATAAAGTTACGGTTTAATGAACGGTTCAATCGAAAATTTTGAGCAAGATTAGCTTAATTTTCTTTCTTTGAAACCAAATTCACAATAAAATGTATATCTAAAAAGAAGTTTGAGCAAAAGCCTTTTACTATTTTAAATAGCTTTAAAAAACTTTGTTACCACTAAATCAAAACATCTTTTAGAAGATTTGAAAAAAACAGATTTGACATGAACCAAGTGTTTAAAGTAACGCTAAAGGGAGTGGCATCTTAAAATTGCATCGCCACGTAATCGCTACCTCAAATTTTTCACTCCTCTTACTAACCTATCAAAAACTTATGTTTCAAGGTTACTAAGAAAAGAAACTCACCTCCATACCACCTTCACCTCATCTTTTCATTATCACTTTTATTTATTTATATATTATTTTTAAACTAAAATTCAACAATTTATAAAAAATTAAATAAACTTTAAATCACTTATATATAAAATTGATTGAATTTTACCGAGCCCATTTATATACCCAACACATTTTAAAAAAAAAATCCACCTATTAAGAATGAGAAAAGTCTAACTCGAGTAGGTTTTCTTGTTTTCTTCTGCCGTCTTCCTTTCTTCTTCAGCGTCTTTATAAAAAACAAGCACCACCAGATTTTATTTTTTTTCTTTTCATTTCTTAACATTTGTAAAATAAGCTGGGCCTACAAACGTGTGTAAATCGATGAGTAGGAGACTCACCATTGGTGGATTTTTTTTTTGCCTCGGATTTTTAACCCACGCATTGGTTTTAAGTGAGTTTTAGGTAGGATTGTATGAGGTTAATTACGACCCTCGCATGTTTTTTGACACCTCAGACCCACCCGTGAAATTTCTCCCATTCCCTTAAGTCTAATAGCCTTTTACCTGCAAGCATTGCAATAAATATTTTAAATCATATGATAATTTTAACATTGAAACATTGTGAATACTCCACTTTACATAAATATATCCCACATAAAAAAAATAACAGCTTACACAACTTAAACTAGACTGGGCGAAATGGCATTTTATTCACGAGTAGTTAGCCCAACTCACGGTTAAGTACCATTCGCATCAATCAACTCATGCGTGAGTTACATTGACAAGAAAATGGCGAGTTGCTCACCTCACGTGAGTCATATAAAAATATATGTTTTTTTTAACATATCTTATCAGTTTGTGAGTGTGACGATATTTTTTTTTAAACGGTAAATTTTATCGAATATACTATAAAGAAGTTAAAAGAAAAACATTACAAAATAGCAAGAGAAGGGTTTTGCATCCAAGATAATCAATTGAACTTAAATTTACGTCAACTTATTCACCAAGTATAAGATTGAGAAACAATCTCATCAAAACTTACCGCCCAATTAGGAATACTCGAACCAAAAACTAATTGGTTTTTCATCGCCACTACGGTTGAAAAATAAATTGTGTGAGAAAAAATAAAAATGTAAATAACATTGAGGTGGAGTTAAATTTACCAATACCACTCCCTTTAGCGTAAACTTAAAAACCACTCCAAATAACTAGGTTATGCAGTCAAACAAAGTCTTACGCCATAACCTCGATTGTGTGAGGTGCAAATGTGCAATGGCGGATTATAGTGGAAACTAAGGAGGTCTTTGGCCTTTTCAAATTTCGTTACGAGTAGTGTAAATATTATATATTTCGTTTTAATCTTTCTTTTTACTTTAATATATATAATAATTCGATCTTTTTAAAATAAATTTTTAGGGTTCGTCAGTGATGAAGTGACTGCGATAATGAGGACCCGGTCATAATGAACATGACTTGGTCGTGAGTCATCTTGTTACGATATAGGTCTAACTAAACTAGTTAAGGCTACCCACAACGTTAATTAGGTCGCGACCTAATTTTTTCCGTTTTTTCTCTCCTGCGATTTAGTGCGACCTATTTTCCACAACCAAACGACCTAGTTAAAAAAAATAAAAATTTTAAACACAATAAATTTCATAAAAAATCATTACATTTATTTTTTTTTTAAAAACATTACATAATTATTTGAATTTAAAAACATTAGAAGTAAAGGATGTATAATTCATTTGCTAAAACTAACTTCAAAAATTGTCAAATTAATATATGTTGTGAGGAATTAATTAAAACTCAATATATTAAAATTTAGAATTTTTTTTATAAAGTTTATATAATTAAAACATATTAAATATTTTTTAAAAATTTTTTTTATAAAAACACACAAACACAACCAAACATGAAGACCGAACGTTTCAATTGAATCGTGAGTAGGATCGAATAGGAGGTGACCGAGTCCCGCGACCGAATCACCGCAACGCAGTGAATCGGTCGCGACTCACCGACAACCGAAAAATTCATGCAGCGTTGTATGTAGCCTAATATAACACAACTAATATCCGAAAGAATTATACCTATACGAATTTTACTATTTTCCTTTGGTAGAGTTTCACATCATTAATCCACCACAACTCAAAAATGTCAAATCACTCATTTGCGTTAATAATCTTTTACCACCTACAGTGACGTAATGATCAATCGCTTTGTTAAATCTTGTCAAGACTAATTTCAGTTTCTTAATTTTATAAAATTTGCATGCTTGATGTTGTAGATAGAAAGACTTGCTAATGATCACGCAATTTTCTATCGCTTATGAGTTATGATCGCTTAATGGTCTTAACACGGAGTAACATCTTTTACGCGAACGTTTCAAGTATAGTCATATAGATGACACGAACTTCGGCCGCCGCTTTTGTAAGATCATGATCCTATTAAGATCTTATTTTGCAAAGATTCTACATAATGGTCTTAACACGGAGTAACATCTTTCACGCGAACGTTTAAAGTATAGTCATATAGATGACATGATCTTTGGCTGTCGCTTTTGTAAGATCATGATCTTATTAAGATCCTAATTTGCAAAAGATTCTACATAATGGTCTTAACACGGAGTAACATCTTTCATACGAACGTTTCAAGTATAGTCATATAGATGCCATGATTTTCGGCTGCCGCTTTTGTAAGATCATGATCCTATTAAGATCCTATTTTGCAAAAGATTTTATATAATGGTCTTAACACGGAGTAACATCTTTCACGCGAACGTTTCAAATATAGTCATATAGATAACATGATCTTTGACTGTCGCTTTTGTAAGATCGGGATCTTATTAAGACCTTATCTTGCAAAAGATTCTACACAAAGACGAGATTGTTTTTGCTTGTAATATCTTAAAATCGTAAAATCTTCGTATCAGAATCGCAACCAAATATTTGCCGATTTTGAAGAGATGGATATATGGTTGCTCAACAATAACGATTTCCTGTAATTAAACTATATAAAAAGGCATGATTTTGGAAAACGATATTGATTTTAGACCATTATATTATTATGTAATCGTATTAAATAATTAGGTTGCCAAACTTGTTGCTTCATTAATAAAAAATAAACATTTCATCTGAATTCACCAACTTGATAGTGATTATAAACTCACATAGCTTTATAACTCAACAAAAATTGAAATGAACTAAATTTTTTCATAAGGACAAAATTTAAATTACACATGCCAATTTTTTTTAATAATGTCACTAGAATATTAGTCTAAAACGTGTGACATGCGTGTACAACATCTTAATATCTTATCGTACTTGTTTTATTCCTATGATCATACATTTTTATGTGATTCATCATAAAATATAAAATAGGGTTAACAGAATATAAACTTGTACACACTACATATATCAACAAAACATTTTAGGCCAGGCAAGTAACAAAAACAAAAAACCTATTAAATAAACCAACACATTTTGAGATACTTTAATGGTTGTGAATTTGTGATGACATTTAGATATTTAAGTTGCCTAGTGTAACATTTTGAACATCTAGAAGACTAGTATATAATTAATATCGACAAAAAACACATATTTTATAAAAAAAAATTATTATTATATATTTTTAATTTTTTTTTTAATCTTTTTACAATTATTATCATAAATGAGAGCAATACGATAAATTTAACCTAAAAACCAATTTATATTTGAAGGGAAATTATAATAAGACAACTCGAAACTCGAAATGGAAACCTGGACTATAATTATAAGACTGAAGAAAGTATATGAATATAAACTAGGCACTAACCATGAACTTAACATACTATAATTTTTGTAAGGATAATTAACAAAAACTATTACACAAAAAAAAGAAAAAAAAAAAAAAAACATTTCTAAATTAATTAGAATGACAAATCCATGAACCTTGATCATTACCTTGAACTTGAACTTGAACTTGATCACCAGAATTTATCTTTGACCCCCCAATGTTTTGATTATTACCAATCACCCCCTCAAAGTTTTCCATCTTCTCATTTTCACCACTCCATTTCCTAGAAGTGCTTGCAAATGCCCCCAAATCATTACTAGAATCCTGATTATTATTATTACTATTATTATGATTCATTGTAGTTTGCAAAAGTGACTGAAATGACAACATGGGGTTGCTTTGCATGTCCACTAAACTCGAGGGCTGTTTTGTAAACTGATCAATACTTGAAGGATGTATATTGTCATTATTATTCAATGAGTTCAAATATGATGGCTGTACTTGAACCGGTTGAAACTTTGTAGCTGATGGTCTGAAAAGATCCAACCGGCGAGACAAAGTTGCTCCTACTCCTCCTCCTCCGGTGAATGGTCCGGTTGGTATTCCGGTGAACTCTTGAACCATTTGCCGGAAGTTAGTCGTGTCGGTGGTTAGAACAGTTGTTGGAGCCCTACGTGAAGCACGTGTACGTTTTTTAGGGTTTTTGATTACACCCATATGGTGACCATGACCATGACCACCCGGTTCACGACCAGTTTGACCCGGTTTTGGATTAGTATCCATTGGTAATGAGTTGGGTAGGTGTTGGAATGAAGTGAACCGGTCTTGAACGTGTTGAACCGGCTGCTGGAGTTGCTGTTGGAGTGTTCCGGTCCAGAGAGATGATAAGTCTTGAACCGGGTTTAGGGTTGTATTAGGGTTGAAGAAAGTGTTACTAAGGTTGTTAAAGTTGTTGCTATTGTTGTTGTTGTTGTTTAAGAAAGATGATATTGAGGATTGTTGTGTTCTTGAGTTGTATTCTTCGGTGTCGGCGGCGCCGCCACTAGATGACTGATAGCTGCCACTGTTACTAGAGTCCATGGTGGTGGTTTGTGGTGGTGGTTGGTGGTGGTTAAGGGTGGTTGGTGATGGGAGATGAAAAAAGTGAAGAATGAAGAAAGAATGGAGAAATAGGAAAGTTTAGTTAGAAATGATATTATGTTGGATTTGTAATGGTTATGAAGAGTATAAATGGATAGGGGTAGTTTGGTAAAATGGTAATGAGTTTTTGAAGCCATGACAAAATATAATTGAATGTTGATGATTTAAACATGATTTATAGTTGTTACACACAAATTAAAAAGAAAACTTTGTACATAACTCTTTTTATTTTACCATGGGTATTATGGAATGTTTTGGTTAAGCTTATAAGTTAGACTTATGTTGATGGGAGTGGCATAAAAAAATTTTATCGTCACTTCAGCTTTCTCATTCTTATCGTTAACTCATAAAAAACTCACATTTCAAAGTTAATAAGGAAAAAAATTCACATCCACCCTACCTTCGCCTCACTTTTCTACTATCACTTTTATTTAATTTATTTATAAATTTAACTAAAAACGATACAAGCGAGTAAATAAAAACGATACACGCGAAGGGTTTTTATAGAGGATTGGAAAGTAAAATAAAATACTTTTATTAAAAACTTAAACAATACATGGGTAAATAAAAACAATACAAGGATATTAAAACAACACATGGATAAATGAAAACGATACACGAATAATTTAAAGAAAAAATCGCGGATGAGTTTTCAAAACATCCCAACAATGAAAATGTTTAAACCGCCACATATGTTGAGCTTCATAGACACGAAGGGCGTTATTCATTAAATCCTCGTCAGTTGCTCTACTTACCTGTGTACGATTTGCATTGTGGTAGAATTCAGCAAACCTACCCACGGTGATCATAAGGTACTTCTATTTCCCGTGTATGTTATCATACGTTCGGTTCCTCGGATCATCTAATCGGTCCTCCATTATTTGCAAAACTTCAGCCCAAAACTACGAGAATCTCTTGTGATACCTACCATGTTGTTTTCGGCAACAAAGTTCCAAGTACGACACAACGCTATTTCTTCCTCGGGTGTACATAGTATCGACGCCATTGGAGATGTGAAACAGATGATTTATGTGTTTGAGGAAGAGTATGTGAAAAAAAATATATGAAAAATAGGGATTTTATAGGAAAAAGAGGAGAGAAAATTAATAAATTCGGATGGATGAAAATGAGTGGGGCCCAGTTTTTTTGTATACGGAGTAGTGAGAAACCTACGGTAGCGATTTATTTTGTTGAAAACACACACCCACGTGTGGGTTTTTGGTGGGATTTTGGTGAGTTTTATGGCAACCCCACGCGTGGGTTTTGCCATATCATACCCACGAGTGAGTTTTTTCTCCCACTCCCTTCAGCCTTAGCCTTAAGTTATATAAGCCACTTATTGTTTATATATCATAAGCTTATAAGCTTGTATTTAGTGTTTGGTTTAACTCATCAAAATTAATAAAGTAATTGATAAAAACGTATATGAATATTAAACCGTGTAGTTATTAAACGTGGGTATGAAAGTCTTTTTATATTATTGTAATATAAGCCAACCTTTTTTTATAAAAGCCACAATTTTTTTACTTACCAAACCCTCTTATATAAGTTTATAAGTTCACTTATAAAAGCTTAACCGGACACTTAGTTTCGACTTATAAGCTTGTATAAGATAATAACCATATAAGCTCACTATATAAACTAAACCAAACACCCACTATGCTACTATCACCTCCTATAATTATATTGCACATTTTTTCTCCCAAATTAGTTGTCCAATTTCTAAAATATAATGATATTTCATTAGAGTTTAAAATATTGTCCTAATTTGAGCTTATTTTAACAAACTTTAAAAAAGTTATAAATATTACTTAAGATAAAACTATTATTACGCAAAAACTAAGAGGAAAAAATTGTAATTATGATACTTTTTATAAAGTGTGTTTTTTTAGTGGATAATATTTTTAGAACGGCAAGAAACATAATTTATTCGTTTAAAAATGAGTTATCAAAGACCAGGAATTGGAAATGGGCTCGTAAACCCGGTCAAAAAGCTTTTTGGCGAATGGAATAATGAAAGTGCATGGATCATGAACGATTAGCAAAGAACAAGGAGAGGACTCGTAGCCCCCTCTATCATTCTTTCATACGTGAAGGTTGTAACAGCTCTCCACCCTGGTGCTTGAGGTCCTCAATTATGTGTTGGTTAAACAAGCAATATTAAGGATTAAGAATGCGTCTTAGCCGAATATGTGACACGCAAGAACTCGTGCTACTTTACTACCCCCACTTAAGTTTGACGTGTATTCGATCAAACAACAGAAAATTCGGTTGTCTAGACGATCGAGTCTTATAGGTTTTCATAAGGCGAGTGAGGAGCATGGCATAGAGAAGGTTATATTTTGATTTCAAGAGGACGTAATTGATCCGTTGAGCGATGAAATATGCAAGATTGTACTCGGTGGCGGTGAATATGCAACACAACATGTGAGCCATACACACCAGAACATGATCCCGGTTGCCCCCATGACAAAACACATTCTCCTTAATGATATCGGCCCAAAAGACCATACACTCATTAAGGTCGCTTACGAGTATCTCATGGCGTTTCAAAGAACGCTTCCTAGTATGGACACTACGTACAACGTCTTGATCACGTCCTTTGGTAATGGTATCAAGGATGAATTCCAAGTCCAAAATTTCGGTGTCATATGGAGGATTGTCGGTACACGATTCCAAGGAGTCAAATTTCCACAACTCCGTGAACCGACATTGACCTTCATATGGCACTTTAAGTTCCATACCGAATTCCTCGAGAGAGTAAGTGATGAGTTGACCATTAATGGCGAACCTAACAAACATTCCATCTTCATTAGATAAAATGGAATATGTGCTAAAGAACTCTAGAAGGAATTTGGGATAAATAAGTTCGTCGATGTCTAGAAAGCAATCGAACTTAATTTGACCAAACATATATCTAGTATAGTTATATCCCTCAATATCCCTATAGACAACTCTACCCTCGTGAAAGCAACGTTTTTGAAGTAAACATTAAGTATTACCAAGAGTTACGGAAGGACAAGATTAGGCATATAGTCTCTAGTATATTGGTGATCTTGTTGATATTCCGCAGACATGATTAAGCACATATACAACATACAAAAAAATATGTCCACAATCACTCTTATGTTATATAATGACTAAAATTCAAAATTATAAGAATATGTTTAATCAATTACTTGACTAACCAAATGATTAATCATTAACATTCTTATGTCCACAATGTACCAATTTCATCTTTGACAACTACATATGAATTATGTAAAATCAAACATGGACTTGAACATTGGTTTTTCAAAATCCGTTTTTAGGTACGCACTAACAATGCAATTACCAATGTGTTCAAGGGTTCATATTGTGACAACCATGGTTTTTGGGGTTCGTCACTTAGACTATAGTTTAAGGTGTTTTGTGTAAATATGTGCTTTTATGTGCTTATGTGTTTATTTTGTGTGTTTGGAGTGAGGTTTGGATATCGTTTATGGGTATATGGTAATCATAAGTAAATCAAGGAACGGTTATTTCATGTTCATGAACCCACATGGTAGTGACTATGAAATGAGATGGTGCTATTTAGTGGTTTTACGTATACGTATATGTATTATAGAAAATCGTATTTTTACGGTTTAGGGTTTTGCATTCAGGGGTCTCGGAAGAGGTATTTAGTCACGGGAGTAATTTTTGGGATGGTTTTAAGTCATTTAGGACTTAGTTAATTAGTTTATTTCATATTTCAAGAGTTTTTATAAAACTGTATATTTTTACGTCTTTTAAGGTATACGCGTAAATTTGACTAGTTTTACGGTTTTGAGGTTTTGGAGGCTTTAGGAGCTGAAATAAATTAAGGAAAATTAAGGTAATATTGTTATTACAATTATTAATAATTTAAATTAAAAAAACGAAATTATGGGGGTAAGGGTCGGTTATGCACGGTTAAAACAAAAGGAAAGAAAAAAAAAGAAAAAAGGAAAGTGGGCAATTATACTTGGGCTAGGACTTGTCAATAACTATATAAGGTGTAAAATAAGATTGGAAAAAAAACATAATCTCTGGAGGTCGACGGTTTTTCTTTGGTTTAGGGTACTTCATATTTTTTTGGTCTTCCATTATTCTTAAGGTAAAAACCTTCAAATCTCTTTTTAATTTATTTGTTTTTAATATTTTCATAATCAATATATGATGGATCTAGGGTTTATTATAAATTAAAAACCTGAGTTCCTGTGATATAACAATGATTAGAATAATTAGGGTTTGTGATTAAATAAGTTATGAATAATTAATTAGGTTAATCATGTTAAATTCGTCATTAAAAACTGGGCAGAATTTTTGGGTCATTGTTTTGATCATATCTAGAGTTTTATAAACTTTTAATTTTTGAATCTTATGTCCCTGGAAAGGTAATTGAGTTGTCTTTCAAATGCAAGAAATGAGAACTAAATTGGAGGTCTGGAAGTGGGTCAAAAACAGGTTACATCAGTCGGGTGTCAAAATAGTTTTTGGATCAGCCTGTTTTCTTTTTATGTTTTGAATTGTTTGGGGTACTTAGGGTTATATTGGAACCTTCAAATGAACATGAGACTTAGATTATATATTAAATAAAAGATTTAGATGAGGTCTAAACAAATGGGTTAGGGTAAGACCCTCTGATCATAACAAACTTTTCATATATTCAAAATCAATAAATTCTAGATAGGTAAAAGTATATATATATATATATATCTTTACATTATATATAAGAGGAGGGATATGCCACATAAGCACTAATTAATCCACGTCATCAAATTTTTCCACAATTTTCGGAATTAATTTTCTTTAATATTTATTTTTCGAAATTATTTTTTTTCCGAAACCTATTTTAAAAAAACATGGTACTCACACGATTCGAACTCAGGTCAAGAAGGCCAGACACAAACACCTAAACCAGGGAAGCTATCCACCTTTTTGTGATTGAGATTTATAAACAATATAATTATATGAACAAAAGCAAAACCAGTTTTTAAATTAAGTACCGAATATACAAAAACCCAAACTGTGATATATCGGCTTAAACCCACATCTCAACAATTTTCTTTGAAACCCTAAAACAATCAAAATCCTACATGCCTGATGCTTCAAATCACGAATGGATACCAGATACGAGGTTCATCAAAATCAATCGAATTAAAAAATACAGGTTTGTTTTTTATGATTTATAAATTTCTTTTTGTGCTTATTTAAACCTACTTTTTGATTCAGTTGATTTTGATGTAGCAGGTTTTGGATGCGTTTATCATGAGATCATGGAAGATGGAGCAGAAGTTGCATTAGTTTAGAACTAACAGTACCAGCTGTTCAAGGTAAGTATCCCATTATTAAATAGGCCATAAGCAGATTCTCAATTTAAAATCACACTACTAATGAATAGAGAAGCTGTCTGACCCTCAGATTGGAGCAAGGGTATGTTTTTATATGGCCATTTACAAAAACTATATATTAGTACACTACAATTCTTATGCGCGTGGTTAAGGAATGACTGGCACGTTTATATTGTTTTTTTCTCGCATTGTTAAAACAAATTGCGTGGAGACATTAATGTATTGTAAGGTGATCCCACGATTGCAAACTCTCAGTTTTTAAAGTAAGTGCTTCCTTTTTTAAAACTACACTTGGACATATAAAAATCAGTAGTCGCACTAACTATCTTTTGAAACTGTATAATGTAGATATGTTGAAAAACATGGACGGAGGGTAGTTTCTAGAATAGGAAAAGGAGCTTATGCTATTGGACTTACAGTGGCTGTGTACAAGGATCCATTCACACGAGAATGGACACTTGAAGGAGGGACTGTTATGCTAGCTGATAAGGGATATACCTTATAGATGAAGTAAAAAAAAGAATGATCAAGACAGGTAATTAAATACGCGTCTCTTATTTTCTGTAGTTTCATTAGTAGTTATATTACTTGTCTGATATAGTTTTGTCATCTCCCAGGGTGACTATTCATGAAGCAATGGAACAGCTTCTCATGTATGGTGGTCATCTTAGTTTCTTATATGCCAATTGGTATGTGGGGTAACGGTAATAGCAAGGTAATGATTTTTTGGACCATTTTAGTTGCATTTTTCGTCTTGCATGTGTATATTACTATATTATGTATATATTTTAGTGAGCCTCTATATATTATGTTATCTATAATTTAGGTTGCCTGTTGTAGCTAAATATGCGAAGGTCCCATATTGGTGACAGTGGCGGGTGCACGACATGAGGTGCCATTGCATTGCCCTCGACAAATTGTTAGTAAAGTCTCTAAGTATGTCACATTTCATTACATTGATTTTTCTGAACCGGTAAATCATTTTTGTAGTATTTAGGTCGAATTGGGTTAGTGGTTCTACCTTTAGCTAAATAGCCTGTCTTGGCCCATCTAAACAACCGATGAAACATCTTTTATTAGTTACTGATTGACCCATATGCACGGTATAATATTTGTATATATATGTGCCTTATAAAACTATTACACTTTATTCATGAATTAAATTTTGTACGTTCTTTTACATGCATTTACAGGGTATATCACTCTGTGAATGATTCAAGGTTTTAGCTGCATGGAACACTATATACGAAGATACAAATTTCGGGGAATTATAAAATGCTAACATTGTTGCACACCTTCTGCAAATAAAGAATAGTGTTTCGAGGTATGTGCTAGATTTGTGTTGCGGTCTTGAAGGAAATATTTCACCCTCAAGAACTTTATTTAGTTCAATTTTTCAGTTTAAGTTTTTATTTGTTTGTGAAGTAATTTCAGTTTCTGTGAACTGGTGAGAATGTGTGACTATTAAATTCACGATTCAGAGCGTGGTTTCATGGTTTTAGGGATTCTGTGACAAATTAAGCGCCTTGGAAACGAGGATTTGATACATGAGCTCAAGTAAAAAAGACCCTCACTTGGTTATAGCAGATTATAACCACTGAGTCACTTTTTATTACAAACAGTGAAACCGTTATGCTTAACCTTTCACTTACTCTCTTTGTGTATGCTTCATTTTTGTGAAGGGGCAGAGTCATATATAAATCGAAGTTATTCCAGACGTTGTACCAAAAGCAAAGACAGACATTTGGTGGCGACTTCGACGTATCCACTTCTTCAGTAGAAGGCTGGAAAAGACAACTTCAGGAGTTGGCTATTGGTCAACATCAGTCTAGCTTACATGCAGGTTTTGTTGACATCTATCAATGGAAAGGTCATACTGCTGGGTAATCTAACTTTTCTTTTTAGAAATGTCGCCCAAATGCTTCTTTGTTTACATTGCAAGGGTTATGTTCATCTGTATAATAATTTGTTTTTGTAGGATTGACAGGTGCAAATGAAGATGGGATTACTCCTCACCGGAGGCAGTGGCAAGGTAAGAATCAATTTATACACAAAGATAAAACCATTCGGATTAAGGTTAACTTGCAGTCCATGTTTCATAAATAAGTTATCTAAATGTGAGCGTTTAACTGATGTTGGTTTTCTTGAATTATAGAAGTGTATACACGTGATTCGGTTATTCTATCTAAAACTTGAGATAGATATGCACATGTCTACTTACTTGTAGGATGTCCATTTATCTTTGTGATTTTAATTTACTTATTCTTCGCTGATATTGGAATTTAGGTTAAAACTATGTATATATTGTGTTGATAGTCATCTATTTTAATAGGTGACGCGTCTGTGGTCTGTAGAAAGATACAAATGTCTGGCTGAGTATCACCTTCCACTTACGGGCTCTTTGATTGACTTTAATTTTGACGAGAGCAAGGTAATTTATCTTTCTATACATTACATCCAAAATTGAGAGCTTTGTATTTGCTTTTTTGTTCTGAATGCCTTTTTTGTTCGTTTTAGAATCAATTACGGTACGAGCCTGCAATTAATGTGCCCGGAAGTTTTCTGCAAACAAATAGCAAAAACGTACCATCTTTTATGTTCCTTTTATTTAGTTTTTTACATAACATGTTTTGCTAATGTTGTGCAAGTTTATGACCATACAGTAGGGGTATCTAAAGACCTATTTCATTTTCATAAACAAATGTTGATTGAAAATAAAGCATAGGGGAAGTGATCTGATGTACTAGGACACATTTTTTAGTTTCATTAACAACAAATTTATATATTTGTTGTAATTGGCATTCATCGAGCATCACTAATCGCTATTATTACATATTATATTCTCTCTACGCCATTTCATAGCGGCACAACTGAGTTAGCGAAATTAAAATAACACCAATGTGCTTAATTAATAGACAATACACTTCCTGGTGTATAGCTAGGTTTGAACTATAAATCCTTTTTTTCTTTCTTATGGTAAGCTTGTGAGCGAGCATAGGTGTGGCACTTAAAAATACTTAACTGATGTGTCCGGCTTTTTGGCGTTAACATATGCTGAATGTTTGACATTCTTTAACTATTTTCCAATGTCGATCTCCTAGGTCAACATTTCATATATCTACGTAAAATATGTCCCATCTCAATATATCAGTTCTTTTACCAAATCGATTATTATGATTCTTGAGTTTCTATGAGATGAGGGGCATACTACTCTCAGGAGGAGGTGGTTTCATTGGCTCTCACTTCATTATAAAAATTACCTAGAATATGTGAGTTTATTTAAGTTGCTTCTACCAAATCCTCTATAGTAAAAAATTTATTTTCATTTCGGTACATCATAAACTATATGAACCTCTTCATTTTAAAACCTACAAATCAAACATAATCAAATCCAAACCCAAAGTTCAGATTTTTATTTAACAAAGGTTTTTAACCAGTCGCTTTCATACTTGAAATTGGCAATAAAGGATTAGCATTGATAAACATATATTTTCTTTTCCCCTCAATGCGCGTGATATTTGCTGCCATAAATAGGGTGTTCGGTAAAGGGTTTTTTTTACTCGTGAATACGCTGTTTAAACCTGCTATTTGCTGTAAAAAAATTGGGTAGACAGGGGTCTTTGCGCATGATACTTGTTGTCATAAATGAGTAGGTCTTTTGAACCTGATATTTGCTCTAAAAATAGTGTAGACAGGGGTCTTTGCGTATGGTACCTGTTGTCATAACCCATAAATGAGGTGTTGCCTAAATCTTTTATTCTCTCACAAATTGGCCTTTTGAAAATGATTTTTGCTGTAAAAAATAAGGGTACCATATGTGATATTTAGACTTGCTCAGATGCAAATTGTCTGGATTTTAAGGAGCACATTTTTTCACGTAGAAATGCTTAATTGTAGCAGTTTCAAGTTAACAGAAAATTCGCCTCGACTTGTCGAACCTTTTGAGGTCTGTTGCATTTCTAACCGTGAATTTATTAACATACTATGTTATATGATATACACGGGCCTGAGTTTCTATCACTGTACATGATAAGTTGTAATGTGGGACTATAAAGTTACTGTTTTATTGTGTATTGTGAGCTTCTGGTATTGTGAGCTTTTGATGGTAGGCTATTGAAGAATAAACTATAGTCACCTGTAGTTTAGTTTTTCTCAAACGGGTCAGATTGGGTATATATCTAAGAAGATTACTTTGTCATGGTTAAAACATTAATTATTTGAAAGCTTGAAAAATAGACAAAATAGTGCGTACTGGTCAATCCAACCTGGTCTGTCTTGCTTCGACCCATAAAAAAATGACCCATTTAGACCGCACCTATTTTCACCTGCTTATGTTGCTCCCCTCAAGTTATAAATTTCAAGGAGTAGGAAATATATGATGCCATGTCCCCTACGAGTAGATTAACATAACGCAATGTAATTGTTAGTGACTAAATTCTTTCTATGTTTTTGTTTATGTACCGAGTTGAGATCACTCAAGATAATAAGTAGGTGATTGTGATGACTAACGTGTGCCTGTGTGGTAATATTTGAATGCCAATAGAAACAGAAGTATGTTTTTTTAAAATGTATGCATAAGGTTACATATTTTGAGCACCTATCGATATAAACCGTATCTCAAATGTCGAATTAAGACCTATCAAAACTAATCTATAATTTGTTGATCTTTATTAAACTTAATAAAGAAGATTTGGAATCCTCATTAACTTATATGAAACAAGACAAACCCATCATATTCTGGTCTTTTATTAAGCATGCCTACAGTTTTATTGCAAATCTAATTACAAAGGTCATCATCATCAGGTCCACCAGTTGTGCCCGCAAAAAGATCATTAGAAGCAGCAAGACCACTCGCCTCTGAGAAAATGAACTTGGAGCTAATCCCCCAAGACTACTGCAAGGTTTGAGCAAAATCTTGGTATTTACCAATGTCGCCATCACTGACACTCCTTTGTGCAAATTTCATGAACTCTTCAAAGTGAGCAGCGGGCATGACCCCACATTTCCCTATTGAAGCTCCGTCTATGAGTGAGCTTAAGGTTCGTAACTTTAAACCTTCTTTTCTGTATAACAGAGTTTATGATTCCGCACGTTTAATTTGTTGTGGTAAACTAGGTCGGGTCGGGTAACGGCCCATCAAAATGAGTTACTTTAAGTTTGGGTGAGCCCGGGTTAGTTCGGAACATTTAATGTCAAAAAAATAGTTACCCAGTCCAAGTATGTCGATTTTAAACGTTTGTTTCTAAAAAGTTACAGTAGCATTTCAACCACCAAGCTAAAGATACAAGCTATTCTTGATATTGTGTATTCGTAAAATGCATAAATTTTTTAGCCAATCACCTACCAAATAACATTATCTGTTAAATAAATCTTTGGACCAAGTTAATTTGAATGGTTGATGGGGATGTATTATTAAAATGCATGACGGGGCTGAGACTAACCTCCCAGATTTTTTTCTTAACTATGCTTATAGTCTTTTTATGCATAGTTGCAGCTCATGCAAGCCATTTTCAATATATAATATATTCATCTACTTTCTTTAGAGATTATGAATCAAAACGTATTATGACAACGATATGACTTAGGCCTGACTATTGGTGCTGCAGTGATGGATTTGAGTAAGGAAACAACTTTGGCTTCTTTGACTGTAGTGGCTTTCATGTTGGCTGGAGGTTGGTAAACACTAATAAAATTTAATCTTACATCTCTATATTGTTGATACTCCAGTCCAACGTATTTTGATAAATTTCACTATTTTTGCAGAATCTACCATTTTTCATATCTTTTAAGTTACTTGTCCTTCAACTATCTCACACTAGACAATCCGGAAGAACAAATAAAATAACAAGAGACTTACAGAGAGAAGTTACCACTTATAACAACAGGTGATGAGTTTGTAGAAAACATCGAATTTTGTTTATTAAATGACCTTTTCTTGAACGAGTAAACAATCAAAAGTTGTACTACTTTGGTTTAGGAAAAAAATGTTATGAGATATCAACAGCGGGTCAGTTCACTGAGCTGACTTTGTATTAAATATCATCTGTCTAAAGTATTTTGTTTCGATCAGTGATCAAATCATCACAATCCTTGCATTATAGATGTTGCTTTATAAACAATATGATTCAATAGGGTTATCTCAACTTTGTAAAACATTAGTCATCAAAGATACGCAAACACTTACACTCGAGATTTGTTTATAGTTCAAGGCTCTAGCAATGCGAAAATGTGGCATTTGGTTGCAGATCTCATGATTGATCTTGGTAATAGCCTATTGATTTTTGTTGCTTTTATGAAGTTTTTGTTTTGATCCGTAGTATTCAAGGGATGTGATTTGTACTATTAAACGTTTTGGGGCCGGATTTTAAATTCTTCAAAAACTTCATATGGTGTATGTATACTTACTTTACATCAGTTTATAACTTACTATTGTGTGCTCTTGGCGCGAGTCACATGGCGTTCAGTTTTACGTTCATAATATGTGGTCGTATAGATATTGATAAAGGTCATACACAAAAAATTGCTTATAGTATAACGGGCAAGAAAATGCATTTTAAACGTCTCTCAAAAGTAGCAAAAGTCAGGTGTTAAACAAGTCAAAGGAACTGAACTTGTCGCCTGATCTTTGGGACATTGTTTTTTACTCTAATTGATTGCATTTGGAAGAATGGTATAATCAAGAAGTTGGTATAATCAAGAAGGTGCTGCTCAAATTCTTGAATGGAGCATTCACTAATGATTTGGAAGAAAGGTTCTGATGAGCTTTATCAATCATCAATGCCGAAAAGAGGTACTTATTTGGAAGAAAGGTTCTAATGATTTGGAAGAATGGTATAATCTAGAAGGTGCTGTCTCATAACCCGTGGATGCTACACATACTAGAACAGAGGTTGTAGTTGCAGGAAAGCGTATATGGAGGGGTGAGAAAATTCTAATAATCCTACACGAAATGGGCATCCCATGTGGAACTGACTACCCGAATTGTAAGAATTTGTTAACGTCTAGAAAGAGCAGTGTGTGTGGGGAAATGAATGCCGGGAGAGTAATTTACATAGATACTTTACCAATAAGTGAAGCTTGGGTCTTTTTCAAACACTGAAAAAGTAGAGACTGATGCCAAATTGAAGCAAGTTGCATTGCAGGTTGCAGAAGGATGTGGTGGTTTTCCGCTAATCCTTGAAGCTGTAGGAAAAGCTTTAAAAAACGAAGGAATCATGGAATGGAAAGCCGCCCTTGATAGATTACAAAAACACGCAACTCCGGATATTGATCCAAATGTAAGATTAGCATTTGCTCATTTAGAGCTAAGCTATGACTACCTTGAAAGCAAATAAGTGAAACCATGCTTCTTACTGTGTAGTTTGATCCGGAAGACTATGATGACATTTCATTAGAAAGTTTGGCATTTTATGGGGCGGGTTTGCAGTTTTTCTTAGACCTCAATAGTTTGGAGGAGGCGAGAAATAGAGTTTGACTAGCCGTGAAAATCCTCAATTCCTCTTGCTTTTTATTGGATACAAAAGATGAATTTACAACCAAAATGCATGACATTGTTCATGAAGTGGCGTTTTAATTGCTTTTGAAGATAATAACAAATTTTTGGTGAAGGGCGGGAAAGCATTGAAAGAATGGGAACCGAGAAATGGCAATATGGAAAGTTACACAGGTATCTCACTCATGGAAAATGATATTTGTAAGCTAAGAGCAGGGGAGCGGTGGTGCCAAAGCTGGCTGTTAGCCCTTTGGCGCCAGCTCTCCGTTGGCGCACCGTACCGTGCCTCGCGCCAACGGCAACAACTCGTGCCAACATATTTTTGAAACTTTTTTTTTTAGTTATAAAGTGGGGTTTATGTGGGTCCATTATACCCCTTTGGCACCACTTTTTCTCGTGCCAACCACTCCCCCACAAATATGGTGCCAAAGGGTTTCTGGTGCCAAAGCCCCAAAATCCTACGTGGCGGCTTTGGCACCACCTTCTCGTGCCAACGACTCCCAGCTCTCTAAGCTTTTATGTTTGACTTATTTAGAGTGAAACTTAAGTGACAAGATTGCACCACCATTAACAAAATATACCTATGGTTTTTAGAGTAGCGTAATAAAGTAACATGTTACATACACCGATTTATATGCATAACATTTTTATAACTCCTAAGTTAGTGAAATTTAACAAATTTTCTTTTTAATACCTACTTTAAAAAGTGTTTCACTTGGCTACGGAACTTATAAAAATTATGTTCCATCATATGGGTATCTTGTGTAGCGCAAGAATAATGAATATGCAAGGTAACTAAAGTCTAAAGCTAAAACTTATTTGACACAAACGTGTACTATGGATTTTAAATATGCAAGGAATGACCTTCGGCCTCTACACAAATATGGTTATTTACTGACTAAAAAAATATACTTAGTCAACTAATATAAACAATTCCACAAACATTTATACTATGCTTCACAAATTTTTTTTATCAACACCAATATTTAGCAAAATAAAAAAATGTATTACAAGTTGCTAAAAAACACATAAAAACTATAAAAAAAAGCCCATAAATCTCTAAAAAAATAACATTTATTAATAAAATCAATAAAAAACAAAAGTCATACCCATTCATCAAACATAATATGATTAAACATAACCTGTAGTTATCATATATCCGCCGCGTAAACTAATAATATGTTTCATACAACACATGCATTAAATTATGAAGATGTTTGAGATTTTAGGAGCTTTTTCATGGCACTCTTTTCAAGGTTTTTAAACGTATTTTTAGACCTCTCATGATGGATGATTTTTTTAACTTCTGATAGTAAAAGTAAAAATGAATTAATGACGACTAATCATAAATTAAAATAAACTGTACTAAATAACGCGTTTAATAACCAACAACATACTTAAAGAAAACAATAAAATAACTTAAACAACAAATACAAGACATACCGACTGATAATGTATTAAAATACAACTAAACTAAAGATAAATTCACAAACAAATATTTACCAAATAAAAAAAGTTAAACGATATAAGAAGTCATACCCGTCCATCGGACGGGTTTTGCAACTAGTATATATATATATATATATATATATATATATATATATATATATATATATATATATATATATATATATATATATATATATATATATAGGGGGCCTTTCTTTTCAGAACCATTTTAAGTGACAGAACTATCAGAACCATAATCAGCCAATAAGAATTTAGTATTATTAAAGAATTTCATTTAATTCAAAAGGGCATAATAGGAAAACCTATAGTTTACTTTTGTTTGTAATTAGTTTTTTTATTTAATTTCATAATTTCTTTATTTTCTCGAAATTAAAAATAAGTTTTTTTTATTAATTTCGAAATTACTTTTTTTTGTTTAATTTTTTTAGAAATTAGTTTTTTTAATAATGTTTTTTTTTCTTTTTAAATTCTTTTATTTTTCAAAATTAAAAAACATTAGTGTTTGAAAAAAACAACTTTACATGTATAAAGATACAAGTTTTTGTACTTTACAATTTTTTGAATTTTTTGAATTTTTCTATAAACATGCATGTTTTTTGTTAGAGTTGTCACGTGTGCACATATATTTTTTGAATAATGTAAATTTATAGTAGCAAACTAAAAACATAAACGTTTGATATCAATTAAAATAGAAATTATTAATAATATCAAAAGTACACATACACTAATATTTATTTGAAGTTTTCAAAAACATACATGTCTGTCTCTAAAAACATACTTGTACTAAAAACATACATGTCTACCTCAAAAAACATACATGTCCGCCTCAAAAACATACATGTCCGCCTAAAAAACATACATGTTCGCGCAATGTCCGCCTCGAAAACATACACGTCCGCCTTAAAACATACACGCCCGCCTCCAAAAACATACATGTACGCCTCCAAAAACATACATGTCCTCTCCAAAAAACATACATGTCCGACTATGTGTGCGCCAATTCCAATTCATATTAGATGTCTTGAATGTTATTATCGTCTTTATATTATCAACCTCAAGCAAAGAAATTCACAAAAAATTAATACACGTACCCATATTAATTCGTCCAAATCCAGATTACATTATCTAGAGATATCAACATTGTTGTTCATGCATCCTGTATTCAAAATAAGAATTCAAAATTAATGAAATATACATAGTACTTTAAGATCATAATTTAATTATTGTAGATAAAAAAACAAAAGTCATATAACCGATACTTATTATGAAATTCATCAAAACCATTTCACATAAACCCATTATGACAACATATGATTGAACTAAACATATTCTATTTCGACATCATATAATCTGATTCAAATAAGAACTAAACAAAAATTAAGACAATACTAAAATTTAAAATAAAAATCTCAAATCCAACCACTTGCAAGAAAACAAATCGATCAATTGATCTAAAAAAAATTTGAGATCGCGTTTGATAAACGAAAATTTATTCACAATAAAAGATCAATATATAATCGATCTAACGAATCGATTAAAAACTTTTACACACCTATAATTGTTTATCCAAACTTTTTAATTTACGTACCTGGAGGATGCCACCATAAGTTTAAATTCGTATGATCGATCCCATTTCACCATCGATTTCGTCGGTAAACAATCGAACCGAAAATGATCATGATCATGTAATGTTTTTAAAATAGAACTTTAAATGAAATGAAGGTTGTGATATGTGTTGGTATCATTCCAATTAAAAAATAGATGGACGGATTTTTCTATGTGGTGTATGGTATCATTGATTGTGATAGGAAAAAATGGATATGAAATGATACACAGAGTACTAGTGTATGTGAGAATAATTAAATACGTAGTAGCTATTTTTATGGAATAATTGTATTCCGATTTTGCCCTTGAATTAAATTATGCATTTAAATTAAATAGTATGTATTTTCATGATTGCCATTTTGCATTAGTACATTGTACATTGTGTATTATTAGGAGTAAAAAAGATGGTTCTGATAGTTCTGACACTAAAATAGGTTCTGAAAAGAAAGTTACACTATATATATATATATATATATATATATATATATATATATATATAGGGGGGCTTTCTTTTCAGAACCATTTTAAGTGACAGAACTATCAGAACCATAATCAGCCAATAAAAATTTAGTATTATTAAAGAATTTCATTTAAATCAAAAGGGCATAATAGGAAAACCTATAGTTTATTTTTGTTTGTAATTAGTTTTTTATTTAATTTATTAATTTCTTTATTTTTTCGAAATTAAAAATAAGTTTTTTTCTTAATTTTCGAAATTATTTTTTTTGTTTAGTTTTTTTCAAAATTAGTTTTTTTTAATAATTTTTTTCTTTTTCTTTTTAAATTCTTTTATTTTTCAAAATTCAAAAACATTAGTGTTTGAAAAAAACAACTTTACATGTATAAAGATACATGTTTTTGTACTTTACAATTTTTTGAATTTTTCTATCAACATACATGTTTTTCGTTAGAGTTGTCACGTGTGCACATATATTTTTTGAATAATGTAAATTTATAGCAAACTAAAAACATACACGTTTGATATCCATTAAAATAAAAATTATTAATATTACCAAAAGTACACATGCACTAATATTTATTTGAAGTCGTCAAAAACATACATGTGTGTCTCTAAAAATATACTTGTACTAAAAACATACATGTCCGCCTCAAAAACATACATGTCTGACTAAAAAACCATACATGTCTGCCTCAAAAAACATACATGTCCGCCTCAAAAACATACATGTCCGCCTAAAAAACACACATGTCCGCTCAAAAACATACACGTCCGACTCGAAAACATACACGTCCGCCTCAAAACATACATGTGCGCCTCCAAAAACATACATGTCCGCCTCCAAAAAACATACATGTCCGCCTCCAAAAAACATACATGTCCGACTATGTGTGCGCCAATTCCAATTCATATTAGATGTCTTGAATGTTATTATCGTCTTTATATTATCAACCTGAAGCAAAGAAATCCACAAAAGATTAATACACGTACCCATTGGCACTTTATGAAATTAATTCTAAAAGTTTATAGCTTAAGAGACTTCTGAAACAAAATTTATTTTTGTAAACCAACTTTTATTTATATTGCATCCCAAAAGAAAGGCTATAGAATGAAAATAAGATTGGCTATAGTTGACAAAACAAGAAACTGACTTAAGAGGTTGGGTTAGGTGTGTGGCAAAGATAGAAGTATAGAACACAAGTACGAACACACAACATGGTGGACCATAACATCTTTTTTTGACGTCTATCTATTCATTTACATTTTTGTCTGCCAACCAAACCAAACCACTTCACTTCTCTCAAGTACACCACCTCTCATTATCAATCTTTGTACCGTCGGTAAATAAATGATGTCCACTGCCACCACAATCTCTGCTTCATTTTCACCAATGGGTGTCATGAAAGCATCCAACCGGACAAGATTGCAGGTGTTCCGAGCATCGAATGATTTTAGAAAAAAGATTATATTTTTAAAACACATACATTGAACTAGAAAAAAAACCATTTTACAAAATACCCGTGCATTGATATGCATCGGTATCATACAACACCAATTACAAATCAACCATTGTTTAATTCTCACATATGATAAAAGAAATCTCAAGATCCATGTACGTGTCTATCTAAAAGCAAAGAAAGATTAAAAAAATCACATACTTAGAAAGTTTTAACTTTTAACCTACCTGTTGGTCTCTTCTTTATCCTTTGTTTCGATGCAAGATTTATTGGCTCCTTTTTTAATTTTGTAACTTGTTGTTTTCGTCTGTAGATCGTACGTTAAATGATTTTGTGGATCTGCAATGGTCTTTATTGTTGTAGATTATAAATTTGGGATAGATGATCGTGGTGTTAGAGGATGATGGAGGCGGCGGTTGGGTGAAAGTTTAGATGATGAAGATAGGTTAAAGAGATTTGTATGTTTTTTTTTTCTAATCTAGCCTAATAAAACCAGATAAGTTTATTGAAAAATTAGATGCGAAAATCCATTAATACCCTTATGCTGTTTATGTAAAGTAATATAAATTGCAGATAATTTCAAAAATGCCATTGTGTAAATATATATTGTACACCATGTATTATTAGGAGTAATAACCAGGGTTCTGACAGTTCTGACTCTAATTTTGGTTCTGAAAAGAAAGTTACACTATATATATATATATATATATATATATATATATATGGATGCCTTAACAGTGTCTTCCAGGTTGCGGCCAAAGGGAAGAGTTAGCTAACACATGTAAGGGCATAGGGTTTCGTTTACAGAGGAAGTTGATTTGGTTAAGGGGGTGTTCGACCCATAGTTTAAGGTGTGAAAAACGGGACTATTTTGGGTTAAATGTTAACGGGGCGAGTTATGAACTAAACTAAGTTAAGGGCTTTATAGAGGGGTGTCATGAGATGCATATGGAATTTAAATAGGGTTAAGTTTTAGGACAAGGTTAAATATCCATCATCGATTGATGAGCCATTTTGGTATGTGGTTCATGTCTTGATTGTATACGTTTATGTGTTTAGATTTTGCTAGAGTACGAGTACCTGGAGAAGCTTGTTCAGGTGAGTTTCATAGTCCCATGTTTTTATGAGCTATAAATGATTTGACTTCCAGATGGGATGGAAGAGACATTGTATGGTTTTGTAAATAATGATGTGAATGTTTTTATGGTTTGTGATGGACTTGTGTGTACACTTATGTGACTAACTGCTATGCGATTCTTGATTGTTATTGTGGTTTGACTTGGTACCAAGGGGATGTTGACAAGTCGGGGCCTTGGGATTGGTTCATAGGTGTATGGGAGCCTATGGGACCATGGTTATTGGTAAGGATGGGAGCCTTGGAAATTGTGGTTATTGGTAAGGCTTGGTGCCTTGGAATTGTGATTGTATGGTTAATCTTGAATGGTAGTTGTTAATGCATAACTGTAACACATTGTCCATATGTTCTTTTATTGATGGTTGTTATTCACAGCTTATAACTATTTTGGGGTTGGGTTCTAAACCTATGACCCTCACCAACTTTATGTTGATGTGTTTTAGTGTCTCTTTCAGGTGAGAATGTGGTTAAGCGTGAGAATAGGAGTGGCTAGCTGGGAGGCTTAGGATTGCATTTGGAGGAACCCCCTTTCCTCTTAGTCTTTATTTATGTTTGAATAAGTGATACTTTGTGTATACCTATATGTTTGTTATGTGTTAAATGTATGTCTTTGGTAAGAGGTAGACCTGTTACCTACTTACCTAGACGCCTACATTGTTTGAGATATCTTCATGACATTGTGTCACCATTTATGATATTTCCATTTCATTTTGTTATCTCTATAGACACGCTATTGTTGTGAAGATATCCATACCCCGCGTCCCATATTCCGCCATGGTGGGGTGTGACAGAATGGTATCAGTGACAGGTTATAGAGAATTAGGTTGCCTAGCCTAGTCTGTAGCTTAAGGATCCCTACATATAGGCGTCATAGGGTTATGTGTATGGTCTTGATTGTATTTTCCTAAATTTTATTTTTGTGAATTTTGACTAGTATGAGTTGAACTATAGTTTCTCATACTTAGTCACCTGTTAATTTCGGTTTTGATTTTGATATATGAATTACTTTCACAATAAATGATGAGTTATTTTGTGTACCTAATGTATAGTATTTTTCTTTTGATGTTTAAGTCATGTTCCCTAAGAATCGTGTGGTGATTCGAGTTACTAGGAGTAGGTGGATAGGAAGGATTTTAAGTTGTTTCCACTCTTATGGGCGGCATGATTTATAACTGATTATGATGTTGTTTTGGATTTTGTCTATGCTGTTTTAGCTAGACTACATATTTATGTATTCAAAGAGTTTGGTTATGTTATTTTAATAGATGGAGTTTTAGACCTTGTTGGTTATGTGGTTATGAGCTTATGTGAGTAGATGGATTTATGTGTTGTATGTTGTATTGACTCTTATAAGTGTCATCATATGAGGGAGTGCATTTAGGAAATGGTAATTGTACAAGTATGGTGGCCAACATAGTTATACAAGTACCACAACTTCAATGTGTTCTCAAGTATGATTGCATGAAAGAGGGTTAGTACATGCATGTATATGACGAGATGTGGATTTTGGGTATATGTATAATATATGGGTTTATGTAACGGTTGTCTACGATATGGATATTTATGAGTGTGTTATTGTTTTGGATTATAGTCATGTTGTTTGATTACAGGGTCACACGATATGGACTGGTTTTAGTGATGGGTTTTATGCCTTGTGGTAAGATGGTGATTACTCGTATGAAAAAACGAGTGTATGACGCGATTGATTGATCTGACATGTATGGTAACGAGTATGTTTTGGGTGATTTAATAGGTATATATATGCGGATGTATATATACTAGTATGTGTTAAGTTATGATATATGGTCGTTCAGTAGTTATTATAACTTGAACGTACCTTGTGTTTGCTCGTGTTTTTATGGTGCTAGAGTTTGATGCAGTTCCAACAGCGTTTTGAGTCTTTTGATGTGTGGCTACATTCAGGTATGTATTTTAATTAATGAGAACTACTAAATTTTCTTGCAAATAAGTCTGGCTAATTATAGGAAAATGGTTTTGAAAATAATTTGTAAGTGTATGGTATGATGTCATGACTTACATATTCTTTTTTAAGTTTGTGGTAGTAAGCTATAAAAATAATTGTCTTGAAATTAATTGGATTAGTTTTCTATGTAACATGAGATAATACATTTTAAAAGGGGTAAAGAAATGTTACAATAATTTTTTTTTGGTAGAGTTAAAATTTTAGAAGTATTTAACTAAGACGGAAAGAGTAAAAAATAGAGATTTTATTATAGTAATAATAATAATAATAATAACACCACACCTTGTGAACGTGTAATAGTTTAGTTATAACCAGCCTAAATGGATTATATAAAATAATAATAATAATAATAATAATAATAATATAAAAGAAAATGAAAAAGGGTATTTTATAAACATGTATTGGTTTCATAATAACAAGTGAAATAAGTTTAATATTGGTAAACAAGATAATGGTTAGAATAAGATTGTAGTATACTAACTAGTTGATATCTTGATAATATGATGACGATAAAGGATGAGTTTATGGTTAAAAATGAGTATGATTGATTTATTAGAAGTAACTAATTTGGACGAAAGTTTAAAATTTTCTAAGGTATCAAAATTTGGTAATACTAATCGTGACGAGTCTAATTTTTCGTTGTTGGCACACTCCATTGATCTTTCGGATTACATTATTTTTTTTTCAGTTGTTTTGTCTAGGGTTCGTTTTACCCTATATTTTATTTTAGGACACGATTGTTTTGGCTTTGGTATATGTCATGGTTGATTTAGTTATGCGGTTGTGGGAATGTTCGGATGAGAGGATAGAGTTGGTTAGTATTACTTATGGTTAGATATTAGAATGGAGAGATGTATTTTGGTTTAAAGGTTGTGCTGAAGGAATGATTAAGATTTGTGGAGTTTTGGAACTTAGATTGGTTACGGGAATAAAGGAGTAAGTAAAGTTAGTTGATTGGTCGTGGGAACGAGATGTCATGCTATGAGAAGTTGGTTGAAGTACCATTAGGAGATTGATGAAAGTACCATCGGATGTGAGGGTAGAGTAGAAATTTTATACTAATGGAAAGATTAGGCAAATAACACGCAAGGGAATGGGTATAGTTATGGAGGCAAGGTAGTAGTAGTAGACACGTGAAGGAAAACATGGATGTGAAAGAATGATTGGTAGGAGGCTGATTAATGGTGATTACAACAAGTAAGGAAGATTGAGCCATTGAGGGGTTGAAGTAAATTTAGAAATATTGTGGTAGATGAGTTGAAGTTAGAGGCTACTGGGTAGTGTGAATTTCCTAGGTAACATCATAGAGATGAGAAGGAGTGCGTGGAGAGCTACATCGTGAAGCAAGGAGCTGAAAGGACTACGTGCCGGCTGCTAGAAGAATGCAAGAGATCTCGAAGGAGTCGCAGAAGCTTCAATGACTGGGTTAGCGACAAGTACAACGATGGAAAATTTCCTTATGGTTCGAGATGAAGAAGAAAGAAAAAAGTAGGGTACAGTGGAGCTACGAAGAGCTGGACCAATAGATCGTGATGGAATGACTACACAACATAGGAGTAAAGGACTTGTGGAAGTAACAAGAGGGAGTCGACTACACGATGATAGAATTTCAGGGTAGTCGATATCGAAGGATGAGTAGTGAAGCTAAGCTGAATAAGTTCGTGGAGAAGTGATTAGAGAGTCGGTTTTGTGAAGGTGTTATGAAAGATCTTTGGAAGAGACAGCTATGCATTATCCAATGCACAAGCAATTTCTATAGATTTGATGAATGAAGTATGGAATTTCTGTTGGACGGGATAGTGTAGGAATAAGGGAGAACAATGGAAGGAGAGAACCAAGTATTCCTAGAATATGATGATTGAAAATACCTCATGTTTGGTGAAAGATCAAAACAGAAGTATGAGATTTGAGTAAGAATTTAGAATATGGCTTAGTTTAGACAAATAGAAACTAATGTGGGTAAAATATGAGTGTGTGATCTGCATGGAGTCACATGAAACTCTAGTCTATCCGTATTAGGAGGAGTAAAAGAACTGGTCGTGAGAAAAACAAGTGAAGTTACTTGGATTTTTTTTTGAAGTATAGATGACTTGAAAGACGGGAAGCATAACACCGTGATGTACGCCATGATCTGAGGAAGAAGAAGGAAGTGTGGATAGATGCGAATCATGAATGAAATAGGTCGACATAAGAACCGAAGGTAAAAAGAATTGGTATAGCCTAATGAGTATACTAAGGCACTAAGCATGCTAATATTGTTGTAGTGTGGAAATGAAATGGCACTGACCTATACTGTTTGATTGGGAGGCTTAGTATCGATAATCGAATGGATGAGCTGTTATAGGTGTGATGTGTCATGAGGGACGAAAGGCTTCGGCTAACTGAGACAAGATGAGGAGCACTATGACCTTGAAGGTAAGACAGTGTGTAGGTATAAAGGAAGTGTTGAGTATAAAGAAATCATAAACAAAAGTGAGAAAGAAGTGTTTAGGTGCTACTAATGAGGTATCCAAATTTAATGGAAGTAGTTGTAGCATGGGTTTGGATGACAGTTGATAGACTAACTGAGATAACCGTCCTATTGGTGATATGTATAGATCCTAAGTTGATTTGGATTAGAATAGCCTTGTTATGATGAACTAATGAATATTTGAAATACCGTCATAGGTCACTTGTGTAAGTAAATTGGAATTTTTAAGTAGTTTGGGGCACGGACTGAAGGGAGTTGATGAACAAGATTGGATATGGGTATATTCAGCTAATTGGAAAAGGATGGACAAGTGAGAGATTTATAAAATCTTAGGAGTTACACTGAGGGTATGAGTGATTGATTTAGAGGGGCTTAGGAATCTCGTTAGCGATGGTTGAGTTTTCATATAATGATAGTTATCATACTAGAAGTCGGTAAATGCCATTTGAGGCACTATATGGAAGGATAGGGTGAGTTGTCCCTATTGTGACTAGAATTGGTGAAAGATGCTAATTATATAATAATGGTGTTTGTGGAAAGGATGCGAGAAATAAGAGATTATATGTTGAAAAGGATGAAACCACTAGAGTTAGTGACAAATCTATGTAGAAAGTTTCACCTATAGTAATGGGTGGCATGTTTTGGTAAAAGGGAAAAGTTGATGTCGAGTCTTGTAGGTCTATTTATGATCTTTAGAAATATCGGACCAGTAGCATATGGATATAGAATTACGAGGGGAATTAAGTGGTGTACATGATATATTTCATGTATTAAGATTGGTAAATGTTGTTTGAGAATGCATATTTGCATGTACGGTTATCCGGAATTTGTGTTAATAAGAGTCTTCGTTTTATCAAAGGGTCATTTGTGAGATTTATTGGCTGTGAGGTCAAGAGTTTAGGAATGAATTTAAATATTGTTGGTTTGTATATGTGGTATTTTGAGACTTAAACTAAAGTACACATGGAAATGAGAGGAGTTCATTTAGAAAAAGTATCCTCATGTGATTTGTTGTTTGTGTGTTTAATCCTAAGGAGTAAATCTCGGGACGAGATTTCTATTAGGAGGGAGTGATGTGACAACCATGGTTTTTGGGGTTCGTCACTTAGACTATAGTTTAAGGTGTTTTGTGCAAATATGTGCTTTTATGTGCTTATGTGTTTATTTTGTGTGTTTGGAGTGAGGTTTGGATATCGTTTATGGGTATATGGTAATCATAAGTAAATCAAGGAACGGTTATTTCATGTTCATGAGCCCACATGGTAGTGACTATGAAATGAGATGGTGTTATTTAGTGGTTTTACGTATACACATATGTATTATAGAAAATCATATTTTTACGGTTTAGGGTTTTGCATTTAGGGGTCTCGGAAGAGGTATTTAGTCACGGGAGTATTTTTGGGGATGGTTTTAAGTCATTTAGGACTTAGTTAATTACAGTAGTTTATTTCATATTTCAAGAGTTTTTATAAAACTATATATTTTTACGTCTTTTAAGGTATACGCGTAAATTTGACTAGTTTTACGGTTTTGAGGTTTTGGAGGCTTTAGGAGCTGAAATAAATTAAGGAAAATTAAGGTAATATTTTTATTAAAATTATTAATAATTTAAATAAAAAACGAAATTATGGGGGTAGGATTCGGTTATGCACGGTTAAAACAAAAGGAAGGAAAAAAAAGAAAAAAGGAAAGTGGGCAATTATACTTGGGCTAGGACTTGTCAATAACTATATAAGGTGTAAAATAAGATTGGAAAAAAAACATAATCTCTAGAGGTCGACGGTTTTCTTTGGTTTAGGATTCTTCGTATTTTTTTTGGTCTTCCATTATTCTTAAGGTAAAAACCTTCAAATCTCTTTTCAATTTATTTGTTTTTAATGTTTTCATAATCAATATATGATGGATCTAGGGTTTATTATAAATTAAAAACCTGAGTTCTTGTGATATAACAATGTTTAGAATAATTAGGGTTTGTGATTAAATAAGTTATGAATAATTAATTAGGTTAATCATGTTAAATTCGTCATTAAAAACTGGGCAGAATTTTTGGGTCATTGTTTTGATCATATCTAGAGTTTTACAAACTTTTAATTTTTGAATCTTATGTCCCTGGAAAGGTAATTGAGTTGTCTTTCAAATGAAACAAATGAGAACTAAATTGGAGGTCTGTAAGTGGGTCAAAAACAGGTTACATCAGTCGGGTGTCAAAACAGTTTTTGGATCGGCCTATTTTCTTTTTATGTTTTGAATTGTTTGGGGTACTTAGGGTTATATTGAAACCTTCAAACGAACATGAGACTTAGATTATATATTAAATAAAGGATCTGGGGGAGGTCTAAACAAAAGGGTTAGGGTAAGACCCTTTGATCATAACAAACTTTTCATATATTCAAAATCAGTAAATTCTGGATAGGTAAAAGTATATATATATATATATATATATATATATATATATATATATATATATATATATATATATATATATATATATATATATATATATATATATATATATATATATATATATATATATATATATATATATATATATATATATATATATATATATATGGAGGCCTTAACATTGTCTTCAAGGTTTCGGCCTAAGGGAAGAGTTAGCTAACGCATGTAAGGGAATAGGGTTTCGTTTACAGATGAAGTTGATTTGGTTAAGGGGGTTTTCGACCCATAGTTTAAGGTATGAAAAACGGTACTGTTTTGGGTTAAATGTTAACGGGGCGAGTTATGAACTAAACTAAGTTAAGGGCTTTATAGAGGGGTGTCATGAGATGCATATGGCATATAAATAGGGTTAAGTTGTAGGACAAGGTTAGATATCCATCATCGATTGATGAGCCATTTTGGTATGTGGTTCATGTCTTGATTGTATACGTTTGTGTGTTTAGATTTTGCTAGAGTACGGGTACCTGGAGAAGCTTGTTCAGGTGAGTTTCATAGTCCCATGTTTTTATGAGCTATAAATGATTTGACTTCCAGATGGGATGGAAGAGACACTGTATGGTTTTTTAAATAATGTTGTGAATGTTTTTATGGTTTGTGATGGACTTGTGTGTACACTTATGTGACTAACTGCTATGCGATTCTTGATTGTTATTGTGGTTTGACTTGGTACCAAGGGGATGTTGACAAGGCGGGGCCTTGGGATTGGTTCATAGGTGTATGGGAGCCTATGGGACCATGGTTATTGGTAAGGCTGGGAGCCTTGGAAATTGTGGTTATTGGTAAGGCTTGGTGCCTTGGAACTATGATTGTATGGTTAATCTTGAATGGTAGTTGTTAATGTATAACTGTAACACATTTTCCATATGTTCTTTTATTGATGGTTGTTATTCACAGCTTATAACTATTTTGGGGTTGGAGTCTAAACCTATGACTCTCACCAACTTTATGTTGACGTGTTTTAGTGTCTCTTTCAGGTGAGAATGTGGTTAAGCGTGAGAATATGAGTGGCTAGCTGGGAGGCTTAAGATTGCATTTGGAGGAACCCCCTTTCCTCTTAGTCTTTATTTATGTTTGAATAAGTGATACTTTGTGGATACCTATATGTTTGTTATTTGTTAATTGTATGTCTTTGGTAAGAGGTAGGCTTGTTACCTACTTACCTAGACGCCTGCATTGTTTGAGATATCTTCATGACATTGTGTCACCATTTATGATATTTCCATTTCATTTAGTTATCTCTATAGACACGCTATTGTTGTGATGATATCCATACGCGCGCCCCATATTCCGCCATGGTGGGGTGTGACACATATCAGTTCTATCATTTAACCAAATTAAATTAGTCAAAATTTGGATTTGTTATGTAAGTGGGTTTTAGTGAAATCGCAAGGAATTCAAACATAAGGAATCATAACATTACAACTATGTCTACCCACATTCCTAATTAGGTTCCAATTTGATTTTAATATAAAAATCCCCAATTATGAAATTAAGAACCTTAGAACAAATTGATTGAAATTGAATGAAGATACTTACAATTGATTCATGTTAGATGATGGATGAGTGAAACCCTTGTTTTGAAACAAATTAATTTGAGTGATTTGGAAGCTTTTGAAAGTTGTTAACGGAGGTTTTTAGTGGTTTCCCGTCGCCACCATGAAGAAAAAGAAAAGGGGTTTTTGAAAAAAATGATATGTTATTAAAAAACTGTTCCTTTTGTCGTTAGTGGGTTGCGGTTCGTTATTGATAATGAACCGCGCCTTTAAATATGGAAAATTAAAGAATCACCGGCAGAAGGCCAATTTAAACCAAGAAAATGAAGGAAATTTTTATAACTGAATTTTTCTAACATACTTAAAATACATATCAAGTATTTTGGAAATCATTGGACCACTTCAATACCAGGTTATAATGCCTTAATGAAAGATTGCGAGTTAAATCGAGACCGAAAAATACCGAAATGGAGAAACGACTACTCGTAAGAAAGGAGAGAGAGGAGAGTGTCCAAGCGGAGTGAATCAAGGCTAATTTCAATGATCAAGAGATGAGTGACAATCTTTAAGTAGTAGAAACGAAGAGCTTGTGTCATCTATAGTGGTTTAAGACGTGCCTTTCCGGCATAAGTCTAAACGGCTTTGGTAATGAACCATACCAAGCAATTTTGCTAAAAAGAGTAAGATCACTTTCAAGTAATTGTCTTAAACTGTTACAAAAATAAAAGCAATAGTATAGATTTACTTTCTCTCCCACGTGATCGGACAAATATCATTCCTTAGGATTATAATGACAATATCCTTGGAATATTTCAATTCTAAGCGTGTGATATCCTAACTACAACTTATGTTGTAGTTTGGTATCTCAAAGGGTTAATGAATTATCTTAAAGATGAGCTCAATTGCACATATTACACATGGTATAGGGCCTACTAACCGTATAAGATGCAAACCATAAAAATCATGTTTGATACTTTAAGCTACTACTAACTCACACATCAACACCAAGTGAGTCAAGTATCCAAGACCATGAAGGTTTGAGAGTGTGAAAGAATAGAATCACATACCACAAAAAAAGTAAAGGCAAGGATGCCAAAAGCAATCAAGTATTCAAGTAATGATCAATAGGGCGTGTGGAAGGACAAAAACGTACCTTAGCCACAAAGTGCATCCTAAGTCTTTTAAGGACCAATGGTACACCCAAACTTGACCAAAGTAAATACTAAGTCTTCAGGGACTAGTATCACTTACACCAATCTTGATATCATCATCCTTATATGTTGGAGATCAAAAGGAGATGAGTCTTCTACAAGTGCAAGTAGCTCAATCTACAATCAAGTTAATGACTTATCTTCATGAGTACCTACACAAAGAAAGATAAAAACTAGTAAATACATTTCAAAAGTAAATCTAAAATGAATATAAGATACTAAACAAGATATGATGCAATATTACTAATTAAAAGGTCTATTTTTATTGAAAAAAATGTTTCGACCAGAGAGAAACTTTAATACAACGAACCCTTCTAATTTGAGGAGACAATAGATCGATCCAAGTTTTAAAGCACAATATACTTCAAAGATCTTGAGTGACCATATCTCTGATACCAATTATAGAAACTAGAAAGGAGGGGGGGTTGAATAGTTTTTCTCAATTATGATCCTAATTAAAACCCTTTCAATTAGTTTTGTCCCAAAAATACCTTTTACTTGAAAACTAGTTTTATAGTTGTTAGGTTCGATTCTGATGCAATAACAATGAAAGGTGACAATGAAATGAAATGCTAGAATGTAAATGTAAGTAAGGAGTAAAGAAAGAAGCAACATAAGGAAATACCCCAAGATTTATAGTGGTTCGGCAACAAAGCTCTCTCTTCGTTCCTACTTGATAGGTGTGTAAACACCCATCCTTTTACCACTTAATTCGGGCTAAAACGAGACCAAAACACGTATTTAATATCATTTGTTTGGAATTATGCGTGGTTTTTGTGTTTATTGTGTTTTCAGATCCAACCGGATGAATATTAAAGAAAACATGGGATTGCACGGGTTTTATCAAGGAAAAAGACCAAAGACGAAGTCTATTGTCCAAGAGTTGCAAAAGATTTGAAGTCAATGGGCCTATTTGAAGATTTATCGAAGAAAAGGACCAAAGATGGAAGATTTACATATGTCGAAGAAACTCGAGTCTATTTAACGAAGAAATTAAAAGACGAGTTGGATTTAATCGACGACAAATCCCGAATCAGAATCGAAAACGTCAACTTTTCTGAAAAGACGAGAAGACAAGAAGAAAGGGAGAAAGCCCACTCACCAACCAACCACTAGGAGTATAAATAGATTCTCCCTTCACATTTTAGGGAGTTAGTTCATTTTTTTCTTTTTCCCAGTTCTAGGTTCGTAGCATCACAAACACCATTAGGGTGTTTGGTGATTTTCATCTTTTTCTTTCAATCTTGTAACTTTTGATCATTACATCTTGTTACTTTTACATTAATCAATCTATTCCATCTTTTCATTTATCTTGATCTTCATCATCTTCTATTGCAAGTTCTTAAGTTTTTATTTGATTCGAGTTTGATCCTAAAAAGTTGTTGATTTAGTGTTTTTATTGGTGGGATTTGTTTCTTATGGTATTTAAATGATTTGTGTTTGATTTGGTAAACCCTTTTTGAGTACTTTGGTGTTTATATTGAAAAATCGGGTGGCTTCTGCTGTTACTGTTCTTTGATTCCCAGTTCTTTCCGAACAAACCCAATATTCCGAATAGGCGAGTCTCTATTTGCCTTATTCGGAATTTTGGGTATTCCGAATAGAGTTTTTAACTTTCTCTTACTCGGAATATTTTAAAATATTCCGAATAGTGTGATTTTTCCGCATAGCCAAGTTTAATTTTTCCCTTATTCGGAATATTTCATATATTCCGAATAGTGCTCACTTTCCGAATAGTCTTAACTTTCCACATAGGCCATATATTCCGCATAGGGCAAGATGTTCCGCATAGGCATGTTTCCGCATAAGGGTGATTTTCCGAATAGGGCATTTTTCCCATTAGCTAAACATTCCGAATAGCACTATTGTCAGTAAGGTTCTTTTATTAGTTTCATGTTTTAATTGTTTAACTATATTTTTGTGTTAATTCGTTTACTGTTTCTATTCTAATCCTTGTTTATTCATTGCACTTATTTACATTATCAAACTAAACCCTCCTTTTTGTCACCAAGAACAAATCATTTCACTTTAAACTGAGATCAATTCGAGAGGATACCGAGAAATATTTTGAACCCATTGCAAATGCATGTATCAAATGGCGCCGCTGCCGGCTCTTCTCGTTAAGATCAAAAGTTTTTTGTGAGAACTTGGATTTTGGGATCCGTTTCCCGTGAACGTTAATTTTTCACAAAAATTTTCAAAAACACTAAAAAATATAAAATTTTCAAAAATCCTAAAAAGTAAAAAACCATAAAAAACCATAAAAAACCAAAAATATTTTTGTATTGTTTTTGCCTTGTTAGTTCTTTTGCAGGTGTATGCGCACTCGATCCACGTCTTATCAAGAGCCCGAGCCTCTCGATCAATTAGACATGGCCGGTGTACCACCTCCAAACAATAATAACAACAACAACCCGCCTTTCAACAACATGAACAATAACAACAACAATGAGCCCCTTCCGGATAATCGCCCGATGATTGAATTGCTGCAAGCTCATGTAGATGGCAACACGGATCCAATTGTCATTCCTCCAATTGCCGCCAACAATTTCGAGCTCAAGTCAGGCTTTATCCAGATGGTCTTTGCTCAACCGTTCTTGGGACGAACCATTGATGACCCACACGACCACATCAAGAGATTTCTACAACTCACTAATACGGTCAAGTTCAATGGGGTTCCACAAGAAGTTATAAGGTTACAACTTTTTCCCTTTTCTTTAGAGGGACAAGCCCGGCATTGGCTTGCTAAGGAACCGCCACAGAGTATTCTCTCGTGGACGGATTTGGAAACAAAGTTTATCAATTACTTTTTTCCACCCTCTCGTACTACCGCTTTGCGGAATGAGATTATAAATTTTGAACAAAAGTACGATGAGTCATTCAGTGAATCTTGGGATCGTTTTAAAGATCTTTTAAGAAAATGCCCACAACATGGTTTTACCAAAGTAGATCAAATTAATACTTTTTACAATGGTTTAAGCATGAGTGACCAAGATTCACTGAACAGTGCCTCAGGGGGTAATTTATTGGCTAAGACTTCCAATGCTGCTTGGGATATCATTGAGAACAAGTCTCGTGTGTAAACCAAGAGTATTCGAACCAATGTTGCTAGTGCTAGCACTAATGACAGCGACAAGCGACTTGACAAAATCACCACGCTTCTTGAATCGCTTGTCACCCACACCGTCAGCAACAACAACAGCAACAACGCAAAAAACGCTCAAGTGAACGCTGTCAGCCAACCTTGTGAAATATGCGGTGGTCCTCACTCTTACAAAACTTGTACCGCCACCCAAGATTACCCTGCTGAGAATGTGAATGCGGCATATGGCACCTATCCTCAACCTGCTTATCAAGCTAAACCTCAAGGTGACCGTAACTTGCTTAGCTACCGCAGCAACAACTATCTTTCACCACCTGGCTTTCCTCCTACCAACCCAAACCAACAACAAAACCTTAACCGCTCTCCTCAACAACAACAACAACCTCGACAACCTTACATCCCTCCTCACAAGCAACAACAACCACCACAAAGAAACAATCAAGTCTACCAACAACCTGCTTACCAACCACCTGCATACAATGCTCCTTCCAACCAAACCACCACTGCACTACACCAAGAGGTCGCAACCTACATGAGAACCAATGATGTGATAGTGGAAAATCTCCAGCAGGAAGTGCGTAACTTGAAAGCAGACTTGGTAAAGCAAGGAAATGATTTGAGAGCTGATATGAGAAATACGTTGGATAGCCAAACTAATGATTTGAGAAACATGATGGCTAGTTTCTTCCAAAGTAGTCAACCCTCTTCTTCGGGTACTCTTCCGAGTAACACCGTTGCGAACCCAAGAGGGGAGATGAAAGCAATCACCACTCGAAGTGGCAAAGGTACCAAGGAACCCGAGCTTCCTATACCTTCACCGGTGGTTGTGACTAAGGAGAACGAGTTGCCTGCTCCTATTCCTCCTCCTTCTACTTCCCCAATTTCTCCACCTCTTCCTTCTACCCCTCCTCCACCCGTGGAAGTGAATGATCCTATTTCCCTAAAGCCTTCCTCTTCTTTCAATATACCTTATCCTTCAAGGTTGAGGAAAGAGAAGCAAAAACGCAAGGATGATATTCAGGTTTCGAATTTCCTTAAAATGTTCAAACAACTGAATTTCAATATCTCCTTCGCTGAGGCTCTCGCTCACATGCCCAAATACGCAAAAATGTTTAAAGATCTTCTGAGCGACAAGGAAAAGCTCCTCGATATTGCCAACACCCAACTTAATGAGAACTGCTCTGCAGTGCTCTTAAGGAAATTGCCAACCAAGCTTGGTGATCCGGGTCGTTTTCTTATCCCTTGCAATTTCCCGGGAGTAGAGAATTGCATGGCCCTAGCAGATCTAGGTGCCAGTATTAATCTCTCCCCGAGCTAGTCCCCACCAAAATGACTTTGGAATTAGCTAACCGTACGGTTGCTTATCCAGTGGGGATAGCCGAAGACGTCATTGTAGGAGTCGACAAATTCACCTTCCCTGCTGATTTTGTTGTCGTCGACTACGAGATGGACTCACGTGTGCCACTAATTGTTGGTCGTCCATTCTTAAGGACCGGTCGCACTCTCATTGATGTTGAAGCCGGTGAGCTTATCATGAGAGTGGGTGACGATAAAGTAGTCTTCAACATGGGAAAGTTGTCTAAACAGCCTTACTCATATGAGAGCGTTAATTGTATTGACGTTCTTGATGAGGCTTGTGAAGAACACTTTAATGATGCTTGCAAAAGTATTCCTACCTCTCTTCCCAATGTTGAGACCGTGTCCTCTATTGATTCATCGTTGTCTCTATTTGGAGATAGTGATTTATTTTGGAACAATCTTGAAGATACCATGGGAGATGTGACTTTAGCTTCTAATGATTCTCCTATCGATGGGGATGAAGACATGAATTTCTTTGACAATCTTCTCACTGAAGACAATCTTTCTCCTCCATCTCCCACGGTCATTGCTATCGATGCCACGACTTTGAAAACGCCTCCCGTCAAAAATCCTCCGGATTTGGAACTTAAGGAGTTGCCGCCACATCTCGAGTACGTGTTCCTTGACGACAACAAGAAGTCACCCGTCATTATTGCAACGGATTTGAAAGATGAAGAGAAGACTCGCCTCGTTGCCGTGCTTAAAGTTCATAAGAAGGCTATCGCTTGGAAGATCTCGGATATTCGTGGAATTGATCCTCACTTCTGCACACACAAAATTCTCATGGAGGACGACTATAAGCCCACTATTCAAAGCCAACGAAGGGTGAATCCAAAAATCCATGAAGTCATCAAAACAGAGGTTATCAAACTTCTTGATGCGGGTATGATTTACCCTATTTCGGATTCACCATGGGTTAGTCCAATCCATTGTGTGCCCAAGAAGGGCGGAATAACCGTTGTTCCCAATGAACACAACGAGTTGATTCCCACTCGTCTCGTTACTGGGTGGAGAGTTTGTATAGACTACCGCAAACTCAATGATGCCACGAGAAAGGATCATTTCCCTCTACCTTTTATGGACCAAATGCTTGAACGTTTAGCGGGTAATGAATATTACTGCTTTCTTGATGGTTTCTCGGGTTATTTTCAAATACCCATCGATCCCCAAGATCAAGAGAAGACTACATTCACTTGTCCCTATGGCACTTTTGCTTACAAAAGAATGCCTTTTGGCTTATGTAATGCGCCCGGGACTTTTCAAAGGTGTATGTTAGCTATCTTCCATGACATGGTTGAACAAACCATGGAAGTCTTCATGGATGATTTCTCGGTCTTCGGGGATTCTTTCTCTTCTTGCCTTACCAATTTGGAACGTATGCTAAAGAGGTGCGAAGACACTCGCCTGGTTCTAAATTAGGAAAAATGCCATTTTATGGTAAAAGAAGGCGTCGTGCTTGGACATAAGATCTCGAAAGCCGGTCTTGAAGTAGACCGTGCTAAAGTCGATGTTATCGCAAAGTTGCCTCCACCTTCAACCGTGAAGGGTGTGAGAAGTTTCTTGGGTCATGCGGGCTTCTACCGTCGATTCATCAAAGATTTTTCTCAAATCGCTCGCCCGATGACCCACCTCTTGGAAAAAGATACTCCTTTTATCTTTTCCAAAGAGTGTCTTGAAGCCTTCAACTCGCTTAAGGATAAGCTTACTAAGGCACCCGTCTTAGTTACCCCTAATTGGGAGCTGCCTTTTGAGTTGATGTGCGATGCTAGTGATTTTGCTATTGGAGCGGTTCTTGGACAAAGAGTGAACAAACACTTCCAACCGATCCATTACGCTAGCAAGACAATGACGGGGGCACAATTGCATTATACGACAACCGAAAAAGAGCTTCTAGCTGTTGTCTATGCTTTTGAAAAATTCCGCCCCTATCTTGTCCTTTCCACCACAATTGTGTATACCGATCATTCCGCGTTGAAGTACTTGTTGACAAAGCAAGATTCCAAACCAAGACTTCTTCGCTGGGTTTTGCTGCTCCAGGAATTTAAAATCGAAATTCGCGATAAAAAAGGAGCAGAAAACTTAGCCGCGGACCATCTTAGCAGACTTGAGGATCCTTACCAAGGGGATCATCCGAACAAAGAAATCAATGATTCTTTTCCCTTGGAGACCTTAATGTCTATAAACTCGAAGCCGAATGAAACCCCGTGGTTTGCGGACTTTGCAAACTACTTGGCGGGTGGAATTCTCAAGGAAGGGTTGACGTCCCAACAAAAGAAGAAGTTCTTCACCGACATTAAAACTTACTTTTGGGACGACCCTTACCTATTCAAACAATGTGCTAACCTGATTATCCGCCGATGTGTTGATGGACCGGCAACGTCTGAAATTCTTGATGCTTGCCACAAAGGACCCACCGGTGGTCACTTTGGTCCCAACTACACCGCTAAAAAAGTGTTTGACTCGGGATTTTATTGGCCCTCCATTTATCGTGACGCTCACGATATGGTTAAAAAATGTGATGCTTGCCAGAAACAAGGTAAGATCACACATAAAGACGAGATGCCTCAGAATTTCATTCAAGAGTGTGAAATTTTTGATGTTTGGGGTATCGACTTTATGGGGCCATTCCCTTCATCTAAAGGAAACAAATACATCCTTGTAGCCGTTGACTACGTTTCTAAGTGGGTTGAAGCCAAAGCTTTGCCTACTAATGACGCAAGGGTGGTTTGTAACTTTTTGAAAGCTTTATTCGCTAGATTCGGTGTGCCTCGCGCCATTATTAGTGATCGTGGGACTCATTTCTGCAATGACCAATTTGCTAGAGTCATGGCTAAGTACGGTGTAAACCATCGTCTTTCCACAGCCTACCACCCATAAACTAATGGCCAGGCTGAAATATCCAACCGAGGACTTAAGCGAATTCTTGAAAGGACCGTGGGAGAGCATCGTGCCGCATGGGCTGATAAACTTGATGATGCTTTGTGGGCTTTCCGTACTGCTTACAAGACCCCGATCGGCTGTACGCCTTATCGTCTTGTGTACGGGAAAGCGTGCCACCTCCCCATTGAGTTGGAGCACAAGGCTTATTGGGCCTTGAAGTGGGCAAATTTTGATATTAACAAAGCCGGTGACCTACGCAAGATCCAACTCAATGAGCTGAATGAACTCCGTAATGAGGCTTATGAAAATTCTTTGATCTATAAGGAAAGAACTAAGCTCATTCACGACTCCAAGATTAAGAACCGAGAGTTCCATGTTGGAGACAAAGTCTTACTTTTTAACTCTCGGTTGAAAATCTTTTCGGGCAAGCTTAAATCTCGTTGGTCCGGCCCATTCACCATTGCCCAAATTTTTCCATATGGTACTCTCGAGCTTGCTCAACCTAATGGACCAAATTTTAAGGTGAATGGCCAACGAGTGAAGTTGTACTTTGGTGAGGACACCTCTCACGAGGTGATTCCATCCCTCACCACGTTCCCCATGAACTAATTTTGGGTCGAGTCAGGCTCGTGACTCGGTTATCAAAAACAAGCGCTCCTCGGGAGGCAGCCCGAGTATCTATCCCTTTAACCCCCTAAGTGTAGGGGAGGACCTATTTTGGTCATTTGTGTTTGTATGGTGATGTGATTACAGGGATAACTGCAATCTTGGAAATCTTTGAAGAACCGTGCTCCCGTGTTATCCGAAATCCGGTTCTATCTCTCAACTATCGTGATTCAATTTTCTTCATATTCACATTTGAAATTGATCACTTTAGTCGTCTCTTCCTTAACTCGAGTTAACCAACGTGCACAATGTCATAAGTGTAGGGGAGACTTTTCCCACATGCTTAAACATTGAGGACAATGTTTATCTTAAGTGTAGGGGGACTTCTATCGAAGTTTTAAGTGGACTTTTCCATGAAAATGCCTTCATTTAACCAGAAAATCCTATTTTTCAACATTTTTTTAATTTTTAATTAGCTTTGGCCATTTAGTCGTAATTTTTAAATTTTTATCGTTGCTTTCATATGTATATATTCCGCAATAAAGACAAAAATATTAATAAAGTGGTGTAGCTAGTTTAGAAATCTTTGATCTATTAGGCCCGTTGCGTTTATTTTGACTCAACCCGAATATACTTATTCAAGTTTATTCTAGCTAGTATCCTTAACCATATAGACCTTAATTGGTTTATTAGGCTAAGTGTCCACGAGTCTCATTACTTGAGATTTTAAATTGTGGAGGACGAGAAATGATAGAGTCAATTATAAGTCGGTATTCTTGCACAAGCTCACTTGGTGTAATTATTTGCCTATTCTCCCATCACTTGCTAATAATTTATCTGCAATAAGTAAGGTCGTACGATTTGAAAAGTTACTTAGCTTCTAGCCCAAGATCGTTTAAAAGTTGCTCGGTAATGATAAGAGTTCATAGCCAAGGCATAACTTATGAAGCGGGGCGCGAAGATTGGCGAGTCCGAAAAGGCCCTAACAAGGCATGAGGATTCAATTTTATTGCTGAAGATCCAAAGTGATGTGAAAAGCATTATTCCTAAAGTCAATATGAAAGATCAAGACTCACGACGAAAAGCAATCAACTCCCATAAAGATCAAGGAGAAGTCTATCCGAAAAGACCCTAACAAGGTATGAGGATAAATAGATCCAAGTCCGAAAAGGAGGCGGATCGTTGTATCTCAAAATCCCAATTAGAGATTGAAGAAATAATCATGAAGTCGTGGTCAACAAAGTTGGAGTACCCCTCAAAAGTCTCCAAGTGAAGAAACTCTATTATGATGAGAAGACCATCATCTCAAGAACGTCTCTCGAAGATATGAAGTATGAAGTACATGCCAAATATCGGCCCGAGAAAGGTCTCAAATCGTGAACCAAGTTGATAACTTGATTTTACTAGGTTCAATTGTTGTTCTCGGTATCTTAACGAATTGATCTTAGCTCTCTATGTGTGACTTAGTTGATCTTTAGTGAAAAAGAATATTTTTGGGTGATTTTAAAATTAAAAGTGCAAAACAATTAAAGTAAAAGTGCTCTTAAAGTAAATCTAAGTCTAATTAAAGTAAAGTGCGAGTATTTTAAAACGTGACTAAAATTAAAGGGCACTAAAGTAAATTGACGTAAACTTAAATCTATCTAAGGCAAACTTAAAGTGCGACTAAATCTAAGGCAAATAATCTAAAAGTGCAATGAAATAAAAGGCAAGAAAAATAAAGCTTGAAAATAAAAATCAAAGACAAAAACTAAATAGAACCTGAATACAGCTCATTTGGAATAAACCTTCGTTTGGAACAATCACTCGTCCTAAATGTCACCTTTGGTTGAAATGATTCTTCTTCACTTGGAATATTACCAAAATCCTTGATCCGGAACAAATTTGTCTGAATATGTCACTTATCCAAAACAATCCTTCGTTCGGAACTTGCTGATTCGGAACTTGTAAATCTTGCCTTGATTCGGAAGTTTTGGTCACCACTTGATTCGGAACTTTCCGGATGAAGCTCCTTTATTCGGAACTTTTGAAGTTCCGAATGAAGGCCCTTGGTTCGGAACTTTTGGAATTGGTTCGGAAGTTATTGATTCGGAAGGTTCCGAATGAAGAGTCTTGGTTCGGAAGTTTTGACTTCCGAATGAACAAGTTTGGTTCGGAACTTTTGAAGTTCCGAATGAGCAACCTTGGTTCGGAAGTTTTGACTTCCGGATGAAGCTCCTTGATTCGGAACTTTGGACTTCCGAATGAAGCCTTCTTTTCTTTCCTTGGTTCGGAACTTTTTCTGGAAAAACAGAAACAAAGCAAAACTCTTCCGAAGAACAAGGAAGATGAGTACCAGCAGATATAATAACAATTTAACCAAAATCAAACAAACGTATGAATAAAATCAACAACGATTCAATGAAATAACATCAACAAGCAATTAAAAACATGAAATTAAACAACTTTTACCATAACAATCAAAAACCACTTTGGATCAAAATTAAAGCATGAACTTAAACATAACATAAACAAATCAAAGAATAAGAAAGGTAGATAAGAGATTGACAAGATAAAGTAAAGATTGACAATAATTAAATGAAAACTTACTTGAAATTAAATGAATTTAAGGTGCGAGACAAGGTAATTAAATTGACAATTAATGTAAATGACAAGTATTTAAATGGTGGAAGAACTAGTGTCACCCTAGCCAACAAGAGTGAAATGATAACTATCCTAATCTATATATAGGGGAGGATTAAGGAAGCTTCCTCCCCTCTTTCCTTTCTTCTTAATTACAAGTTTAAGTCCCTCCTCTTATTAATCTTCATTAATTGCGTCATTAGTCCTTTTCTTCTAATCTTCTTTAAACTTGGACTTAAGGGACTTTTGGCTTCGGGATTTCTTTTGAACTCGTCTTTAAATTCTTCAATAAAATAGACTTGAATTCTTCGGCTTTTGATAAACTTCCGTCTTTTGACTTTTTCTTCGATAAATCTTCAGAATTGGTCGTGGACTTCCGTTCTTTTTGCACTCTTGACTTCTTGACTTCGTCTTTTATCCTTTTCTTTAATAAAAGTCCATAAATGCCCGTGAATGTCCGTGTTTTATCCATTTTTCACCTTTTCATCCTAAATCACAACAAAAACACAAACCACGAATAATTCCGACATAAAAGACATAAAATACACGTTTTGGTCCGGTTATTATTGTAGTTAAGTGGTAGAAAAGATGGGTGTTTACACACCTATCAAATCCCCTACACTTGACCATTGCAATGTCCTCATGCAATGCATTAGTCACAAAGCAAGATTACACTTTTCATCGTAATCAATCCACGTTGGCCTTTATTAAAGACATTAAAGAGATAGAAAATTAAAGACATTCAAAATAAAGAAATCAAAAGCATACCTTGGGTTTTGAAAATGTTATGAATAATCATCATCCTCAAATTTTCACTTTCTCCAAACCAAGCTTAAAAACGAGATCATTGTTATTATAAGTTAGTAAACTAACACGAACTCATGTGGGCCAATTACTCACTTAGACTCCCTTATTCCTAGGTGTATCTCTTATATTTTATTATTTGTCTTGAATGATCACGAAGATGCATTGTTTGACTTATTTCGATAGTTATTTAGTCTGAAAATAAAGTGCACGATTTAATCAATAGTTAGCTAAAGGACCAAATCTTTTAAAACTGCTTCTCGGGATATCAGAAAGTTCATATCTTGGCATAACTTGGTTCGCGATTTGAGACCTTTCTCGGGCCGATATTTGGCAGCGACTTCATACTTTAAATCTTGAGAGACGTTCATGAAATAATGGTCTTCTCTTCATAATTGGAATTTCTTCATTTGAAGTTTTGAGAGATTCATACTTGGACCACGACTTCTTCATTTTTCTCCAATCTTTATTTTGGACTTTGATATACAACGATCCGCCTCCTTTTATGACTTGGATCTATTTATCCTCATACCTTGTTAGGGTCTTTTCGGATACACTTCTCCATGACTTTTGGGGAGTTTTTGCTTTACGTCGTGTGTCTCGATCCTTCATATTGATTTTCGATAAATGATTCTTCACATCACTTTGGATCTTTAGCAACAAAACATAGCCCTCATGCCTTGTTAGGGCCTTTTCGGACTCGCCAATCTTCGCGCCCCGCTTCATAAGTTATGCCTTGGCTATGAACTCTCGTCATTACCGAGCAACTTTTAAACGATCTGGGGCTAGAAGCTAAGTAACTTTTCAAATCGTACAACCTTATTTATTAGCAAATAAATTATTAGCAAGCGATGGGAGAATAGGCTTATAATTAACTCACATAAATTCACGAAAGAATACCGAACTTATAATTGGCTCTATCATCTCTCGTTCTCCACAGTTTAAAATCTCAAGTAATGAGACTCGTGGATACTTAGCCTATTAAATCAAAGTTTTGGGTTTTCGAGTCGCCTATAGGATCTTGCAAATTCTTGGACTTTTTCAAGTTTTAGAAATCGCGTTTTAAAGTTCCCTTGATAAACGACTCTCTAGGATCAATTATAGGAACTTGCGAAAAGTTCTTGTTCTTAACCCGTGAGAGTTAAGACTTTCGCGTTTTATAGCTCCCTATATAAAAGCCTAGCAAAACTTGACTTAAACACGTTAAGGATACTAGCTAGAGTAAACTCGGATTGAGTCAAAAGATTCACAACGTTTGAAAATTAAAACCACTTATTAAACATTTATTCTAGCAAAGAAAGAAAATAACTATACAAAAGGAAAAACTAATAGGCCAAAATAGATCAAAAATTTGAAAAGTGTCGAAAAATTGATTTTCCGGTTAAAATGAGGACAAATACAAGGAAAAGAGCACTTAACTTCGATAGAAGTCCCCCCTACACTTAAGATAAACATTGTCCTCAATGTTTAAGCATGTGGGAGTAAGCTCCCCTACACTTAGGACATTGTGCACGTTGTTTAAATCTTGCTAAGGAAAAGACAACTAAAGGGATTCCTATTTTAATATTGAGAAAATATAAAATAGTGAATCGAAAAGAGTTTAGGATAGAACCGGGACGAAGTAGAACACGGAATCACGGGTCGTTCAAGAATCATCAAGAGTGGATCATTGAAGCTCGAATCCCTGATTAAGAAGTGAGGAGAGGAAATAGCAATCCAAAGGGTCTCCCCTACACTTATGGTAAAGAAAGCGGAAAGATAGATACATGGGTTGCCTCCCAAGAAGCGCTTGATTTTTGTTAACCGAGTCGTGAGCCTGACTCGACCTTGATCATCAACGGAAGTAGCATGAAACAAATCCACCAGGATCAAAGACATAGTTTTCATCCATCAATAAGCAAGAGCTTAAGGCGAACAAGGCAAGCCAAAAGAGAAATGGCAAGGTTCCCTTAAGCAGCGATGGAGCATGGTGGAAGCAAAGTTGAAGTGGAGCAAGCATGTCTTCAAAATTTCCAAAGATATTTCCTTTTATTTCATCAGGTGGATACTGAGATGGCTTAAAGACTTCAATACCGGGGTCGAACACCTTTTCCTTTAGGGGAAAATAGCACTCAGGCTCAGCCGAGTGTGAAGAAGATCCGCAAAGAAGCACAACCTCGTCCTCAGAAGTGGGACAAAGAGGTGTCAAATCATACGTGCAACGGATTTCGGTGTCGACCGGTTTCTTCTCCTTTGACAAAATGCTCTTCAAATCCAAAGGAGGATCAAGGCGATAATCTTCAAAGTCAAAAGGAGGAGCATCACTCTCATGAGGGAAGTATGTGTTGAGAAATTCAGAGAAATCTTCCTCGAATGAGTAATCGTCCAAAGTAGGATCGAGTGATGGTGGAGGATCTTCATTATGTGAAGAATCGCTCGATAGAGTATCGGCCTCATCAAAATCATCGAAAGTGGGCAGCTCGGGATACTCAGAAGTACAATCAAAATCATCCGAATCTGAGCTAGAATCATCATCATCATAAGCATCGAAGACCGGTGGAGAATCAAAAATGGGAGAAGCGTCCAAAGTAGGGAGAGAATCATCCACATCATTTTGAAAAAGTGGATTATCGATGCAAGAGTCGAATAGAGGATTGTCGTAGACGGTAAAGTCATCGAGCACATTTATCATATTCACTGATTCTCGGCCTCCAAAGGATTTGTTTGTAGGCGTTCCCATTTTAAAATTTTGTGAGGCATTCCCGACTCTTAAGATTAACTCACCTTCGGCCACATCTACTAAAGCACGTCCGGATCTCAAAAATGGCCGACCAAGTATTAAAGGAATACGAGGGTCCATTTCATAATCAACTACGACAAAATCGACCGGGAAAGTAAATGCGCCAACTTGAATGAATACGTCTTCAGCTATACCAACGGGGTAAGCGAGAGTGCGATTAGCAAGTTCGAGAGTCATCTTTGTTGGAATGAGATCGGGTAATGATAGTGTTTTCCAAACACTTAAAGGCATAAGATTTATACTAGCCCCGAGATCAGCAAGGGCAGTAAATTCTTCAGTTTTGTTGAACACGCAAGGCAACACAAAACGACCGGGATCCCCTAGTTTTTCCGGAAGTTCTTTAAGAATAACTGCAGAGCAGTTTTCATTTAAGCGTGTGTTGGTGAGTTCAATCAGCTTCTCCTTTTTGTTGAGCAAGTCCTTAAATGCTTTGGCAAATTTGGGCATGTGGACAAGTGCTTCAAGAAAACTAATGCTGAATCCCATTTGAGAAATCATACTGATATATTTTGTTATCTGAGAGTCATTCTTGGTTAGCTCGTTGGTTTTGCCTATGCGAGAAGGGTATGGGATTCTAGGTTGATAAGGGTTAGGGGAAGGTGTAGTTGGTGAAGGTTGTGATGTTGAAGGGTGTTTCCGAGATACATCGTCATGACGAGGCGGAGACGGTAATGGTGCACTACTACTAGGTGTAGGTGGAGTAGGAATACATGGTGGTGGAGGAGGTGTGGATGATGGTGGTGGAATAGGGGGATCAATAATGGTAAGTCCACTACGCGTAGTTATAGCACTCACATTAGATCGCGGATTAGTGACGGTGTTTGAAGGTAGAGAACCCGAGGAAGAAGAAGGTTGAGCTTCGGGCAAGAAACTAGCCAACAGATTCTTTAATTCAGTTGTTTGAGTGATGAAAGAGGATTGAAGGTTTTCACGAACCTCATTTCTGATGTCATTACCTTGCTTCAAGATATCTCCTTTCAAATTGATTATCTGGCTCTGTAGGTTCTTGATTTGCTCACCTTGAGTTCTCATGAGTGTGTCAACATCGGGATTAATGGGTGGGTGTTGTTGGGTGGGTGGTTGATAAGGGTTAGAAGCACGAGGTGGGATTTGGTTGCTTCTATTGTAGTTGTTGGCGGGGTTTTGGTTTTGAGGAGAAAAACCGGGTGAAAGGTAGTTGTTGGAACGGTAGCTCAGCAGGTTTCTATCCCCTTGTTGTCTAGCTTGGTAATTTTCCGGTGAATAATTACCGTAAGCTGCATACACATTTTCCGGATTTCCTTGTGTCGAAGGACAATCGGTGTATGAGTGAGGACCGCCACATGTTTCACAAGGATTAGCGACTGCTTTAACTTGATGTTGTTGTTGGTTTGAAGCGAGAAGCGTAATACTTTTGCTCATTTCAGCCATCATGCGGGTGAGTTCGGTCATCTCAGGGTTTGCTGAGGTAGAGGAAACATTGACTCTCGTGTTGTTTCTAGAAGAAGCAGAAGAATCCCAGTTCTTATGATGAGTAGTCATGTTTTCAATTAACTCTCTACACTCCTCGGGTCTCCTTTTCATGAATGTGCCACCGGTGGCTGCATTGATCGTATCACGATCTCAAAAAGTCAATCCGTTGTAAAAAGTATCGATCAAGGTGACCGGAAGCATGTTGTGGTTTGGACAACGGTCGATCAAGACATTATATCTCTCCCATGCATCAAAAAGAGATTCATCGGGATCTTGCATGAAACCGCTGATCTGATTGCGAAGGCTTGTGACCATGGATGGTGGAAAGTAGCGCGAAAGAAAGCGTTGAGTCATGTCATCCCAAGTGTGAATAGAATTCTTCGGGAGACGATCAAACCATTTCTCGGCATGATGCGATAAAGTATGTGGGAAGAGTTGTAGGCGGAGTACATCCATTGTGGCCCCAGGCAACTTCATGCTTTGGGTGATTGTAATGAACTTGTCGAGGTGTTTGTTGGCATCATCATCAGGCAATCCTCTAAATGGGTTTGTTTGCACTTGCTGAATCATGTGGTGCTTCAACGAAAACTCAGGAGCGTTGATTTGCATCGGCGCAATCGGTCCTCCTCGTCCAAACATTGTTGGTTGACAAAGTTCCTCCATGGTCCGAAGATCGGGCTGTGGAAGAGCATTGTTGTTGTTATTATTATTATTGAGGTGCGGTAGTTGATTATTGTTGTTAACACCTGCCATATCTAAATCTTCTTGAGGCTCGGGCTCTTGATAATTAGAAGATCTAGTACGCATACACCTGAAAATGCAAAAGAAAAAGAAACCAAACGCAAAGGCAATATATATACACAATAAAGATAAAATCTTTTTGGATTTTTGAAATTTTTAATTTTTATGGTTTTTATGAATTTTTTAATTTTTATGGGTTTTGAATTTTTTAGGCAAGAAAAATAACGTTCACAAGTGAACGGATCCCAAAAAGCAACGTGTCTAGCACAGAAAACTGTTGATCTTAACGAAAAGAGCCGGCAGCGGCGCCATTTGATAACTTGATTTTACTAGGTTCAATTGTTGTTCTCGGTATCTTAACGAATTGATCTTAGCTCTCTATGTGTGACTTAGTTGATCTTTAGTGAAAAAGAATATTTTTGGGTGATTTTAAAATTAAAAGTGCAAAACAATTAAAGTAAAAGTGCTCTTAAAGTAAATCTAAGTCTAATTAAAGTAAAGTGCGAGTATTTTAAAACGTGACTAAAATTAAAGGGCACTAAAGTAAATTGACGTAAACTTAAATCTATCTAAGGCAAACTTAAAGTGCGACTAAATCTAAGGCAAATAATCTAAAAGTGCAATGAAATAAAAGGCAAGAAAAATAAAGCTTGAAAATAAAAATCAAAGACAAAAACTAAATAGAACCTGAATACAGCTCATTTGGAATAAAACTTCGTTTGGAACAATCACTCGTCCTAAATGTCACCTTTGGTTGAAATGATTCTTCTTCACTTGGAATATTACCAAAATCCTTGATCCGGAACAAATTTGTCTGAATATGTCACTTATCCAAAACAATCCTTCGTTCGGAACTTGCTGATTCGGAACTTGTAAATCTTGCCTTGATTCGGAAGTTTTGGTCACCACTTGATTAGGAACTTTCCGGATGAAGCTCCTTTATTCGGAACTTTTGAAGTTCCGAATGAAGGCCCTTGGTTCGGAACTTTTGGAATTGGTTCGGAAGTTATTGATTCGGAAGGTTCCGAATGAAGAGTCTTGGTTCGGAAGTTTTGACTTCCGAATGAACAAGTTTGGTTCGGAACTTTTGAAGTTCCGAATGAGCAACCTTGGTTCGGAAGTTTTGACTTCCGGATGAAGCTCCTTGATTCGGAACTTTGGACTTCCGAATGAAGCCTTCTTTTCTTTCCTTGGTTCGGAACTTTTTCTGGAAAAACAGAAACAAAGCAAAACTCTTCCGAAGAACAAGGAAGATGAGTACCAGCAGATATAATAACAATTTAACCAAAATCAAACAAACGTATGAATAAAATCAACAACGATTCAATGAAATAACATCAACAGGCAATTGAAAACATGAAATTAAACAACTTTTACCATAACAATCAAAAACCACTTTGGATCAAAATTAAAGCATGAACTTAAACATAACATAAACAAATCAAAGAATAAGAAAGGTAGATAAGAGATTGACAAGATAAAGTAAAGATTGACAATAATTAAATGAAAACTTACTTGAAATTAAATGAATTTAAGGTGCGAGACAAGGTAATTAAATTGACAATTAATGTAAATGACAAGTATTTAAATGGTGGAAGAACTAGTGTCACCCTAGCCAACAAGAGTGAAATGATAACTATCCTAATCTATATATAGGGGAGGATTAAGGAAGCTTCCTCCCCTCTTTCCTTTCTTCTTAATTACAAGTTTAAGTCCCTCCTCTTATTAATCTTCATTAATTGCGTCATTAGTCCTTTTCTTCTAATCTTCTTTAAACTTGGACTTAAGGGACTTTTGGCTTCGGGATTTCTTTTGAACTCGTCTTTAAATTCTTCAATAAAATAGACTTGAATTCTTCGGCTTTTGATAAACTTCCGTCTTTTGACTTTTTCTTCGATAAATCTTCAGAATTGGTCGTGGACTTCCGTTCTTTTTGCACTCTTGACTTCTTGACTTCGTCTTTTATCCTTTTCTTTAATAAAAGTCCATAAATGCCCGTGAATGTCCGTGTTTTATCCATTTTTCACCTTTTCATCCTAAATCACAACAAAAACACAAACCACGAATAATTCCGACATAAAAGACATAAAATACACGTTTTGGTCCGGTTATTATTGTAGTTAAGTGGTAGAAAAGATGGGTGTTTACACACCTATCACAAGTTATGCCAAGATATGAACTTTTTGATATCCCGAGAAGCAGTTTTAAGAGATTTTGTCCTTTAGCTAACTATTGATCAAATCGTCCTACTTTGCTTTCAGCCTTAATAAACTATCGAAATAAGTCCAAAAATGCATCTTCATGATCATTCTAAGACAAAAATAAAATATAAGAGATACAACTAGGAATAAGGGAGTTTAAGCATTTAATTAAGCCATGTGTGTAAGTGTTTGATTTACTAACTTATAATAACAATGATCTCGTTTTTAAGCTTAGTTTAGGGAACGTGAAACTTGAGGGTGATAAATCTTCGCAACACCAAAGCCCTAATGTAAGTCCTTGATTTCTTTACAAGTTATTTCCATCCTTTTGTTTATTTTAAAGTTTTAAGTTCTCTTAGTATTCTAATTGTTGTTTAGTAGAATTTAAATAAGGCCAAGGTTGATTGATTATGAGAAAAATGTAAAATTGCTTTGTCACTAAGCATTGCATGAGGGCATGGCAATGGTTAAGTGTAGGGGATTTGATAGGTGTGTAAACACCCATCCTTTTACCACTTAATTCGGGCTAAAACGAGACCAAAACACGTATTTAATATCATTTGTTTGGAATTATGCGTGGTTTTTGTGTTTATTGTGTTTTCAGAGCCAACCGGATGAATATTAAAGAAAACATGGGTTTGCACGGGTTTTATCAAGGAAAAAGACCAAAGACGAAGTCTATTGTCCAAGAGTTGCAAAAGATTTGAAGTCAATGGGCCTATTTGAAGATTTATCGAAGAAAAGGACCAAAGATGGAAGATTTACATATGTCGAAGAAACTCGAGTCTATTTAACGAAGAAATTAAAAGACGAGTTGGATTTAATCGACGACAAATCCCGAATCAGAATCGAAAACGTCAACTTTTCTGAAAAGACGAGAAGACAAGAAGAAAGGGAGAAAGCCCACTCACCAACCAACCACTAGGAGTATAAATAGATTCTCCCTTCACATTTTAGGGAGTTAGTTCATTTTTTTCTTTTTCCCAGTTCTAGGTTCGTAGCATCACAAACACCATTAGGGTGTTTGGTGATTTTCATCTTTTTCTTTCAATCTTGTAACTTTTGATCATTACATCTTGTTACTTTTACATTAATCAATCTATTCCATCTTTTCATTTATCTTGATCTTCATCATCTTCTATTGCAAGTTCTTAAGTTTTTATTTGATTCGAGTTTGATCCTAAAAAGTTGTTGATTTAGTGTTTTTATTGGTGGGATTTGTTTCTTATGGTATTTAAATGATTTGTGTTTGATTTGGTAAACCCTTTTTGAGTACTTTGGTGTTTATATTGAAAAATCGGGTGGCTTCTGCTGTTACTGTTCTTTGATTCCCAGTTCTTTCCGAACAGACCCAATATTCCGAATAGGCGAGTCTCTATTTGCCTTATTCGGAATTTTGGGTATTCCGAATAGAGTTTTTAACTTTCTCTTACTCGGAATATTTTAAAATATTCCGAATAGTGTGATTTTTCCGCATAGCCAAGTTTAATTTTTTCCTTATTCGGAATATTTCATATATTCCGAATAGTGCTCACTTTCCGAATAGTCTTAACTTTCCGCATAGGCCATATATTCCGCATAGGGCAAGATGTTCCGCATAGGCATGTTTTCCGCATAAGGGTGATTTTCCGAATAGGGCATTTTTCCCATTAGCTAAACATTCCGAATAGCACTATTGTCAGTAAGGTTCTTTTATTAGTTTCATGTTTTAATTGTTTAACTATATTTTTGTGTTAATTCGTTTACTGTTTCTATTCTAATCCTTGTTTATTCATTGCACTTATTTACATTATCAAACTAAACCCTCCTTTTTGTCACCAAGAACAAATCATTTCACTTTAAACTGAGATCAATTCGAGAGGATACCGAGAAATATTTTGAACCCATTGCAAATGCATGTATCACTACTCCACTACTCGAGTACACCTTACTCGAGATTTCCACTATATCCACAAGCTCCCTTCTTGGCGGAGAAAACCTTACAACGTTGCTAACATTATTTTCCGACACTAAGTTAAATGTCGAGATCTAATTTTAGCTAGGACAAATCTATAATTTGTTGTTATACAGTCTAGACTTGTTCTTCACTCGTATCTCTATTGATATATTAAATTATTTGGAATACGATGAATAAAAAATGTAAACATTTCAAAGTCCATAAAAACCAATTTATTTACTCACCTTAGCTCATGGAATATTGGCTCCGAGTTTTTCTATATGTGGTTGCTCGCACTGTCAATTGCCATACCTATATATAACACAAAAAAAATGAAATTCATTATCGCCTATTTGTACAAAAGAACATATGATATGGAACACATGTAAACCCTGGACTCAAGTAAGTAAGCTACTAAATGTGGCTGCTAGCAATTCGTGCTACCGTGCCTACATAAAGCACACACTATCTTAAAATCATCACGTGATCTTTCATATCATATATATAGTTTACACTAAAAGGTTCCCCGAACACTGCTACAGTAACCACACACATATTTACAGTAGCTCAATTATTTCATTCTCACATCCTAGGTATACTGTACTGGGTTTCTCCATAGTTCTTGGAGACAATTAAAAACCACTATGTATTGACAATTAAAACCTAATATGTTGATAATTAAAACGCACTACTTTATAAACATCTACTAATCTGATTAACACCACAACAATCACTTATGCTCACCAACGTCGCCATACGGCCACCAAAGCCACATACCATAATCGGATGCAACGAAGGGATCCACGTCATCAAAGGGATTTGGTGCAAACACATATCACAAAACAATGGTGCATATATCAGCAACCACTTTTATTTATCAACAAATAACTTTGAGTTTTAATTAACTTAAAAATCATGTAAAACCCCCCGTACGTACCATTGTGATGATGCATAAGACTAAGGCTAAGGCAAGTACGCAACTATACGTTGATGTGTAACATACATAAGATCGGGAGTCAAGTAAGAAAGAAATTAAATGTGGTTGCTAGCAATTCCAAATGCCATGCCTACATATAACACATACTATATTAAATTCATCATTACCTCTCTATAAGAAAACACATCTGATGCGACTGAAAATTTACAAAGTTCGTTCATGTGCATTAACCATGGTACTTGTAAGTGCAACATTAAGACCAAGGCTCAGGTAAGCAAGCAACTATATGTGGCTACTAACATTGTCAGTTTCCACACCTACATATAAAGAATGATAATTTAAATTCATCATCGCCTTTTTGTATAAAAAGAACAGCTGATATGGAACACACATGAGACCAAGTCTCAAGTAAGCAAGTAAGTAAATGTGGCTGCTAGCAATTCTTACTACCACGCCTACAAATAACAACGGAAAATTTAAATTCATCCTCGCTTTTTTGTATAAAAAGAACATCTTATATGTAACACACATAACATCGTTACTCAGGTTAGAAAACAATTAAATGTGGATGCTACCATTTCTTAACTACCATGCCTACACACAACACTTACTATCTTAAACTCTGTCCAATACGTAGTAGCGGATATTATTATCAACACATAATTGTGGGTTTTATTCACCTTCAAAAATAATGGAGAAACCTCGTAGTATATACGATTGTAGGTCTGTGTGTGTACACCGTGTTGATCCCAAACTTAGATCGATTTAGCTTTATGTATACGAGATTAGATCAAGTAATACACTTAGAGACACCTTTGTATATGTATATGACAATCTAAGTGTTATGCGGAATTAACACTTAAACAAGAACACACAAGATGTAAACAAACTTTCACTTTGATTAATGATATCAAACTTGCTTACAATGAAAGTAGTTTACGTATGAAAACATATATTGAACAATAACCTAAAGGTCTTCTTTTATAGACATAAGAAGCCTTGTACAATAATCTACGTATCAACTATTCTAGGTAAAGATAAATATAGAAAATACATTGTTGTTCCTATCTTTACTAGAAGTAATCTAGAATAAAATAAACGCGTAGAGTATATCCTTCCATCAGTGCTTGTCTTCAATGTATCAACGCTTGACTTCTTCTTGTCAACGCTTGATATGTCAGCGTTTGTTTTACTCCTGTCAACGCTTGTTTTACTCTTGTCAGCGCTCAAGTAGACTGGCTATATTTTATTCCCAACAATCCTCCCCTAAACTTGATAACTACTCTAGTGATCAAGTTTCTGAATAATCATTAAGTACTAGGAGGAATCTTACAAACCTTCTCATATTGGTAATAAATAAATCTGATCAAATCTTTTGCCACGTCACTTGAATAATCAATTTCCAGCTGTGTGTTCTTCATCTTCTCCAAGACCTCCTTGGACATGAAATACTGATCATCTACAAGCAGATACTCAGCAAACTTTGTAGAACTCAAATAATAAAAACCAGCAGCTGAATACAATCTCCATTGAAGACCACTGAGATCATCTTCAAGATCCTTCCAAATAGCAGGATCTTCATTTCTTGGTCTACACATTCTCTTGAATGTGGACCACAGTTTTATTCCATTGACTGAAGTTGGTGCTTCAGTCACATACTTGGCCTCTAATAACCTCCATAGGTCTACCAAGTCTTCTCTGTCAAAACTTGCAAACAAAGATATAAGGGTGGTAAAAGTGTGGACCTCTTTTTTATACCTGCCAATCTTCCAAAACCCACATTCATCTTCTTCATAGCTTACAATAGGGTTTCTGGAATCAAGTGGTAACACTTGTACCATGTCTGAAGCTTCTAATGGTGAGAGCTTGAGACTCTTTCTTATGACAGCTTCACTTGGATGTAATGGATCCATATCTTTGGGAAACTCAAGAGGAACTCCCTTTTTCACTGGTCTGGGAACAAACATTGCCTTCTTAAGCTCCATTTCCTCTGCAAGTTCTTCTTTTCTTTCATCAGAAAGAAGTCTTAGAGTGTTTTCTTCCTGCACTATAACCCAAATGGGATAATCTCTACATTCCAACTCTTCAAATGTCAACCCAGTCAATTTCTTATAAGTCCACCCTGTTCCATGACATCTGAGCAGCATGAAGTACAACTCCTTTCTATCCCTTTTCAAATTTGAGAGAACATTGCTTGCTTTATGTTTCAGAATGACCTTGCAATCCTTTTGTACTCTGAGAAGAATCTCCAAACCCCATATCTGATCTGAAATGGTCAAATGTGGATTCTCCATACACCTATCTTCCCAGGCATGGTACATCTGAACAACCTCTGGCATATCAAAATCAACCTCCAATTTCAACTCATTCAATTTCTCCTTGGCCAACTCATCTCCATACTCAAGTCTTTCTGGCTGTTCTATGATCATAACACTTGAGTCTGAACTGGCTTCATCACTTCCTTCTTGCTCTTCTGAAGTGACAACAAAAGGTGATTCTCCCACCTCCTTCCTTTCTTGTTCTATAATTTGTGCAGCCAACTTTCTATCAAACTCAATTTGTGCTGCATTCTTTGAAACAACCTCTTCTACCATAATACCCTTACCCTTATCTAATGGATCAATTGTTGGTAAGGTAGATGGTAATACCTGTGAAGAAACCTCCTTGATGATGGATGATGACTGGAATACATCAACCTCATTTGCAGGTCTGTCAACGCTCACTTTTTCCTTGTCAGCGCCCAAAGTACTCATGTCAGCGTTCAAATCTGTCTTGTCAACGCCCAATGTACCTGTCTCAGCGCCTCTTGCAATTTCCTCCAACATGGCTGTAAATGACAAATTTAAGTTGGTAGGAAAAACTAGAGACATATCAAAACCTGTCCGTTTCTTCAAACCAGTAAGGGCTTCAGCTACGCCCAAAGATTCCTCATCATATGAATCTTTTCCACTCTCAACAAAAGGTTCTGTAGCAGCTTCATGGGAGCCTTTATCACTCAAATTAACAGGCTCTGTAGCAGCTTCCTCCCCTTTGTAAGAATCCTCCTCAAATAAAAGGACCCTTGTCTGCCTTCTCCTTGATTTAGCAGTCTCCAAAATAACAATCCTCTCCCTCAATTGGTTGAGTTCAAGGCCTTGTGTGCTGACAACTTGTACCAAGTCTGCATTTTGCTTTTGCAAGCTCATGCAGACTGCTGTCAATTCCATCAAAGTCATTGGTTCCAATCTGCCCTCCTCTAAAATGGGTATTTGACCTCCCAAGTCAGATTCATTGGGCATGGATGAGGTCTTAATTATGGTAGGACTGCCTTGGCCAGCTTCTAAGCCAGAACCAATAGTCCCAGCCTCATCCATAACACCAACCACACTTGTGGTGGTGGTTCTCTCTGCTACATGGCTAGGACCACTAGAGGAGAACACTCCAGTAGTCCTTTGGCGTTTTTGTAACCTATATTGTGTTGGGGGAGAAGAAGATGTGGATTGGGTAGATGTGGGTTGGTTAAGGGGTGTTTGGGTCTGTGAAGGATGTGTGTCAACGTTTGAAATAGGCACATCAACGCCAACATTGAACGTATCAGCGTCGAAGGGTTCTTGGTCAATTTGCATATGTTGTGGGGAAGGTAATGGTTCAGGTATTAGGTCAATTTGGGGTTGGGGGTCTGGTTGGGGTTGTGCTGCTCCAATGACAGCAAGCATAGCTGGGGTTAGGGGTAGGTCACGATGTGGGGGTGAATTCATCTTCATAAAAATTGCTTTCTTTTGCACAGGGATCTCATAAAAATCATCATGATCCCTTGTGCAGTATCCTTGGACATCAAAAACCATTTGTAAAAATCTGGGATAAGCTAAAGTCATTTTATTCCCTTTATTTTTACACATGCCCTCAAAAATCATTTTGGAATAATTAAATTTTTGCCCAGTAGCAATGCACACAATAGCACTTGCAATAGACCTATTGATCTCGTTGTGTGCAGTACACTTGGGACTCAAACATTATAAGAGGACATGTATTAGGTACTTCCAGGCTGGGGGAAACTCCTGTTTATGTTATTTATTTAAAGTTCCTTCATCAGGAAAAGGATAACCCAAAGCCCTTAGTCCTTGTTCTATTTCACTAATGGGAAGGGTGGTTATACCATCAGCATCATCAAGATGCAAAGCTTGGCGTACCAAAGCTTCAGTAACCACCCATGTTCTCCCATGAACAATAGAAGATAATGTAGTCACTCTATTAACTGTTGAGGAACTGATAGTGTTCCAAAACTGTTTAATATGTGTGACAGGAATGAGTGGAGCATGAGAAAGAGCATACCTAAGTGGGGATGCGTTCAAATACGCCACCATTTGCGTGTATTGGGGAAACAGAGTATCATCAGCTTCAAGGTACGCGACCATGTTGTGTTGACTTCTGAACCCCAATTCCAAATCAGATGGTTTAAACTTTGGTGCCATTGTTGAAAGCTGTTTGAATGATTGAGAAAGATGAAGTTTATAGGAGAAAATTGTGTTAGACAAGAATAATAGGTACCCTGTTTAAAATAGGAGCCAAATATATAGGAGAAGAAAATGCATGTGATTGGCCCAAAAATAGGCAAGTATTTTCAAAATGTAATCATGAAAATATTGAAAAAGAATAAGTTTATCTCATGCATTAAATGAAAGTTATCTGCTCCCAAAATTACGGCCTAAAAATATGTAAAAAAGTAACAACTGGGTAGGTCCCATTGAGTGTCAACGGTCAAAAATAACCCATCAACGCCCAACGACTATTTTCTTGTCAACGTTTTCCTAAGCCATGTCAGCGTCTAAATTGGTCACAACAACGCTTGGAAAAATACTTGTCAACGTCCAAAAATAAAAATTTATAAAAATGAAAAATGACCTTAACAAAGTTATTTTTCCTAGAGACGATAACCAAAAAGTTGATAATTATTATAGGGCGGCAAGCACTGTCCAGTTATGCACACTTGCTTATGCAAGATAGACATAACAGTCCTCTAGTGTCCCTTGCTAACCAAAACTCTTAACAACTAAGTTTCCTTATAAAATTCCTTGTTACTCCCAGGTATAACCCATGACAAAATCATTCCCAAGTCTCCCAGCAGACCACAACCAATTCTAGGCCAAAAATGTCTTGGCAGCATGCATAGTATATCAACTTTGCATGCTACAGTGCCTCATGATTTAGTAAAACTAACGCATACTCACCTGTGGACACAATCTAGAATTATGATAAGAGTATCATATGGATACCCAAACATCCTAAAGGTTCCTAAAACCTCCCCTTAAACTATGATACATATGGTGCTAAAAATATGCATGAACATAAAAAATTTATGTCAAGATAGGAATTAAAAATTCCAACCATCATCCATAAATAAAAACATGTCCAAATGCTTCTCAATGATCCATAAGCAACGCTGTATCTAATGGTATACTGCTAACACCACCTGCACATTTAGATTGAAAACCACAAAACTAACATTGTTGCTGATAACGCCCCGATAACACTTGTCAGCGTTAAAGGAAGCTTTGTCAGCGTTAGACAAATATATTGCTGACAACGTCACAGAAACACTTATCAGCGTTCAAGCAACCTTTGTCAGTGTTAGAAAAAGATAGTGGAAAATCTAAATCCTCAAAAAGACCAATAACAATGCATTATCCTGTACATACTTTTACAAAAAGACTCCAAAACACATATTATGTGAGATTGATCATTCCAATACTTGTTACTAAGTATTGAAACCTTCCAGCATCAAAAGGTTTAGTTAGTAAATTTGACACATTCTCCTCTGTGACAACCCTATCTGGTTGTATTAAACCCTTTTCAAAACAATCTCTTATAAAATGGTGTCTAATTTCTATGTGTTTAGTTTTAGAATGATGTACAGGATTCTTAATAATGCATAAAGTGATGTTATTGTCAACAAATATCTTGGTATGCATGAAATTATACCCATAGTCCAACAGCTGGTTCTGAATCCACAAAACTTGTCCACAACAAGCAGCTGCAACCACATACTCTGCTTCAGTTGTAGAATTAGCCACCACTGTTTGTTTCTTGCATTGCCAAGATATCAACCTGCTCCCAAGAAACTGACATCCACCAGTTGTGGATTTCCTATCAAACTTATCACCTCCATAGTCACTGTCTGAATATGCAATCAGCTCCAATGGTGAATCCTTTGGGTACCACAAGCCAAGACTAGGATAGCATCTTAGGTACCTAAAAATCCTCTTGACAGCATAAAGGTGACATTCTTTGGGAGTCACTTGATGGCGTGCACAAGCACACACAGCAAACATGATGTCAGGTCTAGACATCAATGAACCAATCATTGATCTATAATGCCTGACATCAACATCCTTTCCATCTCCAATCTTTCCCCAAGGGTGTTCTCTATCCATAGGAGTAGTAGCTCTCTTTTCATGTGGAGAAAAGCCAAATTTCTTCAAGATTTTTGCCACATATTTATCCTGGGAGATGAAGATACCATCTTCTTTCTGCTGAACTTGTAAACCAAGAAAGAAGTTCATCTCCCCCATAGCACTCATCTTGAATTTGTCTGTCATAAGCTTGGAGAAATCCTCACTCATCTTTGGATCAATAGACCCAAAAATGATGTCATCAACATAGACCTGAACAAGCAACACATCCTTACCTTTCTTCTTTGTAAATAGTGTCTGATCTATGATGCCCCTCTTGAATCCATTGTCCACTAAATAAGTAGACAAAGTACCATACCATGCTCTTGGGGCTTGATGAAGGTCATACATAGCCTTCTTGACTCTATACACCTTGTCTGGATTCTCTGGATCCTCAAAACCAGGAGGCTGCATCACATATACCTCCTCAATAATTGTTCCATAGAGGAAGGCACTCTTGACATCCATTTGATAGACAGTGAAGCCCATGCAGGATGCATAGGCTAAAAAGATCCTAATAGCTTCAATCCTTGCAACTGGTGCAAAGACCTCCTCATAGTTTATCCCCTCCTCTTGTGTATATCCCTGAGCCACTAATCTTGCCTTGTTTCTGACCACAATACCTCTTTCATATCTCTTGTTTCTTAGAACCCATCTTGTCCCAATAGGTCTGACATATCTGAGACATCAACCAGCTCCCAAACATCCTGAATTGCAAATTGGTGAAGCTCATCCTGCATTGCTTCCACCCAACTTGGTTCTTTGAGAGCATCAAATATCTTCTTGGGTTCCTGTTGTGATAGAAAACATGTAAACAAACATGCTTGCACAAGAGGGGTATCAACCTTCTTGTGTATATTGGCAATAAATCCACCAAGACCTTGATGAGATCTTCTAGTCTGAACAGGAGTCATAATATCACCAATGATCTGAGAAGTGGGGTGATTCTTCATAGTAGAAGTGAGAACTCCTCCTTCAAAAAGTATGGTGTCTTCAATCTCATTCTCCAAGTTGCCAATATCTTCTTCATCAGACTCTCTTTCATCAACATGAGGATGAACCTCTTCATATAAATTGGAAGGTTCACCCTGTTCAAAAGTAGAAGAGAAAAGATGTGCAAAAGTGTTGTTAACGCCTGAACCTTGGTTGTCAGCGTGTGAGCTAACAACGCTTGAACTGCTGTTGTCAACGTTTGAGCCATCAACGTTCGAATTGGTCTTGTCAGCGCTAGATTTGCCTTTGTCAGCGCCTGAAGGACCATGCATGTTTTTATCTGGTGGTACTTGGGGACCACCATTATCTCTTCCAGCAGCAGCAGCAGCAGCAAAAGCATCAGTCCATATGGGAATTGTGACATACTCTTGTATAGGAGATGACTTTTCTGCTTGTGATCCAACCTTTTCATGAACCTGTGTACCTGAAACATCAACAACTTGTTCTTCCACAACATTTGAAGTTACCTTCACAATGTCTGGATTAGTGACAGGCATATAATTTAAAGTCCGAGATAAAGGTTCCAAGTCAAACAACCAATTTGGACCACTTTCAGGATCACTAGGTTTATTCTCTAAAAACCTAACATGTACTCTTTCAAGTATACGTTTTTCCTTTTTAAGATAAACCCTATATCCCTTGCTCTGTACTGAATACCCCATGAAATAGCCTTCATCACCTTTTGCACTAAACTTACCTAAGGCATCACTAGTAACTAACACAACTACATGACAACCAAAAGGTCTGAGAAAACCAATATTAGGTTTTCTTCCCCAAAGTAACTCATAAGGTGTTTTGTTCTGTATTTTGTTGACCAATGCTCTATTTTGAACATAGCAAGCTGTATTAACAGCCTCAACCCAAAAGGCTATAGGAAAATGAGCATCAGCCAACATGGTTCTGGCTGCTTCAATTAGGGTTCTATTTTTCCTCTCAGCAGCCCCATTTTGCTGTGGGGTTCTGGCAACACTAAATTGTCTAGTAATTCCTTTCCTGGCACAAAAAATCATCTATCACTTTATTCCTAAATTCACCACCATTATCACTCCTAAGCATTTTAACCTCATTTCCAGTTTTCTTCTCAATCTGAGTGATAAAATCAATTAAAGTGTCAACTGTATCACTCTTAATAGCTAAAAAGAAAGTCCAAGTAAACCTAGAAAAGTCATCTGTGATGACAAAGCAGTATGATTTACCATTCAAACTCTCTATATTGGTAGGACAAAATAGATCCATATGAAGCAAGTGAAGAGGTCTAGTACTAGAGTGCACCTGTTTGGACTTGAATGAGACCTTGTGCTGCTTGCCCTTAAGACATGCAACACAAGAGTGGTCATTGTGGAAGGACTTTTCAGGCAAACCATCAACCAAGCCAAGTCTCACAAGCATGTTTATATTTTTAAAGTTTATGTGCCCTAGTCTCCTGTGCCATAAATTACTCTCATCTACTGAAGCTTTAGCATAAAAACATGACATATTGCTATTCATTCTAATCCCATTCAGATTCACATTATATATGTCTTTATGTCTAGGTGTTCTATAGTCAATATATTTCTCATCAGGGATCTTATAATCCTTGCTTAACACCAAACATTCAGTATTAGTAAACAGAACTTTATTTTTGTTATCACAAACTTGTGATACACTAAAAAGATTTTAATCAAGTTCCTTTACCAAAAATACGTTTTCAAAACGTAAGTTCTTGGTGAGAAGTGTTCCTTTGCCTGTGATAGTACCATATCCGCCTCCAAAGTAAACCTTATCACCATCCTTAATGGGAGTGAAGTTGGTCAAATAGTCTTCCTTCCCTGTTATGTGCCTTAAGCATCCACTGTCCCAATATCCATAATCATTGACCTGTTTTTGAATGCCCTGCACATAAAGAAAACAAGTTAGTTTTCTTTGGGAACCCAAGCCTTAGCAGACTTGGATTCATCTGGTTGTTCAACAAGAACAGACTTAGATCTCATAACAACCCCTTGATCATCCTTCTTTGGATGAAATACCCAGTTAACCCCAATAGGTTTTGTAATGACCTTTGAAATGTAATTAAATCTGTTGCAGGTCATTGAAATCCCATTGTCATTAGGGTTTTGATCTTTCTTTGGTCTCCATGTCAAGCTTGAAGAAGCTTTAGACCCTTTACCCTGTGGTTGCAAATATTTGGTCTGGTCACGTTTCTGTCAGCGTTGGAATTGGTCTTGTCAACGCTGAAATTGCCCTTGTCAGCGTTGAACCTAGGGTTTGCTATAGAAACCCATTGCCTGTTAGACCAAGTATTTGTCTTTTGAAATGGTCTTTGTCCATGAGTGTTAGACCCTCTAGTGAAGAATGGGGCAGGTCTAACAACTTGTGGACTTTGCTGCACACAAGGTTTGGGTCTGACAACGTTTGACTCTCTAACAACGTTGACTTTGGGAGCGTTGACACACTTATATGCTAAATGTGAAAAGCTACCACAAGTGTAACAGGCTTTTCTAGACACAACCCTAGGTCTAGAAGAGAAGAAGCCTGTTCCATCATTACTAACTTGGCTCTTAGGTGACCTAGTATTCCTATACATCTCTACATACTTAATGCTAGGTTTTCTAACAGTGTTTGAGCCAAGGTCAACAGCTTTACCAGTGATTGGGTTTGTAACCTTAATGGGAGTTGACTCATTAGGACTTTCACATAACAAGCCACCCTTAACAAATAAGGTAGGGTTGGCTTTCTTCCATTTATTTAAGTCAGTCAACTTTTGTTGATACTCATCAACTGGGGTAATGACTCTTGGTGGAGGAATGAATTCCTCCTCTTGGAGTTCTGGTAAACCAGTCCAAGATAGGTCCTTTTGTTGGACACCATAGAAGTCACCAGCTGGTGGTGGAACCACAGAGTAGTCTTTCATCCCAATCCCAGTCATGTCCTTAGGATCCCTTTGTTTACTCACACATTCACCTAGGGTTTGTGTGGCCTTATCAAACCTTGAATTTTAAAGCCAACGTTATCTTTATTTTTAATGGCCTCATCTAACTTAGCCTGTAACTCACCGTTAACCCTTTCCATGATACTCCTAATATCATTACTAGCATTCAACTCATGTTTTAAGATATTTATTTTATCTTTTAAATCAAATTCCATTTTCTTGTATTCAGAAACTGTCTTCTCAGTTTGAGTGAGAGCTAGTTGATAGTTAGACAGTTTGCATCTCTCAGTACTCATATCATCTAATAATATTAACACCTCTTTGTTAAGTCTCTCAGTATTTAACCTACAACCTTTACTACAAAAAGCATCATCGTATACCTCATTATCAGATGAAGAGGAGGAGTGTGCCATGAGAGCATATTGAACATGCTCTTCTTCTTCTATCTCAGCAACCAAAGCTTTATCCTCTTCCCCATTCTTAGCCAAATAGCTCCAGTCCCATCCAATACCATCAATGTCTTGTACTGCAACCAGGGCCTTAGGATCTTGAGCTTTAACAATTTGACTTGAGGGTTTGCCAGCATCAGATCTTCTTGGAGACCTGCATTCCCTCATGAAGTGCCCCATACGATGACAGTTGTAGCACTCAACTTTGGATTTATCAAATCCAGCTGTGTCCTTTGCATTGAAGGTCATCTTCTTCTTAAACCTTCTATTCCACCTGTTTGCTCTTATACTAGCAAGAGCCATGTTCCACTTAATATCCATCTCTTCCAAGTGCTCATCACTTATCTGCTCAATGTCCTTATATGTTATCACTGAACCATTGGGCAAAGAAGCAATATAAGCACATACAGTATCCAGATCCAAACCAGCAGGTTTAACTCTTGGTGAGTCACTTTTGTATGTGTTAGCGTCTGAGTATGAGGCGTTGACAGGACATGTTCCAGCGTTGACACATGATGATCCAGTAACTGGATGCATGTAAGAGTCCTTCTGATTGAATTGACCTTCACTATGAGAAAAGAAGGCCATGTTACTGTTGGTAGACTTGCTTCCATGCTCCAAAAGAGTTTCATCTTCCAACAGCCTCAGTTTGTTGTAGATATCATCAAAAGTAGAACTTTTGTGAGTGTTGTTGGCAAGTATAGATCTTGCCTCAATCTTCCATGCCTCACCAAGACTCTTAAGAAAAGTGGCATTGATGTCAACATCACCAAGTTGTGTCCCCATGAAGGATAATTTGCTTGTAATGTCAAGCAATCTGCTTCTCACACTGCTAAGCTTCTCATTAGGTTGAGCCTTGAAGACAGCATAATCATGCATGAGTTGCTTCTTCTTCTCTTCCTTAGTATCTTTATTACCACCATATGCAACTTCAAGAGCTGCCCAAAGGTCCTTAACAGATTCATAACCTCTGTACTTATGCTGGTTCTCTTGTCCCAAAGAGACTTTCAGAATGTTTAGGGTTTTCATGTCAACCCTTTTCTTTGCTATGTCTTCAGCAGACACAACTCTACCGTCATCAGGCTTTTCTTTCTTATCTGCTTCTGAACATCCAGCAACAGATGTTCTTACAACAATGGCATTAGCAATCTTTTGAGCTTTATTGAATGTGTTTCCATATTCAATAATCTCCCAGGGTGTGTAGTCATAGATCCCTAGATATTGCTCAAAGTTGAATTTCCACAATTCAAAGTTGGTTGCATCAAGCATGGGAATCTTGATGTTTGGTAAAGGTGAGGAGGAGGAGGTTATTTCTGGATTTGACATGATGTTGTTAGGGTTTTGAGAAAATTAGGGTTTTGGTGATTTTTAGGGTTCTTGTGTTCTTTAAGATCAAAAGTTCCTCAACAAGCTCTGATACCACTTGTTGATCCCAAACTTAGATCGATTTAGCTTTATGTATACGAGATTAGATCAAGTAATACACTTAGAGAAACCTTTCTATATGTATATGACAATCTAAGTGTTATGCGGAATTAACACTTAAACAAGAACACACAAGATGTAAACAAACTTTCACTTTGATTAATGATATCAAACTTGCTTACAATGAAAGTAGTTTACATATGAAAACATATATTGAACAATAACCTAAAGGTCTTCTTTTATAGACATAAGAAGCCTTGTACAATAATCTACGTATCAACTATTCTAGGTAAAGATAAATATAGAAAATACATTGTTGTTCCTATCTTTACTAGAAGTAATATAGAATACAATAAACGCGTAGAGTATATCCTTCCATCAGTGCTTGTCTTCAATGTATCAACGCTTGACTTCTTCTTGTCAACGCTTGATCTATCAGCGTTTGTTTTACTCCTGTCAACGCTTGTTTTACTCTTGTCAGCACTCAAGTAGACTGGCTATATTTTATTCCCAACACACCGTAGCACTATGCTTACAGAACACACATAAGACCGGGACTCAGGTAAGTAAGCAACTGAATGTGGCTGCTAGCAATTCCAGATGCCATGCCTATATATGACGCAAACTATTTTAAACTCATTAGTGTCCTTTTTTAGAAAACACATCTGATGCGGCTGTACATTTTTAGAAGCTAGCATTCTTGATTAGGCTATTGTTCCTTCAAAAAAAATTCAAAACATGGCATTCAAATGTAATAATCATTTAACTGCATTAGATTACATTCCATATGTGTGTGTTTAGTGTCCATTATCTATTGAAAGTTGTTATAAAAGGAATAGCAACAGTTCTCGACATGTTTTAGAATAGCGAAATACATATCTGGTCAGGAAAATGTTTCTTCATTTTTTTCCAATAGTTATTGTATTAGTGTGCATGGAACTTTTTAGTGGCTGCTATCACTGTCGGTTGCCTTGCCTAACCATAACGCACATTATTTTAAACTCTTCATATTCCCTCTAACAACAACATTAACACCAAGGCTTAGGTAAGTAAGGAACTATATGTGGCTGCTAACACTACCGGCTGTCATGCTGATATATATCATGGATCTTTTTAATTCATCATCGCCTTTCCACATAATGTGGCTGCTAACACTCAGGTAAGAAAGCAGTTAAATGTGTCTGCTAGAAATTCCTCCGGCCATGTTTACGTATAATGTACACTATTTTAAACTCAACATTGGCCCTCTATAAGAAAACACATCTGATGCGTCTGCAAATTCAGACGTTCATGTGTATTATCCACGGTACCTATAAGAGCAACATAGCCTAAACATAAGCACAAATCATGTATTAAGCATGACTCAGGACTGCAATTCACCGACAGTACAATTAATGTGCACCAAAGGTGCACCACTAAATGGATTAACCTTATACCTATTTCAAAGTTCAAGTTCAATATTCACACCAAGGTTTTTTTATTCATGGTTCGAAGTTCAATTTCAAGTTAAGTATTTACAACATCAATTTTCCCCTCTCATTTTCCAAGTTAATGTTGAAAAATGATAACAATATAAAAGCAAACAAATCTATTCAAAAACAACAATTAGGCATAAACGTAACAGTCCACAACACAAAAAAGAAAAACAAAAAGATTAGGCAACATGCAACCATAATCTAAACACTCCAAAAAATTACATGTATATTTAAAAAAATAATAAAACATACCTTCAACCCGTCGACAATTAATAAACATAAAATTCATGGGATCGACATCCGCTGCTATTAACCCAAACACCACAATAATCACCTACGCCCACCAACGTCACTAACCGACCACCAACGCTACACACTGTAATCAGCGGCAACGAAAGGATCTACGACATCGAAGGGAGTTGGTGAACACAAAAATCACAAAACTACATTTTAGGGTTTGCAAACCATAAAATAGTAAAAGGTATATCATCAACCACCCATCATAGCCGCCTCCTAAAAATCAAATACATGATTATTTTTTTTAACAAAACTTGGTATGTGATCAACCTAAATGAAACACCAAACTGAGATCAAAATGCCCTCAAAAGATTTATATATGAAAACATACATCTTTATATAAACGTTGGTTTATCAAGAAAAGCACTTCGAGTTGATTAATCGCCATAGATGGCTTAGTACCAATCGTTCATTATTTAATGGACATTTTTGTTCTAATACTCTATCCGAGAGTTATCAATATTTATCAAATTTGTTCCTATCTAATGGAACATTATTGGATCAAATGACAAGGGCATTGTTGACAAAAAGATGGCCTTTCTTGGATGAAATGCAAATTAGATTCATGGAACTGGAGAAGGATTTCTCATTCTTTAGCCGAAAAGATATGTGGCCATGAAAGGCGAAGGGAGGGTTGGAATGCCAACAGGCGTCTTTTATTGAATTCACCCGAGCTGACATTATTCATTTGGGGAACGTCCCGTGCCAAAGTCACTGAATGGGTAAGTCGCCAATCTCTAATACAGACTATGTATTATACTTTATCTAACGAGCGGTGATTTTACTATATTTGTGTGAAAACTGTTGAAGCATATGCTCGGGGGTACGTGCAGGGCGGACAATTTTCAATTTTAAAGCAGACTCCCCATTCATTAGATAAAGAAGATGACCAATATTTCATGATCCTCTGTCAAACTTATTCCAAGAGAGATCGGATCGAATCAATGTTGCTATTTGAGCTCTATTCTTGAATTTCTCATTCAATGAGCATTCTCCATATTATGCCTTGAAGAGGACTCGAACCTCCACGCTCTTAAGCACAAGATTTTGAGTCTCTTGTGTCTACCATTTCCCCACTAAGGCATCTTGAAAGTGGATCATATTCCATGAATATGATATCTATCTAGTGTGATGTATGAAACACATGACAAATTGGAGTGCTTGGGGTATTTCTATTGATTGGTCATGTCATATAGCCCCTAATTGGACATCCAATTGATTCAGTTTGAATTATCGAGAGAATACCTTATATAGATATCAAATATATCAAAAGGATGGACAATCAAACCTATTTCTCGATTCAATAGAAGCCCAAAGAGGTTAATTAGATCACGTAAATTATATTGTAGAGTAAATTGCAAAAAACGTTCCCAAAATTTTCCATTTTCGCAAATTTGCCACTGAAAACTTCAAGCAATTTTGCCACTATACTTTAATGCGTTTTTGTCCTTGAGTTGACTATTTTTTACTTTTTGGTTCGTTTTCCTCCGTTAACTCCCTCACGTGCCTGGCACGTGAGGGTATATTCATCATTTCCACTGCCACCAATTGCTACCACCTTTCATTAGATGCAAGAAACGTCCTCTAATAGATTTCTCACCCGAAACTTCTACGCTACCACTCTTCCACCTTTACATTCAGGCAAAAAACGTCCCTGAAACATTATTTAACATTTAGCCCACGTCATTATTACACTGACATCTTTTCTCTCGAGGACGTTATTTGCACAGAGGTAAAATTTCATCTTTCCCATAACGACACTATATTAGCTTCAAACACACACATGTACACACACACACACACAACTTTCCATCTTCTTCATAGCAAATGGCTCGACTTGTTGAACTAGTTGGTATGTCTGGGTCATTTCACCTTAGTGAGATGATGGTAGCCTCGTACCAATCAGAGATTGACAAGGACATATGGCAGGCAAGAGAGTTGATGATTAACTCTCAACGGCAGACCGAACGGGTCATGCGTAAGGGGGAGTTGATGCTCGAGCTCCAAAATGACAATCCTTCTAGAATGCTAGGGAAAATCTCACAAAGCTCTAGGCACTCCAAACTGCCGAGATGCGCAAGGGAAGGTTGTTGATAAAAATGGTGACCCATATTCACAACAAGGTTATTGACAAGATTGACTTTTTAGGGACGCAGAAGGAGATGTGAACCCGTTGGATCATGAAGGGCTGTTGTTTATCGATAGGGGTTGCTAGTGACTAGTATTTTGGGTTGTTTAATGTTAACCGAATGTAACATACTATGTTTTAATTTCAATTAAGTTGTTATGTTTTTAGTTTGAAGGTTTAATTAAGGTGTATTCTCTTTAATTGTTAATTGTCAATCTAGCATCATTGTTATTCGGTGTGATGTTTTGCTTTGAACTCTAACCAGAAACCAAAAAGCCCTAAGGTTAACATCCAGAAACGAAAAATCCCAAGGGCGCTAACGATAACAGAAATAAGCAGTAAAAAAAGCTTTTGTGAATAACTAGTTACCCAATCAATAACAATTAAGCAGCGCATAAGTTACGCATTGCTTGTTTTGAATCATTGGATAAGCACTAATAACAAGACATCAATAAGCAGTAATATGCGTTTTTAACATTATGAGTTACATAGGTGTTATCTAATTACAAAGTATTCGAAATATTCATATTGGTACCCTAATCATATGCACTATCCCAAACACTCCTTGTAACAACCATATTCAGTTCACTAGTTTGCCACATATGTTGGTGCTATAAGACCAAGTACGCAATTCGTGATTTTAAAATCTTGATACTCGTATAACTTGCTAGAAGCTCTTACACCAAGAACAACAAACCTTTTTTGTGTGACCTTTATTTCTGGCCACATTATCAACAAAAGCAGAACCCCCCACATTCAACTTATTTTTAGACCTAATCCTATCATTCACAGTTCCACCCTCTCTAATGACTATACCAGTAGACCTTCGTATAGCACCAAAATTAGGGTTACAACCCGAATCCTCTTCAACCATGATTCTTTTACCTTTTTCCGAAGCTCTCTTCTTCTTCAACAATGAAGTCTGAGGCTTAGTCTCGCTGGCACCCTCATTTTCAATTCCTTTTCTAGTACTCGTTTGTTTCACCTTTGCGTTCTTATCTTTACCATTTACATCACTGTTTCTTTCTTTTGTTATGACAACCGCTCTCTTCAACCTTTTCTTTATATCACCTTGATGGTTGCCATTGTTCCTCTTCCTTTTTTGAAAAGGTTGTTCAGTCGCAAAAGGAGTTGAACTATGGCAACACAACCTAGCATCATCTTCTACCCATCCCAAATAATCTCCATATGAATCTTCTAAATCTAAATCAAGGTTCTTGAAATAATACTGAGCTAGTCTTTGTTTCTTATGAACAACATACAAATCAATTGACTCATTCTTACAAGATAGTTCTAACATCGTATGCACATCATTGTCGGTGTAAATCAACTTCAAACCTTCTTCTAGTGATTTGTTAGGCAAACAAAACTCATTTTTTCACATCGCCAAGCCTTTCCAAGATATGATTCAAACCAATTGTAAATATCTTAGCCTCATAACTAAACTCACAAATTTGGCTACGATTGCCATTTACATACCTCAACGGACCATGTACAAAAAAACTCATTATTGTGCATTCTAAAAACGACTTCTTTCTGATACGCCATTAGAGCTAGTTGATAATCAACTGAATCGAGTATTGGGTTGGTAGTATGAATTTAAGTTGAACCAGTAGAGTATTGATAGTATTTAGGCTATTTAATGTCGAGATACTAGTGAAAGTTTCAATGTTGATGTTGCAAATAGTTCTTGAAATTGTTGGCGGAAAGTTACAGTGAAAATAAGGTGGAAAATCTATTCGAGGACTTTTTTTTGCGTCTAATGAAAGGTGGAATAGTGGTAAAGCAATTGGTGGCGTGGCAGTGGAAATGACGAACATACCCTTACGTGCTAAGCATGTGTGGGCGTTAACAGAGAAAAACCGTCAAAATTTAAAAATTGTCAACTCAAAGGCAAAAATGCATGATAAATTAAAGTATAATAACAAAATTGTTTCAAGTTTGTTCTGAATTACAAATTTACGAAAATAAGAAAATTCAAAAACGTTTTTTGCAACAAACTTAAATGCATGAAATGAATTAAATAACCATAACTCAATAAGAAGTAGAAGACTTGTCAACGTCACTTTCAACATGTCAATTATAGCGTTTTTTACGGGGTAGAGATGGTGGGGACGTACATTGGGAAGCTGCTCAGTAGGTTGTATCAACCATCAACCATCATGATCCACACTACATACGGCTCAAAAGATGTGCAAGTGATGCCATTGCATTAGGTTTTTACTTCAGAAAATCACAATTTTTTACGTATTATATATAAAATACGTAACAAGTAGGAATGAGCACGGTACCGGTCCTGTCACGAACTAGTGGTACCGATTATTTCCCGAGCATAAATTTATGATACTGGTACTGTACCGAACAGGATTTGAGTATCGGTAACGGTACGGGAATCGGTACCGGTACCTAAAAATCGGGATTTTTCCGTTCTTTTTCGGGAATTTCCCGATTTGGTACCGGCCCCGTCCCGAATTAGTGGTCCCGATTTTTTTTCACCTTATTTCGTTATCGAACGGGATTCGGGAATCGGTACGATTCCAAGAATGGTTCGGGTTTAATTCGGGATTCGGGTCAAAATGCTCATCCCTAATATTAAGTTAAAAATGTATAAGTCATGTAATTCAAGTTTATATTAAATTTCTTTTTAATTTGAAATGGGGCATTTTAATCCTAATTGCCTAAGGTTTCTAACAACAATGAACACCCATGTTATCCACCACCACTTGTATATCCTTCAAATTTATCAACAAAAGTAATTTTTACATGATATAATACTACATTTGTTTCAAAATAAATGTATACGTTTGATTTTCGATTTTTTTTATACAATTTTAACCTAAATTATCGTTAGATGTGATATATATAATACTTTATATAAATATAAATGAACAAAGTTTTAATGTATTTTTATTAATATAATCTTTATTAAGTATTATATAACACAATAAACATATTTACAGTCAAAGTTTTTAAAAAGATATAAAAAAGTTAAACGAACACTTATTTTAAGACGGAAAAAGTATGTGTTTTTTTTATTATCTGTCTTGCATACTGACGACGTATGTGCCCGGAAAACACATCTTTGTACGTGTTTTAAAATACCAATTGACGAACAATCAAAAGAATAACTAGCTAACATGGAGACATGTTTAGCGTTTTTTCTAATGATCGAGCGTATGCCGACACACCCGAATATTACAAGATATTGTCCCATATAGGATTGAGCATTGGACTCGGACCAGCTACGACCGAATCGGACCGAGTACCGAATTGGTCCAAAGCCTAAGATCGAGACTAGATCGAAATTGTCCGGTCCGGTATGGTTCGGTATTCGATCCGGTTCAGTTATATTAGACGTAGATGACGAGTTTTTGGTAAGAATGAATTGGACCGACCCGACCAAAGACTGAAATAAGCCAAAAGCCCGAACCGAAGACCGGACCTAAATTGTCCCGTCGGTCCGGGTCGACAAGTCCGAAGAAAGCTCCCGACATTTCGCACAGAGTCGTCTCGTGATTTTCGATAGTCCTTTACGAGAATAATAAACAAGTCTTATAACACTTGTAAATTAAAGAAAAATTGTTTATAACTTAAATGTAGATTTGTACGGTGACACCTATTACACACTTCTTTAAAATCTCTTGAATTTTCGCGTTTTAAAGTTCTTTTTTAATTTACAGAGTAATTATTTAAATATCGATCTTGTACGGTGACACCAATTACACACTTGTTTAGTGATCTGGTTTTATGTGAGCTCAAATGATTTAGTTGAAGGGCAAGGTTATTAAGACCCCCCTAAAAACCTCATATATACCCCCTTGATTTTTCATTTATTTATTTTTTTTTTTATTATTTTTATAATTTCGGTTTTGTTACATAATCGTGAAACTGAAAATACGGAATAAAAAAATAAAGTTTAGTAAGTCAAAACTGTTACACTGACAAATATACGAAATAAAAACTGTTAAAAACACTGTCCAAAAAATAATAAGGGGACAAAAAGTGTACTTTTTATCCTTTTTTCAGGCGAGAAGGAATACATATAGTTAGGGGTGTGCAAGAAACCGAAAACCCGAACCTAAACCGGAAAAAACCGAAGAACCGAAACCTAAAAAACCGAAACCGATTAAAAAACCGATGGTGCGGTTTTTGCATTTTGAAAAAACCGAAGCTTTTGGTTCGGTTTGGTTTTAGCATTAAAGAAAACCGATATAAACCGAACCGATCTTTATAAACATGAGAATATATATATATACAAGATCACGTCGAAGCTAATGGACGATGAATATGCTACGCTAGCTTAATTCTATCATGTTTAATAACTAATCATTGTTTCATATTCTTATTGAACATGACTAAATAATAAGTTTTCTTCTCGAATGTTTTTTAATTAGGTTTGTATTGTTGCTATTGTTTTGATTTATACCCATAAATGATTATTTTAGGAATTTATATGATATATTTTTCTTATTGTTAATGTTGTCTTTCTTTTTGTTATTGTTTATTTAAAACTTTTAACGTGTCGGTTTATGGTATGTTCAAAATGGACTTGTAAAAGTGAAGCTCGATAAATCATATAGAAATTGAAAAAACCGAAAGTAAATCAAAAACCAAAAAACTAAACCAACACAAAACCGAAATCGAATGGTTCATAAAAATCAGAAACCGAAATTTGTTAGTTTGATTTCGATTTTATATAAAAACCGAACCAAATCGAATCATGCTCACCCTACATATAGTAGCACCCTTAGTTGAAATTGTCTTTTTGATCAACGGCATGTTTCCGACATATCTAGTAACTTGTCACATTCTGGTCTCATTTTAAAAAATGTAACGTAAAACAATACGCTAATATTTTCTTGCTTTTTTCATGTCTTACAGTGCAACTGAATTTTTTTATTTATTATTTTTGGAATAATTATTATGTTCGACCTAATTAAAGACTTTGTAAACCCAAAACATGCTGATTAAAAATACTTTAATCAAAAAATTACTACACGATCCACTTCATAATCATATTTGTGCACACTACTGACTTCCTACAATTGTTGACTATTACAACTTTTGTTATAGGGTGATATCAAAGTATAAAGTATCAGGTGCATAAATTTTTTAATATAAATATTTATATTATATATAATTTTTAAACTAAATTCATTATAAAAAATAGATATTTTTAACAAATATATACATTACGCGATAAAATTTTATCAGAATCCCCGAAAACCCTTTAGCTAAAAGTAGAAATTTAGATTTACATGCATATAACTAAAAGAATAGATATATTTATATAGTATAAATATTAAATAATTTACAAATTGATTACAAACATTTTACATTGCCACACGAAAGAGCTATGAGGATGTCGTGGTGTTACGGGACATCGATGAAATTTTGCTTCGTAATGATATATTTTTTAAAACTTCGATTTTATTCAAAGACACTCGGTTCCAAAAGCTTATATCTAATATACCTCACACAACTCGATCTTATTTTCGCTAGAGTTCTTGCAAACTATCATGTTGAACACGTCGATTGAAGTAATGCGTAGTAGGGTTTACATGTTCTTTTTGTTGGTCGATCAAAGGTTCGATTGAAGCATTACATTGAGTCTAATAAAACACGGATACAACCAATGTTTTAAAGTTTTTTTATGAATCTGGTTTAGTCATCGGTTCACTATGTCATAGGTTTATTCGGTTAAACAATCGTGTCGAATCAATTCTATACATATGTAAATCTTTTTATATATTTAATATGTAGTATTGCATTGTCTTTTACAAGATTGGTTATGACAAGATATTATTGTCTAGTCTTTTTCTATTAGATTGATTTGAGTCGTCCATGTTGACCGTAAGCTTGGTCAATGTGAGCCACATACACTTCGGTTTTTCTTAATGTTAGAATACCAGTAAATGTGACCCAGGATATTATTTGAGGTCATGTGTTGACTTGCATCGTTGAAACTGGGGTTTGGAATCGGGTTAGGTTGGTCGAGTTCGGGTTAATTGGGTTAATCTGAAATTGAATTAGACATAAATATTATATCTGATGTCCGATTCGATTTCGAGTTCGAGTTAACCTGACTAACCCGAATTATTTCAACCTGAGTAACCCGATCTGAATATGCTCGGGTCGGGTCGAAAATATTGATACCCCTAGTAGAAACTACAAATGTTGATTTGCACCAGCAACCCATTCCATTTAGGGTTAAAGCTATAAATTACCAACGAACTTTACTTTTTTTCTCGATATTACATATAGAGAAGATAAAATACTTATATAGCCATCGAAACTTGTTTGTACCGGCTATTATTAGTAACGCAATTTTTTTTCCCACGTGGCGCTGACTTTCATTGACTTGTTCTTGATTTTGTCCACGTCAGGATAACTAGATTAGAACATATTAAAATAAAAAAACTCTTTTCATAACGTGAACGTATAAGATCAAATATACAAAGCATATACTAATGATTACTAGAAATTACAAAGCTCGAAAGTGCCAATAGTTTAATAAACCAAATGGCAGATAATCTACTTCCTTAGAATCCCTACTTCCTTTCCATCTGTTTAAATCAGTGCAGTTCCAGAACATACTGCAGCACTTAACTATCAAGCGAATTCAGAAGCAACACCACATCAGCTGTTATAAAGCGACAAATCTGCTCCAAGTTTACAACTATAGCCTTCTCTTTTCCCAAATTGTTGAAGGATAAACGAATAAAGGATCAAGGATAAACGAGCAGGAAGATCAAAACATCGCATCATGATAAACTTATCCATTTTAATAATTTGTGAATCACCAGTTGCAGCATTAACCCAGATACATGATGGAAGGCTTTGGCCACGCTTTATTAGGCCTAGAGCATCCACTCCTGAAAAATGTTGTCAGAAAGATGCAAATGATATGTTAAATGCATCTCGTCCAAGGTTCATCGCTGATGTAGGATTTGGTAGTAGCCGCTCTTTAAGGTCTCCCATTATCAATGTCTATACGCAATGGTGGTGATACGGTGGTTTATGGTGGCGACGGGTTGGTGATGTTGGTGGATCCCGGCGAAGATGGTGGTGATACGTCGGTACGGCTTGCACCAGACGGTGGGTAGACTAGGTTTGATGGCGACGACTGAGATGGAAGAGTGGTGGGTGGATCATATATAATTAAGTTTATTCAAGAAGATAAGAGGATGTGGGTTGGTAGATAGGGTTGTTTAATTAAGGGGTAAGTGGAATGCATAGGTGGAAGTTATCTCATAATAAAAAATAAAAAAAATTAAAATGACCGGTTAAAATAAGTGACGTGTCGGTTACAAGTGCTTTTTAACCTATAATAAACGGTGACTGAGGAAATGGTTGGTAATATTATAATTAAACATAAAGTTTGATGGCTATATAAGTATTTTATCTTCTCTATTTGTAATATCGAGAAAAAAAGTAAAGTTCGTTGGTAATTTATGGCTTTAACCCTTCCATTTATTTATAAACTTAGTGTAAAGTGCAAAAATTATTTTCATGGTTTGTTAAAAGTTTAAATTATATCTCTCGTTAATACTTCGCGTAACATATATTTTTGCGGTTGTAAAATGATGCATCATACATCTTCGAGAGGGGATGGGTGCAAATAGTATTCACTTAAGTGTTAAAACAATTTTAACCCTTAACTGAAAACTATTTGCACGATCCGTCCTCAGAGATGTATGATGCACCATTTTACAACCATAATGATGTATAATGCGTGAAATATTAACGAAAAATATAACTCAAACTTGTAATAAAATACATGAATGATTTTTACACTTTACTCTAAGATTTACTAAAAATTGCATGAACTTAAACCTTCCGTAATAAGAGAAAATTGCATGCGTTCTCTTGTTCCACCTGGCAACACTTGCACGCGTCTTCATTGTTACGGAGCTTATAATCGACGCGTTTTGAAGTCAAACGTTGCAATACCTGGTCGTGTAGACAACCGAGTCGTTAGAAAGTTTTGTTGTGTGTGTAATTGACTATATTTGCGTTTAAATGAAGTATATTTGTGATGGGACTTTTCTAGTAAAAAGGACCGTATATTCCATAATCCACATGATTAGTATTATTAGGATTGTTTTAAGACTAATTTTAATATCTGTGCACATACGGGACTTGAATATAATGATAAATTAAATAATAATTTTATTATTGCGATTATATGTCTATTTTATATATTTTTTATATATTTTTTATATATTTTTTATATATTTTTTAAAGCATCTAATATTTATATGTTTGATTATGTTTATATGATTAATTATGTTATTTTTTTACTCTGCATCGTGTAAATTAATATAAACTCACCTCAACTTTTATTATTCGAATTTCATACCTTTTTTTTTTGAAAAGCAATTATATTATAAGCCATGCGGCAAGAAGAAAAAAAGAAACATAGGGGCTCAAAGGAGGAGAACCCGCACAAAACAAAACACCAGAACGAAGAAAAACTAAGTATCTAAAAGCTCATTTGGGGGAAGAATCCAATTGGCCCATGAAAAACTATTATTTGGATCCCTATTCGAAGTCCAAAAAAGCACCATTCTTTGAACCGAGGAAAAAATATCTTCATGCAAAACACTCGATCTCTCATCATCTGATGAAGCATGTTGGTCCACGAATCTTGTGCAAACATCGAATCTGTGAAGAACAATGAAGAACAATGTACACAAATAACCAATTGACTAACTAATAACACAAGCTTGTACTTTTCATCGTATGTATATATTATTAATAATGAATCAACAAATATACATGACTTGCCCGGTTGTTTGCGGAACAACAACCGGGCGATGAATGACAAACTAAACTCCCATGTTCATAGCTAGCTAAGCTTATGCAACAATGGGAGGATGAAACCCTAAACCACTAAAGTATTACATGTTTGTTTCTGTAGGTGGGAATCATTGACTATTCTATTACAAAGACCACATATATATAGTGGGAGTGTGAAGCTTCCTTGAGAAGCTTTACTAAAGTACAAGTAACCACCTTGTACTTTGTTGTCTTCATCTTTTGCACCTTTGACAAAGTAAGCCTTCCTCTTGAACCTTTGTCTTCATTGCTAATAAGACAAGTGCCCACTAATACATAAGACACTTCTTCAAGTCTTCTTAACATCTTCAGGTCTTGTAATCAGTAATAGTCTTGAGGAGTTAGTAAGCTATTATGTCATCACTTACTAACTCCATCATCCTTGATTCTTTGCACACTTACTGAGATCCGCCTCAGCTAATGACGAGTCTATCTTGTAGACTCTAAAGAACTCTAAAGAATGACACACTGAACTTATAACATACGTAAGTTCAGTGACTAACACTACTTAGGATACTTTACATCCAAATCCTGTGCAAGGGACAAATCAGGCACTGAATTGACCCAACAAAGCATGTAAAATATGATTTCTCCAAGCCCAAACACTCCATATACATCCCAAACAAATCGCATAAAATAACTTAGCTTTCCATTTGCTTGAATAGACGCCAGGGATTCCATGCAATATATTATCTAAGGAAGGATTAAATAGAGCAGAAACATTCCACCAATTCCAGATTTTCAACCAAATAAGCTTTATCATTGGACAAGTAAAAAAGCAGTGGTCTTTTGTTTCTACCCCTGAACCACAAAAAAGACAAGATGACGAGTCCAAGTGAACAAGACGACGACGCGATAAATTTTCTCTAGTTGGGAGGTGATCCATAGCTAACCTCCAAGCACAAACATTAACTTTGCGGGGAACCCATGAGTTCCAAACAGACTTAGGAGAGTCCACAAAGGTGGCCAACATCGTCTTTTGTATAAGGGAACAAATAGAACTCACAGAAAATTTACCTGAACTCTCGATGTTCCAAACCCATTCATCCTCCTTAGAAGTATCGAATACGATATCACCGAGAGATCTTCTAGTAGGCTGCCTAAGCCAATCCCAATTAGCAGCCAAAACCCCATAAAAAAATTCCAACGATCAGCAACCGAACAAAATTTATGTTGCTCTAAAGCAAAAAGGCGTGGAAACTGATCTTTTAAACGACCACAACCTTTTATCCAGTTATCAACCCAAAATAGAGTGTTTGTACCATTACAAATTTTTCTCACCATAATATCGTTGAGATCAATACCCAAGTGATTTAGAGATGCGCAACATTTGACTACACGATTCCACACACCAGATTTAGCCGGAGACGAATCACTTGCATCAAAACCACCTTTCAAACCATGAATTTATGCGATAACTTTGCACCACATAGCATTATAATCGTTAAAAAATCTCCATTTCCATTTGGCAAGCAGCCCCATGTTTTTAGCTTTAAGGCTTCCAATTTCCAAGCCTCCGTCTTCTTTATCCAACGTAACTTTGTTCCAACAAACCTAAGACATCTTTTTCTCGCCTTCATTAATACCCCACAAAAAGCGTCTTCTAACTAATTCAAGACGAGATATAACAGCTTCCGGGGCTTTGAAAATAGAGAAAAAGTAAAGAGGCAAGCTGCCAAGAACGACCTTTACGAGAGTAAGTCTTCCCCCGACTGACAAAAGCTTGAATTTCATACTCTTTTTACTTTCGATATTTTTATTCTAAATAGTTATATCTTAACTATTAATCAACAAACTATTAACATCAACCTTACACTTACACGATTTACAAATTCCTGATTTTGTAATGCTTAATATTGTTCTCTAAATAATATTAAATTTTTAATATTTAAATAGTTACGATGCCCATGGACCCACAAGTTTTATATGATTTTTCATTATGTGATAATATTAATTGATATTTTGTATAAATATCTGTTGTACGAAGATTTCATACTCTTTTTACCTTCGATATTTTTATTCTAAATAATATATCTTAACTATTAATCAACAAACCATTTACATTAACCTTACACAACCTTACACCTACACGATTTATAAATTCATGATTTCGTAATGCTCAATATTATTCTATAAACAATATTAAATTTTTAATATTTAAATAGTTACGATGCCAATGGACCCACAAGTTTTATGTGATTTTTCATTATGTGATAATACTAATTGATATTTTGTAAAAATATTTGTTGTACAAAGGATTTGAATCTGTTTAACTGGAATGTTTAGGCTATTAGTTATCCTTTTTTAGAAATTGTGTGTTTAGTAACACATAATGACCTTGAAAAAATATACGTTGTTGTAATATGTAAAATCCCGTGTATGTATTTTCATGTCACACCGATGTCTGAGGTCCGGCACTAATTTTTTGATATTTATATTAATGTTAATAATAATTTACGTAGATTGCATTGCTTGACTTTGTTAAGTGTTAAAATAGAAATAGATAATAACTTGTGTTTTTATTAGAATATATATAATTATGTGATTTGTTATTTTTTTAATATAATATAGATGTTATATTTTTAAAATAAAAAGTCTAGAAGGTATTTTGATTATTTTATAAAGTTACTAAAAATTCGAAAAATTATAAGTTTACTATTAAGTGTATCTAATTTATTTAAAATTAAACTAATAAAGTTTCATCAATCCTCTCCTCTTTTTTAAGTTTTTATTTTCACAAATTTAACACATATATATATTTGTATGTTTCATCAAATTCTTTCACCAAATTTTTTATTTTTGACTAAATTGAATTTAATTTTGACTTTTCCCATCAATCATATTTTTCAATTTTGTTTATCATTTGATTGATCTAATTGTTTTTTTTTACAACTTTTATTTTTCATTAAAATCCTAAAAAAGAAATATATTTTTTTATTATATAGAAGATAAGATAAATCAATATTATCACAAGTATCTTACAAACAACATACATGTTGAAGTACAAATAAAAAAGAAACACATGGCTTAAATTAAAAAGAAGTTGCTACTTGATAAGCCCTTGTAGTAATAAGCCCCCTAACTTTTTGACCCCACTCTATAGGCTTAACTCATTTCGTGGCCCCAAATGTTCGACACATCGTTAATCTTAGATGGATATACGTGGGTAATTAACCATGTTACGTACATCTATGCGTGGGCCTAAACACGATATTTATTGCTCTATAATGGAAGTGTTTAATTCCAAAGAGTTGACATTGGAATAGTTAACTTATCTTTTGTATAGATACATCCTAATCTAAATAAATGTATGTGTAAAGAGTTGTCATTCAACCTTTTTAGTTGTATGTAACTAGCCGAGTAGTTCAAGTTAAGAGTGAGCATTTAGATCGTCGGATTGAATCAGATCGTAAAATTAGTTCGGACCAGAACGATTCGAACTGGACTGGACAATTTCGATCCGGTCCTCAGTCGAGGGTTTAGGATTATTTCGGTTTTTGGTTCGATCCGGTTTGATTCGGTCTTACCAAAAACCTGTTGATTATGCCTAATAGGATCAGACTGAATCGAAGAATGAACCAAACCAAAACGACTCGAACCACTTCAGTCTTTGATCCGATCTAGTCTTGATCGGTCCAGTCTAATCCAGACCTATTGCTCAACCTTAGTTCAAGTTGTTTTGTATATTATTTCTTGAACAACGAATTATAATAGAACAATGAATAATAGAGCAATATAGAATATATTAGAAACCTAACTCACATTCAGGTTTAGACCATGATATCATCTAATACCGTTTAGAAGCAGCCCATTTACCAAGGTTGTCAAGATCTCGATCTTAATCTTAAAATCCTACGATTTTACGATATCGTAAAGCAAAAACGATCAGGATCTTACGTAAGATCCTTGCATAATTAAGATATTATAGGATCCTCATCTTGATCATAGGATCTTAGGATCTACTACGATCCGATCTTACTTTTTCTTGAGTGACAAACTAAAAAAGTTTAAATTTATAGGTTCTATTTTTTATAATCTAAAAACGAACATGTAAATCTTCTTAGACATTTCATAATCATAATTTAGAACTACATTTTTATGAAATATTCGTATAATTTTGTGTTTACGATGTAATATTAATTTATAAATTTGTAAAATATTGCAAATACTATTAAGAAAATTACATTATAGTAGGATCTTACGATCCCGATCATACTTTACGATCACGATCTTGAAAAAACGAAAACGATCATAGGTAAGATCTCGATCTTGAAAACCTTGCCATTTACTTCGTATTTATTTAAAAAATAAAAGAAAGATCTGTCTATATTTCATCTCTCACATATTTGCTCCGACAAGTTAAGTATGTCGTATGTGTAATACAATGCATAGATAAGAATCACAAGTATCGGCCTACTTATAGTTCTGATACACTCTTGTAAATAGAACGTTCGAATAAACGTCTCCGGACGTAAGGATAAACAATGATTACCATCTACATAATTCAGATATCCAAGAAAATTTCCGACGATGGAGTAGCAACGAGTTTTCTTTAATGTTTCGTTTTAGCACGTAAACTTTAATAAAAACATACACATTTTTAAAACATTGATAAAATTTAGTTGTCATGTTAAATTTAGTCGCACGAGTCAAATTTTCTTACTGACGAGATATCAAAATGCACATATTAAAACATTATGAAAAAAATTTGTTACATTACTTATATCTGTAAAAAAAAACTAAAAAAATAAAGAATTTATAGCCAAAAGCTCTCAAGAAAAGCTCTAAGCTTATTGTTTAATCAGAGTTCTTTGATTATCACTAACAAGTTTTATATAGGGAGATAGAGACACTCATCGTATAAATATATATAACATATTGTATAACTATTTAATGTACACAGTGGAGTGTCATAATAAAAAAAATGAGTGTACGAATCAATTCTCTTTTATATAAATTATAAAAGTGAACTAATGGATTCAGATTTGTCTTGTGTTTTTAGATAGTTTCTCTTTTGTAGGAGTTAAAAATATGAAACTTGCTATTAATAGTATGTCTTTGTCATTGATGTAGCTAGGTGGTTGCATCTAATATGAGTAGAGTAGTAGTTCAAATGTGAACCTTTGATGAAGCTTAAATGTAGGATGGCCCGATAAAATTTATTCCCATGAATGCTCAAAATTTAAGGGATATGATGGACGTATGGTCATTGTCATTTCATGCATCATTCACACTTTTAAAGGTCAAATTTAATTTTAGTTTAGGTTGTGAATAAAGTAAAATTTTAATAAAAATATTTGTTAAATTAGCTGTTAACTACTTCCTCCGTTCCAAAATTATTTTCCCCCGACAAAAAACACACAGTTTAAAAAAAGTATTACCTTTTCAGCTTTCTCTCTCTTACTTTTTGTAGAAAGACAGTTTACCCTTAACCAATTAATTTAAAACTTTTTTAAAGTCTGTAATTATGATTTCAATTAAGGGTAATCTATTAATCTCGATCTAAAATTCCTACCTATTTTTAGAAGTTTTAGAAGTGGACGATTAATTTGAGACAACCTGAAAAGGAAACATGGAATATAATTTTGGGACGGAGGGAGTATAAAATTAAGATGTAAAATGACTTAAAAGGACATATCTAGATAAATTATAATATTGTCACGGAGTTATCCTTTCGACCCCACGTGGCGTCCTTACACCAATAAGGACCAACCATCCATCCCGCGTATAATAGAAGTTCATTAGTTTCGTCCTGCCTTGGACTCATCAGGGGAGCGGCCCCAACTCCCGACCAGTGTAGTGCCATATCGAGTCTCTACTCGTGGCACGTACTACACCCTTATCGTTGGGGTACTCCAACGAGACCAACAAGAATAAACCAGGAACCCTCGTATTGATGTGCGTCTTCCAAGCAGAACCCGACCTTCAGAATTTGGCTCGTGACATTCTCCCACCACCACTTCATGCACGACCTCGTGCATGGTCATTCGCGCCAACGAACGACTACCCTCAAATGACTTTGGCTTTACTCCGGCTTCATGGCTTAAAGGGACATTCGACTTTCAACTCTTTGGGTCCCAGTGTGCAGCGACTACACATTAGTCCATTACTCTTTCTGGCGACTTAAGAACCAGCGTGCAGCGACTGACATCCACCTTTTGGATTAGTCCATTACTCTCTCTGGCTTCCATCGAATGCGATATTACGAACTCCACGCAACATCATATTGACTCTTCAATATCCCGGGAGCACACTCCCACCACCTTTGCGCAGCCAAACACTTTAAGAGCTTAATTGGGAAAATAATCTTGAACGATTCTGCTTCGGTCCGCCTCGGTCCGACTAGGCTCTGATACCACTTGTCACGGAGTTATCCTTTAGACCCCGCGTGGCGTCCTTACACCAATAAGGACCAGCCATCCATCCCGCGTATAATAGAGGTTCACTGGTTTCGTCCTGCCTTGGACTCATCAGGGGAGCGGCCCCAACTCCCGACCAGTGTAGTGCCATATCGAGTCTCTACTCGTGGCACATAATACACCCTTAACGTTGGGGTACTCCAACGAGACCAACAAGAATAAACCAGGAACCCTCGTATTCATGTGCGTCTTCCAAGCAGAACCCGACCTTCAGAATTTGACTCGTGACAATATGCTTGAAAGGTATATAAGTGATTTACAGCTTTTAAAGAGCTAGTTATTTAAAAAGCTGTATTAATCAACTTCTCATTTAAAAGTTACTTGTTTAAAATAAAAAACTAACAGTTCCAATAAGTTATTGTGCAAAACGAAGATTATTATTTTAGAAGAGATTATTCTTTTAAATAAAAAGCTAATATCTCTAATAAAGCTTTGAAAAATCTCTTGCCAAACATGCCTATAGATGGCAAAAGCGCCTAAAACCAATGGGAATAACTCAAACGCAAACGGATTGTGTTGGGTTGAGTCAGGTTGGCGAGTTTGGATACAAATTTGGGATGGAATGTTCTTTCTTTCTTGGGTACAGATTCAGGTACGGTTCTAATAATATTCTCCCCGTTTACAGGTTCAAGTACGATTCTAAAACCTAAATATGACACATTGTCATCCTTACTTAGTTATGCAGCAAATAAATACAAATTTGTGGGGAAGCTAATATTCGTGAACGCATTGATTCGTGCATTCGGTAACATTTATTTGTTCGAGCTTTACCCACATCACTCTCTGCTCCATAAGCCTCTTATTGGTAGTGATCATTCGCCGCTCATTTATTTCTCACAACCTTTATGTAGTAAAAGAAGTCCGCGGTTTCATTTTGTTACGATTTGGACAACTCACGAGGACCGTGAAAAAGTAGTTCGCGAGGCATGGTTGGATCTAAGTGAGAATAATAATCCAATTGATAATAGTCTACGGGGCCTTAAAAGTACTTTATATACTTGTGCAAGTAAGCTTAAGCAATGGAGCAAATGTAGTTTTGGCAGTAATCGAACGTTAATGGATTCCTTCACATGTGAGCTTGCAATGATCCAAGGTCTTAAAAGTAATCCTGAAACTATGGTTCGTGAACGTCAGTTATTGCAAGATCTTGAGCTTACATGGATGCGTGAAGAAATGTTTTGGCACCAACGTTCTTGTGTAAACTGGCTTAATTATGGAGATCGTAACTCTAGGTTTTTTCATCTTTCTGCCATTCACCGTGGCCAAAAGAATAAGATATCAGCCCTGAAGAATGCACAATGAGACTGGTTGTACGATCGGATAGACATACAATTTCTTCTCCAAGATCACTTTAGGGCTTTATATCAATCAGTGGGTCCTTGTGATTTGGAGGAGGCTATTAGTCTGTTGAGGCCCGTTGTTTCACAAGAAATGAACGTCAAATTACAAGTTCGTGTTTCAAGTGAGGAAATTTATCAAGCTACAAAACAACTTGGCGGCCTCAAAGCTCCCGCTGAAGATGGTTTTCAAGGTATCTTTTATCAGAAGTACTGGCACCTAGTCGGAGATGTTGTATGCAAGGCCGTTTCTTATTTATTTGAAACGGGTCATATGTTACCTGAGATAAATAAAACTGTAGTTGTGCTTATTCCGAAAGTTCCACACCCTGAATCTCTAAGTGAGTTTCGTATCGGTCTTTGTAATTTTATATACAAAATAATCTCAAAGATTTTATCAAATAGATTGAAACCTTTGATTGGGAAAATTGTATCTCCGCAACAATCTGCTTTCATTTCAGGTCTCCAAATTCAAGATAGTATGGTGGTCGCAAATGAAGCTTTTCACTACATTCGAAATAAGAAAAATGGAAGCCAAAACATTATGGCCCTCAAAGTTGACTTAAACAAAGCATTTGACAGGGTGGAATGGGACTTTTTGTTTGCTACACTCAAGAAAATAGGGTTTGGCGATGTTTGGTGCAATTGTATCCGTTCTTGTCCAACGACTTATGATTTAGAGTTTACGGTAAATGGTGAATTGATGGGGGTTATTAAACCTCAAAGATGGCTCCGACAAGGGGATCCTATTTCCTCGTATCTCTTTATTATTGTTTCGGATGTTCTCTCTCATCTAATTAACAGTGCAATGGAGTTAGGTTCTTTATCGGGCATCAAAATGGCGAGAATGTGTCCTGTTATTTCACATGTTCTTTTTGCAGATGACTCGTTGTTTTTTCTGAAAGCTTCTCAGGTTGAATGTACAACTCTTCTAGATATTTTTTATATCTATTGTCGGGCATCAGTTGAAAGAGTTAACTTTGGTAAGTCATCAGCTCTTTTCTCTCATAATACGCCAAGTACGCTCCAAAATTGCATTTGTGATGTCCTTAAGGTTAAATTGATGGGTCCGAAAGATAAATACCTAGGGCTCCCATCAGTACATGGTCGAAAGAAAGGAGATTTCTTTGGTTTTATATTAGAAAAAGTTCTTCAAAAACTTCAAGGATGGAAGCATAAAGTTCTTTCTCAAGCTGGTCGTGAAGTGTTAATAAAGTCTGTTATTCAAGCTATTGCAACTTATCCGATGTAATGTTATCTACTCCCGAAGGGTTTCTTGAACAAGCTTATGGCATATGTTCGACGTTTCTTTTGGGGTGGTGATTCTCACGAGCGACACATCCATTGGGAAAGTTGGGAAACACTTACACACACTAAAGTTGACGGAGGCCTCGGTTTTGGTGATTTAGAATGCTTTAACACTGCTCTTTTAGCAAAACAAGGGTGGAGACTTCTTATGAATCCTAGAACTTTTTGGGGTAAGGTTCTAAAAGGTCTTTATTTTCCCCATTCAAGCTTTCTTAGGGCAAAGAGAGGTTCCCGTCCATTATGGCTTTGGAACAACTTGCTTCATGGTCGAGATTTGTTATTTTATGGAGTTAGATGGCAGGTGGGAATGGACAGAGTATATCATTTTGGACACAAAAGTGGGTTCCTTATAGAGAAGATTTTATATTCGTTCACCTCTCGGTCCATTCCCAAATTATAATAAAGTATCAGATTTCATTCAGAATGGTTCTTGGAATATCACGATGCTTCGAAAGTATGTTTCGGAAAGAGAGGTTGATATCATCTCGGTGATTCCTATTTCACAAACAGGATGTCCAAACAAGCTCGTGTGGCACTTTGATGCACAAGGTCAATACACGGTAAAATCTGGATACAAACAACCTCTTTTGTTGAATCGGTCCCAAGCAGCTTCAGAAGTAAACATAAGCTATAATCCTCCACAAAATTTCTACAAGTGTTTATGGAGCATCCATACACAACCAAAAATTAAAATTTTCGCATGGAAATCCATTACTAACTCTGTTGAGACCATGGATAATCTCTTTAGCAGAAGATGCTCTTCTTCGCCAACGTGTCCAATATGCAATTCCTCTCCAGAAACAATTGAGCATTTGCTTTTTGAGTGTGCATGGACTAGACCGGTTTGTTTGGTTCTTCTTTATGTTTTCGGAATCATTCAAATGTTTCTATTCATTTTCATAGATTTGTTGACATTTGCAAGACAACTTATGAAGCTTCTCGTATTCTATCAGTCGTGGCAACGATTTATTGGTTCATTTGGCGACCACATTGTGCTTTTCTTTATGAAAATGTAGACCTTTCTCCCGAGCGCACTTTAGCCTCGATTAACGCGCAGTTAAGTGAGTTTGATAATATAATGGCCTCAAACCTCAATAATTAAACGGCTTGCCCTTATTCTACATCTCAGACTTCACAACGATGGACTCCCCCCTCCCATGGCTCTCAGGTGAAGATAAACTGCGATGTAACTTTTATGAATTCTAAGGCCGCTTTAGCTGTGCTAGAACGTGATTCTACAGGTTCTATCTTTTATGTCGAAGGCGCGCCTTGTTCTTCTATGTCTACTCTTCACGCATAAATTTTAGCAGTGCACCATGCGTGTCAGCTCACATTTAGTCGTGGTTGGCCTCAAGCAATTATAGAATCTGATTGCCAGACGACTATAACCCTTCTTAAAAAACGATGCCACCTTGGAACCTCACTGCTTTTGTAGCAGATATTCGTTTGTGGTCGACGAATCTGCAACTATCTTTCACATGAACTAAACGTGAAAATAACAAAGTTACTCATTAGGCCGCTCGCTTGGCATCTTCGTCAACGTTACCTTTTAAATGGAAGGTTTCTTTTCTTTGTGAACTTTTCTCTATTTCGAGGAGTGATATTTATGGAACTTAAATTGTTTTTTAATAAAAAATATAGTTAAAAAAAAGTTGAGATAAGTGAGGACAAGGTATTTGTAACCAATATGTGCAAAGAGTAAACTAACTAATCATGCAATTAAATGATAAATCACATAAACTAATTGCTCTAAATCTGATCCGTGAATAAAAAGTATAAACCTACAATAACACACAATCACATGATTCACTAACAAATTATTTTACCTACTAAATAAACAATAAAAAACACCATACTGCATGGATATGCTTCACTTTAGTATGATGATATAATCCAAGAATTTTCGAATTTTTTAGTACATGATTTGGTATAGTTGTTGAGTAACATAGAGCTATAATAATAGTATTAAACAATTGATTGAATAAATATGATGTAAAATATAAGAGTAGGTCAACCATACACCCGTTTGCTACAACAATCTAAAAGCTAAAAAGAGATAATTAATTACACCAAGTTGCTTATTAAGTTTGTATTTAGTGAACATGACAAAATTTCTCATCATAAGATGATTCTTGAATCTTCATAGTAGGCCATCAAAGATTATTTCATAATAAGGAATTGATTTTCGCACTCAAAAATTTAAATAAAATTTAACGTAAAACGATATAAAATTTGGTACAATAATATACGGAGTATAGTGTTTTCTTCAATTTTCGAAGATGCAAATCAATTCACTTCAAAACATAACGAAAAAAATATGTTTATGTATATGAGAGATGGAATCATGTTCGAATGTGATTGACGAGTAGAGTCACATTTTAATAGACCGGATACATTTTAAACAAATTTAGCCAAAATCGATGTTTTTTCACAAAAATAAACAATACACAGAAAAATTACATTCCGTCCCTTGTTACATACTTAACTTAGCTCACGAGACTAAACTATCAAAAGCAATGTTTGTTTTTATTTACACATTCACTCTATATGCGCATTATGGTACATTATCTTATGTTTATTTATATAAACGAGCTCGACTTTAGTGTATTGAGCAAGTCGAGCTCGTGTGGAGCTATAGTTTCTTTAGACAGGTCAAGAAAATGATCCGGAGTTAACCTAAAACCACAAGGCTCAAATGAGCACCGATGTCGAGCTTGTGTCTAATATATATAAATATGTCAAGCTCAGACGAGACATGCTCATGTTCTACTTAACTCAAATTCAATCGAAATCACAGTAATATTTATCACTGGTATAGGCTTATTCGGGTTTGGTTCTGGTCGAATTTTTCGACACCCCTATTTACCAGTATATACCATAATAATATGTCTATGAACGAAGAAATAAGATGTTGAAACTTCTCTTGACAAAAGATTGGTTGTTTGTTATTCATTCATATCGACATGGGACGTTTGGCACTAGTTTTGGACGAACTAAAACATATCCGATTGTTAAAACGATATAATCATGATTTAGTTTTATTAAAATTACTTTGAACTAGTCGTTTTAGGAATAGTCTGTTTGGAATGTCAAGTCGAAAACTGAAGTAACAAAAACATAATAATTTCAAAGTTGGCACAATAACTGAATGTTCTGGGCTGTTGGCCCATTTTAATCTTAACTTTCAGTAGCCCAGAATCAAATATGGGCCAATATTTAATAATAACTGAATGTACTGTACTGGGCTGTTGGCCCATTTTAATAAACATGATGAATTAATGAAAGTGTTTATTTTTTTCCTATGAAACAACAAGAATTGAAAATGTATGAAAAAACATGAGCTGAATAACATTTTTCGGTACTTATCGAGTTACTTCTCCCTATTTTCGTGTTGTATAAGTCTTTTCGGTCGAATTTCTTCATAGGTGTATCTATGTGTTTGGCTCAACATCATGAGAAACTCAAGACTTCAGAAGTAAAAACACGGTCTTTTTCAGAGACGATAATTGCATATTAAAGTTCTCCACATGAACTACACCTGCATTTTCGATAAGATTGGACTACATATGCGGTCTCATTATACCACGATAACGATTTTGAAAATCGACTCGAAAGAAAATATAAATCAAGTTTAGTGAAGTTCCAATAACTTGGATCATGTGACCAAAAGTATGTGAATTCAGTCTTTGCGTATAATGCAATTGCTATATACACTTTTCTCATTCTACACGTTTTGTTCAACTTTTTATTATTTCATTTTCCTTGAGCCTTTTGTTTGCTTTCAATATTATCAACTCTCACCAACCATTTATCTAATTTATGTATGGACACAAAAACATATCCATAAAATCATATATCTTAAATTTGGTTAATTTTATAAATGTTTAAAGTGTTTTTCATGTTTCAATCTATGTCTCTAGACTTATAAACAGTAGCGGATGCAGGTAATTTTAATGTGGGGGGCATATTTTGACGATAGGAAGGCTAAAAACTAGAATTCTAATTAAAAAACTAAGTACTATAACTTAAAAGTTAACGATTTTTAAGTTTTACGATGTTAAATGTTATAATTCAATGTGTAAATGGTGGGCAATTTGAAATTCGAGTGAGGGACATTTAAAAAAACGCTTAAGTAAAAAAAAATACACTAAAATCTCGTCTTTTTAGTCGAGCTATGGGGAGCGCACCGCCATCTCGCACCTATAAGTTACATCCGCCCCTGCTTATAAACGTTTGCTCTAACAAAAAATTTCATAAAAAAAGAAAAAGAACACATGGTAGAATGTGATTCATGTAAGTTTTAACCTAGTGAATTCTCAAAATTTGACTTTGTAAGTAGCTCATAAGTATAATTAGTTAAGCTATGGGTGTAAAACACTATAAAGCTAGTTGGTAAACCATCTTACTTTTTTATGGCAAAACTATATAAAAAGAAAGCCTTTAGCAAGAACAAGAATTACAATAATTTTTCTAAATGAATACAAATTTTAAATTTTTTTAGAACGATAAATGTTAGTGGTTAATGGGTCGAGTCGTGAAATGACATTCAAGTGGCAGAATGTCTACTTCGAACCTTCACTCAATTATGTTAAACTCTTTATTCGTTTCGCCTGAGAGCCATTGGCAAGTCTTGAACCAAGATTTTCAGAAAATCTAAAAAAAAACAATTTAGTGAAACCTAGGTGACCAACTGAACTAAGCCAGTTAATACAAATTTTAAATGCATAATGTATAATATAGTGTAGATCATGTTTTAAAAAAAAATACGATATTATGAAAGTTTTGATAAGTGTATACTATAAAATTAACTCATGTCAAAGTAAACGGTTAAAACTTTTACATTTAGGTTATGTTTGGCGTATAAGTTTATCAGAATGTATCGTAGCATCAGTTTATTATTTTTTAAAAATAGGTTACTATTAAGATTAAGTCTCGTTTATCTGACAGAGCTTTATGTTGAAAATATAACCTCTTAAATAACATACAAGTTAAACTAATATATAAAAATAAACTCAAGTTACATGCTCCAACACTCAGTAACCCACTCTAAACAAAAAGAGACTACAATCACAAAGGTTCAAACAACACCAACTTTTACAAACAAAAGATTAAAGGTTCAAGCCTATTGACAAAGAACAATATTGATGCTGCTTTTTTTCTTCTCTATTTTCTTTTTTGAAAATAAAAATAAAATAAAATTGTTAAAATCAATGTTTTGAAAGTCAGTTTTTAAATCGATAATTAGTCGAGTGATCGGATCTACGTCAACCCGATTTAACTATATTTTATAAAAAAATAAATTTTTCACATTTTTAATAATTAACAAAAATTATATATAAAAACTATAAAAAAAACTTTTATATATTAAAGATAAAATTTTTTCCAAACGAATATAATATGTAAAAAGTAAAACTTCATGGCAAATACGTAAAATTTACATTTTTTTTTTAAAAACCGAAAAAGTCGAAACCCGAACGGGTCTTGAGAACCAGTTTGACCCGGGTGATTTCAAACCCTACGAGTTTAGGCGGGTTTCGAAAATATAAAACTTGAATTAATATAACCCGTTTTTTCAGTAAAAACCGGATAAACCGATTGATCCAACCGGGTCTGAAAACAATGGTTAAAACTAGATTGTAGTAGAAACAAAGAAAAATAAAGTAGAAGATACGTTGGGTCCATAGAATAGTTGAAAAGTTTGACTTGTTTTTTGTCAAAGTAGGGTTTATCAGGATCCACGGTTGGTATTGGTATTGGTCTTTTCTTTTCTTTTATGAAACAATAAATATTTGTCGGATCATAGATAGAGGCAATATTCTAATTTGCCAAATGTTGTTGTCATTCGACACATCGTGAATAAATTGATTACTACCTAATCACATCAACAAGTGTTTAAGTTGAAACCAACTTAATAAGTCAAATTTTCGATTAACCAACATAATCAATCAAGTTACATTCAACTTGAAAGAATTTTGATTTGTAATCAACATATAGTGAATAAACTATAAGATAGTAAAGCTTTATGTGTTTCTTGTCATTCATCGCAAGGATACATCATCCTTTAATAGATACAGTGGATATACATTAACCAAGATTACAACAATGAAAATTAATAATACAGATAATGCTAAACTAAAAATGGTAACACAATAATACCCAGCTCATAATTAAGCATAATATACGGGCTAACACTCCCCTGTAATTGGAGCGAGAGGACACCGGACGCTCAAACTGGTACGAAATTCCTCACATAATGTCGAAGGCAAACCCTTAGTGAAAATATCTGCATACTGATAACGGGAAGCAACATGTAAAACCCGAACCTGACCAGCAGCAACCAAATCTCGAACAAAATATATATCAATCTCAACGTGCTTCGTTTGTTGATGTTGAACCGGATTACACGATAAATACACAGCACTAATATTATCACAATAGACAAGTGTAGCAGAAGATAAAACTGTATGCAACTCACGTAACAAATTCCGCAACCAACAAGTCTCAGCAACAGCATTGTCAAAACCACGATATTCAGCCTCTGCACTTGAACGAAAAAGCGTCGCTTGACGCTTAGAGGACCAAGAGAGTAAGTTGTTTCCAAGAAATACACAATAACCAGAAGTGGAACGCCTAGTGGTGGGACCCAGCCCAATCCGCATCTGAATAAGCAACTAAAGATGTAGTAGAAGAGGCAAACAACTGTAGCCCATAGTCTATAGTACCCTGAACATACCTCAAGATCCTTTTAAGAGCCGAGAAATGAGGCTCACGAGGATCATGCATAAAGAGACATACCCGCCGTACTGCATAAGAAATATCCGGTCTAGTAAACATAAGGTACTGAAGGGAACCTGCAAGACTCCTATATAAAGTTGGAACTGATACTGGAGCACCATCATCACTCAACTTAGACTCAGTATCAACAGGAGTCCGACTAGGATTGCAATTAACCATATGTGCCCGCTCAAGAATCTCAATAGCATATTTCTTCTGAGACAAAAACATCCCTGAAGAGTCCCGTGTAATAGAAATACCCAAAAAATAATTAAGAGAACCCAAATCTGTCATAGAGAACTCCTGATGTAGGGAACGAATAATCTGTTGTAACAAAGCCTGAGAAGAAGCTGTAAGAACAATATCATCAACATATAACAACACGTAAGCTGTTTCCATCCCATATTTGTAGATGAACAAAGACGAGTCACAACGATTATGATGAAATCCAACACGTGTGATATAAGATGCAAACCGCTGAAACTAAGCACGAGGGGCTTGTTTGAGCCCATAAAAAGACCTCTGTAATAAGCACACATAATCAGGGTGTGCAGAATCCCGAAACCCAGGCGGCTTGTGACACCCCAGGCAAATCCCACATCGGTTGTGGCCAGGAGAGATCCATGGTTCATAAGATAACATTCACCTTACCATGACACAACACGTTTTGTGGTCTACTGCAAGTGGTGTTCTTAGGAACTGGCAGTTAAGCGTGCTCATGTGAAAGTAGTGCTAGGTTGGGTGACCAGCAGGGAAGTACTTACAAGAGGGCCACAAAGAAAAGCCGTGAGCCTGCGGGAAAAGCGGGGAATATTGTAGTCTGAGTAGGCGAGATGTTACAAGTGGTATCAGAGACAGGTTGAGCCGTTCGGGATGGTGGGGCAAACCTCATCGAGGACGATGAGTCCCGAAGGGGGGTTGATTGTGACACCCTAGGCAAATCCCACATTGGCTGTGGCTAGGAGTGATCCATGGTTCATAAGATAACATTCACCTTACTATGACACAACGCGTCTTGTGGTCTACTGCAAGTGGGGTTCTTAGGAACTGGCAGTTAAGCATGCTCATGTGAGAGTAGTGCTAGGTTGGGTGACCAGCAGGGTAGTACTTACAAGAGGGCCACAAAGCAAAGCCCTGAGCCTACGGGCAAAGCGGACAATATTGTAGTCTGGGTAGGCGGGATGTTACACGACTGATGCATATAAACTGTCTCAGATAAATCACCATGTAAAAATGCATTCTTGACATCAAGCTGATGAATCGTCCAATTTCGAGAAGCAGCCAAGCTAAGGACAGTACGAATAGTGCCTGGCTTAACAACCGGACTAAAGGTCTCATCAACATCCACACCCTCCAACTGTGTACTACCATTAGCTACAAGACGAGCCTTGTAGCGACTCAGAGTGCCATCTGCATGATATTCGTGACGAAATAGCCACATACATCGAACAATATTGGTATCCGTGGGTCTAGGTACAAGAGTCCAAGTTTTATTTTTAATAAGTGCATGATATTCGTCACACATAGCATTTTGCCAATTGGAATCATTGAACGCATCACGATAAGATTTAGGGAGGGGTGAAACTGAAGACACGTGTAAGTTGAGAAGCTGAGTGGGACGGTTATTCCTGATACGATAACGGGTGACCATGGGGTGAACCGAAACCGGGTTTGGGTTATTAGGAGGGTCGGGTATAATAATAGGTGAGTTTAGGTGTGGGGCCGGTATTGGAGGGTTTTGGTCCATTAATGGTTGTGGGCTATAATTGGCGTAGAAGTTGACGAGCTGGATGGGGAGTTATGGGTTGGAGTAGGTACGCGAGTTGGAGAAGGTTGGGTTGAATGGTGGGCTGTAGTTTGGGAGCTGGACGATTGAGCCATATCTAAGTTAACATTGGTAACTGGTGTGGTAGGATTAATTGGTGCGGAAGTAGTGGGTTGGAGGGTAATATTTAAGTGAGTTGGGAGGTTAAGTATCATCTAAAAAATTGTATGTGGGTGCTCTGGGTGGCGCGTGGGAATTATAGGAAAATACGATTTCGTTAAAAGTGACATGACGAGAAAGGATTATTTTATTGGTGTTCATTTCAAGGCATCGATATCCACGATGATTTGAGGCATGACCCAAACATATTGATGGCGTAGCGAGGGGTTCGGGTTTATGATGTGGATAAAGATGGGGATACCATAGACACCCAAATGTGCGTAAGAGGCTATAGTCTGGTGTCTTGCTAAACAAACGGGTATACGGGATGTCATTATTAATTGCGGTTGAAGGTTAAATGTTGATTAAGTGTACGACCATGTTAAGAGCCTCAACCCAAACAGTAGGTGGAAGGTTGGCTTGAAAAAGTAAAGTGCGAATTTTGTTATTGATGGTACGAACCATGCGTTCGGATTTACCATTTTGTTGTGAGGCTTTTGGACATGAGAAACAAAACTCAATGCCATTTTCGGAAAAACGTTTATGTAGGTTATGGTTATCAAACTCACTACCATGATCACACTGTAATGACTTTATTTCACACTTAAACTGAGTGTGAACGTATGTACGAAACAATATAAATTTTGACAACACATCAGATTTATTATGCAAAGGATATACCCAAACAAATTGCTATTAATGATCCAAAAACAAGACATAGTATTTATAACCTAATAGACTCGAAATGGGCGAAGTTCACACATCCGAGTGAATAATATCAAAACAAGAATTAACCAAAGTATGAGAACTAGAAAACGGAAGCCTTACGTGTTTGCCAAGTTGACAAGCATGACAAAGTATGGGAGGCTTCTCCTTATTACACGAAATAAAATTATTGGAGACAAGACGACGCAACACTTCACTTCCTAGATCCCCAAGACGTTGATGCCACGTATGCGGACTGACAAGGAAAGCTTGATGAACCGGAGAAGGTGATGTGACCGGGTAAAGATCCCCCGTACTATCACATCAGATAAGCACCCGACGCGTCATGAAATCCTTAACAGAAAAACCAAACGCATCAAATTCAACAGTGCAATTATTTTTACGGACAAACTGACGAACAGATATGAGATTTTTATCAATATGAGGAGTGATAAGGATATTATTTAAATGAAGGGACCGTAAGGGAGTTGGCAAAATACTATGACCCGTATTGGTGACGGGTATAGAATGACCGTCACCAACCGAAACTGACATATGCATATACGAATTGAAAATTTGACTTAGACTATTAACCAAATTGTTTAAATGAGAAGTCACACCTGTATCCATGTGCCACACACCCGTAGTTGGATCATGTAATGTACCCGCCACGAATGCATGCGGCAAAATAGTATCCTGTCCCAAAGTGCTTGAAGTAGGGGTCTGATTAGAAACCGGGCCTGTTGAGTTTTGTGTGGCCTGTTGGGCTGATTGAACAGTCGGGTAGTGGAGCTGTTAGGGCGGGGAATGGGTTGGTCCGGTATGTATTGGTGGGCTGGAGGATAGTAGAAACCAAGTGGTGGACCAGTAGAAAGTGGGGTCGGTGGATAAGGAGGAGTCGGGCTGGGGTAAGTGGGTTGAGGTACCGGGGCTTGTTGAGGGTTAAAGGATGATGAAGTTGGGCCAGTGACATTATAAGCAGTAGGTTGGAGAGAGGTATTAACAAGAGGAGTAACAGTAGGGGTAATATATTTGGTGTTTTGCCTAGAGTTATTAGAATCGATGTTAACCCCAACTTTACTTAATAGTTTGACTAGCAACTCATATGTGTTATTCCCGAACGATTTAGAACCCCTAGTGTCCCCACTTTTAGCATTATGATCATGGAAAAATTTGCAATTGTTACCAAACGGACATGCCCCTTTAGCAAAGTTATAACACGATCACCAAGACTTAACGAGAGGAGTAACGGGTGGTTTAGTCATACCTGATTCGGCCATAAGGATCATAGGCGAGGCGGGTGCGGAATCCACAGGTAATGCGAGAGACTTGGACTTTAACCTCATTTCTTCGGTGATTAACAATGATCGTGCCATTTTAAGATCCGGAAAGGAGTCCTTGTAATGCATATAACCACAAACTTGATCGTACTTGGCGGGAAGACCTTCGAGAGCATAATGAACAACATCTTCATCATTGACCTGTGAATCAAGGCTAGCAAAAATTGTAACAATCGATTCAATCTTTCTGAAGTAAGAATCCATGCTTAGATCGCCAAGCTTTATAGACCGCAACCCCGCCTTTAATGCATTTGCACGTAACCTTTTATTGTCTTTTACAATATCAGATATGAGAACCCATGCTTCCTTAGCCAACTTAGGGCGTTCAACAACTAACCTTGCTTGTAGAGGCGCCGAAAGAGTGGTAAAGATCCATGAAAGGACGATCTTATTCACTTTAAGTTCCAACGTTGTGAAAGGAGGGGGGTCATCAGTGGATGTGGATTCAACCGAAGAGCCATGAATGTATTTTGAGACTTCATATCTATGGCAAAGTTGGTCAAAGAGAAACTCCCACGAACCATAGTTCCAGTTTTCAAGATCGAGTTTGACGGGGACCCTTGTGAGAAGGTGGTGGTGTGTGACTAATGATAATTTATCGAAGAGTAGTACAGTGGAGGGGGGGATCGACACCAATCATGGTAAACAATTTTGAGTATTACACGAATGATATATGGTGTAATTAATGGAACAGTAGGCTTGAGACAAAGTATAATGGACAATGACAAAGTAACAAACAAATAAATATGACTTGGATGTGTGGATTCGTTACAGAAGAACCAATTACCAACACAAGCAATAAAACAAATCGTGACCTAAAGCACGATGAATATGTATTAACAGTGTGGATTTGCGACCGGGCACAAATCACCAACACAAAAGGGATAGAACCTGGGATTGGCAGAACTAGGTGAAGAAAAAATGGCAGGGATTATTTGGATCGGTGTTTGGCTGTGATACCATGTAAGATGGTAAAGATTTCTGTGTTTCTTGTCATTCATCACAAGGATACATCATCCTTAAATAGATACAGTGGATATACATTGATCAAGATTACATCAATGACAATTAAAAATACAGATAATGCTAAACTAAATATGGTAACACAATAATACCCAGCTCATAATTGAGCATAATATACGGGCTAACATAAACGACTTTGTTCCCGTAATAATAAGCGACAATAATTTGATTTCATTAAAAAGGTTCTAGATTAAAAAAGGAAAAAAAAAACTTAAATCCATTTTAAAGTTAGTTAATTGTCAATAATAAGAACATATTAATAAGAACATGCACATATGTAGGGGTGTGATTCGGGCTTACTTGGTCAGTTTCGAGTCAACTCGGGTCGGGTCTCGGGTTGAGGCTAAAAAAATAATATTCGAACTCGAGCCTAATTAGAACTCGGGTCACTCGGGTTTGGGTCAATTCGGTTCGGATCAGTTTAGGTCGGGTCAATTCAGGTTCTGGTCACCCCGAGTATAATGAAAAAGTTTAAAAAGTGGCTTATTTAAGTATTAATACAATGTAAAAAGTGTTATTCGAGTCTGGTTGGTCGGGTTCGGGTCAAGGCTAAAAAATATAAACCCGAATCCGATGCTAATTAGAACTCTTGTCAATTTGGGCCAATTCGCATTAACCCGAATACGTTTTTCGACCCGAGTGACCCGACCCAAATAGACTTATTCGGGTTCGGGTCGGATCGACTTTTTCGACACCTCTACGCATATATGTTTAGTATTTGAACAATTTAGATGGGACATTTCATATTTGTATGTTTAGAGAGTGTTTCGGATTGCTTTTGGACCTAAATAATCTATTTATTTCATTTTCAAAATGAAGATAAGTTAAAATAAGTCTTTTTTAGTCGTTTTACTTATGAATTAAACAAATAATCTGATATGTCAAACACTAAAAAATTGATAATTTGATTATTGCGATTTTAAACAACATAATCAAATCCAAACACTATTTCTTAAAACCGCGTTTTTTAATTGTTGATTATCTAGTTATCTATTTTCAAAACATATAAATTATTTTCAATAAGCAATCCCAAAACCCCTCTTAATATGACTCAAATATTGCAGAATTGGAAAATGGTTGTAGTGACATATAGTAAATAAAAGGGCTAATTCTCAAAAGAGTCCAATAAAGTTGGGCAATTGCCAAACAAGTCCAAAAAACATGTTTTTCCAATTTTAGTCCAGAGCAACGATGAAAGAATCCGCCAAGTGTCCCGTATAAAGTACACATCAAGTACATATTGTGTAAGAGTTGTCTTTTGGACAATTAAACTTATTTGGTCAATCGGAATATTGGGCAACTTGGTTTTTGGTCATTTCATTAAATTGATGCATAATAGTTTATATTGTAAATTTGGGCAACTGTACTCTGGGCAACAAGAAATAATGTGGCAATTGAATATTTTATTCTATCTATTACCCTCACTCTCCTCCTAAAAAACACACACACCATGTACCCAAAGTAAATCATGACCAACCGTATGCTATTTAATGAACAAACCCCATCATATCAAAAATCAAATCCAACTCTTGATCCAAAGTCAGTAGCTATCAGTAGAGATGCTATGGCCAAAATTGTATATTCAAGATTATTTAATCGGTAGATTCACCCGTCCTACAAAAATGGCCCGTTTCGACCCGTTACTTGACCTATGCATCTTACAGGATTATGAGCAAGATTAATAATACTATTGGTCAAGATGCATACTCAAAGTTGTTTATTGGGGTTCTGGATATTTATGGATTCGAAAGCTTCTAGACGAACAAATGCTCAATTGGTACGCTTTTGGTCCATTATTTAAGATATATGTTATTTATTGAAAACTTCAGAAAGACCTTACTTCGCAGTTTCATGAATTACAGACACACATTTTAGTCAAAAACACTGATTGTTTTACTTGCCATTAATCCAAACATCCAATTGATCATTAACTACCCCATCACGGAAATAGAACCGGTTAGGTAATATGATTGTTTGAATCCTTAAAAGTACACCTTTCGTGAATTTTATGTTTGTAACTTTGTATCCAGAATGCCATTATTCTTGCTTAACTAATAATGTAACATTATACATATGTTGTAACAAACATGATTAGAGCAGTTGGTTTAGCTGTCTAAGGATGGTCTTAATTTTGTGTATGTTAGTTCTTAAGAACCATGTGTCATAGTTATGCAAACAACGTACACATACTAATCTGTAATGCGGACCACTGTACTTGTTAGATCAGTTGAATGAAACTCGTTCAACAACATTAAATCGGATTCAGTTTATGGATTACTTAAAGATGTTAATTAACATAAAGAAAAGAAAGAGTTAATGCAGCAGGGTATAAGTTCATCAAATATGCTTATTTGTTCTTAACTTAGGTTTTTTGAAATCTTTCAAATTATATGACTATGACACATGAAAAAAATTGGAAAGACAAGAAGATAGGTTGATTCGTGAAAGAGCGTTGACACGTGTAAATGAAATCTATTACGCTGGTCTCACAACCGGATTAGATCAGGTAATTGAAGATATAACATAGGAGGTCGGCGTAATGGCCTTAATTTTCACGCGTCAATTAAACTTGTAGATCCATTATTTAATGTCGCTTAGCTATTTTGGACAATGTTGATCAGAATTCATAAAATTCTTTCGCTTTATTATCATCATTATATAATACAAACACTTGTTTATCGGTTCAGACACACTTGTATAACTTTTATTATGTGCCTCATGTGGCAACATACATCTAGCTCAAAGTCAGATGACGAATATAATGATGGTTAAAATGCATTACTAGAGGATCTTCAAGAAGATGTCACAATACCGCTTTCAAAATTGAAACCTACTGAAGATACTCGAGACCAAGTCACGACTGCTGTCACGGTTGCTACTTCTCAAGCTTGGAGATCTAAGTTATCAAATATTGATGTTTGGTATGCATCTTTTGGATCAAACATGAGCGAGTTGAGATTTATATGTTCTATAGATGGTGGCCTGGTAATCCAAGTTTAATTATGTTTATCTGTTCTAATTTTTAGTGCACTAAGTGACAAGGTTTGACACATAGGTCTAGTGTACATTTAGGTTTAAGTTGATACACAAGATATGCCCCATAATTAAGTGTTTTTTTGTTATACTAAGATAATGAAATGGAAGAAAAGGTTCTAAGAAAGTGTAAGTAGTTGCAATAATCAACAAAACTTCCAATGAAAATAAGTAAATAAAAAAACCCATTTAACATATGCGAATACATATCCATTGAAATAAAGCAAATCTTTTTACAATGTTACCTTAGCTAGTAAGTTTAAAGGTACTAAAAAACATGAAAGTAACAAACACAAATAAATATCAAAGCGAAACTTAAAAGGTAAGTATAAAACACTTTTCGACTATTGTCCAAATACAGCGGATCAAAGGTTAGCTACACTCCGTAGGCTGTACCATATGCATGTCCCAACTGGTTTGACCAAGGTCTCAACATAGGTACATGCCTAATAGGCGAAAATTTCAACTATTTCGTAACGCATGTCTACTGTGTTATACAAAAGATGATTACTACCAAATGGGATTAGAAGTTAACCCCCTGTTATTTTGATAGGGGCCCAGAATTGTGTCCATCCTTGAGTGAAAACAATCTTAGCATTAATATTAGGATCATGGTAGGGGATAGAAAAGAACCGGGTCCACGTTTGCTCGACGGGCCTGTTTGCCATTACCCACAATGAGCAACATGGACGTTCTCGAAGTTACAGACCAGGCAAACCCCTTGTTCTACTACCCCCAAAACGAATGTTTTACGTCCTCTACCCATATCAGGAACATACACATCATGAAACGTTTCCAATTCCAAATCACAATAAACAATTCTACAAGTGAAACGTTCTTGCCCATACAACAACCAATATAAATGTCCTTGGTTATAGACACCACTTCCATGTACAACACCTGACTCTGGAAAACCTCCAATAGTTTTCCAGTTTCTTTTATCTACAGAGAACATCTTAACTGTGTTGTTTGTTTTCGCAATTGAGACCACCTTGTAATCCCCACTATGATTCTACCAAATCCAAGCTCATATCCATGTGTATGCCGTGTATCAAAGGATAAATTAATGTTATGGTTATAACGTATTTCCGGGTTGTAAAGTGATACCCCACTTAACAACTCGACGCACAACAGTCCGTTGCATGAACCTATTACTCTAACAAAGTCTTCAGCATTGGATGGATAACCCATACTTGTGAACAATTGCGGTTGGCGATTTAAAACGTCATATGTTAGTGACTGAACATGCACACCAACATGCGTTTTATATACTAATCGTGTGTTTGTTGATGCCTGGGCATGGGATTCCATAAAAGTTGCATTAGTTAGTACTGATAACCAAGTTTTGCAAATGGTTTTGAATTGTAATAACTTCGACACCGGAAGAGTTAGGAACATTATGAACAAAAGATCAATGCACATATCCTGGAAGATAGCCATTTGTTCCATTTGTTTTTTTTAAATGTTTAGTAGAAAGTTTTATGTGTTTAATCTTGTATAATGTCTGATTTTATTTATACTTGAATTAGTTTACCTGTTGACATAGTTAGTAAATGGTTATTTCTGCAGGAATAACTGTGTACCACCTCTCCACATTCGATAACTATTGGAACATGTAGACATTGTATACATGTTTGAATATACTATTTGTTCAAAGTTCCACGTATTGTTCCAAAATATTAATTCCGAGATTTTTTTCTTAACTAATATTTGTTTATATCTTCAATGTAATTTTATTCTGTTGTAGAAGGATCCCACAACATTTCACGCGCTTGAACAGATAAAGTGGGTTCAAAACAACTCAAAATTGGTGCAAAGCATCTATGCTATAGATTATCAAGGTTGTGAAGGTTTCTGGTGTTTAACTTTAGCCTTTTTTCAAGGAGAAGAAGAAAAATCCAAAATATTAAACTATCAGTTGGTTGCTTATGTCTTAGTTTTGGCATGTATTTCGAACAGCTTAATTGTTGGTTTCATTTTAGCGTTGTTTTTATGGAAGGCGGACGCTTTGTTTTCTGGAATTAATGTCATTTTCTTAAACACAATACTTTGATTAACAATTATTCGTTGTATTTTATATTTGGATTTTAACAATCGATCAACTAATCAAATGATATAATTACACGTACGTTAAACAAAAAAATTTTTTTGAATGTCAAAAGTTTTTTAAAGTCAAAATCTTTTGTATGTCAGTCACACTAACCGTTTTTGAATGGTTTTTTCATTTCCACTCACACTAACCGTTTTGAATGTCAAAAATTTTAGGACGTGGTCATTATCCACACTAACACAATTTGCTAACACCACCCACTACCCAAGTTTGCACATAAATACTAGTTACAAGTGTAATATATTTTTGCCTAAACAATTTCGTCTATCTACACAAAACCTTGAATTCTCCAAACAAAATGATGGCTTCTAGCTTTGAAGATTTAACCTTTGATACGTTGATGCTATTGTTCCTACATTTACTGGTTTCCACTTTGTTGGTTTGCAAAAGTGTTTGCAAAGCATGGTACAATGTCATAACGGGCCTTATATTCATTCGACACCATTCTGAGGCAACAACAGTAAGACGTTTGGTATTTAAAAACGGATGGCCTATATCGTCTCGGGTCATAAATGACGACTCGTTCAATAACCAGTCAGAATTTTTCTTAGGCGATGGTCATCCGTATTGTAACCCCAACTTTATTAGAATATTGGGGTCTTGCAATGGACTGATTTGCGTGAACTTGAGCCATGGGGTGTCATTTTACAACCCAGCTACACGTATTGATTTAACGGTTGATTTACGTCATGAAATGTATCATCCATTTGGAGTTGAGTATGGATTCGACAGAATTGTTGATGGTGATTATAAATTGGTGTCGATTTGTAAGCAGAACTACAATGTTAAGATGTTCTCGTTGGCAAATGGCAACTGAAAAACCGTGGGAGTTCTTACGACACAAGGTTCTTTTACGGGGAAAGGTGTGTATTTTGAAGGACGCCTATATTATTTGGATACGGTTTTGGCGCCGAATTCATGTTAGATTATTTCAATTGATTTGAGAATGGCAACATTTTATGAGGTTGTTGTTCCCATCTTTGGAGAAGGAGATATGTCATTTTCTTTGGGTGTAGTACGACAAGGGCTATGCATGCTCTCCAACTTCGGTAACCAACTTCGGTAACCAACGTGAGTGTGATGTGTGTATAATGACAATCATCCCCCGTTAATCAAACATGTAACATATTGTATTCTATTCCCTACCCCGACCATAATATTAATCTAAACATTAAATTCGTTCAAGGTTTGACAAGGTTCTGGTGCCCAATGGTCATATCAGAGGACCACCGACTTCTTATTCATTTTGGTCTTCAAGTGATTTTGTTTAACACAATAGATATGACGTTCCAGATTGTAGAGGAGTTCGACCGATATAAATCTACATATGTTGAGACCATGGTCATACCAACACTCTCAAGAAGACGTTACAGCCTAAGGGGTGCACCTAAGGTTGTTAATTATTGATTTAGTCTTGCACCTGTAGTAACATATGTTTACTACTTCTATTATGGTTAGGGTATATTTTCAAGAAACACTAACCCACTACGGTTAATTTAGGTTTATATTTTGCTTAGCAGTTTCTATGTTATCGAGTATGTGTTTTTGTAAAGGTGTTATATGGATACAATTGATTTGAGATTCATCCTTCCATATTAACACACTAACAAAATGATTGTCAAACCCAGTTTCTACAGCAAAATTTACTTCAATCATAACAAAATCCTCCAACCTTTGACCCAACACACTTAGGGGGTGTTTGTTCAAGCTCATGAGCTCATCTTTAATTCACAAAAAAGTCAGACAAGTACCATAAAAATGGGCTTAGTTAAATATAAGAACAGGCTCTCACTTCCAAATACCCCATAGATTTACAAGATATATATGAAACCAACCACTCACAATGTCTTACTACATTCTGACACAACTTATAAGCTATTAAGCTTCTCAAATAAGCTATACCCGCATACACTTGATTGCCTTAACAAACAGATTCAAACCAATCCTAAATAAAGTCCATGTTGTATCTCTCATTTCCGCTAAAACAGTATTTCACTCATAAAATCCTACATTATACGACCCCATACATTCCTATGTATAAAAAGTTATATTCAATAAAATCATCACACTAGTTCAACCTCAAATCTCTAATCAAAAAAATTTAAACGGTGGACCTACCAACATGTTAAGCCAATAAGACTATCTATTATGTTGAGTCTTAGGAGCTAGACTCATCTGGGATATAATAAAAATGATTGTAATAAGCACATCAGAACATAAAGAAGACAATCAAAGTTATGAACAAGGCTTTCTTATTCATAATCTGCTTACTAATAAGCTACTAACTACTCCTCCTGGTGCCTTATAGGCTTGACGCCAGGAGGAACACACACACCTTTAGTTTACATTGTATATGAATGAATGAATAAAAATGTGTGCCTAACCCTCTTTATATAATAGAGGTACTAGGGTTACATCAAAACCCTAGCTTACTATAGAAGCTAACTATTTACTATTAGTTCCTTTTTGTCATATCAACTCAAGATCTATAATTCCCAACAATCTTCCCCTAGTTGATTTGACAAAACCAATAAGCACAAACTTCCCTTGAAGCTAATATAGATGAAGGCTAATCTTCCCCTTGATCCATGCATTCTTTCCCTCTTTGTCACATCAACTCAAAAGGGATCGTCTTCCCCTTAATAAGTGCATGTCAAATCCAGTAGGATCCTTGGAGTGATCATTGATGAAGAAAATCAAGTATAACGAATTTTATGAAGAAGTGAAATCTCCTAAACTTGTGTCTTATATCATGCAATTCACCCAATTGCTCATTAGTTGATAAACTCTTCCCCTGTTTGTCGGAACAACTAAGGAAAAATGCAACTCTTTCGCTACAAAAGGGGGCTCAGGTTATTGGTAAGAACAGGAATTGAAACCAACAAAAACCGTACAACTATAAGCCAGCTGTTAGCTATAACAATATATTTTGTCAATATGACAAGGTGTATGCACACCAACAGGTTTTGGTACATGGGAAATGGTAACCTCCACAACTATGAGCCAGTTGTAAGCTATAACAATATATTTAGTCAAAATGACAAGGTGTATTGCTCACCAACAGTTTTTGGTACATTGGAACTGGTAACCTTCACAACTATGAGCCAGTTGTAAGCTGTAATAATATATTTAGTCCAAAGACAAGGTGTATTGCTCACCTAATTGAGATATAAGAAGAAAACAAATTTGTGAAAACCAACTCCAACATCAAATAAGCAATAATCAATTTTCTTCGTCAAGGAATCATAACTCACCAGTAGGAACCATAGGCTAACCATCTCTTGAATCTTGAAATCAGTAGTATAGATCATCCACTCCTTCAGTGTGAAAAAGACATGCTTATTACAATAACATGTAATAAAATGTCTTTGGATAATTCTTGTAATCAACATATGCATGGCGATCACATGCAATGGCCGATAGTCTCAGTGAGCTCTGACGGATCAACCAGAAACCACTTGATGCTTATGATCATCTAATTTTGTGATGATCATATCATGAACTGTATGGTATCATATACCCCGTAAATATTTGTAAAAGTGCGTGTAACTGTTCCAATTAAGAATTATAGCATAAACTGAATTTTCGAAACGAACCATATACCTCTTCATTGTTCAAGATCACCAGTAGGAACGACTAGGAGGAAACGACCAGGAGGAACCGACCAGGAGTAAGAAATAGCTTACCAGGAGGAACCAACCAGGAGCAAATAGTTCACCGGTAGGAATCTGTACACAGCGAAACCCTTTTTTTTATTTTTTTTTCTTTTCTTGCTGAACTGTTGTGAAAAACAAAATAATTTCTTCTAATAGCATTAGTGACACGAGAACTGTCACCATTATGTGGCTGTAGTGTTTGCTTCCCATAGATACTTTCAAACATACGGATAAACCCATGTCGACTACTTCATCAACGTAAAGAATATATGCTACAAAAGAAAATCCCTAAACATTAGGGATATAAACGTGTGATACCTAGATGCATAAATAGTCAAAACCTTTCCCACGTTGTACTCCATTAAATCAGGGAAGAAGCACAAATCTACTCCCGATATTTTAGCAAAGAAATAATCACACGCTTATATACTCTCAGCAATTCCCACGTCCAAAATAAATAGGATATCTTTCAATCCCTAAAAATCAGATATTGATATACCAAACTTTGTTCCATATTTTCGTGGGTCTACTTCCAATATTCACACGTCCCAAATAAATAGGACATATTGGACGTGGACACTTTCTCACAGCTGTTTCAATATTCTCAAATGAATTATAAAATATTTTCCAAAATAAATAGGAGATAATTGACATGTACCATAATGTGCTTCCATATTTGTTGTCAGTAAAAATAAACCGATATATGAAAAACTATGATCCTGAAGAATCAAGGATTTCCACATATCCTCGCTTAATACCAAATCAACCACCCTTTTTCTCACGTTCTTGAATCACCCTTCTGAAGCACACACTATTGAGGACCACATCAGCAGAAATAAACAGGACGAAAGCAAAGTAATAAAATGAAAAGTACATATTATAGTGTACGATGTCTTCATGTACTTCACATGCTCAAAGATCCAAATCTCCTTTGCATACACAACATCCTGGACCACATATAAACCGCACACACTATATCTCCACATGAATACTCATATTCTGTCCATCTCTTGTACCTCATCCAACGTACGCTCATACTTTTGTCATAAACAATATTGTTACTTTCGTCCTTCTTTTGGCAGCAAACAGAGTGTACACTGTCCATCTTCATACGTCTTGATTGCCTACATTGAAACAACCCGAATATTTAGGGTTTTAAGTGTACAAAACCCTAGGATTGAAAATCACAGCAGTAACATGGCAATAATGGCAGCAAGTATGTTTGGTTAGAATTCTGCTAGGGTTCATCATTGATAAAAGATCAACTCACCAAGGCTAGCAGAATCAAGCACACGAACACGAACACATCAGCAACTATTAGCAGCAGTAACATCGTAGTAACAACAGCAACACGAATTTAGGGTTTGTTGGGAGAAACCCTAGATCAAGAGGAACATCATTTTAACAAAACAGAAAATACAAATGAAAACCTTGTAAATCAACAAGATCGAGAGCCAACAAGCTCTGATACCACTTGTTGAGTCTTAGAATCTAGTCTCATCTGGGATATAATAACAATGATTGTAATAAGCACCGCGGAACATAAAAAAGACAATCAAGTTATGAATAAGGCTTTCTTATTCATAAACTGCTTATTGATAAACTACTAACTACTCCTCCTGGTGCATTATAGGCTTGACGCCAGGAGGAACACACACACACCTTTAGTTTATATTTTATATGAATGAATGAATAACCATGTGTGCCTAACCCTCGTTATATAGTAGAGGTACTAGGGTTACATCACAACCCTAGCTTACTAAAGAAGCTAACTATTTACTATTAGGTCTTTCATCTTGTTTTGTCATATCAACTCAAGATCTATAATTCCCAACATATTATTCCAACCAAAAGAGCTGGAGTCAATTATTCCAACCAAAAACTCTAAATTCTAAAAATAAAAAGTTTTGCTAGTTTACATGGATGATGGATCAGACCCAATTATAGTACCTAGTTCTTGTAAAGTAAATAACCAGTTTATTTAACAACTAATCCATTTTAACAACTTACTCATTATGAATACACACTTTCCACCTCATAAAGCCCGTAAAAAACTCATAAACAGTGACTTGCTATCTCAAAACAAACGCTCACAGTCTTGTGCTACAATTTGATAATCTATTTTTGCAACCTACTCTCACAGCGTCTTACTACATTTTGATAACCCCGATAAGTTAATAAGCACCTTACATATTCTTAGGCTGAATAATCTTAGTGTGGAATTCCCCTTCACCCATAAATAATTTTAGATGAACATGCCTGAGTATCTAAACCAACAATTTGAGCCAATGTTACCAAACAGACGCATTGAAACCAATAATAAAGAAAGTTCATGTTGTATCTTTCATTTCCCCTAATAATAACTAATGAAAGTATGAAACACTGTACCTTCGACCGATGTTCCCTACCAAAGGACAGATAAGCAAGCATTCATCCTTCCATATTAACACACTAACAAAATGATCGTCAAACCCAGTGTCTACATCAAAATTTACTTCAATCATAACAAAATCCTCCAATCTTTGACCCAACACACTTAGGGGTGTTTGTTCAAGCTCATGAGCTCATCTTTAACTCACAAAAAAAAGTCAGACAAGTACCGTAAAAATAGGCTTAGTTAAATATAAAAACACACTCTCACATCCAAATACCCAATAGATTTACAAGCTATATATGAAACCAACCACTCACAATGTATTACTGCATTTTGACACAACCTATAAGCTATTAAGATACTCAAATAAGCTATACCTGCATACACTTGATTGCCTAAATAGACGCATTGAAACCAATCCTAAATAAAGTCCATGCTGTATCTCTCATTTCCGCTAACACAATATTTCACTAACAAAAATCCTACATTCTATGACCCAATACATTCTTATATATAAAAGGTTATATTCAATAAAATCATTACACTACTTCAACCTCAAATCTCTAATTAAAAAACTTAAACGGTGGACCTACCAACATGTTATGTGAGACCCCCAAAATCAGGCAAGGAAACGCGTAGGTAGCATGGGGGTGCCACGTCATGGTACAAGAATCAATAAAATACAGTTGACACAAAATTGACATAATAAAACATTTACATTACATCTTAAAAGATCAGAGTTTTTAAACAAAGGTCCCAGAGTTTTATATGCGGAAAAATTTATTATTTCAACGTGGTTTTGTAACATATAGTTACCAAAAATACAAAATAATCTTCTGACAGTTTTTAGATAAAACCAAACTTTAAATATACACAGAAATCTCCAAGCTGCGATAATATCATGTGGGCTCTCATCCAAGCAAAGCTAAGTATTATTACCTGAGATTAAACATGTAAAATTGTCAACACAAAGTTGAGTGATATTCATAGGTTAGAAGTAAAGGTGTGGAACACAAGCATTCATTTGTAAAACAAGAAATAGGGAAAATGGTTACGTACGATAACCATAGTCCGAAATCATTATTATTGCTATTTAGTTCATGAACCGAAGCTTAACTCAATGTAAGTTCCTCTAGTGAGTATTCAGCCTAAATACTCAAGTATAAACAAATGAAATGCGTCATGGTTAAACAACCGCAACATGGGACGGGGATTGTCAATCCCGATGGATCCACCCACAACATTCGCGCTTAGCAACACAAGTAAATTAACGGTTCATGATCAGGAGAGGAAACTTAAGGGCTATAACTAAAAGCAATAATAATAATGAAAATCTGTTGGAAATCATCAAGTTCTGGAAAGCATACAAGTTCTGGATAGCATACAAGTTCTGAATAGCATACAGTTTTAAATGAATGTGTTCCACCATGTAAAATCTCACCCCGCGTTTAGAAACAATGTATAAGTAGTAAAAAGGGGCTATGAACTCACCTTAGCGATAGCGATATCGACGGACCAAAATAATAGTGACGAGAGTGAACTGATGAAATAAAGTAAGTCGAGAAACCACAAGCTTCTAACGACGACCTAAAATAAAATGGCGCGTCTTAGACTTGAGACGAACAGGAAATTCATATAAGTATATATATGTATTTAGATAACTTATGATATTTCATAAATTCTATATGGTTTAAAAAAAATAAGTTGTCACTTTAAAATAAATGCAAGAATACAACAAACCGAACAATGATAAATACAGGTGCAAGTGTCGACATTTATCAAAATCACTTTTCGTAAGATTTACATCTTTAACTTTAGCTTTGATAGAAATTATCTAATGATTATACACAATAAATACTTGATCATTTGATAATGTAACTATTAGCTTAAATAATCTTTACACGTTGCATTATAAAATTGTGACAGTTGATACATATTTCATGGTCTAAACACCACATATAAACTTTTGAAGACATATATTTAAAGTAAGTTTTACATGTAACTATCTTTAGAAATTAATACTTTTTTGAGATAATCACATACTCGAACATTTAGTATTCTATAACAGATAACTATTTATTTCTATAAAATCATTTGACTTTAAAGTTCTATATAAAAAAACGATTACAAGATGATATGAATACAATAACTTATATTTAAAATCTTTATTGATTTAGTAAAACATGACCAAAAGTCCCAACCAAAACATTACATAAGACATAAACAAAAAATGAGAGGAGGCCAAACTCTTTTTTTATGTGGTAAGAACAACGCAACATCTATTATGATGTAAGTTATTGCATTTAACTATCATAGTTTACATATATTAGTGTTGCTAACTTATACACATAAATTATGAATCAAGTGATACCTACCCTCCATGCGAAGATACGCTTGAAATGGAGTCATGATGAACAATTATAAATATCGACACGAGATGAATACCGATGTTAAATCTGTTCGAGACTCAAACCAAACTACGCACACAATCCCGTACTAATGAACCAGTCGTTCATATTGAAATTCAAATGAAATCATTTTACTAACAGTGAACACAATCATGGCCATTAATTAATTAAATCTTTAGCTCTATTTCATTTAAGATATATCTGAAAGTTTTAAATGTAGAAACTTTAAGGTTTCAAGCAAAACAATACACGTAGCATATTAGGATACGTGTATAAATTTCTAGGTTGCATACGTGCTTGTAATTGTGTTTATTTTAATACATTTAGAGTATGATATATTTATGATAAACTTTCTTGTTTTTGTTTTAGTTTTAATATTGAATAAACGGGTATTATCGAAATCCGATATTTTAATAGTTACGCGATTTGAAAGATACACATAGAGCACGAAAAATAAACGCTCAATACAAAATAAAAACTTCGACATTCGGATAACATTTATATTTTGATATATAAATGAGGGATTATTATTTAACAAACGTCAACATATCAGATAAACGAATGACACTTAAAAGATTATCGAAATTTACGAAAAATGCTCGTCAAATGAAAAATTAAAATAACGACAATAGAAAATAATTCTATGTCATAATTAAATGGTCACAGTCGATGACGAACGTAAACTTGCCAATAAATATTTATTGACACGTACTCAATACGTTAAATACTTAAAACCTTTCCGGTTAGTCAAGAATTCCATATTCTTTATAGAATGAACATGACATTTAAAAGTCGGGCAATAAATATTTTCCGGATATTAGGGATAGAATTAGAGCTCTGTCTAAATGTTGATTTTAAAGCTCGGGTTACTATAGTAAATAAATTTAGAAAATAAAAAAAAATAAAAATAAAAATAAAAATAAAAATAAAAGTTTTATAATATTCTGAATAAAATATTATCAATAATCAGAAAAATAATTAAAATATAATTTAATTAAAATTCTCGAGATCTCAGGATTTACGTATGAAAAAGTAAAGAGGAACAAGTAAAACATTGTAAGATCGAGAAGTACGAATAAAAGAATAATTTAATTACCGGGAAAAATATGAGTTCTCACAGTCGCCCCTCCTAAAGGAACTCTGGTCCCCAGAGTTCCACTGGAGACGGAAGAAAATGCAAACAAATGACTAGCAATAGTACGAGGGAATAAAACGAAATTCGTACCAATTCTTAACAAACGTGATAGAATAGACGCGTCGATGAACAAAATAATAATAAACAAGGATTTAGCCAGTCATCACTTCTTGAGTGCAGTTGGTGTTACCAACAACGGCTTATTAAGTGTTCGATGGTCGATACACGATCGAAATAGAAAAGCCACGCAATAAATTTTTGAATCACAGAAAATTCTTAAGAAGTTTCTTGATAGTAATTCCAGTAAACTGAACAACACTAGCCATGAAAGACGAAATCAACACATAATTCACACGAATGAATTTCAAAATGATAGAGTCTAACACATAATCATAATAGTTACACGAACTTATCGTTCACGTCCCGTCATAAATCACTATTCGCGTCTAGAGGCGTTTCGAAGATCTACCAAAATAGATAGGAAAGGTTGGTAAATGAATAAGCATAAAAACATTGAAATTTTCAAGTCTGGTATCAATGGTAAGAAATTAGACAATTGGTAACGAGAATTATGTCACGAAAGAAAATGAGGTAACAAGTTAAACAAAGATCGTTGAGTAAGAAAATATGTGCTTGAGGCATGTACTTTGTTCAAGAAAAGATAAGGGTTCATATGTGTAAGTCGCGAACTGTTGATACTCGCATAAAATGTAAAACTTTCCAAAATTTACATTTATCTAACTTTTTAAGAAATATAATTAAAAAGTTGATTCTTATTTAAATATTTAAGGTGACTACTATTTGGCGTTGCATGGCTCCTTCTAAATTAAGCATAGATGATCAGGCCATGCATAATTTAGGACTAGCAATGCGATGCTCAGCTTCGTCAAATCAGTATTACAGGTCATATTATTTAAAATATGTATATAATGCCATTTGTAAAAAAAACAGAATCAAAATATTTTATGAAACTTTTCGCCAATAAGTTACTGGCTAGATATTTAATTCAACAATTTTTTTTATGGTTACAAGGGTTCTTTATAAAACCAATTGTTGAACAATTTGAGAAATTACATCGTAAAATTAATATAAATTAGTTTTATAAGATAGCATTCAATTATTTAAGAAAGACCAAATGAAACCTTTTGTAAAATGATTCGCAAACAAGACCAGTTTGAGTTTATATGGTAACATGATAATAGTTTACAAAGTAGCGAGTGGGTTACAAGAGGGAAATAAGGAGTAGTTCAAGACAACCAATGAAATGGTTACAAAGTGATAGGGTTTCGAGAGGTTTAGCTGGAATCGTCTAGAGTCCCGTGTCAAGAAGGATAACGAATGATGAAAATAAGAACTTCAACCTCGGTCCAAATCAGTGGTACGATAGAAGCAAAGAAAGACAACTTAGAATGACAATTAAGTCATATATAAAAGAAAGATAGAGGAATCCATATGTGTGCACATCGTTATTTATTTGACATAAATATGCACTATTTTAACTTTTTCAATCGCAATCATTGTTTCATGGTTGTAAAGTATCATTAGTTAAAGTTTTACGAGCTCACACGAACTCAAAAACGCCTAAAAACCCTATTTCAAAATTTCTACCAGCTTTGACTTTTTAATCAACTTTGACCTTATTGGGATTGACCAAACCAATTGATTCACTAAATGATATTCTAAGACTCAAAGTCTAATGCAATTCGATGTAAAACGATGTTATGAACAACTTTCTAGTTTAACTAGAGACTTGAAACGGATAAAAAATGGACGAAAATGCCCTTGCATTTAAATCTGTCAATAAAATGATATTTTAGAACTACGCAGAAATAAGTTCTTAAATTTTACAATCCCAAATGAGCGTAACTTGCTTGTTTTTAATGTTTACTGGTAAAATATTATGTCCTAAACGGACGTCTCAACAAGTAGAAATATATATTTTTATGTCTAAAGTTATAAAAATATTTTCTCGACACTGATAAATTTCCTGTAAAGTTTCTGTACAAAGTATATTTTTCGACACAGTTAGAAATTAAATCCAAATTTCATAATAATCCAGAATTAATGTACACACAAAACTTGTGGATTCCATAAAGACGAAAAAGAATAAATTGCGTAATTAATCATGTAAAGAAAACATAGTATAGAAATGGTTCAAGAATGCCAACGATAAACTAAGAATTCAAAAACGACGCATGACATCTGTGTCTTAGATTTCGAGATGCAATGTAGGAAGGTCTCTTGGCAGTGTGATTTTTTTCCAAAATCACAAGACATATCGAGAAAGAATTGGAAGATTAACGAGTCACACTCCTGAAGCGAGGAGGTTAAATGAAATGGGAGGATACAAGTTTATAGAAGTACAATCGTGTTCCAAACAATCTTCGCATAATAGAGGATGAATTACAAGATAGCGATGATATTTTCAAGATACAAACGAACGTTGTAATTCGAAATCGAAACGTAGAATGGTCAGTGAAACAATATTTAATCGTTATACGAGTGTCGTGTAAAACGGCGACGTAAAGGTAAATCAAGGCTATGAAAACCCTTGATATTATTTAACACATATTCAACGAATGCTTAGAGATGTGTGACTCACACGATGTCCTTCAGTCTTTTTCGGAGACACATTGAGCTACACAATGGTCTATAGAATAGACATTCAATTACGAATGGTTGAAAAACAATTTGGATATCTAAATAGATAGCTTTAAGAGGTTTAACAATAAAAGTAACACGCACGGTAGTAGAATGAAAATCAGGAGTTTCATTGAAATCAACACTTACTTAATCCCAAACAATGGTATTGCGAGAATACACATAACATGTAATAGTGAGTCAAGAAAAATAAGCGGTTCAAAACGAACGAGTATATGAGGTCAGTCGTATCACGCATAAACAAGATAGCAATAGTACTCAGTAAAGTGAGTATGAAAAGTCGGCAACATACTCGATTCGAATTCAAGTATGTAACGTCATAACAATATAAAATCATTGTAACAAGATCAGTTCACAAAAACAAGAATTCAAGATATGTAGCAAGAGCATATGTAATCAAGTAATATCCAATGATAATTCAAGAAGCACAAAGGCTTTGAAAAGACATAGTAATTATCGCCATTATGATAATGTAATATTTCAACATGTAATCAGGAGAAGAAATACTATGATGATAATTAAAAGTAAATAATAAGGATTAGAGAGTTACCCGCGCAGATATCGTACAAAAATGGCAGATTCTGTGTTTGACACTTTAAACATGAAATATTTGAACTTTCGGTTATAGACTAAGTTTTGAAAAACGACTTAGTTCCCTATAACCATCGCTCTGACCAATCTGTGAGACCCCCAAAATCAGGCAAGGAAACGCGTAGGCAGCATGGGGGTGCCACGTCATGGTACAAGAATCAATAAAATACAGTTGACACAAAATTAACGTAATAAAACATTTACATTACATCTTAAAAGATCAGAGTTTTTAAACAAAGGTCCCAGAGTTTTATATGCGGAAAAATATATTATTTCAACGTGGTTTTGTAACATATAGTTACCAAAAATACAAAATAATCTTTTGACAGTTTTTAGATAAAACCAAACTTTAAATATACACAGAAATCTCCAAGCTGCGATAATATCCTGCGGGCTCTCATCCAAGCAAAGCTAAGTATTATTACCTGAGATTAAACATGTAAAATCGTCAACACAAAGTTGAGTGATATTCATAGGTTTAGAAGTAAAGGTGTGGAACACAAGCATTCATTTGTAAAACAAGAAATAGGGAAAATGGTTACGTACGATAACCATAGTCCGAAATTATTATTATTGCTATTTAGTTCATGAACCGAAGCTTAACTCAATGTAAGTTCCTCTAGTGAGTATTCAGCCTAAATACTCAAGTATAAACAAATGAAATGCGTCATGGTTAAACAACCGCAACATGGGACGGGGATTGTCAATCCCGATGGATCCACCCACAACATTCGCGCTTAGCAACACAAGTAAATTAACGGTTCATGATCAGGAGAGGAAACTTAAGGGCTATAACTAAAAGCAATAATAATAATGAAAATCTGTTGGAAATCATCAAGTTCTAGAAAGCATACAAGTTCTGGATAGCATACAAGTCTGGATAGCATATAAGTTCTGGATAGCATACAGTTTTAAATGAATGTGTTCCACCATGTAAAATCTCACCCCGCGTTTAGAAACAATGTATAAGTAGTAAAAAGGGGCTATGAACTCACCTTAGCGATAGCGATATCGACGAGACCAAAATAATAGTGACGAGAGTGAACTGATGAAATTAAAGTAAGTCGAGAAACCACAAGCTTCTAACGACGACCTAAAATAAAATGGCGCGTCTTAGACTTGAGACGAACAGGAAATTCATATAAGTATATATATGTATTTAGATAACTTATGATATTTCATAAATTCTATATGGTTTAAAAAAAATAAGTTGTCACTTTAAAATAAATGCAAGAATACAACAAACCGAACAATGATAAATACAGGTGCAAGTGTCGACATTTATCAAAATCACTTTTCGTAAGATTTACATCTTTAACTTTAGCTTTGATAGAAATTATCTAATGATTATACACAATAAATACTTGATCATTTGATAATGTAACTATTAGCTTAAATAATCTTTACAACGTTGCATTATAAAATTGTGACAGTTGATACATATTTCATGGTCTAAACACCACATATAAACTTTTGAAGACATATATTTAAAGTAAGTTTTACATGTAACTATCTTTAGAAATTAATACTTTTTTGAGATAATCACATACTCGAACATTTAGTATTCTATAACAGATAACTATTTATTTCTATAAAATCATTTGACTTTAAAGTTCTATATAAAAAAACGATTACAAGATGATATGAATACAATAACTTATATTTAAAATCTTTATTGATTTAGTAAAACATGACCAAAAGTCCCAACCAAAACATTACATAAGACATAAACAAAAAATGAGAGGAGGCCAAACTCTTTTTTTATGTGGTAAGAACAACGCAACATCTATTATGATGTAAGTTATTGCATTTAACTATCATAGTTTACATATATTAGTGTTGCTAACTTATACACATAAATTATGAATCAAGTGATACCTACCCTCCATGCGAAGATACGCTTGAAATGGAGTCATGATGAACAATTATAAATATCGACACGAGATGAATACCGATGTTAAATCTGTTCGAGACTCAAACCAAACTACGCACACAATCCCGTACTAATGAACCAGTCGTTCATATTGAAATTCAAATGAAATCATTTTACTAACAGTGAACACAATCATGGCCATTAATTAATTAAATCTTTAGCTCTATTTCATTTAAGATATATCTGAAAGTTTTAAATGTAGAAACTTTAAGGTTTCAAGCAAAACAATACACGTAGCATATTAGGATACGTGTATAAATTTCTAGTTTGCATACGTGCTTGTAATTGTGTTTATTTTAATACATTTAGAGTATGATATATTTATGATAAACTTTCTTGTTTTTGTTTAGTTTTTAATATTGAATAAACGGGTATTATCGAAATCCGATATTTTAATAGTTACGCGATTTGAAAGATACACATAGAGCACGAAAAATAAACGCTCAATACAAAATAAAAACTTCGACATTCGGATAACATTTATATTTTGATATATAAATGAGGGATTATTATTTAACAAACGTCAACATATCAGATAAACGAATGACACTTAAAGATTATCGAAATTACGAAAAATGCTCGTCAAATGAAAAATTAAAAATAACGACAATAGAAAATAATTCTATGTCATAATTAAATGGTCACAGTCGATGACGAACGTAAACTTGCCAATAAATATTTATTGACACGTACTCAATACGTTAAATACTTAAAACCTTTCCGGTTAGTCAAGAATTCCATATTCTTTATAGAAATGAACATGACATTTAAAAGTCGGGCAATAAATATTTTCCGGATATTAGGGATAGAATTAGAGCTCTGTCTAAATGTTGATTTTAAAGCTCGGGTTACTATAGTAAATAAATTTAGAAAATAAAAAAAAATAAAAATAAAAATAAAAATAAAAATAAAAGTTTTATAATATTCTGAATAAAATATTATCAATAATCAGAAAAATAATTAAAATATAATTTAATTAAAATTCTCGAGATCTCAGGATTTACGTATGAAAAAGTAAAGAGAACAGTAAAACATTGTAAGATCGAGAAGTACGAATAAAAGAATAATTTAATTACCGGGGAAAAATATGAGTTCTCACAGTCGCCCCTCCTAAAGGGAACTCTGGTCCCCAGAGTTCCACTGGAGACGGAAGAAAATGCAAACAAATGACTAGCAATAGTACGAGGGAATAAAACGAAATTCGTACCAATTCTTAACAAACGTGATAGAATAGACGCGTCGATGAACAAAATAATAATAAACAAGGATTTAGCCAGTCATCACTTCTTGAGTGCAGTTGGTGTTACCAACAACGGCTTATTAAGTGTTCGATGGTCGATACACGATCGAAAGTAGAAAAGCCACGCAATAAATTTTTGAATCACAGAAATTCTTAAGAAGTTTCTTGATAGTAATTTCCAGTAAACTGAACAACACTAGCCATGAAAGACGAAATCAACACATAATTCACACGAATGATTTCAAAATGATAGAGTCTAACACATAATCATAATAGTTACACGAACTTATCGTTCACGTCCCGTCATAAATCACTATTCGCGTCTAGAGGCGTTTCGAAGATCTACCAAAATAGATAGGAAAGGTTGGTAAATGAATAAGCATAAAAACATTGAAATTTTCAAGTCTGGTATCAATGGTAAGAAATTAGACAATTGGTAACGAGAATTATGTCACGAAAGAAAATGAGGGGTAACAAGTTAAACAAAGATCGTTGAGTAAGAAAATATGTGCTTGAGGCATGTACTTTGTTCAGAAAAGATAAGGGTTCATATGTGTAAGTCGCGAACCGTTGATACTCGCATAAAATGTAAAACTTTCCAAAATTTACATTTATCTAACTTTTTAAGAAATATATTAAAAAAGTTGATTCTTATTTAATATTTAAGGTGACTACTATTTGGCGTTGCATGGCTCCTTCTAAATTAAGCATAGATGATCAGGCCATGCATAATTTAGGACTAGCAATGCGATGCTCAGCTTCGTCAAATCAGTATTACAGGTCATATTATTTAAAATATGTATATAATGCCATTTGTAAAAAAAACAGGAATCAAAATATTTTATGAAACTTTTCGCCAATAAGTTACTGGCTAGATATTTAATTCAACAATTTTTTTTATGGTTACAAGGGTTCTTTATAAAACCAATTGTTGAACAATTTGAGAAATTACATCGTAAAATTAATATAAATTAGTTTTATAAGATAGCATTCAATTATTTAAGAAAGACCAAATGAAACCTTTTGTAAAATGATTCGCAAACAAGACCA